>JALBYC010000005.1:0-723496 GCA_023212645.1 Farysia itapuensis | reverse complement strand
ACCCTAACCCTAACCCTAACCCTAACCCTAACCCTAACCCTAACCCTAACCCTGGCTGCTTCGAGAGCATTCGTGCCTAGGACTTGTGCGGTTCAATGCAGAGTCGAATGCGCATTCGTGGCAGTCACCGTGTTGCATGTTGATCAAGTTTCATACTGACTCAGACTCAAAGGCGTATGCACAGCTTGCTGCGCAGTTGCTGCAGAGGCGTTATAGATGCAAGCTTGCCCAGCTGTGTTGTCGAAGCTCTTGCAGCAATCGTTCGAAAGCAATCTACAGTCTGTTGGCACACGGTTCTGGGATGGCATGCAACGCAGCAAGCATACAGATTGCGGAACACGAAGCGATTGGATGCTTCAGATTCAAGCGCGCCACCACATGCTGTGTAGACTGTTGCTTTGGTCGATGAGAGAGTTGTTGAGAGTGGATAGAGAGGAAGATCGGTCCGGCTCGAGAATTGCCGGATTGGAAAAAAAAAAAATTGTGAACAGGTTCTTGATTGTACCCTTGTCTTTATACCACGACCTAGTCCACAATGGCTGTGAAGCTGTCGACGTCATGGGTCTATGCACTGCTACGATCCGCACTGGTGAAGCCAGTAAATCCGCCGGCATGGCTCCGCATCTTTTTGGCATTGATGGCGGTGGCCAATTACCGCTCCACGCCATTGCTTTGGCACGCTAGAATCTTCTATCCAGCTCTCAAAGCCGCCTACACAGCACGAGCGTGGCTGAGACCGGCTTCGCCAGCACTCGGCACAAGTGCAGCCATACGACCGCAGCTCAAGACGTCACATCTTCCCATCGGCAGAGACATTTTCAACGACACATCCACATACCACTTTACTGCCACGCTCGACGAGTGCGACTGGAACGGTCATCTTTCCAACTCCTCTTACTCCAGATCGCTGGATTTCACCCGCATGTCGCACAACTCGCCGCGCTTTCTCAAAATGTACTACGACGGAGGATGGGTGGCACTGGGAGGGTCCGCGTTCAACTTTCACCGCGAAGTTCCGATGCTGGCGCGGTACGAGGTGCGGATGAGCGTCGAAGCGTGGGACGACAAGTGGCTCTACGTCGTGGGTCGCTTTGTCTCACCCTCTCAGTCTGGCAAGGAGACGCTGTACTGCACCTCGGTCTCGCGCTATGTGTGCAAAGCTGGACGACGAACGATTCCTCCATGGCTGCTCCTCGCAACGTGCGGCTACGGACCTGTTTCAAATTGGACCAGGGCAGAGTCCCTGCGCGAGTCGTACCTCGACCAGCAGCGCAAGGCACACATTGCCAAGAGCGGATCATCCCGCATACCCGCAAAGATGGCCAAGAAGTTGACCAGAAGAGCAGCGCTTCTTCGACAGTACCGTCTGGAAAGCGAACGAACGGGTTCGGCAGACGAAGAGTGGATGAGCAAAAGCTATTGGGCAACGGAACAGTGGGAAGCTCAGCGCAAGCAAGGACTTGTCACACTAGCTGACACTGTCGGCATTCTTCCAGTAGTCGAAAAATAGATGCAATTGTGCCAAAAGCTTGGCTTATTGTGTGACGGAGCCGGCTAGTTGGTTCATGCTGCCAAAGGGATCCCGGACGCTCTTGTGAGTCTGCTTGTACCACTTTGCATAGTCCTTTTTCAGCGAGTCGATCTCGGAGTGGAGCGAGGCAACGTCGGCAGCAAGTGCCATGAAGGAAGCATGTTGGGCGTGGATCACGTCGGAAATGGCCTGTGGTGTATACGTCTCTCTGGTATCCAGGCTCTGCAAATGACGCTGGATTGTGTCCATCGTGTTGCGGTATCTTGAGATGCGATCGCGGTACTCGACCGCGAGATTTTGAAAGTAGGTGCGAAGCCAGTCTGCAAAGGCGCTGCCATCGGAGCGTGCGTCTTTGGCGTTGTTGGCAATGGCATACAGCGTAGCATTGTCGGCGCGATCCTGCTCCAGACGTTGAGCGACATCTTTGGCCTGGTTCAGATCCGATTCGAGTGTGGCAGAGAGGGACTTGAGCGCAGAATCAAGTTCGTGCCACTCAGCAGCACATCGACGGATCTCTGCACCAAAGTCTTTTGTCTTGAGCTCGTCGCGCACCTGCGTCTGGGCGCCAATATATCGGTCGAGCTCTTCGACAAGCTTCTTGGCATCCTCTGGCAGGTCGTTGAAGCGCTCTTTTTGATGGTAAGGGAAGTGCAAGAAAGGTGACGTCTGTTGCTGCTGCTGCTGTTGTGGTGCTAATTGCTGTTGTTGTGGCTGACCAAGAGTGTTGGAACTGCCAAAGAGGCCACCGCTTGACGCGCCTAATCCAACCCCTGGTGCATTGGAGCTAGCAGGGTTGCCAAACGAGAAGCCTCCTGTACCAGCAGGTTTGCTAAAAAGACCACCTGAGAATGTGTTGTTCTGCTGCTGTTGTGGTTGACCAGCGTTGCCAAAGAGCCCAGTCGACGGTTGTGGCTGAGGTTGCGCGTTGGAGCTGCCGAAGGGGCCAGTAGACTGCTGAGCTGGCTGAGTGGACGTGTTGCCAAACAGACCTCCAGTGCTGGGTTTGGCGCCAAAGCTGAATCCGCCCGGGGCAGCGTTGTTGGACTGCGTGCCAGCAGAAGAGGATGGCGGAGCAGCCGACGCGCCTCCGCCAAAAGTGAAGCCACCGGAACTGCCAGCGAACGGCTTGTTGGCAGGAGGCTGTGAGAAGGAGAAGGAGGCGGATCTGCCGAGCGACGCGCCCGCCGTCGATGTCGAGCCAAACATGCGGGACCCAACAATCTGGATGTTTGGCGTGGGAAAGAAGTGTGATGATGGTCAGTAGGCAAAAAGCCTAAAATCACAATTTCGCGCAATTTGGGCATCGTCTTGGCAACCAACGATGGCCAGTCACAGTGGTGGCTCATCGTCGTCGGCGATGCCGGCCTACTTTCCATCCAGCACACAGCGCCCAGCTGATCTGCCAAAAGCACACTTGAATGGTGCACAGGATATGCTAGCACTGTTTGGTCTGATGCCTATCTACGATCGGGCCGTGCGCCCATACAATCCAGAGACGATTCGAGCTGCCGAAACAGCTGCAGCACTGGCCACGGATGCGTCTGGATCTCGTGCCTCAGCAGCGGCAGCGGCGGCTGCGTCTGGTGTAGGCGCATCAAGCTCCGGTGTTGGATCGACACCTGCGCTCCAACTAAACGGAGGTCCGCCGACCTTTTCACTTGCTGGAGACTCTTCAGCGCTACTGGGTGCATCACCAGGGCAGGTCGCTGCCTCTGCAGCTGCCGCTCCTCCTACAAAGGCGCCAACCAAACCACCACCCACCTATGCTCACTACGTCCAGGATCTCGCTGGTCGGGTGCGTCCACAACGCAAAGCAGCACGCGCCGCAAAAGCCGACAAAGGCACAAGCCTCGTCTCGATCCTACACAAACCTGAATACACTCCGCAACGCATCGTCCCTTTTGACACTGAGACTATCAGCACAGCGTTCCAAGTGGAGAGCGGTCCAGTTGCCGAGATTGACCAAGCATTGCTCGAGCCGGACGAAGAGGAACAACCGCGCAAGAAGAAACGCAAGAAGCCCAGAGAAGAGCAGCAAAGATAGTGTACAAAATAGGATTACATACAAAAGAATGCTGCTTAGACCGTGATGCCCATACGAGAAGCGATTTCGTCGATCGTCTTCCAGATACTTTGACCGTTGGCATCTTTGAGTGAAGCTGGACTATCTTCCGCGCTGCCGCGACGAGCTGCACTGGCGAGACAGCCTTGCACGACGTTGAAAAGATGCTCGTTTTCGAGCGCTGCAGCCACTCTCTCCTTATCATTGAGCTGCTTGTTGACAGCGTTTTCGGATTGGTGCGTGCCTGGTCGAACACGGATGTCGACCTTGAAGCGATCTGGCAACGAGCGCAACAGTCGAACACGCAAGGACAGGCCGATCAGTGTGGCCATACTGCAATGTGGAATGGTAGGCGTAAACTCGAGCAGGATGTGAGGCAACCTGTTCTTGCCCAAGTCGCCGTGATCGACAGTGATGTGTGCGGCGTTCACGACGGCAAGCTGCTCCAGTGTCAAGGGATGCTCTGGGTCCGTAATGGATCGGATCAAATCGTACACTTCCTGGCTATCGATGGTTTCGCCATCGTCACCGCTCTCCTTGCCTTTGATCACCAATGGTTCGTACTCGTCATCGCTGTCTGCACTGGCAAAGTTGAAAGCGGCAGAAGGTTTGGCACTCGAGTGGATGGGGTCTCTCCACCATTCCGCCACCGGTCCTGTGCGCTGATTCACGGCAGGTGCTTGGTGCACGACCGGATTGGCATTGTCCTTCTCTGCCATGGTTGGTGGAGAGTGGCGAAAACGCTGCAGCTCTCCCAAAAATCTTATCGGGTAAACAGCCCGATTGTGAAATGATGCAGATTGAGCACGTTCTCGACATTCTCGGATATCGCCTCCGTCCTTTCCTACCTCCAACCCACCCCCGGCTTTGGACTTATCTCTCTCTGACTGCTTGCCACTCGCAATGTGCGATAGGGTATTCTCTCGCCGCCATGCCATCGTCGTCTTCCGCTTCCTCCATCTCTTCCAAAAAGTCAACACCGCAGCAGCAGCGTCATGACATGACTGTCGCTACCACCTCGACTGCAACAGCTGCCTCTTCGCCAGCCTCTGTCGGCAATCCCAAAATACTACCGTACCTGTTTGACGATGCCGAGATGGAAGATGTTCTGGTTCTTGTTGCCGATATGCTCATCAAGCTGACTGAGCACAACGATACACTACCGCTGCACCCATCTTCACTCACACGCTTCCATTCTCGAGCGGCGCCCAACATTACGCTGACTGCCTATCTACGGCGCATAGCACGGTACACGTCCATCGAAAAGTGCTGCATGCTCATCCTTCTCGTCTACATTGACCGCGTGTGCGAGCGCTTGCAAGGCTTTACCATATGCGGTCTCACCGTGCACCGATTCATCTGTGCAGCACTGCTGTGTGCTTCCAAAGCCCTTTGCGATGCCTTCAACACCAACGAGCACTACGCCAAAGTAGGCGGCATCAGCCTTCAGGAGATCAATTTGCTCGAGAAAGAGTTTCTCGCCATCATCGACTGGCGGCTGATCTGCAGTGGCTCGGTACTGCAGCAGTACTACACCTCACTCGTCCGGTCCCACAGCAACTATGCATTGGCGCAAGAACCGGACCTTGCTCTGCCGATGGACATTTCCACCGGCTCCCCGCTCGCATCAGCATCACTACCACTAAGCAATCCCTCCTCGTCTTCTTCCTCTTGGTCTTCATCGTCACCAGGCAGTTTCCCGGCCAAGGTACCGTCAGGTTTGGCAGGCAACAGCAGTCCACTCCTACCTGGAAAAAGGTGTCGAGAAGACCCGCCTGTACAACCATCGCACAAGTCGTTCTCTCCTCATCCGCACGCTCGCACCGCTGACACTGTCGCTCGACGGTCAGCTTCGTTGGACGCATCTGATCCGATTCGCATGCCAATTTAAAACATGTTAGACCCCTGTTGTTGCTGTATACATCTGTGGATTTTTGTGGTTCGTTGGTGTTGCTCTCTGTCGTATACACTGCCGTCAAATGTACGACTTTGTGTCGCACATCCTGCGTCGATACTTTGAAGCGACGGGGTGGAACGAGTACAACTCATACCTCAACTTGACCGCTTCGTCGTCAGCAGTGCTTGACTTTGCAGTGCCGACCGGTCTCTCGCTCTCCATCTCTGCCTGTCCCACTCCGCCCTTTTTCACATCGTATCGTCTAGGTGCGCTACCCAACTTGCATGCCGGAATTGGCTACATCTATGCATCGACTGATCAGCCGCTCAACTTTGGCTCCAGTAGCAGAGATGTCCGCTTCAAAACCATTCTCGAGCGCTTTCGTATTGTAGAATCTCCGAGGCCACCACGGCCAAAGGACCATGTCTGGCTTGCGGGAACGCGCGTTGACACCAAGGACTATCTCGTGTATGGCTGCATGCATGTGCCATCTGCCCGGCTGGACGCGCTCTACACAACCCGGTTATCGCCTACCTGGCAGTTGGTAGTGACGGCGGTCTCGACTCCGCCAAAATATCCCTTGACAGCACTGCAGCAAGCGGCCATGGCTACAACGACTGCTTCGCGCTCTCTGTCCTCGAGTGTAGAGAAACTCGATGCAAGTACCTATGGTGCCAACAGCACCGGCTCACTCGGCGCCACAAGTGGTGCAGCTGCAACTGTGGCAAACAACCCGACCGTCACAGGTACCGGCCCACCTGGCTCGACCAATCTGCAACTAACTCTGCAGAACGACACGGGGAAATGGTTCACCGAGTACAGCTACTCTGTCGACGATGCACTCTGGGGCTTCCGTGTTCTGCACAATTTTGGCAATTCAGACGTGACTGCAAACAGCGGGAGCGTGGATGCTGCTGTTGCACCCGAGATGCCAGAGAGTGCGGATGGCGCGGCCAGCAGTGATGTTGGCGGAGGGTTGCGCGGCCAGTTCAGTGCCGGCGCAGAGGTTTTTGTCAGCACGGTGGAGAGATCTGCCGGTCTATCTACGGGCATTCGCTTTTCGACCTTGCCAGATGGGCCAAGTACGGGCGCAAGCTTGCAGCCTTCGCAGCCTCCCACTGTTATTACCGCCAATCTGAACCCCATGATGGGTCATTTGAGCACGGCGTATGCTGCTCGTATGGCTCGCGATGTTGTGGTATGCTCGCGGTTCGACTTTAACGTGTACAGCTACGAGTCGGAGTGGACAGTGGGTGCCGAGTACTGGCTGCGAGCTGCAAGTGCAACGGCCCGAATACCTCAGCAGGTAGCACCGCCAGAGAAGCCTCAGCAGGCACCGTCTCTGCGCGCGAGTTCTGCGGTGCGCGACATGGTTCCGCCCATCAGATCTCAACTTTCTCTCCGCGATGACTCCGCCGACAGTGAGTCTATTGCTCAAGATGAAATCATGGCAGTCCCATCACCGTTGCGCCCACCTGCTGCACTCAACCCCATCACAGGCTGCTTGAAAGCACGCATCAGTACAGCGTCAGATATCCGTCTGCTATGGCAATCGCGCCTCAAGAATTGTCTCGTCTCGCTCGGTGTCAAAGCCGACCTCAACCACACCGCCGCACACAACACAACCACGTCCGGCGGCATCGTCAAGAGCATTGGCATTGAAATCATGTACTTTAGTCAAGCGCAAGATTAACCCGATACCCCCCTTAGTGTAATAGCCTCTGCTAGAAGACGTCCATCCGTGCGAGTGGGCAGTAGTACGTCTCGAGCTGCCAGTATTTCTGTTTGACGCCCGCCCATTCCTCTTCGCGAATTTGCGGACGTAGAGTGGACCAGGTCGTGTCCAGTCCGATCTCCTTCAAGTCCAGTTCTGCGATTCGCGTATACACGTCGTAAAAGAACGGGTTGGTCGCAGCCAGACCGTTGACTATAGCGAGAGAACAGTCAGTAAAGCGTGGAATGTCTCTTTGCGCGCAGAGCCTACTTACAGAAAGAAAACTTGCTGCCCGGCCCGTTGAGAATGGTGGGCAGACACTCGAAAAAAGAGCGAACATCGGCGTATTCTTGCGAGTAGGTGTCCCAGTAGACAGCGTCAAAGCTGCCGAGCTGTGTCATTTTGGCCACAGCTTCGTCCGAGTCCGAGTCGGTGATCCAGTCTTCCCACTTGCCCTGGAACAGTTCAACGCCGGGCATCTTGTCAAAACCGAGTTGCTTTGCGTACTCGATTGCGTCGGGATGAGCTTCTATAATAACGTGACGACCTGGTTTGTAGCCCTGTATTAATCTGTCTACGATGCCGAGGCCGAAGCCGACATTGAGGACCGAGAAGCCTTCGGGCTGATTGGTGCAGATGAGCTCGGCAGAGTGAGCCATGATGTCGGTCTCCCATTCGGCCATGACCATGTTGTTGTCCTGATCCAGACAGCGTGTCTTGCCTAGCGCATCTTGCTCGAACCGTAACTTGGTGCGCAGATAGCGGTCTGTATCGTTGGCGACGTCGTTGCGCGACGCTTGCAGAGTCATATGCTCATCATTTCCCATTACTGTATGGTCTTGAGAGTCGTCGTTCTCTTCCTCGCTGCTGTGCTGCTGCAAGGCGTTGAGCAAAAACGTTTGTCGAACGCCTTCTTCCAAAATAAGTGTGTAGCACTGTTCGTGGTTGTGGCTCCAGGCGACTTGGGCTGCCGTGTATCCATTGGCATCAACAGCGTTCCACAGCGCTCCCCGTCGCAGCAGCAGCTTGACGATAGCAACGTGGCCTGCTTCACAAGCAAAGTGGAGCGCAGACCAGTTGGCAGAAGCAGGATCTTCGTACCACGTGTCGACGCTCTCTGCCGACAAGAGCTGCTTGACCCTCTCCACGTCGCCGACCTCGCATGCCCGATGCAAGTGCAAGTTGCGCAAGACGCGGTCCTCGGGCAGCAAGTCGTTGACCGTCACGGCCGATGTCGATGCCATTGTTGCCAGTGTCGTCTTAAGGCACCAAAACAAGTCAAGAAGAAATCCAAGAGGCACAGGGGCCGTGTCCCGACTTCCGAATAAAGCATTGTACCGTACGATACATTTCCTCTCCGGTTATCAACAAGCTGGCATTACCCGGTGGGGCTTCTCGTTCCCCATCATATCCAACCATGCCCGGATTGCAAAGCGCGACCGTCTCACGCTTGGACACGGGCAGCGTGACGGCGACGTCGGCGTCGTACACGGGTGCGGTGGACACGACCTGGTGTATTGGCTCTGTGCCTCAGGGCGGATACTCGCTCAGTGTCGTCCTCAACGCCGTGCTCGCCTTTATGCGCACGCCCGAGTTCAGAGCGACCAACATCAAGGGCGTCGACCACTTCGACCCGCTTCTGCTCAGCGCCATGTACGTCCAGGCTGTCTCATGGGACGACTTCACGGTGCGAATCACCATCATTAAGCGTGGCAAGAGCATCACCAATCTCCAGGCTGATTTGCTGCAGAAGGGCACACTGCGGATCACGACGCAGGTGCTTATGACCAACTTTGCCGTTCAGGCAGAATCTGCATCGCGCACACAGCTGCCGGAAGGCGCACCTGACGGCGTTGAGCGCGACAATCCGATCAAGAACGGCTATACGCTGACGCCCACCTCGCAATGGGCACCGCATCTGCCGCTCAGCACGCCAGACAAGTGTCTCAAGCCGCGCTACTTTGGCAACACGGCGGAAAGCGGCAAGACATTCAACTTTGGTACGCTCATCATGCATGCCGACGATCCTGTCCTTTCCGCCAAGACAGCGGCGGGGAACCGACTCGAAGCCGGGTCCTGGTACCATCTGGTGCCGGAGGAAACACCCAGGGTCGATCGAAGCGAGTGGGAAAAGGGCAGGGTGGCTGTGGGCAACAATCTGATCCCCTTTTTCGCAGACATGTTTACCTCACCACCCATGATTGTACCCGGACGACATCTACCCCACTGGTACCCGACGTTACATATGACGATTGAGTTTAAACGTCCGCTTCCTGCGTCGCAAACCATCACCCGCACAGGCACCTACTCCAATGGCCGCTTCATGCTCAACGGCCAGCACGAATCCTACACCGAACTCTGGTCCCACCCCGACGACTCACCCCTCTTCACACCCACCCAGACCCCCGGTTCAAGCACAAAGACGAGCTACGTCCTTGCCATCGCCCGTCAAACCGCCCTCGTCCTCCCCTTTGCGGTCAATCAGAACAAGACAAAGTCCAAACTCTAGCCAACACGCGCGCAAGTCCCTCGTCTGGATTCAATGCATTGTAGATGGAAGTGTAAGATGAAAGTGTGTGTGTGTGGATTGAAGTGGGGCTGGAATGTGTTGGTACAGAATGCAAGGAGTGATTGTGGGCATGCTCTGATTGATTGTTTTTTGGGGGTTTGTCAGTAACTCTACGATGCGGCAGGGCGACCAGCTCGACCGCCACGAGAGTTGCTGCTGTTGTTGTTGCTGGCTCCACCGCCACGGGGAGCGCCTCCACCTCGACCGCCACGCTGAGTTGCACCACCACGAGCAGCACCAGCGCCAGCGCCACCAGCATTGCCGCCGCCGCCCGTGTTACCCGGCTTGCGTCGCTCTTCGATCACCACATTCCACTTGCCTACGGCCAGGTTGCCCTTGGCCAGCGCCTTTTTGGCCAGCTCGGCACTGCCGAAATCGGCAAAGGCGCAGGAGCGAGTAGGGATGAGCTGCAGATCCTTGACCGGTCCAAAGGCCTCCTGCAGAGCACTGCGCAGAGCCGACTCGCTGACCTGCTCAGGAACGACATTCTTGAGGTACACCGAGGTGGAGAGCGATGCCGAGGATGCGTTGGCCGAATTCTTGTTGGCGGCAGGAGTAGCGCCGCCACTCTTGTTGGAGGGTGTGGCGGGGGCAGTTGCGCCGGAAGTGGGACGAGAAGATGAGACGCCCTTGGCTTCCGAAGAGACGTTGGAGCCCCATCGTGTGACGCCAGACGCGGCGAGCGTGGCCCAGGTCTTTGGCTTGGGAGGAGCGGCCGGTTCAGCAGGAGCAGCCTCCTTGGCCTCCTGAGCTGCAGGCTCAGCTTGAGCAGCGGTAGTGGTCTGAGCACTTTCGACCTCGGTGGTGGTGACGGGGACCTCTTCGACGGAAGCAGTTTGCTCCTGCTCTGGCTGCTGAGCTTGGGTAGCTTGAATGGCAGGAGTGGTGGCCGATTCGAGCGCTTTGGGCGTGCTCGACGGAGGCAAAAGGTTGGGCACGGCATTGGCGTCGCCAATGTTGTTGATCTCGACCTGGTGCACGACCTCCTTTCCTTCGGCATCAGCCTGCTGGATCTCGTTGTCGATGGCCTCGTCAATGTCCTCGGCCTCTTGCTCGGTCTCTTCTTCGTCCTTGAGGTAGCGGAAGATGTCGTTGAGGACAAAGTAGCCGTTGGGCTGTTCGGCGAGGAAGAAAGTCTGGGCAAACTTTTTCCATGCGCCACCCTTGTTGCTCAGCTCGCCGAGCACCTGGACAATGATGCCGCCCGAAGCCGAGCTCTGCGAGTCGACGTTGGAGACAAACACCTTGGCATCCTCAAAGTTGAGGCTGGTGATTTTTTCGTGGATCTGCTGCTGGCCAAAGCACGGAGTGATGTCTTCCTGTTCCGTTCCGTGTACCATGGTGGATTTCTTGGTGAAGAAGCAGTGAAGACGGTTGGGGTTCTGGTTCAGAAAGGTATAGTACTGGGTGACAAACAGCCAACCGACCTCGGACGGCTGAACGGCAGCCTTGGACGATGCGACCGCATTCGAATTTGACGACGATGAGGCAGAAGCAGCAGCGCCATTGGCAGCAGTGACGGGAGCAGTGGCGACAGACGACATGACAGCAGAGGGGAATAAGATGGGGGATGACAAGGCAGTGAGCGACCCATTTCAACCCAAAATCCGGATTCTTCTTTTCGCCCGATCACCCGATCGTTTGCGCTTTTCAGATCTAACATTTTAAACAACAAACACGCGTGAAAGAGGCGACCCAAAGAACAACACCCCTTGCCAACCCTTGCCACCCCTCACCACCACCACCCAACCATGGAGATCAACGTGGACAACGCAAAGCGGTTGCTTGCACAAGGTGGCATAGTCGACGCCGATGGGAAACCCAACGGAGATTATGCTACGCGTGCCCCTCAGGGTGCAGAGCGGATGCAGCTGGTGGACGAGGATCAAAAGTTCAACAATGCCGAGTTTGGTCCCAGTCTGCAACGATGGGGTCTGGCAGACGCTGGATTTGGATACGATCTATGTGCCGTACTGGGCTCCCAGTCGACGGGGAAATCGACCTTGCTCAACAAGCTGTTTGGCACCAACTTCGATGTTATGAACGAGAATGCGCGTCAACAGACGACAAAGGGTATCTGGATGTGCCGTGGTCTCAAGATGAACGTCCTCGTCATGGATGTCGAAGGCACAGACGGACGCGAGAGGGGGGAAGACCAGGACTTTGAGCGCAAGTCGGCCCTCTTCTCCATGGCTTCGGCAGAAGTGCTCATCGTCAATCTGTGGGAACACCAGGTGGGTCTGTATCAAGGCGCCAACATGGGTCTGCTCAAGACCGTGTTTGAAGTCAATCTCGGCCTCTTCCAGTCGAGCAAGGCCAAAGTGGCCGGCACAAAGGACAAGACGCTCCTCATGTTTGTCATTCGCGACCACATCGGTGTCACACCCATCCAAAACCTCTCGGCTACCATCATGGCTGACCTCACAAAGATCTGGCATTCGCTCTCCAAGCCAGAAGGACTCGAGCAATCGCAGATTTCCGACTTCTTTGACTTCATGTTCACCACTCTCCCCCACAAGGTCTTGCAACCCGCCGAGTTTGACAAGGCCGTAGAGCAGCTTCGCAACCGGTTTGTGGACGCCAAAGATCCCGAGTTTGTCTTCAAGACCGAGTATCACAAGCGGATCCCTGCAGATGGTCTGCCGCACTACCTCGCTTCCATCTGGGACCAGGTCATGACCAACAAGGATCTCGACTTGCCCACCCAACAGGAGCTTTTGGCCCAGTTTCGATGTGACGAAATTGCCAACGCGGCCTTTACCGACTTTGCCACCAACATCAAGGACTTTCGCAAGCACATTGAATCCGGCACCGTTCTCGAGACACTCGGTGCCGACATGGCTCTGCATCGATCCGCCGCCCTCACCAAGTTCGACCGTGATGCAGGGCGATACCATCAAGACGTGTACAAACGCAAACGACTCGACTTGCTCGAAAAGCTCAACAGCTCTCTATCGCCCCACTTTCTCGGCCAGCTTAAAAACTTGCATCGCCACGTTCTGCAGACGTTTAAGCGCAGTGTGCTGGAACGTATGCGTAGCGAGCTCAACTACGATTTCGGGCAAGTCGTCAGTTCCGAAAAGAAATCAGCCCAGGACAAGTTTAGCGTTGCTGCACGAGCAGTCTTGCTCAGCGATACTGACTGGACCGTGCACGAGGAAGAGGCGCAGCTCGAGCAGGAAATCCAGAGCATTGCCGATCTGATGCGGGTCGAGGAGACCAAAAAGATGGTAGCCCAGATCGAACGCACTTTCAAAAAGGGCATCGCTGAGCCGGTGGAGATGGCGCTCAAGAAGCCCAAGGCCGACATGTGGGACAGGGTGCTGAGTGTTTTCCGCGACACACTGGCGCAGGCCGAGTCGACCTATCTGCGCAAGGCAAAGTCCTTCAACTGCACCGAGGAAGAAAACACGTCTGCGCTCGTGGCCCTGCGACGCAAGAGCTGGCTCAGCCTGCGCGCCAAGATTGACGAGCAGACTGCGGACACTGTACTGGCGTCCAAGCTGCGCAACACGTTTGAAGACCGCTTCCGGTACGACGACGCTGGTGTCCCACGGGTGTGGAAGCCGGAGGATGATATGGACGGTGCCTTCCGCAAAGCGCGTGACGAGACGCTGACGCTCATTCCGCTGTACGCAAAGATTCAACCCGAGGAGGCCGAGCTGGCCGTCACGCTTCCCTCGACTGCCGACGATCCCGACCTGCAGGCCGCCGTCGATCGGGGCGAGGAGGAAGACTTCGATTTCACCTCGACCCTCCAGGTGTTTTCAGAGGCTCGCAAGGAGGAGATTGGTTCGCGCTTCCGCAAAGAGGCGGACGCGTTCTACGTCGAGGCCAAGCGCAGCACCGTCTCGTCCATTGCCCAAATCCCCGTCTGGATGTACGGCGTCATGGTCGTGCTCGGCTGGAACGAGTTCATGGCCGTCATCAGCTCGCCCATCTACTTTACCTTTTTGCTCCTCCTCATTGCATCAGCGTACGTCGTGTATCGACTCAATCTCTCCGGTCCCCTTCTCAGCGTTGTCAAGGCGGTCACTCGGGAAGTTCACCGTCTTGCAGACGAACAGCTGCGCAGTCACTTCAATCAACCCCTACCCACCCCGGCCATCCTACAAGACCAGAAACCTCACACCCCGACCGTCGAACACATTGAGCTCGAAGAAAAACGGCCACTATAATTAACCACTCTATTGTCTTTCGCATCCTATGTAAACGGTTTTGGGTTATCGTCTGTGGTCAGACACGACCGATATCGCGACCAAAGATCCAGTTAGAGACCCAGTTGGCGGGGACGAGGAAGCGGTTGCGCATGGTCATGTTCATGAAGGTGTAGGCAGCTTTCCAGGCGATCCAGGCTAGTTTGCCGGCTTCTTTGCCGACGACGGGGTTGGGTGAGTCGATGAGCGCTTCCGAGGAGCCTATGCTGGCCATGGAGCCTTTGTTGGACCATTTGAAGGCGGGCAGGTTGTGTGGTGGCGCTTGGAGCGTGGAGGGGGTGATGAGGCGGCGGTTGAGGAGCGAGCTGAGGAAGGCGCCCTGTTGGGAGGCGACTTGGGCCGTCGCAGGCAGCGCGCCCGACTGCTGCACAGCACAATCACCAATCGCAAACACGTTACCAACCACCCGCTTCTGCACACCACCGCTACCATCCTCGGACAGTAGTTGCAGCTGGTCGTTGACGACTAGCTTGCCGGAGCGAGCGTCTTTTGCAACCCCCTGCATCGCGTTGACCAAGGGCGAGGTGGTGATTCCCGTCGACCAAACCACCATGCCTGCCGGCACTTTCTCTTCTTCCTCTTCGCCCTCGCCTTTCGCCAAGACGATTCCGTCGGGCTCTACCGAATGGATCCGCTGTGAGAGGCGTACGTCGATCCCATCGCGCGCAAACTTGTCCATCGCATACTCGGACAGCCGCTGATCAAACGACGACAGGATCTTGCTACCGGCATCGAGCAGAGTGAAGCTGGCATACTGGCGGAGCTGCGGATAGACACGTGCAAGGTCCTGCGTGACGAGATCGTGCAGCTCCGCGGCAAATTCCGCACCAGTAGGTCCACCGCCCACCACGACAAAGGAGAGCAGATCGCGCACCGCTTTTTCGCTACCGCCACCGCTGCTGTTGCTGTGCAGTAGACGGTTGGCGTTGTCGAAACAGTGGTAGATGCGCCATCGAATCGCACGTGCATCCGAGGCCGACTTGAGGAAAAAGGCATTCTCCTTGACCCCCTTTGTGCCAAAAGTAGCATTGTACGATCCGATGGAAACGACGAGCATGTCGTAGTGCAGCTTGTACGTCGATTCCTCCTTCCCCAGTCCGTCTGGCTGCGCAGAGGGGAGCAGTGGGTCTTGGATCGAGAACTGCGGCGTAACCGTCGGCGTGATGTCCAGTGTCTGTCGACGCAGGTCAACAGCGTCACACCATCCATGGTGGAACTCGATACTGGCTGTTGAGTGGATCGGTTCAATGACCGAGCGGAAGTCCAGCGTCCCGCATGCTGCTTGTGCCAGCAGAGGCGTGAAGGAGAACACCGTCGATGGAGATACGACTTTGACGTCAAACGACGACCACACCTCCTTGCGCAGGTTCTTGAGAAACGGATAGCCGCCCCACCCAGTCCCCAGCAGGACCAACTTCGGCTTCGCACCACTGCCGCCAGTGCTCAAGTTGCGCACCCCGCGGCATGCAACGCGCGTAGAACTCGCAATCATCTCTCAGCCACCCCTTTCCCTGGGATATGGTCGGAACAATCGTTGTTCGCACAAGCGTGTCTGTCAGCACTTTTTGCAAACAAAAATATGACGTCGAAATGAGGGGGGACCCTGAACGAACACCCCTCGTCTCGGAACTTTTCAGGCCGAACAAACACAAAAACGAGGCTCGATGTGAACGCCTGCTTACTTTATTCCAGTCAGAAGTGTGCAGTGTGTCAGCGGATGCGAAGACCGCGTCGGAGCCGTTCGGCAATGTAAAAACTCTGGTCTTCTGAGATGGCGTCGTCCGCGTTGTCGTCCGGTCTGTGCGTAGTGGCGCCGATGATGGTGGTGG
Source organism: Farysia itapuensis (assembly GCA_023212645.1). NCBI lineage: Eukaryota > Fungi > Basidiomycota > Ustilaginomycetes > Ustilaginales > Ustilaginaceae > Farysia > Farysia itapuensis. The sequence continues at coordinate 707,677 of JALBYC010000005.1, read as the reverse complement.
TGGTGGTGGTGGGATGTTCGTCCGGGGTGGTGGGGAAATTGTGTTTGCCCATCGCCAGCGTGGGTGGAGGCGGAGGTGGTCTGCGACGTCCACTACCGCCCGATACGACCGGCGTTAGAGTGGGCATGTCTGCCTCCACGACGCTCTGCACAAAGGGTGAGGTGGGACGCGAGGAGCTACTGTCGTGGTTGCGCAGCCGGTCGGCGTCGGATGCGGGGGCAAAGTGCGGTTCGGATAGCGAAGGTTGCATGGCTCTGCGTGCAGCGGCCTGCGCTGATGCGGCTGTAGGTGGTTGTGGCGGTTTGCGTCTTCGAGGCGCAGCAAAATCCGTCGTGCCGAGCGACGAGCCAGATCCACCATCGTACTCGGCCGCCGCCGCCGCCGTCGAGTCGTGGCACAACGGCGAGCCAACGCGTGGCGAACTGCTTTGCACCACATCCTGCACCAAATGATTCTGCGCTATACTCATCGGCTGCGTCCGGCTACCCTCGCCGTCGATCGAGGAGGAGGAGGGATCGGTGGGAATTCGCGGAGCGCGTGGACGACGTGTCCCTGCTGGTTCTTCAGCCATGTGTGCATGCCAGGAGGAAGACGTCGAGCCAATGTCATCCTCTAGGTCTACTGGCGAGACGACGTAGTCCGACTCCTGGCTGTATTGACGGCGGGTATACTGTCTTCCCGCCGGAGACTCGACCCGTGGAGGGGTACACGGCGCGGACTGTGCCGACGTTGTCCGGTCGACAAGTGCGGCTGAGCTTGGCCGCGCCACTGGCTCCGACGCGCCCGACTTGGGGTGCGACAGGGAGAGCACTCGTTTGTCCCGTGTGCGGAGCGTCGAAGGCACACTGAGCGACGACCCGCTTGCTGCTGGCCTTGCAGACGGACTTTGTGAGAGCGAATGTGAGTCAACAGTGCTGGCTGGCGAGACGGCCGTATCATCCGTGGTAACGGTGATCGACTTGGTTGTGGCATCGACTGCCTTGCTGCTTTCCTGAATGCGGGTCGAAAGCATAGGCAGACCCTCGGAGGTAACACCGGCGTGCATGTTTTTCTCGTGGCTCTCACCACCACCAATCGGCTGGACGGTAGCCAGGGTAGTCGTTCCATCCAGCTGGTCCAGCTCGACACACCACTCTGCTTTCAAACATCGCTCGACCAACCTCCTAGTTGTGGCGGAAATATCGCGCAAATGACCGTGTGACAAGAGTGCCTGCAACAGATGTCGAATCTGCGTACGCTTGTATGGATAGGTGCACAGCTGCGTGTTGGTCAGCAAGGGATGCAGAACGCGAAGATACGTGTGACGTAGCGATTCACTTTCGTCGGGAAGATCAGAGAGTTCGCGTACAAAAATGTCGACGAGAACACGCAAGTCGTTGGTATAAAAGTAGCACGCCGTCTCTTTGGTGGTAAAGAGCAAGTAGAGTAGTTTGAGTACGAGTAGCTGCATGCAAACGTCGTCTGCGTCTGAGCTCGATGCTCGGTTCAGCATAAAAATCAGGTTCTCCCCAAACGTTTTCGAGGCATTAAGACGCTGTTGCAATACGTTGAGCACGAGATTGATGGGTCGACGACCGGCGGACAGCGGGGCAGAATTGATCTGGCCATCTGCAGAGGAGGAAGCAGCTGTGCCAGTAGACGAAAGAGTGGCAACCATGTACTGCTCGTTCATAGCGACGAGCAGCTTGATCAGCCGATAGTTAAAGTCCTCGTCGTGATGAAAGCGCGTTTCCTCAACCAGATCGAAAAGGTGGTGGATGAAGCGCTCATCAAACGCCTTGAGATGGGCAGGCTGTAGCTTCTGTACGCGACACACTTCGTACAGCATACGGACCGCCTTTTCGCGCAGACTGATCTGGATGGCCATATCCTTGGAGGCTGACGAGGAGGTGAGACCGCGGGTGTGAAAGGAGCGTGTATCTTGACTCCTCGAGTCACCATGCTGGTTGGACATGCTGATCTTTGCTTCCGCCTGGGCTGCATAGCTACCTGCCCAGATCTGATGTACGAGACGGTGTAAGAAGGCGCGGACTCCTGCAAAGGACACGGCCGACGCGGATGCCTGGATCGACTTGTACGTTGACGGAAAAGATTCACCATACTGAAGCACGATTTCGTAAGCCATCAGCAGCACGGGTATCGAGGTGGATGTCTGCATGATGCGGATCACTTCTTCCGCTGCGAGCTGGTGCATGGGCAACTCGTCCGAATCATCTCGAAAGGCGGTGGAGTTAAAGAGACGGTTGATGCAGTGATGCTGGTTGTGTTCCGAGCTGAGATTGGCATCAAAGCAGGCAGCACACAGATGAAGAAACCTGGACAGGACGCTGATGACATAGATGCGCCTGGCCTGTGTGTCGGCTGACTCGGTGTCGTCTGGTGCAGAGGAGGCGGACAATGGTGGTGGATCCAAAGGTGCGTTGAGGACGTCGTCGAGTTCAGTCCAGAAGAGGTGCGCGCTCTCGGTCTCAACGTAGCTCGCAAACACGTCCATGGCGGCTTATCGATCTGCTCTGTGCCAACCTAGACTCAGCCAGTGCACGAGAGCAGCATACTGGTGGCGTGTGCGGATGATGGTAGTCGACTCTCACGGTCGGCTGATCTGAATATTTGATGTAACTCCTCCACTCACTCACACTCACTATGGCCGCTCAACAGGGAAAATCATTATCTTTGCAAAATGGAGAATGCGATGGTAGATGATGCAGTGAGGATGCTGGGGGTTTTGAGACTATAGACGGGGAACATAGACGCGCAGAATGGTGCCGTCAAACTCGGCCTTGACGTTCTTGAGGTCGCACTGCTTGTCGGGAAAGGTGACGCGACGCTCAAAGTGACCGCCACCTTCGGCATCCCACTTGTCGGCGACAATGTGCAGAGTGCGGTGATGCTGATGCTGTTTGGTGGCCAGTGTGATGCAGTCCAGCGAGAAGCCAGGCAGACTCATGATCAGGGTATATCGCTCCGTGGCGGTTTGGATCGTCAGATTGGTCTCCACCGGCGCAGGTCGATGGTCCAAAAAGGGAAGTGTACACGGACTTTGCGGAGTCGAGACGCTGCAGGAAGACATAGGAGTGGCAGGGTCGTCGGCAGGTTTGCGCTTCCGCTCGGGCGTAGTCATGGCCAACTTGGGGAGTGCAACAGGAGCCTGGCGATTGCAGGGCCAGCTGTCGCGCTCTTCTGTCCGTGGCATCTCGTTCTGCAGCGAGGAAGTAGATGGATATGCACGCATCCCATCGCGAAGCAGGTTCAGGGCCGGTCTGACGCTCGACAATGTGTCTGCGTTGGCTTTCTCAACGGCCGAGAAGCTGGCGTGGCGCTTGGCTGCGACATCGCTACCTACACGGCTTTGCACGTCCGGACCGAGGGCGGAAAAGGCCAGGCGAGGATTGGTGACATCGGCAGCAGCAGCAGCGGTGGAAGACTCGATGGCATGATGCAAGGAGGGCAATGGCAGGCTTCGTGTATCTGCACCGGCATGGTGAAAGCGGTCCGACTCGGGTAGCAAGCTGCGCCAGCTGTCGGCAGGGTAAGCGCTTGAGGAGGGCGCATTGCTACTCGATGTGAGCGATGAGCTGCTGTTGGCACTGCTTAGCGAGGAGCGTCCGGTGTATGCATCATAGTCGTTGGTAAACGTATTGCGTCGAAGCCGCGTTGGAGAATCGCCTTCGCGATACACCGATGAGCTGTGGGACGCGCTAGACGGGATGGTATCAGCAGCAAAGTAGGGGTCGTGCTCTGGCAGTAAAGAGCGCCATGAATCTGGACTGGTCATGGTATTACGTGCTGCAGCAGCGTTGGCTTGCGAGCCACGCTTGGCATCGTGCCATGAGGCCACCTCGGCCGACGGTGAGCCAAGAGCAGGCGATGCATCTGCAGCAATAGATAGGGTGGCGAGGCTGGGCACCACTTCATCATCATCATCTAGATCGTCATCGCCCTGGGATGCTTTTGTGGCCGTCATGGTAGCCGAGGAAGAGAAGCGTTCCAAACGCGCTGGCCGTTGTACCTTGTGCTCCGACAACTGGGAGGATCGTTCTCGCTGAGCCATGATGTCTTCGGACTGCAGCTCGAGTGCGTGAATGTGTTGTTTGTGCGGCAGATGCGGGGGACGCGCATCCTGACTATCGGTGCTGACAAAGGGCCGCACTTCAACGGCCTCTTCGGGTGTGGCAAGCTCTCCGCGCGAATCACTATCGGTGGAGGAGAACGAGAGGCGTTGCGAGGCCCTGGACTTGTACGAAGTCGAGGCGGTGCTATTTGCGCTGGATCCATAAGGATAGTGCTGCGCCGATGTGGGTGGCGCGAGAGATGCATAGTTGGCCGCTAGCTGATGACTCTCGAGACGCTGCATCTCGAGACTATGCTGCTGCTGCAAATGCTGTTGCAAGTTGGCAGATGTGATGTGGTAGGCAGCACCACTGCCAGAATCACTCGCAGCCATGATGTAGTGTGGCCTCGTCGTCGTTGGCCTTTAGAGCATGGTGTGTCTGGGTGATAAAGGTCTCTTTGCTCCGCCTACCTGCGTCAAGGCACCCCGGTCCTCCTCCCAGCCAAGCGGGCCGTTCGTCGGGCTTTGAAAAAGTCAACACGCAATTTTCTAATTCCCAACTTTCTATAGCGCGCATGAGCATTCTATTCCGCACCAGATCTGGTCCACATGACATCATGACGCACTTCAAACCCTATTCTGACCGATGCACGCATTCAATCAGCGCTCATCGCTCGTGATCGAACTTTACTACAACGCCACGTTGGATTTGTAATCGGTCGCCATACCAGACCCAATTTGGCGGACCGAAGCTAGACCCGCGTCAGTCCCTGAGGGCCCTGGGGGCCATAGTCGGACCTACTCTGTCCAACCTCAGATCGCATTTCGCATCGGGCAATCGGGCGTAGATTGCTTCGTGAGATGACATGCGTGTATATAGAGTACAGTGTGTGGTGATACATGGGATGCAATGGGCGTGGCGTCTTGCGTGGGGACTACCTTCTCTTGCTGCCGCCTTTATTAAGAGCTGCTCTTCGACCCTCGCCTGTTGACGCGGAAGGGGGAGAAACATGTCAGTGCGAGACTCGAAAAGATACAACTGTTGTTACAACAACACTTACCCTTCTTGGGCGGACCCTTGCCAATCTTTCTCTTGAATGCGACCGTGGCTTGTCGTTTCAGTTCCAAAGGATCTAATAGGCGACCGAACTCTGGATGTCGTTGGTAAAGCGTCTTGAGGCTGATGACAGATGGGTAGTACTTGACCATTGCCGGACCTTGCAGAGGCTGACGCAGGAATTTCGCGCCTGTCCTTACACCGGTTGGGTTATATGCATTGCCAAACACTTTGCACTGCAGCGCCTTGAGCGACTGTAGCGCACTCGCTGACGGTGTCCCGAGCTTGATCATTAGTGCGGCAATGGGGGCGGGAGATGAGAATGACCGCAAAACGTCGAAAGTCGAAAAAGCGTGGCTGGCATCACGTGCTGTGGCTTCTCTCGTACGAAAAGCGTGCCGAGCGCACGGCCTTTTGGGAAGTGGGCGCCGGCTTGCACTACCCACTTGCTCCTCGACCATCATCTTGAAAAATGGCGTATCCGGGACAAGGCGGTCATCACTATCAGCAGAGCAGCGGCGGCGGAGGCTATGGCGGCGGATATCCAAATCAGGGCTATCCACAACCAGGGTATGGAGCACCACCACCACCTCCGCCCATGCAGTACGGAGGTGGATATGCTCAGCCTCCGCACCAACTTCCCCCTGGTGGTCCCCAGGGCCAGATGAATTACGGATATGGCGGCGGAGGACCGGTAGGACCGAACGCGTATGCTACCGACAATGTGCATTTCCAACCGCAAGGAGGCATGATGGGCAACCAGCGCTATGAGTACTCGTCCATGCAAGGCAAGCGCAAAGCACTCTTGATCGGCATCAACTACTTCCGCCAAAGCTCAGAGCTTCGTGGCTGCATCAACGATGTGATGAACGTCAAGAACTTTTTGCTGCAGCGGGGCTACAAGGAAGATGACATGGTGGTACTGACCGACGACCAGCGAGATCCTCGCAGCATCCCTACCCGACAAAACATGACGGCCGCCATGCACTGGCTTACTCGGGGCGCTTCCAGTGGTGACGGCCTCTTTTTCCACTACTCGGGTCACGGCGGGCAGTCGAAAGCGACGCAGGGGGACGAAGCAGATGGCTACAACGAGACCATTATCCCCGTCGATTATCAGCAGGCTGGACAGATGGAGGACGACGAACTGCATGCGATTCTCGTCCGTCCCCTGCCCATAGGTTGTCGATTGACGGCCATCTTTGACTCGTGCCATTCGGGCACGGTGCTCGACTTGCCGTATGTCTACACCACTTCGGGGAGCATCAAGGAGACCAACGTCATGGCAGGTGTCGGCAAAGGTCTGCTCAAAGGCGCCATGGACTATGCGCGTGGCGATGTAGGGGGAATGATGAAGGGTCTCTTTTCCACCATGACGACGGCCAAGAACTCGGAATCCGCCGACGCATATACCAAGGCCAACCGGACCAGTGGCGCAGACGTCGTGATGCTCTCTGGCTGCAAAGACGCACAAACCTCGGCCGACGCCGTCGAGGCCGGCAAAGCGACCGGCGCGTGCTCCTTTGCCTTTCTCTCCGTCATGAGTCAGTACCAGCAGCTGACGTACAAGCAGCTCCTCAACGCCGTACGCGACGTCCTCGCGCAAAAGTACAGCCAGAAACCACAGATGTCGTCCTCCCACCCGATCGACATGGATCTCTTGTTTGTTATTTGATTCGACGATGCTTTTATATACCTCCACTTGGCTTGTGCACTATAATTCGTGTTTCCCCCCCCCCCCATCTACTCTTTTGTGTGACATTGGCATCCACCATGACGGTGTTGGACTCGCTCTTTGAGCCGTTGGCAGAGGTGGCAGGTGTGCCGTTGGACTATGTCAAGCTGTTTAGCTGTCTGCTCGCCGCATTCCCCCTCTCGGCTGGATTCGCCTATCTGAATACACCGACGCAACGGCATGTATACAGCCTGGTGGTCTCGTTTGTCTTTTTCGTCCCCGTGCTCAACCTGTACTCGGGCTTCCTGCAGTTGGTGGCATCCGCACTGCTCACCTACGTCATCTGTCTGTATCGTATCGGAGGCAAGCAGATGGGCTGGCTCGTGTTTGCTCTGCAGATGGGCCACCTTACTTTCAACCACGCCGTTCGCAAGTTTGGCGGGATCCCGCTGTCTACGATTGAAATCACTGCCATGCAGATGGTGGCGGTGATGAATCTAACCACGTTTGCATGGGACTGCTACGACGGACAGCAGAGGTCGGCGGACCAGTGCGACGATGGGCAGAAGAGGACGCGCATCACCCAGATGCCCTCGGTGCTCGAGTTCCTAGGCTATGTCTTTTACTTTCCCGGAGCGCTGATTGGACCGGCGACCAAGTTTTGCGACTACAAGGCGTGGAGTGACGGCTCGCTGTTTGCCACGCCCAAGGGCAAGGAGAAGGCGAAGGAGGGCGCGGCGGCGACGCGTATGCCGGCCGGACGCGTCCTGGCCGCATCGCTCGACTTGCTCTGCGGACTCGGGTTCATGGCCGTCTACTCGCTCTACGCGCCCGGATACTCGTACGAACGACTGATCGACGGCGGACTGCGCAGCGCAACGTGGTACGAGACGATCCTCTTTGTTCAGGTGGCAGGACTGATGGCACGCACAAAGTACTACGGTGTCTGGTCTGTCACCAACGCTGCCTGCATTCTCTCCGGACTGGGCTACAACGGTGTAGACGCGCGCACCGGTCGCACGAAGTGGAACCGTTGCCGCAACATTGACATCCCCAAGATTGAGTTTGCCAACAACTGGAAGGAACTGCTGGACCACTGGAATATGAATACCAACGTCTGGCTGCGCAACAATGTCTACAAACGGATCGCGCGGGCAGGCAAGAAGCCCGGGTTCAAGTCGACCATGACCACCTTCTTCACCTCGGCTTTTTGGCACGGTCTCGAACCGGGTTACTACCTCTCCTTCATTCTCGCAGGCTTTATGCAGAGTGCGGCCAAGATGATGCGCCGACATGTGCGGCCCGTGTTTTTCCCGCAGCAGCCGAATGTGGCCAACCCGTCATTTTCGACACTGCTGAGCTACTCACCGGGCCAGCTGGTGTACTGCACGCTCTCGGTGGTGGTCTCGCAGTTGACGCTCAACTATGCCGTGGCACCCTTTATGCTGCTTGGATGGCGCGAGTCCATCCAGGGCTGGAAGACGGCCTACTTCTACGGCCACATTCTCACCCTCCTCGCCATTCTTGCCTTCCAGAACGGCCTGGGCAAAGCATTGGATCGCACCTCGGGCCGCCGCCGTCTCAAAACCCCACGCCCTCCTGCAACGGACTCGGCCTTCACCACAGACATGGACTCAGATCTAGACACCTCGCGCACACCGCCTCCCGCACACCAACTCAAACAGCAGGCCAGCAAGGTCACCACCCTCGCTCCCGAACCTCTTTCTTAGAACACCCCTCAATCTGACAATTGGCAGTGGGAAAAACGATCACCGATGTGGAGGCATAGATAGATGGTGTAATCCGAGAAGAAGAGGCAACGTTGGCCACAAACGACGACGACGAGGATGAGTGGGATTGACTTGCCGGTAGAGACGCCTTTGACGACGGCATGGACGCTGTTGAATGCCGTGTTGGCCGGGGTGGATAGGAGCAAGCCGATGAGCGATGGACAGTTGACGCAGCTTAGGCTTGTGGCAGACTTGCTGGGCGGGATGGACAAGTATCTCGACAGCGTGTCGAGCGAGGCGCCGGCAGTGCAGCTGCCTCTGCTAAAAGCGACGGCCGAGCATGACTGGGATGGTGCGTTTGAACGCAAGCAGACCATGTTTCATCTGGGCGCGCACTGGTCCGCCGGTGCGTACGAGGGCAACTTTGTCGGACTGCTCACCAAACTCACCCGCGCACGCACCGCGCTCGAGATCGGCATGTTCACAGGCACCACCACGGTCTGCATCGCATCCGCCCTCCCCACCAACGGCAAAGTAAGCGCACTGGAAATCGACCCTTACCTCGACACCTTCACCCGACCGCTCTTCCAACAGACAGGGCTGGGGGACAAGATTGACGTCAAAGTCGGCGATGCCCGCACACACCTCGCACGCCTCGCCGCCGACAAGCAGCAGTTTGATATCATCTTTATCGACGCAGACAAGACCGGCTATGCGGGATACTTCAATACGATTCTCGACGACAATCTACTGGCGGAAGGCGGGGTGTTGGTGGTGGACAATACGCTGTACAAGGGGACGCCCTGGTCGACGAGTGGGGCGCTGATGCACCAGCCGGAACTGAGCATTGCCGAGGACAATGCTGCGGCGATCAAGCAGTTTAACGAGATGGTCAAGAAGGATGCGCGCGTCGAGGTCGTCGTCCTGCCCGTGCGCGACGGCGTCTCGCTGATCATGCGCAAGTAGATGCAATTACCGCGAGCAATGTAGCTACCTCTGGCGGATCTGTGTGCAGTAAGGGTGTGAGGGCTGGTAGTACGTCGGTGCGGGGTGTTACGGTGTAGTTGGTGGGGGCGGCATGGAGCGAGTCAAAGTCCTGGATGTGGATGGGGGGCGTATGCGGTGGGGTGAGGAAGCGGAGGGCGGTGCAGTGGTCGATGGTGATGAGACTGGCGTTGTGCTTGGTCGCCACTTGTAGCGCTGACGCATGGCAGTCGTGCAGTCTCACCTGGTGCGCAGATGGGCAGATGAGGAGCGAGTCGGTCAGGCCATGTGCCATGACACTCCCCTGCACACTTGGCAGCAGGATCACACAGTGAGCCACATCGCGGATCTGGACAGACAGCATCTCGCTCGCACTCCGCACATCCACGACGCAATACGAGCAGTGCGCGACATCGAGCGACACCCGCGAGTGCGTCTCCCCACCCAATACATACAATCGACGCTCGAGCTGCACCACTTTCACCGCATTCTCGCCTGCACTGCCCACAGCAGCAGCATCGATCGACGTCGGTACGACCGCGGGTGGTGGTGCACTGACCTGCGCGGTTGGCCCTGGTGTAGGTTGCGGTTTGCGCTTGAAGCGAAACTTGGCGTGCGACAGGTGTTTGCGCCGTTGTTCGAGCTGTGTGCGCAGCTGGTCCAGTATAGCCTCGTACCGTGCACGATCGTGGGCAGGCAGGAGAGGCGTCACTGCCGTCAACTCTGCCCGAGCCTCGGCCAGAATTTGCAACGGTCCACGCTGCAAATCCTCCACCCTCTCCGCCTCTCCCACCCCCTCCCCCACTTGCGCACTCCACTGCGCCAATCTCACCGCAAATTGCTGCGATACCGACGCCGATGCCATGATCATAACGCAAATATCAATTATTAACGCTAATAAAAAGGAATTTCTTTTTTTTTTTCTTTTGTTTTCTTCTCAACCACTCGAGCCCCCCAAGATGTCGACGTTTGGGTCGTTGTTTAGAGTGACGACGTACGGCGAGTCGCACTGCGCATCGGTGGGATGTATTGTCGACGGAGTGCCTCCCGGTATGGCGCTCGAGGCGAAGGACATCCAGGTACAGCTATCACGTCGTAGGCCTGGGCAGTCGGATCTTACGACGCCGCGCGATGAAAAGGACCGTGTCGAGATCCAGTCGGGTGTTGAGCGTGGGGTGACGCTGGGGACGCCGATTGCCATGCTGGTGCGCAACCAGGATCAGCGTCCGCACGATTACACCGACGAGACGCTCGACGCCTACCCGCGTCCCTCGCACGCCGACTTTACCTACCTCGAAAAGTACGCCGTCAAGGCCTCTTCTGGTGGCGGCCGTAGTTCGGCGCGCGAGACGATTGGAAGAGTCGCCGCGGGTGCTTTGGCGGAAAAGTACCTGCGCGAGGCATACGGCGTTGAGATTGTCGCCTTTGTCTCGAGTGTTGGCAAAGTCCACATCCCACGCTACCCTGGTGAGTCACTTGCGCAGAACATTGTCAACGGCCCTGCGCTCGAAGACCAGGCGGCGGCTGCGCAGAAAAGCTTCTACGGCGAGAGCGAGACGCAAGGACCACCGCAGACCAAGGTCGACAACGTGCTCGATACCACGGCGCTGACGGAGGACGAAGCGGAAGAGCCGCTCTCGCGCGAGTTCCGACAGCTCCTCGCCAGCGTTACACGCGCCGAGGTGGATAGAAACGCAATGCGATGCCCGCACAACGAGGCTGCCGAGCGCATGCGTCAGCGTATCCTCCTCGCCAAGGCCAACAACGACAGTATCGGCGGCACCGTCACCTGCGTCCTTCGTAATGTGCCCAGCGGTCTCGGTGAGCCGTGCTTTGACAAGCTCGAAGCCAAACTCGCCCACGCCATGCTCAGCATTCCTGCGACAAAAGCGTTTGAGATTGGTTCAGGTTTCCGCGGGACCGAGGTGGCAGGTTCGCGCCACAATGACTCGTTCGTCCTGCGCCCCGATGGACGACTGGGCACAGCCACCAACTGGTCCGGCGGCATCCAAGGCGGCATCACCAACGGCGAAGACATCTACTTCCGCATCGGCTTTAAAAGTCCCGCCACCATCTCGCAGGACCAGGCAACGGCCACCTACGACGGTAAAGCGGGGACCTTGAATACACGTGGACGCCACGATCCGTGTGTCGTCCCGCGTGCCGTGCCCATTGTAGAAGCCATGGCCGCTCTCACCATCATGGACGCCCTACTCATCCAAAACGCACGCCACGCCTCTGCTTCCCGCCTCAACCCAGCTCCCGTCGCTAACCTCCCCAACAGCATGAAGATGCCCAAACGCACAGTCTAGATTTCGCCAAAAAATCATTACGCCCCCCCCCCCTCCCTGAATGTGTGTGAGCGCATTGGCCCTTGATGTGTTTGTGCGTGAGTGTGTAAAGTTATGGGTTGGCGAGGGCGGCGATGGGGTCCCAGGCGCGGTAGAGGTGACAGGCACGTCGTTCTCTTCGTTCCAGGTTGGCCGCACTGGGTCCGAGGACGCGCGTTCGCCAGGGGGTGGAGCAGGCGGCTTTGTACTCGTGCGTCTCTTCGATTCCGTCCGAGGCGTATTCGTGCAGTCCGAGCGTGCGCGGTACGGCGCGTAGGTGTGCTTCTTCCGCCTTGACCCCCGTCACGCCATTGTCCACCAGCGTGAAGCGACGGCTTCGACGCCAGGCAGGAATCTGCGCCAGCATCGGCACATGTTCCTGCTCAAACCACTCGTTGTACGCACCCTGATGCTCGTCATTCACCATATCCACCGAATTCGTCACAATGTACGGCGACACCTCCGCAGCCCTCTGCGGCTTAAGCCCTACCACCGCGGCAGAGTTACGCTCCAGCTGTGGGTCTGCATCCGAATCGTAGTCCAACCGGTAGATTCGTCGATCGACGATCGCCAATCGACTAAACAACTCAGCCTCGCGTTCGCTCCGTTCCGTTCTCAGCTGTGTATATGCACTCTGTGCAAACGTGTCGTTGCTGCTAACCGTGTAGAGTGCAACCCATCCGCTCGGTGGACCTTTCTCCCCAGACTTGGCAGACGAGCTGTACGACGAGGTCACCGCATAGCGTGCAGCCGATCGGAAACTGGCAAACCTCTCCACGCGGAGCGGTACGTGTTCGCTATCGTACCATTCGTGGAACTCCCGCAGCGATACCCGCATACCCGGGTCCATAAACACGACCAGCAACCCGCTCTCTTCTGCCTTGAACTTGTCCGACATTTGTGCGTAAGGGGGGTAAAGGGAGACGGGACACACACTGTGCATATATATGTATGTGTGAGAGGGTGAAGGGTCTCTACTCCCGAAGAATCCCGAACTCATTTATTTCATTTCCGCCCTTTTTTTTTTTAGCCGCGGAATTGGCCATGATGGCATTGTAGATTTCTCCCTTACAAAGTGGTGGTAGTAGTAGTAGTGCCGTTGGGTTGGGGAGTGCGTCGTAGCTGTGATTCGCGCTGGAGCGATGTGGACCAGTTTTCGGTAAAGGCCGCAGGGTTGGTGGCTGGGTCGGCGAGGGCGTGTGCGAGTTCGGTTTGTTTGTGTCGTTGGGCGGATTCGAGGTGGGTGCGCCAGGATGTGACCAGTTCAGGGACGCGGCTGGGAGCGTAGGTGCGTGCAAAGAGCGCCGCTTCCGGCGTACGACCCGCTTTCTGCAGCACGCCAATACATCCATCCACATCCCCTAGCTGTAGCAGCGCCGCAAAGCCGATATTCGTCGACCCTTTCACCTCGGCCATCTGCGCAAGTCGCGTCAACATCCCCCGATCATTCGTCGAAGTTGCCACCAGCAGCATCGAAGACAAGTCGTGCGCTCGTTCAAAACACTCTTTCGCCAAACCGACGTTCCATCGCGAAAGAGCTTTATCGCCAATGGTGCGCCATCGACTTTCCGCCCCCACCTGGGGGCCGGAACGTGCGATTTCCAGCGCACTCTCGAAATCGTCGAGCGAAATCGCCAGATCAAATCGGTGCTCGGCATCCGTTGATACCTGCAGTGCCAGATCGGGTAGCTGCTGCGACTCGAGGAAGCGCGCAACACGGTTGCGCTGATCTGCAGGTACCTGCTGCAACAGTTCAGCTGCGCCATCCATGTCGCCACGCAAAATGGCCGTCTGGTACTCGACCAGCGCCAGAGAAAGGGCATAGCTCAAGATCGACATGTCCTTGTTGATCACATACACCCGTCCATGCTGGGGGATGTAGCCGAGCAGGTACAGATCGTTGTCCGAATGGGTAATGGTGTGCGTCTGTTCGCCGACCAGGTACTGTAGACGGTTGGTCGAGTTGGTGTAGAGGAAGCATTCGCCGGTCCATTTGGCGGTGCGCACACTTTCCGTCACCTCGGTCACGACTTCAAACGCAGTCTCCACACCGTCGTCCTCCACCTCGTGCTCGGCGTCGAGATGCGCAGCGTACGCCTCGCGGTCAAAGCGAAGAATGTAGAACGAGTCGTCGCAGACAATGGCGACGAGCTGGCCAGTGGTGGACCAGTGGATGGCTTTGGCCTCGACGTCGATTCTGCGCACCAGCGCGGCCGTGTCCCAGTCGTAAAAGCAGACAAAGCCACTGCCGAGCACAGCCAGCAGCGCACCCCCGGCCACCGCTTCAACGTTGTAAGCAAGGTTCAGCAGACCCGTGCGCTCCTTGAAGCTGCGGAACACTTTGACCTTGGCACCGCCTTCGTGCACGGCATACGTATTGCTATCGCTCGCCCACGCAAAGCTAAGCGCACTGCCAAACGCCTTGTTCCGCCACGCCAGCGCAGTATAAATGATATACTCGCCATCACCGCAGACAGTGACGAAGCGACCGTTGGGACTGTGTTGCAGCATTTGCGGGTAGATTTCCGTAGTGCCCATATCGCGCACGCTGACCGGCAGCCGCTGACCATCAACAACACTCTCGTCCGGTTGAGCACCCACGTTGGCGCTCAACACTTCCGAATTCTTGGCCCACACCACTTTACCAGCGACGTCCATGCTGACACTCGGCTCTTCCTTGCCCAGCTTGACGACGACGGCGCCCTGATCGTAGCCAATCGCCACGTCGTTGCCCGACTTTTTGTAGGCAACACACCAGACGCGCTCAAGCCCATAGTCGAGCGTCGACTCGAGACGGTAGGTATTAGAATGCCACAGCTTGACAGTGCCGTCTTCCGATCCCGAGATAATGAGTGGGAGCGAGGGGTGGAAGGTGGCAAAAGAGACGTTGGACGTGTGTCCGGTCAAGGTCTGAATGCAGGACTTGGAGAGGTAGTCCCAGATCTTGACAGTGCGATCGTCGCCCGTGGTAATCATATACGGTTTCTCACCGCCGTGAAAGTATTCGACGTAGTTGACGCCCTTGTCGTGTGCCTCGAGGGTGAAATTGGCGACGCTGGATCCGAGTGTCCAAACTTTGACGGTGCGGTCAAGACAGGACGAGGCAAAGGTGTTGGAGTCCTTTGGGTTGAAACAGAGATTCATAATGTAGTGCGCATGACCCTCGAATGTCTGGACCAGACGCCAGTTCTTGTCCCAGTCCCACATCTTGATCGTCATGTCGTCCGAGCCGGTCAGCACGTAGGATCCGGTGGGATGTACGGCAAGACATCGAATGTAGTCGGGATGTGCTTCGAAAGCGACCACTTTTTCGTGGGTATTGTAGTTAAATGCCCGCAGCTGAAAGTCGTCCGAACCGGCTACAAACCAGTTCTTGCGGGCGACAAACTTGACACATCGAACGGGTACATTGGTCACCTCAAACGTCTTGACGATGGCGCCGGTCTCGTAGTTCCAGATGTTGACGGCGCCCGAGTAGAGCCCGGCAAGCAGCCATGGCTCTGTGGGATGAAAATCGAGCGACTTGACCCGCTCTGAGCGAGCAAACAGCTTGCGCTGTATGTCGAGCAACATGGGCATCTTTGGTGTACGATGGGTTGAGAAGGAAGAAAGGGCCAATGCGCACTTGACACGTTACTACTCCAACGCGTCCTTCACTCGCACGAGATCGGGGGGAACAGGCGCATGCATCGGGCGTCCCTCCCGCATCGAGCTGAGACATTTATTTGTGATTTTTCGCATGCAATTTCTTACGCGGATCAACACTGCAGCCAGCCCAGCGGAAAGGCCGACGGACACTGTGACTGGTGCAGTGCCTGTGTTGGTTTAGCTGAGCTCAATTGTTTGTTTTCAGTTACAATGGTAATCGCTCTTCTCAAACAACCACCATCTCCTCCCCCCCCCTCCCTTCCCGTCGAGATATGATTGCATAATGCACGACAAGGTAGACAATCAGCCTGCCACTCCCACCCTCGCCCCTGCTGGTCTGCCTACCCCTCCTACCTCGCATCGTCCAGACACCGCTCCCAGACTCGCAGATGACGACCTGTTGATCGACGCAAGTCCCACCACCACTCCTTCCGATCGTATGGCCAGCTCCAGAAGAGCAGCAGCTGCAAGGATGAGTGGCAGCGCCTCCTCCCTGGCCGGCTCCTCTCGCCATCATCAACACGAACAGTCGTCTCCCACCACCACCCGCTTCCGCTCTGCTCGTCGTGCATCTTCGCGTTCCAGCTCAGAACGCTCGCCTACTCCTTCCCCCATTCTCGGTCCTGCATTTGCCGATCCGCCCTCTGCATTCCCCGACCATCCATCTGCATTCAACCTCAACGCCGGTCATCTCTCCTTTCCCATCCTCGGTGTAGGCGTCGGTCCAACTCCACAAGAGATTCAACTGCTCGTCTATGGCACATCCGCATCCGATTCATCACCCTCTGATCCAGAAGACAGCAACAGTGTAGAGCAGATGCTCGAATCGCTCTCCAGCATGGGCCTAGATCCGCCCACAGAGTCCACCACCAGTCAGCGTGAGCGCGAACTGGCAGGCATGGTCAAGCTTCTCGCCTCTCGCTGTCGCACCCTCGCCGAATCGCGAGATCGTGCAAACGCTCAACTTCACTCGACCCGACTCACGGCTCTCTCCATCATCAGCTCCATCAAAACGGCCCATGCCCACTCCCAGACTTCCGAACAGGGCGTACACGATCGTCTCGATGCAGAGGTAGAGGGCTGGAAGGCACAGGCAAAGATGCTCCGTGCTCTCCTCACCCGCGCCGAAGCACGCGGATTCGAAGACCGAAAACCTTCTCTAGCCGAAAGGGCCAAGAGCGCCACCACTGCTGCTACCTCGGTCAATGGCCACCGTATCGCCTCGTTCCGCTCCGATGACTCGCTTCATCGCTATGCCGATTTGCCGCCATCCAGTCCCCTTGGCCCCCCACCCAATGGCATCGAATCAACAACAACCACCACCACTGGTTTGGGCATCTCTAGTCCTGGTCTGCCCGAACTCGATCTGCACACCTCGCCCTTGTCATCTCTCGTCAGCCAGCGCAACAAGCTGCTCACCGATAAGAAGTACCTCAAAGCACGCGTCAGAGATGCCGAAGCCCAGGTCTCTAGGCTCGAAATCGAACTCAAGTCCCTCCGCCCCTATCTGGTAGCTGGTGGAGTCAAGGGTCTCGATGCGGCTGTAGAGATGCCAGACACTGGCACTGCCCCCACCACGCCTAGCCGCTCGGGCAGTCGCAAGGACAAGAATCGCAAGAAGCGCGTCATTACCATGGGAGACGCAGAGACCGAGCACCTCATGCTCGCTGCACGTCGACGTCGCGAGCAGGCTGCCCTCTCCCTCGGTGCATCTGTCCCCTCCGCACAGTCCCTCACTTCCTCGCCCGTCAAACGTCAAGCCAGCGAAGGCCCAATGACCACAGCCGATACCGACTACGAGCGCAGTGGTGAACCGCAGACGCCCCCTTCCAAGTCTGCCGAAAGACCGCCCAAGACTCCCAAGTCCATTCCCAGTACCCCGCGTACCGGCATACGTGTCCGAGAATACGACAACGACGAGCCAAGAGACGGCTGGAGCGACCGGCACCAACGCGTCGACTCGGCATCCTCCTTCACCGGCATCGACGAACTGCTTCACGCCGCGCAGTCTCTCAACCCGGCAGCACCCTCGCCTACGCTACGCTCGCGCGGATCCATGTCGTCTCATCCACATGCTGCAACCGAGCCCACCTACTACCCCCGCGAGCCTATGCCTCGGCCCCTCGGCTATCCACCCTTGGCAATCCCTCCCCATCACGGCTATGAATTGGATCGTTACGGCCACCCGCTGCCCATTCATTCCAGTCCACTGCGCATGGCTCACGAAAGCCCAAAGCGTCGACGCGTCTCCTCGGCTGCGTTCGAATTCGAACCTTACAGCTCGCCCTTTCTCGGCGAGCGTCAACCTCGATACCGCACACACACTGAGGGCGCCAACCCTTTTAGCAGCAGCAGTCAGAGCCAGGAGCGAACGCGCAGCTACGACTACGCTCCCACCCGCTCCTTTGACGCTCCCGGCCCAGCCCAGGACGCGGCCGGTCTCAGTGCGCTCGACCTGCTCGCTGATCAGGCTACCGCCTCGCAAAACCCGTCGCAGGACAGCGATCGCTCCGCCGGCTATGGCTCGCCCATTGGCAGTCTCAGCAGCGATGACGAGGCTGTTGAAGCTCGACGCAAAGGTAGTACGGGCTCTCGCTTCGCCTCATCCCGTGCAACAGGCGGTCGCGACGTGAGTCCCGGCCGCACGGCTTCCCGTCCTGGAGCTGCTACGGGCGGCGATGCAAATGGGTCCAGCGAGTCGCGCAGTGGATTTGGCGGGAACCAGAATGCGGAAAAACGGTTGCCGTACGTCAGGTGGACGTCGGAGGAGGACTCCAAGCTTCGTTCGGCTATCAAGGAGCATGGACAGCGGTGGGAGCTCATCTCGCGCGCTGTGGGGACTCGGTCCTACCACCAGTGTCGGCAGCGCTACCTGCTGATGCGGCGCAAAGAGGCTGCTGCCAAAGCCCAGGCTGAAGCGGACGATGGCACCATGCCCAACATGTCGGCCTCGGCATCTGACCCGCAGTCGCAGGAGTCAGACTATGGGCCGGACTCGGCTTCCGTTCGGCGCAAGAGCGGCTCGCAGCAGCAGCAGCAGCAGCAGCAACAGCGCACAAGGCGGGACTCGCGACCGGACGAGGCGTATTCCTCGCACCATCATGAGGCTTCGCACCCGCACCCGCCGCACGCCCACTCGCATTCACAGGGAAGTGTGACATCGACGCCGCTGCACAAGCTCTCGATCGGCGCACCCGCACCGTCTGGCAGTGTGTTTGGCCAGTATTCGCCTGACCCACGTCAAGGACCGCTTTCATCGCCCAGTATAGGCTCGCAAACCACTCCAACACATGCCCGCGCTTTGTCCTACCCCCACCACCACCACCACCAGCACGCGCCGCAGCAACAGCAATCTTCCTACCCAAGCCATCATCATCACTACCACCAGGGCTCGCCGTCGCAGCTTCATCCGTCATCCCCCTACTCGTCTCAGCACACTCCCTCGGCTACACGCCGCACGACTGCACCGCACGTAGCATATCCCGCCGCTACTGCAGCAGGCGGTCGACCATCCCCCACCATCCCCCCCGCCGTCCAGCCCTCGTCCTCCTCCTCCTCCTCCCCACACTCCCGCCACCACTTCCACGACTCCTCACCAACTCACCGCCCCACAAGGCAGTACCCCCCTCCCTCATCCCCCCATCACGACCGTCCCCAACAACAACAACAGCAACAGCAGTCTCCGCCCGAAAGTAGCGCAAGGAGAATGGGCGCCGCTCTATACTCTTAATTTCCCCCTCAACCCCCAGCGACGGACCGTGGTGTTTTTTCTTTCGTCCCCTTCTCAAACTTCTTTTTTCCCTTTGCTGCTGAACCGCACCGCAGCTTCCCCCCTCCCTTCCTCCTCTTCCCCCTCTCCTTACTTTATTCCCCATGGAAATAGTCTCAGTTTTTCTTTCAGCTTTCTTTATCGTTATTTTTCTTCTAATATTGGATTCACTCAATCACGAGAGTTATATTCCGTCGCCGCTGAGCTGGCCCGTGACCCCGGGGTGGGTTGTGTGTGTCTAAAAAGTGCCGGCGAGGGATCGTGCAGCTTCCGAGGCCGAGATGCGTGTTCGGCGCGGGGTGGACAGTGACAGTGCAGCTGTGCTTGTGTTAAGCAGTGTGCTGTGCGATCCGAACGGATCCGGGTGTTGTGCGGCGGCGGGAGGTGCGGGAGTGGGTAGGAGTGTGGATTGCGCCGCGGCAGCGGGTGTGGGGTGCGGTGGTGACGCAGGCGCGGGTGTGGGCGCGGGCGCGGGCGCAGGCGGGGAGGCGTGCTGCGACCATGGGTTGGGCCGTGTGCGTTGCGGTGTCGTTGTCGTCGTGGGTGCAATGCGTGGAGGTGATGTGGGGGCCGGCGGCGGCGGTAGTGCAGTCGAATCTGTTGGCTCCTCTCCGGCTGGGCGTGTGGCTACAGAGCTGGAGCGAGACATGCCCTCGCTCGCCGACGCGAACGGCACCACCACCATCCGCTCGTCGTATCCCGCCGCCGCCGCCGCTGCTGCTGCTGCTGCACGCGACGACAGCGAGGTAGCCGCCGGCGGCGGTCTCCCCTCCAGATCCGCCTTGAGCGCCGTCATCTCCCGCATCGTCTGCCGTGCGTACATGATACTCCCGCGCGCATGCTCCACAAGCGCCTGCTGCAGGTCCTGGTGCGCATACCGACTGTGGCTCTGTAGACTGCCGTGCAGCTCTGCACTGATCTTTCGAAGGTGCAGCGCAAGCGCGTGCTCGTGCCGCTTGGCTTCTTCCAGCTCTTCCAGCGCGTCGTCCACCCGATCGGCGCGCAGGTTCCGCTGCATCCGTAGATGCTCCGCATCGCGCTTCTTGGCCACCGTCTGCTTCTGCGCATTGTGGTGCTCTTCCACCATCGCATTCCGCGCAAGCATCGTTTCCTTGGCTGCACGCGCGTTGATCGATTGATACGCCACTGCATCCCCCATAGTCAGCAGCTCGGTACTGCTGAGCGAATCTTGTAGCTCGCCAATGCTGCGTGTCATGTACGCCGTTCGTTTCAGCACGTACGGCAAGCCCAATCGCGCAGAGGCAGGTCGCACCTCCTCCACGGCCCCGAGGTTGTTGAACTTGATCGAAAGATCTGTCAGCGCAGACGTGAGACTGCGCCGTGCATGTGCGAGCTTCTCAGACGCCTCGGCAGCGTCGGCAAACTGCATTTCGAGCCGCGTCACTTCGGCTCGTGCGGCAACGAGCTCTTCGTCATCGTCGTAGACGCTCCGCGAAGTGGCCATGCCCTTGCTGCTGCCTCCACCAAGCCCAAGTAGTCCCAGACCTCCACTACTGCTTCGAGTACCGGCGGAAGCTGATGTTGCGAGAACGCCGTTGGGTAGTGCGCCGGTAGCATCCACCCCACCATACGCAACCGCCGCGGCGCTCGCCATGGCATTGGAGAAGCGTTTTCGTGCTGCAGCCGAGCTTCCTGCCCCCGGTGGAGTCGGAGAATAGGCGAAGTCAGCCTCAATCAGGCTACGCGTCTCTGGGTGGTCCCGGAGATGCGGCTCGGCCAGCACACGATGAAACCACCTGGACAGCATGATCCTCAGTATGCGGGTATCTTGCAAACCACTTGCGGTAGTCGACGGTAGTGGTAGCGCGGGAACAATGGTTGCAGGGGTAGAGAGGGAGAGAGCTAACGCATACAGGCATAATTCTCTGTATGGCCGAACGATGCCGGGATAGTTGGCAGACGGGAAATGGGGCAGATTGGTGATGGCATCGAAGCGCACCAAGAGATCCTTTTTGGCCTTTTCGATGGTGGAGATGCGGATGCGTAGGAAGAGCTCACGCGGTGGCTGTGGATTAGATTGGTAGACACGGGCTGGATCGTCGTGATCTCTGCTGCTGGTCTGGCTTCTGCGCTGCTCCAAATCCGGGCTCAGACGAGCGCCGTTCTGAGCGACAGGAGGCGGAGGCATGGGCTTGTCCAAGCCCGAAGGAGGTGACGACTGCTGCTGCTGCTGTGACATTTCGCGCAAAGAAGAGAACGCTGGACTCGACTCGTCCAGACTGGGTCAAAGCACGAGCATGACGAAGCTGATGGTGGTCTGAGATTAAAGTGTCACGTCAGTGGAGAGTGTGAGTACGTGAGTGAGGGGCCTCGCTGCTGGATAAATAACTGCTGCACTCTCGTCCGGAAGAATCCCGCACTGCATCAACCCCGTGCTGTACCGTCACATCGGAACATCCGCAATCCTCATCAAGCCCTCTTCGGCTTGTGTCGTACCTCAGCCTTGGCATCGTGGCTCGCTATCGGAGCCAACTCCGTCGAAACTGGGTCGAATTGCGGTAGAGTCTGGGTGTGGGAAATCGTTGGTCTTGGACCGCGTGTTTCAAGCGCTCGGACGCGGCGAAAGATTCCAGATTCCGATGTGTGCAAGCCAAAGCGACAACTTGACATCACTCCATCACCGCTAGCAGGACACCGAGAGCTCGTCACATTCTTCCCTCCTTTCCCACGCTCTGCTTGACCTGTCAAAACTGGTTGGAACAAGTCCTGAATCACCATGTCGCAATCTACACCGCTTCCTACCAGCGTTGTCGAAATGCTTCGGCCTGCAGTCATCCAGATTCTCCAGAATGCCGATCTCAGCTCGATTTCGGCCAAACGCGTGCGTGGTCAGCTGTCGCAGCTGCCAGAAGGCACTTTACCCGCATCGCTGGATTTGTCGGCGAGCAAGAAGCAGGTGGATGAGGTGATTCGGGACTGTTTCGATCAGATCTCCAAGTCGATGCCTGCACCGCCGCAAGCAGCGTCCAGTCGCAACGGCGGCAGCTCGGCTCCTCCTTCTGGTGGACTCGCCCTGCCAGGTCTTGGCGGCGTCCGAGGTGGCCATACTACTGCGCAAAGCAGCGCATCACCTGCACCGATAAAAGCTGGTTCCACCAAGACGCTCAACGGAAACAGCACCAAGGTAAAGCAAGATCCAAAGCCCAAGAAGAAACCAACCAAGAAGAGAGCTGCTCCCACTGACGATGACAACGACGACGAACCCAAAAAGAAGCGTGCTGCGAATCCAAACAATCCCTTCAACAGACCACTCGTCCTCTCCCCCCTTCTCGCCGAAGTCTGTGGAGGTCCAGAGGTAAGTTGACCGCTGCTCACATCATATGTTTCGCTGTGACTGACTTGCGAGCACCGAAACAGATGCCCAGGCATGCCGTCGTCAAGCAGCTTTGGGCGTATATCAAGGGCAACAACCTGCAAAACGAGAGCAACAAGCGACAGGTAAGGCGCAATCGCACTAGACCACTTCGCATGTACTGACCTGTCTCTTCCTTGCTCCAGATACTATGCGACGAGAAATTGACTACCCTCTTCGGAAAGGACTCAGTAGAGTAAGTCATCAGCTCGTACGCTCCTTGCGAAACACAGCACTGATTTCGCGCAATTGTTCCTCAACACCAGCTCATTTGAGATGGCCAAGGTAAGAAAAGCTACATTAAGTCTTCCCCCACAGTGACTGACATGTGCTACTATGTTCTCACTGATAGTTGATTGGCACACACCTGACCAAGAAGGAAGAGCCCACAACCGCGCCATCGGAGGATGCGTAGCACGTCTTTTTCTTTCCTGCGTCTCTGCTTCATCTGCCATTTTCCCAAACGTCGACGAGGATCGTTCCTATCGCGACTATATCCGCAACTTTGTCGGCTCAGTCCATCTTATCATCACCTTACTCTGTAGCCTAGAACTGTACCAAGTTTGAGCCTGTATACACACGCCACACCCAATGGCTTTCCTATCTCGCACCCTATCTCGCATCAAGGTCCTTGAGCTGTTGACAGTCTACTTGCGTTGTATTTTATTGCGCGCTATACAGCATCCTTCCACCATTCTGCTTGGGCTGGCACCTTTGGTTTCAGCCTCGGTTGTAAGGCAACATCTTTAGCGACTTTCGGAGTCGAAGTCGAACGCGAAACTAAAGCTGGCGAGGCAGGATCGACAGCACTTCCGTCAGCTGGTGCCTGCCACACCTTTTTCCTCGCCGATCCAGAGGCTTTACCGCCGCCGCCAGCTTGGAGCCGCAATGACTGATCCCACACCGCTTTTTGGCTTTTGAAGACAGCCATGGTGGCTCTCGCGTCTTCGACAGACGAGTGCGACTTCCCATCCTGCTGGATATCAATGTCAAGCACGAGCTTGGCCAGCTTCTTGAGACTGGGGTACTTGGTCTTTGCTAGTTCGCGCAGAGGCTGGAATGTGGCCGTGTCACGGATCAGGGCTCGCGGATGATCGAGCAGTAACGCTTTCAGATCGTTATTGATCGCGTGGCCGATCAACACCTTTCCTTTGATCAAGGCTGCCACTTCTGCCTGCACTTGGGCAAATGAAGGAGCGTCTTTCAGGTTGCTAGCTCGCACACCGGATACCCATGTTCGATAGTCGGTCACCTTCTCCTGTGGCTTCACAAACCGATCTAGAATGGTCGCGCCGTAGAAGTTGACGATGGAGACGCGGGCCAATATGGATTCCGATCCTTTGTACCCGACTCCGACCATTTCGCAATCGATGGCGAGGTAGTTTCCCGCTTCTCGTTTGACAGCTGACGCTGATTCAGGGACGCCGCTAAGAATAGCATTGGCCTTCCTTTGCGGGTCAGTGATGCCTTCCCACTGTAATGTCGGCGCGGTGTCGTCTTTCAATTCCGCTTGGCGCACAAGCTCGAGGTCCTGCGGACTGATGTCCTCGGCAAACCATGGTAGAACAGTGGGAGCCTTTCGATGTGTCGAGTCTGTGGCTGTTGCAGCAGTAGCTGACTTTGCTGAAGCCTCCGCTGATGGGGCCTGTCGCCGCGCCTTCGACTTGATCTTGTCCTTTGCCGACGGCTCTGAGACGAGCGTCTTTTTTAGCGCCTTCCAATTGCTTCCTGCTTTCGAAGAGCCAGCGCTTGACGGCGCAAAGCCTGTTTCTGGCGACGCTCTTTTCATAATCGTATCTGTTACGCCCTTGGCCGCTGCTTTAAACAGACTCTTCGCTTCTCGGACGAGCGATGTCGAGACAGATGCAGAAGAAGGGGCACCGGACGATCGTGCTGACGATGCAGTCGAACTTAGGAATATCTCTGTGTCTCTTCTTACCAAGCTTGCGGTGCCCTGTTCAGTTACTTGGCATTTGCCTGGCGAAGGGTTCTTGCGGTTGGAATGAATCTGGTTTTGTCCTTCGACCAAGGAGACGTAATCAGCAGTGTCTCTCAGGGTCGCTCGCACCAAGCGGTCGTGCTGCAGCAATTTATGGAGTAATTCTTCTCGCGGATGAGACTGGAAGCCTTCTTGCAAAGATCTCCTCAAAAGCTTCCTCCTTTGCTGGTACGTCAGCAATCCAGGCCCACGGTCTGAGGGTTTGCGTGTCTTTGAGGAGACGGCTTCTTCGCGAGCAACGTGCTGGACGACAAGCGTTCGCTTTGACCAAGTGGAGCCAGAGACAGGTGTCAGTCCTGACGTAAATCTGCTTCTAAAAGCGCTCCAAATGGTGGCTACGTCCAACTGCCACGAATCTGCAGTCACACACTGTCAACGAGAGATTGGCAACGCAGCGGTGGTGAGGATGACGAGAATGTCTGCTTGTCGTTTTCCTATGAAATTTTGTGTTTCAGGACCCTGACTGACCTACACAGTCATGCTTATGTCATTTGGACCCGAGTTTACTGCTTGGCCTGCTTCCCCCACCAGCCCGTCTTGAACAGCTATAAGATGGCGACGGCTTCGTCACGCAGCTGCTTGGTCAGGCTCGCGGGAGCTCTGCGCACTGGAAAAGCAGGCCGTACTTTTCACTCCAGCGCACGCTCACATTCCAAGCCCAAAGTATTGCTGCTCGATGAAATCTTACTGGCGACGAAAGAACTTGGTCAACTCCGAGAGATAGCCAACGTCGTTTCGTCCAAGGTGGAAGACCGAAAGGACTTCGTCCAGCAGCTATCGCAAGGCGGAGAGTACTCGGACATTGTCGGTCTCTATCGCCATTTCGGTGGCGCTCGGTCAGTCACAATCACAGGCAAGTTTGACAGCGAGCTCGTGGCCAGCTTGCCCCCAACTCTGCGCTACATTGTCCACAATGGAGCGGGATATGATCAGCTAGACATCCAGGCTCTCTCGAAGCACAATATACAGGCGTCCAATGTACCCACTGCAGTAGACGATGCGACGTCTGACGTTGCTCTCTACCTCTTACTCGGGGCCATGCGAAAGTTCCCACTAGCGAAAAAGCAGCTAGATACGAGGTTGTTCAACTCCATGTTTCCTGTACTCAGTGCCCGAGATCCCAGAGGTAAAACGATAGGTATTGTTGGCGCGGGCGGGATCGGCCGTGCGTTTGCCTACAAGGCGTCCTGGGCACTCGGCATGAAGGTCATCTATCACAACAGGAATCGTCTTGATTCCAGCCTCGAAAGCGAGTCTGCCAAAGGGGGCATGGAGTACGTCAGCTCACTCGAAGAGCTGCTGCAGCGCTCAGATGCCGTTTCACTCCACTGCCCATTGACTGCAGCTACCAAAGGTCTGATTGGACTGCCACAACTCAAGCTTATGAAGAAGGACGCAGTGCTGATCAACACAGCTCGCGGGCCCATCGTCAAAGAATCCGAGCTTTTCGAAGCGCTCGACAATAACATCATCGCTGGTGCTGGCCTTGATGTGTATGAGTACGAGGTCAGTGCTTCTGAATCACCCGTAGAAAGGCTGTGCATGCTGACATCGCTACTGCCTTCGAAAACAGCCCAACATCTATGACAAGTTGTATAAGCTCAAGAACTCCAAGGTTGAGCTGCTGCCCCACGTTGGTACCTTGACACTAGAGACGCAGACAGAAATGGAGGCAGTCTGTCTACGCAACCTCATTCATGGTCTTGAAACGGGAAGGCTTGCATTCACCGTTCCTGAGCAAAAGGGCGTCGAATTCAAGTAACGGCCCGACTCCAGTTCACCGCATCTCAAGCATGGCTCTTCAACAGCCGTGTGATAGCTTCAAATTGGAACAAGCTCTCTCTCGAGCAGACCTCTTGCCGTCTAGATCTGAACAACAACGCAGCTCAGCGGCAGTGTACTGTGCTGTATCTAGCTCGTCTGTAAAGCACCTCGTTTGCCTATCAAAGGCCACGGAATTCAGCTTACGCTGTTCAGGCTGAAGTACCCAGTACGCTGCAATTTTGATCAAGGCGTTCTGCCTGGCGCTACGCTCCGCATTGTCTTTCTTTCATGTGTGCTCGTGTCGAAGTGCTATGTGACTCTGTGACTGTGAAGTGTGGTGCTGCATGCGCGCATGCTGTTCTGTAGGCACGTGGTCTAACAGATTCAGTATCGGCCATTTTGCGCCATTTTTGACGTTTCGGCAATGCAGACGTTGGCAGCCTCAACTCCACCATCATGCGCTGGCTCTCCAGATCGTCAAGTCAAGCTACAGCGAATTTTTGGGTCGAGGACGTCAATCACAACGGCCAAGCGACGTACAACGCTAGACCGTCAAGCTACAAGATCTTTCGAAACGTTAGGGACTACGGCGCTGTTGGAGAGTGAGCATATATTCGTGCACGAACTCGTGTTTGCATTGCTGACGCTGCTCTGTCTTCTTCCATAAACAGCGGGACACACGATGACACGGAAGCCATAAACAAAGCGATTTCAAGTGGCTCCAGGTGTGGCGCCGGCTGCGATAGCTCAACTATTTCACCCGCGCTTGTCTACTTCCCACCAGGTAACTACCTGGTATCCTCGCCCCTCATCTCTTACTACTACACTCAATTGGTCGGCAGCGCTGTCCAGAGACCAACACTCTTAGCTGCTCCTTCTTTTCAAGGCATCGCTGTGATTGACGAGGATCCGTACCTACCTGGCGGCGCCAATTGGTACACCAATCAGAACAACTTCTTTCGTGCAGTCTACAACTTTTGCATCGATGTGTCACGCATGCCGCCTTCGCACGGGACGGGAATCCATCATCAGGTCAGTCAGGCAACCAGCTTGTTCAATGTACACTTCGAAATGAGTCAAGCACAAAACGGAAACGCTCAGCAAGGCATCTTCATGGAGAACGGCAGCGGCGGGTTCATGACAAGCCTCTCCTTCCGAGGCGGCAAGTACGGTGCTTTCCTTGGCAATCAACAGTTCACCGTGCGTAGTTGCACGTTTCAGAGCTGTCAGACTGCTATCTCTCAGCATTGGAACTGGGGCTGGTCGTACCACGATATCACGGTGCAAGACTGTCAAGTCGGGCTGGACATGCGCTCTCAGCCTGACCCACAGAGCGGCACGCAAGGTGCCGCCGCCATATTAGCTTACGACTGGACCATAGCACGCACGCCAACAGCATTCAATATGCTGACCAGCAAGTCAGGTGTCTTAATACTCGAAAACATTGCCATTGACAATGTCGGCGCCGTTGTCGCTACGGGCGAGTCGAACAATCGGGCTGTATTACTGAAAGGCTCGCCGGGATCTTCTGTCGTACAAAGCTGGGTACAAGGCTCTATCGTCAACAGTCAGAATGCGTTGGAGACGGTTCAAAAGCAAAATATACTCTCTGTGACTCGTCCGACTTCTCTGGTACACTGCAATGACCCAAGGCGTAAATGGGCACGTCGAGACCGTCCACAGTATAGCGAAGCATCGTTGTCTGACTTTATCAACGTCAAGAAGCTTGGTTGCCTCGGAGATGGAAAGACTGATGACTCCGCAACGCTGCAAAGCATTCTGGACGAATACGCTGGCTCAAAGATTGTCTTTGTACCGCACGGAACGTATCTGTTGGAGAACACGGTAACGTTCCCGATAGGAACAAGAATGGTCGGCGAGGTGTGGCCTGTCTTGATGGGCAGTGGCGCTCTATTCCAAGACACTGCGTCTCCACAACCAGTAGTCCGAATCGGGAATCCAGGCGATGCTGGCGTGATGGAAGTCTCGGATATGATCTTTTCTACAAGAGGGCCGGCGCCTGGTGCCATCGTTGTCGAGTGGAACATCCGCGAAACTAGCCAAGCTTCTGCGGCTATGTGGGACAGCCATATCCGTGTTGGCGGTTTCGCAGGAACAAATCTCGAGGCGGATCGGTGTGCCAAAGACATGCCGCTTACTGCGCATTGTCGAGCCAGCTTCCTCAACCTGCATCTGACTACTGACTCTAGCGCCTATCTCGAAAATGTCTGGGTGTGGACTGCGGACCATGACCTAGACTATGGCAAAAAAGCACAGGTCAATATTCAGTCGGGTCGTGGCATCCTCATAGAGTCAAATCGTGGGCCTGTCTGGATGTACGGCTGTGCGTCCGAGCACTCCGTCCTGTATCAGTACAACATCGTCAATGCGCGAAACGTATTTATTTCTTTGGCGCAGACAGAGTCAGCATACTTTCAGGGCGCAAACCGACCAGTAGCTAGCGACGAGGAGCCTCTTTGGCTGCGAAAGTACCACGACCCTGACTTCTCAACTTCTTCAGCCGACTCACCCCGCTCTCCGTTTCAAGACGTGACTGATCCCTATGAAAATCGTGGCCTGGGTATTCGAATCGCCAACAGCTCCAGCATTTTCGTCTACGGAGCCGGTCTTTACTCCTTCTTTGACAACTACAATCAGGACCAACTCTCCAACCGGCGCTGTCAGAAGAGGATCATGTGGATACAAGACGTTAAAGCCGATTCAGATGTCTGGATTCTCAACTTGAACACTGTCGGCACTGAGAAGATGCTCACAGTCGACGGCGTCGACATGGTCGACGAAGAACCTCTCAGGAACGGCTTCGCAAATTCCTTGGCCATGTGGCATAGCTAGAGACGTCCAGGTAGACAGCGGAGTCACATAATATACGTTAATTTCCTTGCTCCAACACGATTAGCTGTGTGTGAATACCGGTGTTCCGCTTCTCTGTGTCGACACTTCATACTCGTACCTAGCCTGTGGGCTGCTTAAATCGGCTTGATTCAGTAGAGAGGTTAACTGCGTATGCCCAGACTGGATACCAGCGCAGATATGCTCAAAATTCAGAGGTCTACCTGCTTCTACTTCACCTTTACGGGCCGCTTCCTATCTAGATACGCACACGCGCACACATACTCTTCTTGTGTTATATTTATTCTTGTCGCATCCTATAGCGCTATATAAAAAAGCATGATCTACTCTTGACCTCAAACACAAATTCTCTCGCCAAGTTCCCCGACATTGTCTTTGAAGTAAAGTGAGGGACCACGCATCAATATGCTAACATTTCTCCGCGGGTGTGACCACACGTCATCCGAAATTCGCCGAATTCGCCGATAAGGCCGCATCTCTCGGCGTTTTCACTCCCTCTGACAGAGTGCCTGAACCCGAATAATGCACGTCGACCGTGGCTAAAGTGCCCCCCTCTGGCGTAGTGAATGCACCCGTTTCCTTACCAAAATCTCCGGCATCTCGCCCCTTCCTTGCAGACTTCTGCAGTTCCATATGCACCCGGATCTGGGTTTGCAGGCTTCTGCAGGTCTATATGCACCCGATTTTCAGCATTTCCTCCCCGACTTCCGCTCTTCCTTTGCAGTATTCTGCACGTCTGTGTGCACCCGGAATTTGCGAGAGTCTGACATTCTGCCCTTCTTTGTATCTTTCTGCAGCTCTGCAAGCCGAGCACGTTCCCCGCTCTTTGGCACTGTCTCTGCAGACTTTTGCCGCTACTTGTGCACCCAGATATTCTCATATCGCACAAGGCTCTGACATTCTGCCTTCTTTCAGACCTCTGCATTTCCGCCTGCACCCAGAACCAGTCAGCCCCCCCTGTACTCTGGTCATTCACGACAAGCCTCTATTATTCTGCATGCACCCAGGTCCTGTAGAGCTCTGTCGTTCTGCCCTTTCTTTCCATGCTTCGGCACCGATGCATGCGTCCACACTCGGCATAACTTTCCTGCATATCGGGTTCGTTTTGTCGCAATCCCCTCTAGCTGTATATGCAGTGTATATGCACCCAGGTCTTCTCTGACTTTCCGCCGATTCAGTGCAGACTTTTGCGCGCCTGTCTGCACCCAGATCCTGCCAAGCTCTGACGTTCTACCCAAGCCCAGCACACTGTCAAGCTGCCGCGCACCGGGTCCACCCAGATCTTGTTATTCCTCTGGCTTTCTGCCTGATTCTTGCGTTCCGCTGTAGCTCTGCGTGTATGCAGGTATCTGCACGGATCCATGAATCGGCACTGCTCAGTCATCTTCTTCCTTTCTCCCGCTCTATCTTGCGACCTTCTGCCGAGCTGCCGAGATCCAGACTGCTGCCGTGACCCGCAGCTTTGCTGCATCTTGCCTCTTCCGGGTATCTGCAGCCCTCAGGGATTCTGCCTGCCTAGTCTCCCTTCTTCGCTCCGTTGTCATGCGTCCTCGCGCTAGCCCCTGCATGTACTAGCGCAGAATGTGCATCTTCTCCTGCATGCATATACGCTTCCCCTCAGGCCTGGTGCCACCTTCTAGTACGGTTCTAGACCCCAATGATGTCATTTTCGAGCCCCGAGATGCCGTCCCTGCGTGGCCACTCTCCGACAGCTCCTGTAAGCACGTGTAATGGCGTAATCGAGCCTCGCGATGCATTCGGGCATCTCGGCAGTCACCAAGGTCTTTCCATCGGCTCCCCGCATTCCCATGAGACGCACGTGGAAGAAGCACGTGCATATCCCGGCAAAACTTTATTGCCCCTCATTTTCATGCCCTTCCTTCCGTCCCTTTGCACGTCCTGGTACATCCATTCGCTGCCAATTCTACAATGCTTATGCTCGCGTCTCTCTTGTGTACTCCTCAAGCCCCTCTTTGACGGTACAGTACCGTGCTTCGTGGTCAGTACACAAGACCCGACCGGCGACCTTTTCCAAGCCTGACCGGTGACCCTGTTTATCCCAAATTGTGCAGCCGAAAGCGTCAATCGTGCGTCTTCCTGCAAACTCGTCGAAAAGGCACCTGTGGCTTAGTCGTGGTCGAAAACGCCTGCGCATTCGTCTTGTATGTGTTGGCATCACAGTTTGTTGCCCAGGAACGCGCTAGAGACTGCATTTGTCTGTTTGCACATCTGTCAACTCGGATTAAGTTTGATGCATATAACATTGAAATTCGATATTTAAATTATGGGCCGGCCCATAATTTATTTAATTTTAAATAATTATTACTTCAATATAAATCATTGCGCTTCTTTTTGGGCTTTTGCGCCGCGAAAAAATGCAACAAGGGCGAACTCGTTTGCTTTGCGCGAGAAATATTAAGCGCTCGCAAGCTGCTCGTGCTCCCATGATAACAAAGCGACTCTGACCGAGTGTTTCACTTTGTTTCCACGCGAGAAACACTTAGACGACTTGCGAGAGATATGTGTAATTATGCTGTCAAAGAAGGCGGTTTTGGGTGATCTACAGCGTCTACATAATAGGGAGTTTTCGGTGCACCAAAATACCGCTTTTTTAGAGCTAAAAAAGAGCCAAATCTGCTAAACACCAGCCAAATTTGTCGATTTTGACATTTTTTTAGCTCTAAAAAAGCGGTATTTTGGTGCACCGAAAGCTCCCTAATAAATAAATTATTTATTATTATTAAATAATAATTAATTATGGGCCGGCCCACATTAAAATTAAATATATATTCAAAATTATTTTTAGCTTATGCTATTATTTTATAGCCCGAGCACAGCAAGAGGACGTGCCACGTCTATAAAGTACAGCGGCGAAGTCCCTGACTGCTATGCACGCCGAGTTTGCAGACCTTCGTAAGAGGAGAAGATCTGACGCGCCGTCAGACAAGACAGAACTGGGCTTATAAGCCGATCAGAACAAGTGTTGAACCGCACTAAAGTATGTGTCAACCCACACTGAATATCAGTGCCCAGTCATTCGAACGATACTCAGGTCAGTCGCGCAGCATGAAATGAGACATCACGCAGCCTTGTGCCAACATCCTACCAGTGCGTGCAGAAAGCGCACGCCAATAAAGGGTCGACAAAATGATGAGTTCGAAAAGGTGGTAGCATCAGGTGCCGGTGCAAAGCCTGACGTTAAAAATTGCACATCATTCGGTGAAAAGTTGCGCGAGTCTGCGCCGATGAAAGCGAGAAGATGGACAAAGGAGAGATTTTACGGACACTGACGACGGCCTGGAGAAAGGCGAGAAAGAGGAAAGATCAGAAGTAAGGAGGGAACAAGAAACCGAAGTAGGGAGTAATAGAAACGAAGGAGGGGTGAAAGCAAAGGAGAGGACAACAAGGAGGTGACAGCGAGCACACACGGATACTAAAGACACAAACAACACAGACAGAGAGACGCAGCTACGAAGATAGGTGGAGAGAGAGACAGAGACATGGACATGGCGGCGGATAGAGCGAGGGAGAGACAGAGAGAGGAAGAGAAAGAGAGAGGAAGAGACAGAGAGAGGAAGAGACAGAGAGAGGGAGAGACAGAGAGAGGAAGAGACAGAGAGAGGAAGAGACAGAGAGAGGAAGAGACATAAAGAGATGAAGAGATAGAGAGAGGAAGAAAGCAGAGAAAAATAGAGGTGAACAGAAACGATTCATCTTGCAGAAGGGAAGACTGAGCAGTTTATGACTCAACAGTGGGAACTGCCACCAGATTTGGCAAGAGACGGCACAGCTGTAGCCGTGCTTCAAGACAAATTCGCCAGTTTCGGAACAGCGGATAGTCGAACGACAACTTTGTTCGGCGGTTGCCCGACAAACCCTTCGTCTGTCAAGTTTCTGCGACTAAGGCATGGACGAAGAACTGGCTTGTAACTGCGGTATTGAGCGGAGATATCGACGCCTCCGATGCTGTAGAAGCGAGTATACAAGTTAGAGACTTGGGTCATACATAGTTGTAATCCATGCATGAGCGTCGAACATTGTAGAGTCTACACCTGCATGTAAACAAAGGCGGGCAGGGTAGAGTTAGAACATGCATGAATGAGCTTTGTAATTGAGTAGATGTTGTCTGAGACCCACCGTGATATTGGCTTGTTACTGATTTATGCATTGTAGAGTTTCGACCTGCATAAATGCCAGGAGTGACAAGTGCACCCCGAAAGACACTCGCGTAGTGCTGACCCAGCTGTGGGCATCTGGCAGAGTACCCGGAAACAGTCCAACGGAGCTGCAAAAGAGCAGCAAGCAGCACGAGTCTTCTCAGATACATCGAAAGGTGGGCAGGAAGAACAAGTGAGCGCTGTGATGAGATGAGTCGTTGTGTTGACGAGCTCGCGCGCAACGCTCGGCTTATTTCATAGGCGTCACCGAAGTGATGTAAGAGGAAGCGAGAAGACGAAAGTGCTTAGTTGTCGCAAGCAATCGGCTGATGGAAGAGATAAAGAAGGTATACGATGGCACCAACTGGCGACACCCGTGGTGACGAGAAAAGCAGAAGACAAGGACAAAAATAGATGCAGCACGCCCTTTTCCGCGAAGAATGGTCAATACATTATGCAGGGCACCGAGAACTCGAGGCGCGGAAAATCCGAACAAACGGGGATGATGGTGGTAAGAAGGAAAGAAGCGGAATCAACATTCGGGCGAGCTAAGGGCGACTTTTTCGAGCAACAAAAGATCTAACATCGTAGAAAAGCGATCTAACATATCCAGCTTTTTCGCATAAACCATA
Source organism: Farysia itapuensis (assembly GCA_023212645.1). Classification (NCBI taxonomy): domain Eukaryota; kingdom Fungi; phylum Basidiomycota; class Ustilaginomycetes; order Ustilaginales; family Ustilaginaceae; genus Farysia; species Farysia itapuensis. Next base: position 673,637 of record JALBYC010000005.1, on the reverse strand, counting down.
TATACCCTACATGGCAGATACGTTGCGTACTGGAATGCAGGGCTTGGATCGTCGTGGCTGCGGATTGACGTACTCAATGACCGGCAGCTGCGAGTACAATGCTGAAGAAAGAAGCATCAGAGCCAAACCGATATTGACTCAAAGTTTCCATGTTCCAGACGCAGGTCTTTCTCTGTTCTGCGCCGCGTCGATCGCTCTTCTCAGCTCCGCTGTCGTCTGGCCAGGCTCCATCCCCGTCAGAAAAGTCTTCAAAGACGTGTTTGCGAGTGGGGAGGTGTTTGGTGCTTTTGTGTACACTGCGCTGTGATGCTGCTTCACCGTCGCAATATTGAAGCTTTGCAACATGCACAAGCAGAAACGGGGAAGTCTCGCGCGGCTTCCGATGAATGTTTCTTCTCGGGTCACTATGAGATCGCATTAGAATCTTCTAGCACTGTGACGCAAGTCAGGCACTTGTCATCAATGACGAAGATTACGCCAGTCAAAGCTCCTTGAAGGTCTAGGTGGTAGAAGAACAGTATGCCAATTTCGCCCGTCGAGAGCAACTGGGATGTCCCAAACATCCGTTGGATTCGCGAGTTTGGCTTAGATGCCCTTGAGTGCAGCTGAGAGACGACGAGGGCTTCTGATTTCGTACGGAAGGCAGCGTTGTTCTAGACCTCTTCTTAGATTCTACAAGATCTCTTGGGTATAAGAAGCCGCTTTATAGAACTTCGTTGCAGTCATTGAGCTCGTTTAGATCTCGATAGTAGACGCAGCTCTTCTATCAATCTTCGGCAGTTGTGAAATGTAGCTCGACAGATCAGTTCCGAAAGCATCCTTCAAGCAAGGAACATCTTCGCTTGCAGACTGGAGACGGGGCGATTTGGTCGAAGCGCAGGCTCGTTCCTTCTGAATGGAAGCTAGTGCAAGCTGTCAGCCTGAGTCGCGTTTTGTTTCCATCGCTGCGTCTGCTTCTGCTTCATCGGCTCGCAGTTCTCAACAACTTGCGCAGCGAGGCTTGCAGACCTCGTTACCGACTTAATTCCCCTTGGTCGCCGCTCTGTTCTGCCGCCTCATGCTGCTCGTTGAAAGATTCAGATCCTTTTTTTTTTTGTCCCTAGCTGCGTGGCACCTCTGCCTCAGATGCGCCTCTCGGTGGGCAGCCTGTGGATCCGAATAAAGATACTGTGACATGCGCCAGATCGCGTCGGCGCGCCGACGCGCGTCGGCGATGTTCGTGTCTGACGATATAACAGTGGGGTCATATTTCTTTGTATGTACGCATGTGGAGCTGACGTGCCCAGTATGCAGCAAGTGTGTCATCGCAATCCGACAAGAGAAGCTTCAGTGATTCCATCAACGCCCTCTATTCACTGCTGGTCCCTTGAGATCCCTTCGTCTCAACATGGCCACTTCCATCAGCCTGAACGAATCGCCGCCGGATATGGAAACTCGAGCTCCGTACGTTTGGTCTTTTAGAGATGCCACTGAATGAGCGTCGCTGACTCTTGTACTCTTGAATACAGGCAACAGAAAGCTTCCCTGGACGCCGAGTCCACGGCTGTCACCTTTGCTAAGGGGCTCAAGACGAACGGGGTAAGTGATCGACCGCAATCCGCAGAATGTGCTTGTGACTGAAGCGACTTTGCCCTGCCCACTAGGTTCTGAATCAGCATCCTAGCTCCCTGAGCGCCTCCTCGCGAGCAGAGACCAGCGACGCGTCCAGTGATCCCTCTGGTCTTCCCTTCCGCATCGGTGTTAGTGAGGACCGCAACAAGCGATGGAGGCGGACCATGGAGGATTCGTATGCCTTCGTATACGACTTCGGCAATGTCTCCGGACAAGGCTTCTTTGGCATCTTTGACGGGCATGCGGGCAAGCATGCTGCCGAATGGTGCGGCCAGAACTTCCACACTGTAAGTCGACATGCATGCACACAATATGCGCGATGGGTGATGCTGACTTGTAGACCCAACAGTACCTGCTTGATACGCTTGCATCCAACAGGGATGCAGCGGTGCCCGACATTCTGAACAGGACCTTTCATGCAGTCGACCACAAGTTGTCGGCTATCGCAAAGGAACAGGGTACAACCAGCGGCTGCACTGCCGTTGTAGCCTTCCTTCGTCTCGAAGATGATAAAGGTCGACCAATGACTTCGGGCCATGTAGAGCCGTCCAACGCCTCTGGCGGTTCTACGGCCAACAGTGCTGGGGCACATCAGCAAGGCTCGGCCAAGGCGACGAGTGGCAGCACGAATGAATCAGAGGGCTTGTGGTCCCGAATGTCGCGCAAGTTCGACGGCTCCAGCAGCGCAAAGCCAACAAAGCAGTCAGACGGGGCCGACGCCCAAGAATCTCCAGGCATCCGAAGGGTTTTATACACTGCCAATGTGGGCGATGCCCGTGCGGTCCTGTGGTGAGTATGGCTAAACTATAGCGACCCTCCACAATTGCCCAAACTGATCTGTGCACATTGCGCCTTCCTATTGCTTTTTTAGCCGCGGAGGGACAGCGGTGCGGCTAACGTACGATCACAAGGGCTCGGACGCGCAAGAGGCTAAGCGCATCACCGACGCAGGAGGCTTTGTGATGAACCACCGAGTGAATGGAGTCTTAGCCGTTACTCGGTCCTTGGGTGATTCAGCCATGAAGGAATTTGTAGTCGGCTCCCCCTACACAACCGAGACGGTGCTCACGCAGGAGGACACATTCCTCATTGTCGCTTGCGACGGCGTAAGTTTTGTTCCTTTTTAATAGCGAAAAAGAGCTTTTGTGACTGACCGCTCCTTGCTGCCATGTCCGATACAGTTGTGGGACGTGACCCAGGACCAGGACGCTGTGGACCTCATCGCGGATGAGCGCGATCCTCAAGCGGCGTCGCAAAAGCTCCTGCAACATGCTATGTCGAATTTTAGCACTGACAACACTTCGGTCATGGTCATTCGCTTCGGCCCTCCTGGGGCTACCGTCCTCACTGGACAAGCCTCCCAAGGAACGGCTTAGCGCCCGCGCGTTGTCGCAGGACATACACTTGCAATGGTGAACTTGTGCAAGTGGAAAGATCACTCCATTGGAAGACAAATACATGATTTACAAAGCACAAAGCTGATGAGCGCGGACAATGTAAGAAGAGGAGAAATCAGAAAAGTAACAGTGGCATCGCTGTGGTGCAAAATCGAAGGGTATAGTGCTTTCGAGTCTCGTAACTCTCGTTGTAAAGAGTGATTGGTGTTCGACGGTGTTCGACGAAGAGCAACTATTCGTCGGACTCACTCTTGTCGTCCTTGATCAACTTGGAAGAGGAAGTCTCGATGCCGTTCGTCTTTTCGTACTCACGACGCAGTCGTTCGTAGCGTGCTTTGTCAGCCTCAGCTCGATCAAGGTAGGGCTGCTTGTCGGTCTCGCTCAGACTGCGCCACTTGGCAGCAGCAAGCACACTCTGCTTGGTAGTCTCTTGTTCACCTTCAAAGACGGCTTGCGTCATGCTGGGATCGGCTCGAATCGCACGTAGGAAGAGGAAGTACGCAGACAAGGGCTTCTTGGGCGCGTTTGGATCTTTGAGATTTCCCTTACGCGACTTGCCCGCTTTGCGTTGAGCTGAGCGGTACAGGTTCTCTTGTCGGATGTCCTCTGGCGTCAATTTAGCCTTCCAGTCCGACATTTCCTTCTCCCACTGCTCTTTGGCCTCGAGACTCCTTCTGGCAAACTCTTCTTTCGCAGACTCGGGTAGCGCGGCGTAACGTTGACCTGCATCTTTGGCGACGTGGGCAACGTTGAGTCGTTCGTCTGGACTTTCTGCCTTGATCTTTTGCAACTCTTCGGTAAAGAAGATTTGCCACGCTGATGGCGCTTGCTTCGGTGGCTTAAGGCGTGACTTGAGCGCTGTTGGTTTTGGTGGTTCGTCAGACTTTTTCGGCTTCTTTGCAGCTTTGGCTTCGGGGGCAATTCCGTCAGATCCAGGATGAGCATAAGGATGTGCCTTGTCCTTGGCCTTTGGACCGTCAACGCCTGCGCCTTTCTTGCTCGCCTTGATCTTGGGCTCCGCTGGTGGCTTTGGCACCTTTTCGGCCTTTGGAGCCTTGGGGGCTTTTGGGACCTTGGGCGCTTTGGGCGCCTTTTCCTTCGATTTGGGTGCTGAAGCACCATGGCTCAGTGCAGATCCAGCAGCGTGATTGCCAGCCGGTGGTGCACCAGCCTGACTTGGTGAAATGCTCTGAAGGTTTTGAGGCTGAAAGTACTGCGGGTAGTGCTGCTGCTGACCAAAGCCGTGGTTGCCAAAGTCTGGGCCAGAGTTGGGTCCACCGGGAGCTCCCATCATTGGATTTGAGCCGGCACCACTGACCATGCCACCCATGCCGCCATGGGCAGCCTGACCTGGGACGTGCGAGTAGTGCTGTTGCGGCGAGGAATGATGCACGCCGTAGCCATACATGGGCATTCCTCCGGGAGCCTGTCCACCTGCCATGTGACCATGTGAAGGATTGTTGGAGTGATGTGGGTAGGCGAGCTGCGAGGGCATAGCGTGCGACTGATTACCGAAGTGAGACCCGTAAGAGTGGGCAGAGTGATTCATGTTGCCATGGCCACCGTTGTTCTGACCTTGACCCAAAGGTGGCAATTGCATACCACCATAATGTGACTGAGGTCCACCGCCGTCGAGACCAATGTTGCGCGAGTGCATGGCCGCAGGGTTAAAATACTGCTGCCCAGCGCCAACGTCGTCTGAGCCAGGATGACTGTGATGGTGGTGACTATGGTGGCCCATAGGGTCAGAAGGCTGCATCCTTCGCGCCTGAGCTTGAGCAGCAGCTTCCTGCGGTGAAACGAGATGTTGCGAGTCCATGATGACGTTCAAGAGCTTGTTGTCTGTGAGCACAAGGCTGCTGGAGAGATTGGCGCTATAGACTAGCGGCGGCAAAGAGGGTCAAGCAGTAAACAGTGAACAATAGGCTGGATGACGCGATTGGGGACACGATGAAAAGCGCGTCGAAATGCAGGCGCAGTGTCACGAGAGATGGCCGGGCGAGACTATCGTGTAGATACAATGTAGACAATGATCAGAAGCGCGTACGCGTGCAGAAAATACGCGGCTGATCGTCGATCGCGGAGATGGATGTGAGGATGGAAAGGGAGATGCGGAGGCGCGGATGGATTTGCGGGATCGGCCAAACGCGTCGAAAATCAGCTAACCAGCCGGATCGGGTCAATCGATCGTTCGCGTAGAAAGCTGTTAGAGCCAAATACATCCCAAGTCAGTTTATATGCTACATCAACCCTGCTGCGGGAGTGACAGGAGAAGGGAGACATCGCGAGGGCCCGATGGTGCGGACCAGAAGAACAAGCTACAGGGTCTTGGCGACATCCAACACGCGCCCTAAGATGAGGCGGTGAGATCATGTCTTCAGGGTCCGCGCTCGGAAAGGCGCTTAACGTGGACAGAACAAGCACTGACGTGCAGGCCCGCGGAGAGAAGCGTGCAAGACCATGTGGCATGCAGGCGACTGACAGGCAGTTGCGACAACAGTGGGAGCGCGGGGGGCGGAAGCAGGGTCAAAGTGCCCGAGGCAGGGGAGAGTGGGCTCCGGAGCTAACTTACGAGTGAGGCGGGAGATGCGTGTTGCCGATCAAGGAGCGGATGAGCTCAATGTGCGCAATGGGAGGCAAGGCGAGGCAGGCGAAGCGGCACCCAAGCCAGAGACTGAAATGAGGCAGAGCGGCAGGAGTAGGCCCAAGAACAAAAAAAAAAAGGGACCAAGACAAAGAGATGCAGGCAGTAAGAGGCACAAAGCAAGAGGGAGTTGGAAGGAAAGGAGGCCCAGAGGCACCAGAGCAGTTCAAAGCCACACGCATCAAACACCACAGCACCACACCAGCAGAGAAAAATGCAAAAAAAGCAAAATCAAGCGCGCAGGCTCTCGGCCCCACCCAACTTTTTCAAAACTGTCACGTCTCATTTCGCAGTCATGCATTGCGGCGAATTTCTTTATTTTTATTTTATTCAATCAGCTTGTCTTTGCCGACAAGTGCAGCAAGCAACGGCGCTAAGCCCAGCCGATTTGGAACCACCGATAGCTGCGCGTCAGTCCGCTTTGACCGTCATCGTTGTTCCACCCCCCAAAGTTTTCGTAACCTTCATAGTTCGCTTCAGCCAGAATTGTGAGCTGCTGCACTGTCGATTGAGCAGGACCAAAGGCGCTATATACGGCCTCTACCTCGTCGCGATGTGTGGGCCGAAGGGGGACCATGATGTGCAGTAAAGGTGACTTGGACTCTGTGGGACGAGCTAGAAAGCACTCTGCCACAGAGCGAATCCAGAAGGGGTGCAAGGGGTCGTAGATGCAGTCTATTGACGATACGAGCACGTCAGTAACGGTAACATCAGGGTTTGTCGAGCACATCAGCACCTACCAGCGGCAACGATCAAGTCAAATTGACTAGATAGATCCGAGTCTAGCACGCTCTGCCATGTAGCTTGTGTAGATGAGGGGACAGGGCAAGAGGTGAGAGTCTGTGCTGTCACGACTGCGCAAGAGTCTGATGACTGTGCTTGATGTACAGACTGCCAATCTAGCGTGCGAACGTGGACGTTGACCGCAGTGGCATAATGTATGTCGTTGAGAGCCACGTTGTGGACGAGATTCTGCAAGACTTGGGGATGATAATCAGTGAGATAGATTTCTGCAGCTTGATCAAGAGTGCGACACCACAGAGCAAGGATCAAGCCAACGAGACCTGTGCCGGCACCGAGCTCAAGTATCTTGGATGTGGACGGGGGCAAAGGTAGGAGTAGCTGAGAAAGAATGGGCGCAGCCCCCCATGTGTGAGTACCCAGTGAGTCATGTACAAGTGCAGCGTCTTGTAGCTTGACTCGAAGCTCTCTGGCTTTGCATATGACAATATGACTTTTGGTCGAGGCCCCAGCGGCCATCTTGCCCGCACACAGAGCCAACAATTCAGACGAGCGATTGGCCAGGTCCTCAATCCTCTGCGTTGGTTCTGTTCTGCTCGATACCAGGCATGATACGAGTCGAGTGAGCCATTGTGTAAGGTACTGTCGCTCGAATGGATCGAGTGGGTCCGGCTGGTGCGTCTCAATGAATTCGCCGCTATGGGCGATGGTAGGAGCGCGGTATCTGATCTCGCCCCCGCTTGCACCCAATAGGAGGGCGAGGCTGTCCAGGTTGCGCTCAAGTTGTGCCAGACATGCTGCCGAAGAGAGATTGAGCGCCTTGAGACTGCTCAGATCCCGCGTGGGCAGCAGCGACATGACAAGGTGTCAAAGAGAGCAACGCTTTTCCCGATCGATTCTGACAATGGTACCCGATGTGGGAAATTTCATGCATGGTCGATCGTGGATGTGTTATCCAACCTGGCGCGCGAAAATCAGATCCGCTGAAGTTGGTTGTAAATCGCAGATCGAAGAGGATAAGCGAGTTTTTCAAAGATTTGCTGAGCATGAGCAGCCGGGTCTCGAATTTCAATATTCACGGTAGTTAGAAATTCGCTGAGTGGCAGATGTCGAAAACACGCAGCGTGGTTGGCTTCAGTTTGGCTGACGCATCCGCCGCTCCCATGGCAATCTCAGTTTGCTTGCTGTGGATTCTAGCTTGTATTGCCGATGAAACCCTGGCGTTTGTTCTACTGCAGGCGATGATGCCGTGTGCATGATTGTCCCTTGATCGGCCCTCTTGGGCCGCTACCCTCGAATCTTTGCCTACCCCGTTGCGTGTCTGTCTCTGCCCTTTCTCTGCCGTTGCCTTTGCCCAGCCGTTTGTGCCTTTGCTCCCTGTCCTTCCAGTTCCCCATCTACCATTCTGATCATGGCTCAGTGCATTCGTTAAGCTTGTTCCTAATCTACACCATGTCACAACCAGCTACGGCCGCCATCATTGTCGCCTCCATATTTGGAGGCCTTGCGGCGCTCTTCTTTGGCTACAAGGCCTACCGCAAAGTATGGACATGGCGACATCAGAATCTCTTGTTGCCTCCCATTCGTGCGTCAACAGCAGCATATCATGGCACTACCACCAGCATGTCGACAGTACCAGATCCTCCTGCTTTCGCTTCCATGGCCACTGCCAACTCAAATCGCAGTAGCTTCTTGGCTTCAAGTCCGGCTGTTTCCGCTGCCGCCTGGCCACACAATCTACCCTCAAACTCATCCAGCGAACGTGCATCTCCTTCGATCGGCGCACTTGACTCTGTTGTGGTCTCGAGCCCTTCGGCATCGTACGATCCGCGTGCGCGGACAATGTCCAGCTCGTCGTCTACCATGACCTTGACTCGCGCGTATCACAAGTCCTCCTCTGCTTCTCAACTCTCCTTTTCCAGCCGACGGGAATCGTATCTTCCACACTCTCCTTTGAACCGCGATACCATCCAGATCGTTCCTCCTCAGCCGCTTGGTTTCGGTGGCACTATGGCTATGGCTGCAGATCAGAAAACTTTGGCTTTCAGCAAAAGTAGTGGCATTGGTCTCGGCGAAGATCTCGGTAACGGCCTGGTATGGACACAACCTGACTCACGTCCACGAAGTGCACCACGTGCCCATCTTCCAGACCAGGATCGAAAGCGATACTTGATGCAGGGTCCGTCCTCGTCATTGCGTGACAGCGACAAAATGTCATTGCAGTCTTTCACAGCCCCATCGCAGTCCCCCTCGCAAGTCTCGTCGCTGAGACTAGATAGTAGGACGCAATCACCCGTCGACTCAAGACCCATGACTGTATCAACGTCGGCTTCCACCATGCTTTCGTCAGAGGCACCCTCGACCGGGCCCATTGATTCTAAAACACTCGATGCTGAGCACAGTCCCCTGCAACGCCTGCAGTCGAAAACGTCCGCGGCAGAGCCACACTCACGCTCTATTTCAGCTGCCAACAGCCTCAGCGCGGGATCGTACGAGTCGCCCATCCTCAGCCCCTTTTCCCCCCCACTCTCCAGCCCGTTCGTTCCTTCTTCAGAGCCTATCACCACAAGCTCGCCCATACGGGCCTAACCTTTACCTTTTCCTTTTCCCAGACATCCTCTGCTTCTTGGACAATGTTTTCATACATCTGCATTTGACTCCTTGACCGATTGTGCCGGGCATGCTACGAATCTTTTCGCCGCTTTTTACTGGGAGAGGATGAGTCTTCGGCTTCTCCGCTTTTTGATTTACGCTTGGAGGCGTCACGGCCGGCTTTGATGCCGGGAATCTTGGTGATGGCCTTGTCTAAAGTTGGGAAGTCGTCGATATCAGAGCTACGACTGTCTTCGTCCTCCCATCGGACTTTGCGTACCGGGGTCGTCGTCGCTACCTCTGCTTCTGCTGGACGTTGGGGACGCGAGGCTGAGCCAAGGCCGAGCGCTTCTGATGGTAACAAACTTTTGCGCAGATAAGAGCGGTCAAAAGTCGGCGGTGGCTCCTTGAACGGATCGGCCAGCAATGAAGCGTGCAAAGAGAGCATGTGGTTGGCAATAGTGAGACTGAAACGATGGCACGTGGGTCAATACACAGCTCGGGACATGGACAAGTATGTGACCTACCTGATGACGGTGAAAGACAGCTTGCCATCTAGGCCACCGAGTTTGGAGCCATCCGATCGCTTGCGCCAATGCCCCAGGCCTTGGTCTGTTGTGCCGGGACCCGAATTTGCTTCGCTCAGAACGAATTCGTAATCTTCTTCCGGCAGGTGAGATGCTGGAATCGAGGCATTGAAAAGTCCATACAGCAGCAAGGAGACGTGAGATGGCGATGACAAGCAGATGTTGCCTTCTGTGGTACCAAAAGAAGCAGCACGATTTGTCAAAATCCAATCCGTGAAGGCCGATCGCGCACTTCACAACTTACCCAGCACCTGGCCAATCCTAGGTGTCCATACTACGCATTCAAATCCAACCGACGCTGTAGCAAACGCCGAATCGGCTGAGAACACGGCAGTGTCTTGTAAGAATCGTGTAGGTGTATGCGTGATTAGCACACCGGACAATTGCGGGACATATCTGTGTAATAGGATATGCGTCAGTCAATGCGACCTGATTGAGCAACGAGCATCGGCGCTTACCGCATTACTAGCGTATCCATGAGGTCTGAGAATGCTGAGTAAGGATCGTTGGACCATACTGGAGGAATAGGTAGGTTGAGGACAGGGTACATGGTCTCAAAGGCGGAGCCTGCCTTGGACGAACATGAAGCCTCATTGCTGCTTGTAGCATCGGTGGATATCAAAGACGCCCTGCGTGCCTTCTTGGATGAAGCTTTACCATCCTTGCTCTTGCTTTTGCTCTTGTGCTGCTTGCCTTCCTTTTCTCTAGACATGATGTACCGGATATGTAGGGCTGTCGTGCTCGCGGAGGAATTTTTTGTTTGACAATTTTTTGGAGTAGCACCGGATCTCGGATCTGTGAATTATCGGGCAACTGTCAGACGATGATGCCCAAGATCAATCAAAACAGTCCAACCGAGTTTTCAAAAATGCGGGTCGCGCGAAATTGTTAGCTCGTCTTGCCGCGCCAACCTGGGCGGCAGGCAGTGCCATTCAATTCGCTCGATCACCGAATTCGGGTCTGCTTGCCAACATTCCATCGTCGCGCAAAGAAAAATTCAGCAGTTTAGAAGAACTGTCAACACAACCACGACATTTGCTATCATGTCTGCTCAAACTCAAGAGATCCCCAACTTCAAGCTGGTACTCGGTATGTATCTTGCAAAGCGGTCAACATGTTGTAGCCGTGCTGACTCTTTTATGTAACGACAGTTGGAGATGGTGGTACCGGAAAGACGACCTTCGTCAAGCGACACTTGACGGGAGAGTTTGAGAAGAAGTACATTGCCACACTTGGTGTCGAGGTTCACCCTCTCCAGTTCCACACCAACTTTGGCACGATCTGCTTCAACGTTTGGGACACTGCGGGACAGGAGAAGTTCGGTGGCTTGCGAGACGGCTACTACATTCAGGGTCAATGTGGTATCATCATGTTTGACGTGACCAGCCGAATCACTTACAAGAATGTGCCCAACTGGCACCGGGATCTCGAGCGAGTGTGCGAGAACATCCCCATCGTTCTCTGCGGTAACAAGGTGGATGTCAAGGAGCGCAAAGTAAAGACCGGTGCTGTTACGTTCCACCGAAAGAAGAACCTGCAATACTTTGAGATTTCGGCCAAGTCCAACTACAACTTCGAGAAGCCCTTCCTCTGGCTCGCTCGAAAGCTGGTGGGCAACCCCACTCTCGAATTTGCCGCCGCTCCTGCTCTCGCTCCTCCGGAGGTGCAAGTCGACGAGCAGCTCATGGCTCAGTACAACGCCGAATTGCAAGCTGCCGCTGCTGCACCTCTTCCCGACGAGGATGATGGTGATCTTTAGAAATTTGACTACAACTTTGTTCCATAGCATCCATATTGTAAACACAGAACACTGCCATCATACAATTGACGAAGCTGCCCGAACACTCGAGCGGCAGCGCAGTAACGTATGTTCGTGATGTGATTACATATCGCGATCTTGTAGCCATGCAGCATGCAGCTTGCTAGCTTGCGCGCTTGCGTTGCGGATTGCGGGTAGGACTAGTGTTAGACCGTTCAGAATTTCTTTTCGTACTTTCGTACGACAAAGAGATGGCCACGTTCACACAGAGCAAACACGAAAGTGCGACGAGATTTTGTCGCAGACAAGACGTGGGTTCAGGGTTTTTTTTTGGCGAGCGAGCCACGACGCGTGGGCCGATCGATTTGCCTATGAAAGTTCATCGATCTGACAGACCCGTGCTTACCTCTTCCTGGGATGTGTTGAGCTTGCTGTCTATTGGTCTTATGAGAGCACGAGCCGAGCGAACAGAGAACTGTGAGCACATCTGCGCCACACACTGCTGGCTGAACGGTGTTTGACCTTGTGAGATACGAGTCGTGTGCGAGAATGGAGGAGGAAGTGCGCACGGGGCAAGGACGCGTCTTTAGGTTTGGTTGGGATCTTCCGACTGTCCGAGACCATCCCATTGAGCGTACGCAATACAACACTGGCTGTTATTTCGGTCAATCTTACTCAACGTCCAACCTTGGTTGATGAGGTTAGCGCACACCGTGCTGAATGGTATCTTGAACGTTTCTATCCAGCATCATGGACGCTTTTGGTGATGTGAGCATCAACGTTGTCTGGAGATCTGCGTACACGTCTCTAAGATGATCCCAATGATTGATTCGAAGTAAAAGACGCGACGAATTGATTTGGTGAGCTCGTGTGAATCCAGCCCGGTCTAAGGTTGTATTGCTGTCGCGAAAGAACGATCGATGAATTGAAATTCGAATGCGTCAGAATGGAGGCGTCGGACGTGTGCTGTGCCCCCTTTCTGCGTTTTCCGCACTTGGCCTTTGTTGCTTTGTCGCGCCTGCGTTCGTCTTTGGCTTGGCCTGCACTCGCGCTCTTCCCCTGCCTTCTCTTTCGTTATCAACACCCAAAGTGTTTCCCTTACTACCACCCGCTTTATAGCATATTTGCCCTTCCTCGTCATCACAAGTCGACGCATCGATCCCACTCTGCTCATTCAGCCTAGGGTACGTATTCTCAAGCTCCCCCTCCCTTTTCAGTCGTCATCATCATGACCAGCATGCACCAACACCGGAACGTTGCAGTGCACCTGACGGCACAGACGTGAATCCACTTCAGCACTGCCATGCAGGATCCAAACGTCTGCTGCAGTGTGCACGCAGCTAGATGAGTGCGGGACCCAGGACTGACCAAGTCATCATTTGTCACAGATCAACCACCTTCATTGAGTCGTCTAGAACTTATTCCTTACAAACCACAATGCCGGACTCCCGAGAAGACTCTGTCTACCTTGCCAAGCTCGCTGAGCAGGCCGAGCGCTATGAGGGTAAGTTGACGTCGCGCGACATGCGCAGTTAAGGCGCTTTACTGATTCTGTACCTTTCCTTGCAGAGATGGTCGAGAACATGAAGCGAGTCGCTTCTTCCGACCAGGAACTCACCGTTGAGGAGCGAAACTTGCTTTCAGTCGCTTACAAGAATGTCATCGGCGCTCGACGTGCCTCGTGGCGTATTGTATCCTCCATCGAGCAGAAGGAGGAGTCCAAGGGCAACGAGGCTCAGGTCACCATGATCAAGTCTTACCGTGAGAAGATCGAGGCTGAGCTCGCTCAGATCTGCGAGGACATCCTTGACGTTCTTGACAAGCACCTCATTCCTTCGGCCGCTTCGGGTGAGAGCAAGGTCTTCTACCACAAGATGAAGGGAGACTACCACCGATACCTCGCCGAGTTCGCCACGGGTGACAAGCGCAAGGACTCCGCCGACAAGTCTCTCGAGGCCTACAAGGCCGCTTCGGACGTTGCCGTGACTGAACTCCCCCCTACCCACCCCATTCGACTGGGTCTTGCCCTCAACTTCTCCGTCTTCTACTACGAGATCTTGAACAGCCCCGACCGTGCTTGCCACCTTGCCAAGCAGGCCTTTGACGACGCCATTGCTGAGCTCGACACCTTGTCGGAGGAGAGCTACAAGGACTCGACACTCATCATGCAGTTGCTCCGAGACAACCTTACCCTCTGGACCTCGGACATGCAGGACTCTGAGAAGCCTTCGGACGCTACCGCCGCCGACGCGCCCGCTGCTACTGAGACCAAGGGCGAGGAGGCTGCTTAAGCGATCTCGGAAAATAAATTCGTCAACGTTGTGTCTTACTCCTTTCCCCCACTCTCGCTATCTCGCCTCGCTGCCAACAATGCTAGCCAATAGTGGGCAGCGAGTTGATTTGTCTGTTAGCCTCACTCAGAAGGGTTAAACGAAGCTGGGTACGGAGTAAACTGTCTTTTGCTGTACCTGTGCTTGTAGAGTGAAGTCTGTGTTGTTGCGACATGCGAGACCAGGAGTGGAGCATAGAGAGTGCATGGAGCATATGCAGCACGGGCCGGAGAAATACATGTGAGATTTTGAACATTCGTCCTTTCCCTTTACCCCTTTACCCTTTGACCACCATCCCTCCCAGACCTATGCAAAGGTCTTGAAGCTGACGAACGGCATCGTCCGACCCTACGTCGAAACACCCAACGGGAGGTTCTGGCACGATGACTTCCAGCTCATCGTCCTCGATGCGGGGGCTGACTCAGTACATTGCCGACCTGCGAGCTTGTCGCGTCCGCGAGCTCGAAGAAAAGCGCATCAACAAGGAGATGGCCCATATCCGTCAAAAGTTCAAAGAAGGCCAGCTGGACGGATACCAGAAGAAGAAGTATCTGTCCAAGATCGTTTTCACCTATATTCTCGGCTACCAGGTTGATGTCGGACACGTAGAAGCTGTCAATCTCATCTCCAGCACAAAGTATTCAGAGAAGCAGATCGGGTACCTCGCCATTACTCTGCTCATGCATGAGAACTCGGACCTGATCCGTCTGGTTGTCAACTCGATTCGCAAGGACTTGGACGAGAACAATGAGGTCAATAATTGTCTTGCACTCCACGCTATTGCCAATATCGGCGGCAGAGAGATGGCCGGCGCGCTGTCCACCGACGTACACCGCCTTCTCATCTCGCCTACCTCGCGCAGCTTTGTCAAAAAGAAAGCGGCATTGACCTTGCTCCGCCTGTATCGCAAACATCCTGATGTCATTCCGGCTGAGGAATGGGCAATTCGCATCATCTCGCTCATGGACGATGACAATCTTGGTGTGGCGCTAGCTGTCACCAGTCTAGTCATGGCCATGGCGCAGGAACATCCGGATGCCTTTGCTAGCTCCTATCAGAAAGCTGTTGCGCGTCTGTATAGAATCGTAGTCGAGAACGAGTATTCTGCAGAGTATGTCTACTATAAGGTGCCTATCCCCTGGCTGCAGATCAAACTACTTCGTCTTCTGCAGTACTATCCGACGTCACAAGATGGTTCCTTGAATGCGACCATCACCACCGTGCTTGACACCATCATCGACGCGTCCCAGAACGCCCCCAAGAACGTGCAGCACAACAATGCGCAAAACGCCGTTCTGTTTGAAGCAATCAACGTTGCGATACAAATCGACACGGAATCGCCAACGGTAGCAAAGGCATCTGCTCTGCTCGGACGCTTTATCCTGTCTCGTGAAACCAACGTGCGCTACCTTGGTCTCGACACCATGGCCCATCTGGCTGCCCGCTCGGAGAGTCTGGAGCCGATCAAGATGCATCAGAATACGATCATCCTCTCCTTGCGGGACAAGGATATCTCTGTCCGACGTCGTGGCCTCGACCTGCTGTACAGCATGTGCGATGTGACCAATGCTAAAGTTATCGTCTCGGAGCTACTCAAGTACATGCACGTCGCTGATTATGCACTCCGCGAGGAAATGGTACTCAAGATTGCCATTTTGACGGAGAAATTTGCCACCGAATACACGTGGTACGTCGACACCATTCTACAGCTCATCAGCTCTGCAGGCGACCATGTAAGCGAAGAAGTGTGGTACCGCGTCATCCAGATCGTGGTCAACAACGAAGATGTGCAAGAGTACGCCGCACACAAGGTGCTCGAGCATCTCAAGTCTACATCATGTCACGAAAACTTGATCAAAGTCGGCGGTTACGTGCTAGGCGAATTTGGACATCTGGTCGCGAACGAGCCAGGCGCCAGTCCCATCGAGCAGTTTCATACTCTGCATTCCCGATCGCATCTTTGCTCGCAGCCAACGCGAGCTCTTCTGCTGTCAACGTATATAAAGTGGCTCAACCTGTTCCCTGAGATCCGAGAGCAGATTCTCTACGTCTTGAACCGATATCGCCATGTGCTTGACGCTGAATTGCAGCAACGGGCTTGCGAATACGTCATGCTTGCTGAATTACCTACCGACGACCTGCTGCAAGCCGTTTGCGACGAAATGCCGCCATTTGCGGAAAAATCCTCGCTCTTGCTCAGCCGTCTGCACAAGAAGCATGCGGATACCGAAGACAAGCGCACCTGGGTCATTGGCGGCAAAGACACAAATCGTGGGCGAGACCAGGCTCGCATGGAGAGTCTGAAGAAGGGTAAAGCGAATGGAGGAGCCATGCCGACCGGCGGCACAGCTGCTACCGTCATTCCTGCTGGTCATCGCAGCGAAGCTGTCACAGCTGACTCGATGCGTGACGCATACGGCGGCGCGTCTGACAACAAAGATATGCTCATTGGGCTTGAAGGATTAGACATGAATGCTCCGGGCGAAGATACAGGCATGCAGCAAAACGTGATTGCAGACGAGTCCGCCCCCATCATGGCGACAACACCCATCGGAGAAACACCACCACTGTTATCTACCGCCTCGTTCACACCAGGTGCAGACAAGGCGTTCCAGCGCTTATGCTTTGTCGACGAGGGCGTGCTGCACGAAGACAGCCAAATCCAGGTGGGACTCAAGACCGAATACAATGGCAATCAGGGCCGACTGACTCTGTACTTTGGCAACAAGATTGCTGTGGATTTCCGCTCTTTCACCGTGACCGTCAAGTCTCAAGATGCCGAGAACTTGTCAGTGACATTGCCCAAGATTCCAACCAACATGCTTGGCGCAATGACACAAGCACAGGCAGTGGTGTTGGTCGATTGTCACGAAGTCTTTACCAAAGCGCCGATACTGCACGTCTCGTATCTCGCAGGCTCTCTGCACGAAGTCAGGGTGCGCCTGCCTGTACTGATCAACAAGTTTATCGAGCCGGTGCAATTAAGTGGCGCTGACTTCTTTGAAAGGTGGCGACAGATCGGCGGGCCGCCTCGGGAGGCGCAGAAGATCTTTGGCCTCACTCTGTCGGCGTCTACAGGGGAAGTCGACGTGGTGCGACAACGGCGCGTGATCCAAGGCGCACACATGCAGCACCTTGAATCAGTAGACCCGAATCCGACCAATTCAGTGGGTGCGGGTGTCCTCCACATGTCACGCGGCGGCAAAGTAGGTTGTCTACTGCGGCTGGAGCCCAACAAAGACGCCAAGCTCGCCCGACTCACGCTGCGCACCACCAACGATCTTGTATCCGCGGAGCTCCTCCGCATCCTCTCCACCGTGCTCGGAAACGAGCATGCCAAGTTGTAGACAATAGTGTGCATTGAAGCCATGTGGAAAAAAGCTAAATAACGATGATGTCGTGTGTGCCTAAATTGTGTCTGAAAATAAAGCTGAAAAATGAAATTGGACTCGTCAGCCAATCCCATCGTCCCTACCGCCTCTTATCCCAAGCACGCCGAAGAACCTCGTACCGCCGTACGAAGAAGCTAGAAGAGCGACATGGTCCGACCGAAAGGGTGTTTTGTGTAAGTTCTTACTGCTGCTCTGCAAGCAAATACTGGGAGCTGTCACTAACGAATTGCACAATTCATTGGTCTTTCCGCACAGGTGTGGCCAGCGTAAGTCAAAGGAACTTTCAAGAGTCATGATTGAGTCGTGCTAACAGGGAGTGTGTAACGCAGTGGGTCACTTGGCTGAAAAGTGCGAGTTTACGGAGCGAAGATGCTTCAACTGCTTGGAGCCGGGGCACGAGTCGTCCGCTTGCGAAGCTCCACGCACGATGGAGACGAAACAGTGCTACGGATGTGGTGGACGAGGCCACATTCGGGCCGACTGCCCGAACCCCGCTCCCAGCAAGGCTGAGCGGGCTGCGCAGGTGTGCTATACGTGTGGCGAAGCAGGACACATCTCCAAGGCCTGCCCTGCTGCCCCCGCCGCCGCTTCCGGTAGCGAGCCAGCTGCGTCTGCCGCCGTCCCTTGCGCCAATTGCAAGCGTACCAACCAGTAAGTCCTGTCCCTTCTCCTTCTTTCTCGTATGCACTCCCACTGAAGCTTTGTCTATGGTGATTCAGCGTTACTGAGGACTGCAAGGCTCCCGAAGGAGGTGCTCGACGAAAGCGCAAGCCTCGCGTCAAAAAGTGCCACACTTGCCACGAAGCTGGACACATTGCCAAAGACTGCCCCAACCCTCAGCCCACCATGGCTGAAGCGCCTGGCTCCAACGCGGATGCTGCCCTCACCGCGTAAAAGACTATCACTCTGACGCGACAAAGAGACTTTATGCAGTCTATCGTGTTTGGCTCAGCATATGCGACTTGGATTGCTTTGCTATAGTAGTTGTTGGGGAAATCTGGGGTCATGCTAAGGATACAGTGAGACGCGCTAGAGCTACAGTGGGGAAACAGGTACCGGTGAGGATTCTCCGGACCACGAGTTAGGTGCGGTACGCGAACTGAGCAGGGTAGAACGGCTGCTGTTGCTGTTGATGGTGGAAAGATTGATGCTGGAAAGATTGGTATTGTTGTTGGGATTGCTTGAGGAGGAGTCGCTGCGGCGATGGTGGTTGAATGACGAGCGTGGGGGGGCTAGGCGATTTGGAGCGGGCAGAGCGAGAGCTGCCGATGGGCGAGAGGGAGGTCTGCACGTGTCCCAATGGCGAGCTGGCGGCAGACGAGGATGGAGACGATGTTGGGGAAGTCGACAAAGCGGGCAACATGTCCGAGCCTGAGCTCTGCGCAAAGGCAGAAAGCGAGCCAATCGGAGAGACTGCATTGCGACCTGCGCCAGTCTGTGTGAAGAAGAATGAATCGGTCGTGTTGGTAGCGGAGAATGGCGAGTGGGGCAACACTGGGGACACAGGTGCCGAGCGTGAAAACCCACCATACTGCTGCTGCTGCTGCTGCTGCTGCTGAGGGAAGAATTGCTGTTGCTGTTGGCTGGCGAGAAGGAGAGCTGCTTCGCGTTCACGACGTCGAGCAAGACGTTTGCGCTTCTCCTGCGACATACGCGCTCGACCCTTACGTTTGGGTTCAGCTGCTTCATCGTCCTCGGCGCTAACGTCGGCATCCGAACAGGACGAGAAGCAAGATTCGGCGGGCGACAGCAGAGGGGAATCGAACGAGCTCATTCCGGGAGACAGCGGCGAAAGCGGAGCCGAGAGCGAAGTGTGGTTGGTCGAAATGCGGAGTTGAGGGTACTTGTGTAGTGGCATGGGTGCGTCCATCGACACGTCTTCGTTGAGCAACACGTCAAGTGCCGCTTTGACAGCGGTCTGAGCGGTGTGAATCTCCACAGGAGACATGCATGGCTGGGGAATATTTTGCGGAGCGGATCGATGTCCCTGATCGTAAGTAGTGTGGCGAGTGTTTGATGAGAGTGTGTGCAAAGGTAAATTGAGAAGGAGAGATCGGACGTTGAGTTCGACCTGTTCATCACGCGATGACGAGTCTGTTGTCCAGCCGGCCGCAGAGGTGGCTAGACACGGGGCAGACTTGTTGGCAATGCGTCTAGCCCAGATGCTTGAGTTGTTGCTGCTGCAGATGGAAGCCATGGTCGTACTGGTTGATGCGAATTTGAGATACTGGTCCGAGCTTGGGTCGTGAGGCGCGCTTAAGATGTGAACAATACACAGAGAGAGAGAGAGAGAGAGAGTGGGAAAAAGAATGTGTGTTGACGACAGAGAAGGGGACGAAAGGGGAAACGGAGATGATGAGAGAGGGTGGGGTAGAGAGGAGAGGACCACGAACAAGCTTGAGGAAAGATGGGAAGGGTCTTGGCAAGCCAACGGGAGGACATATATGGGAAGCGGCGGCACACAACACCTATCGAGACAGCTCAGCCTGAGCTTTGCCTACAGCCGACAGCCAATCGGTCCACCACGCGAGCAGAACCCACCGTGCCTCCGGCGGTGCCATGCGCCAAGGCAAGGATCCACTAGACTCGGAGTAAGGCCTGTAAGATGAGGGTTCCCCTCCCCTTATTCTAGAAAGTTGGCTCTTCGTTGTTTGACGTGCAACGCCGGGCGTAATTGTATTCGCGTCATTACAATCGAGACCCTGCATTGCCAGCGTTGTAGTGGGAACGCGTCAAAATGTATTGGTTGATATTCGGCATTTGTAATGCATCTCGGTGGTACGAGACTGCAAGTCGGGGGCGTGGACTCTGCCCGTCCTTCTTACTCGCCGAGACAGGCCAATACAAGACCGCCAGCAAGCTTTGGCAAAGTCCAAGCTGTCATACTCTCGCTGATAATCATTCGTAAGAAACGCAGAATCACAGGAATGCAATCTATGCAGTAGCAGATGCAGCCATATCCCTTTTCCCACAGTTTTGACCGGTGTTGATGTCATGCAAGCCAAGACAATTCTCGTCCCTGCTGTCAAGACAGATGCTGATCAGCTCGTCTAGCACTCATCGCTGCACGACACAGTACACCCTACGCAGTACGTACACGGTACAGCCGTACAGCACAGGTGGAAAATTCGCAACAAACAAAAGCGAGGGTCAGAAATGTTAGACCGCTTTTTCCTCCACACGAAGAAAAGGTTTGGTGCCCGGTAAGATCTTCTGGCTCATATCACCATTGCCTGCCATGTTTGTTCCAAGAACGATCCCAAAAGCCTTTAGAGCTGTAAGCCTGAAAGTAGGACAAGCGTCCAAGCGCAGCTTTGCTTCGTCTGCTCGTAGGCTTGAAGTGTTTGAAAATGTTGATCAGGCTTTTATTACCAAGCATGCCTCTTCAGAGCCTTCAAAAGTGCTGCTGCTCGACTTCTACGCCGACTGGTGTCAGCCATGCAAGTTCCTTTCGCCCTCACTGCGCAAAGCTGCAACCCGGCCTGAGCTCGTTGGTGGTATTGCCGTCGATCTGCTTACGATAGACGTCGATCAGCAGCAAGATCTTGCACGACAGTACCAAGTAAGTCTAACCATGTAAAGTAGACATGACCATACGGGCTGACGTGTATAATTGTAGGTTTCTTCGATGCCCACCGTCATTGCAATGAAGGACGGCAAGGTAAGTTTCTTCTGGTGTCGGCGCTCAAGCGATACATTACTGACATCTTCTTACTGCAGCCGGTGGCCAAGTTCATCGGCATGATCCCGGAAAAGAAGGTGTTCGAGTTCGTTCAGAACCTGCCAGTCCAGTAGTTCGTGCAAAGGTACGATAGCATTGCAAATAATAAACGAGATAATAAACTAGAGAAGATGCCAAGGGAGTGTGTGCATGTACATGCTATGGTCCGTAGTAGGGGCTAATGCTCATGGCCTCGACTTGAGACACAAAGGACGAAGTGTTTGCCTCGTCATCGTCTGTCGTGTCATCCGTGTCTGTGGCGGCCAAAGGTCGTGTTCCAGGGATGGCTAATGCCTTGTTGCCCGTGTTGCGACGGACGTCGTCGTCTTCCACGTCCTCCTCCTCGTCCTCTTCGTCATCGTCCTCGTCCTCATCGCCATCTTCATCAGGCGCGACAGCGGACCACTCGCGGTAAAGTGGACCAACAAAGGCAGCCGAGGATTCCAACTTGTATGGATCAAAGGGAAAGAAGGCTTCTAACACTGACGCTGTCGTCACGTTGACGACAGGCGTGGATGATGACGATGGCGTGTCGGGTTTGGGCGTCCCGCGATCGCTGCCGTCCTGACTCATTGGCGTCGATGCCCCATCTTCGCGCAGTTGCACACGACTGAGCGATGTCGAACGTGATACTGGAGCACCCACCCTGGTCAGAGCAGCCGGAACACCAGTCGTGGATCGTCGAACAGATCGGTTGTTGGCGTCGATGATCGAGTAGCAGTACAAGAAGCCAGTGTGTTGCGCAATGCGCGCAAACTGCTTGACCACGTTCGCCGAGCAGAAGCGAAGCGGATTCAGACGCGAGGTGATGGCGCGTTGGATCGTTGCCAGTCCGTCGCACCACGCTTCAGAGGTGAACTGGGACAAACTGCCGATACTGCTGTGCAGACCTGCCGTGTCCGCCATATCGTCCGTACCACCATTGCTACTAGCACCGTCGGCGACGCTGCTGCGATCGACTGAGCCTTCTTGTTCATCGCGTGAGAGTTTCAAGTCTCGCCACCTGAAGCAGAAGATGTAGAAAGCTGCCTGAGCGACCGAATAGAACACCGCATGGGAAGTGGACCCCGCTGGTGCCATGCCAGTCTCTGTATCTGGCCGACTGGCCTCGTCAATGTGCGCGTCCAGGAAAGCACACAAATTGTACATGACAACACGCGTCGTCGCTCCATCCACATACGATGCGCGACTGACGAAGCTGGCCACGTACCCCGCCGCTGCCGACCGGATCACCGCTGGCTCTTCGGCATCGTTTGACTCTTGCTTGCGACTGTACAAGCTCTTTTCCAGCAACAGGCCCAGAAAGAAGTCTGAGAACTCTGGATCGAGCGAGTTGAACCAGAACAGTAAGAACTGGACATGCCGTGAACGGAAGGTCGGTAGTATGTTGCGAGCAAAGATGCCCAAGAGCGTGTGAAAAAGGTTGCGCCGATTCGTATCCGAATCCAGCGAGCTGATGCTGGAAAAAGTGAGGCTATTGGGCCCTGCGGTGTACTGGGTATCGAGTTTGCGAAGATGTTCAAACAGTGCAATCATGATGGCATCGAGTTTGGCGACAGAATCCTTGATGTGGCGCATTGAACGTTCAAGGTCGTCTTGGGTGGGCACATGAGCCGGCTGTTCGTCTTGCCCGTAATCTTGGTCTGACAGATCGGAAAGATTGTCGGCAAAGTCGCCTTCGTCGCTCTCGTCATCGCTGGTATCTGCATCATGAGCGTCCAGCGCTTGTTCGAAAGGATCGTCGAACTCGAGACCAAGCTCTTCAGCTTCTTGATCATCGAATTCATCGAGCTCGACCTGGATCTCGACGTCAAGCTGGATAGCTCGGTCAATGACGGCACCGAGGATAGTCTCGGACAGCTCTGCACAGTACTGACTGATGTGGAGAATGTTGCGGACATAGACTAGCTGATCGGAGCGATGGACGCCCTTGTGTGGCAAAAACTGTACCAGCAGCGGGCCCAACACCCCTGGTAAGGTTGGAACAACGCTGAGGAGCGATCGAAGCAGCACATGGACACGTTCATACACCTGCTTGCGCTTGAAGGTGGATATTGACCGTGTTGTATCATCGTCGGCGAATTGATATGGGAGCCACTCCAATCGATAAGATAAAGCCTTGGTGGCTTTGGTAAGAATGTACAGTAGCCACTCAGAGCGGGCACTGACAAGACTGCAGACGAACTTGATCCACAGTTGCGCAAAGCTGTCGTCCATCGAAGTCCAAGGCAATGCAAAAATGTTCTCGACAAGCTTGGAATGCGATCGATCCAAGTCGGAGACGACATGCGAAAGAGCTGCGAGAAGCGAGCGCAGGGATGATATAGAGGTCGTCGACTTTGTACCGTTCCGTGGCTCAGCAAATTGAAGGCTAAGTTCGAGATAAGGCCCGTCGTTGCCGTTCTCCTTTTCGGAAAGAGCATTCATGACATAGCTGAGATACATGCCCTGATAGCTGTTGGACGAGGTCGAAGCAGTTGCAGCAATCGCTGCCATAGACCCAGGAGCAGGCGGCTTCCGCGCTAGAGAAGACCGCAATGGCTTTGTGATTTGGGAATCTGAGGGAGGGCTTCTTCTTTTGGCAGGTGAAGGTGGGAAGTCGGAGATGGGGTCGTGCTCGTCATCGTTGCTATGATCATCGGTCTGCAAATCGCGCTTCATGGCTACCTTGTGGGGGAGCAGAGCCCGGGGAGTATGACGTGACAGAGGCTCTGCAATCGGCATGACCGCAAGTAAAGGAGCGTGTGGCGTGATACGATGGCTCTATGGCAGTCCCATGTTTACAACACTGGTGTAGGACGGAGAGGAAGCAGTTCTCCGCAACTAAAACCTACGGAATTTGTTTGCCTTCCTGCACAAAATTTGGCTGACAAAGCGTGACAGTCCACCCAGTTTCTTTTTTTTTGCAAGGTTGGCTTGCTTCCAAAATTTTGGAAAACTTCTCAGACCCGACACACGGTAAAAGGGTTCACACGTACCACCTCCAGCCATATAGCACACCATGGTCAAGGTCAAGAAGCGTGCTTCCAAGCGTCTGGGCGTAGCACAGCGTGAAAAGGTCAAGAAAAAGGTGCGCGAGCATCACCGCAAACAGCGAAAGGAAGCCAAGAAAAACCCACAATGGAAGAGCAAAATCAAGAAGGACCCCGGCATTCCCAACTCGTTCCCTTACAAGGAGCAGATGCTCAACGAGATCGAGGCCACAAAGCGAAGACAGGAAGAAGAAAAGCTGGCGCTGAAAGAAGCCAAGCGAGCTGAGCGCAGAGCTCTAGATGCCAAAGGCAAATATGCTACACAAGAGGACGAAGATGACGAGGAGCAAGCCGAGGAGCCGGGATCTGAGGACATCGAATTCGAAGAGGGCGTTGAAGACGATTTTGCCGGCTTGCCGATGACAGCACCCCTATACCGCGGTAGCCTGACCGAACTCTTGCAGTCGAACGAGATCAAGACGATTGTTTTAACCCTCGATGCACGAGACCCCCAGAGTTTCCGTAGTCCCTGGCTGGAAAAGCAGATCAAACAGGCGCGGCCCTCGAAAGCGCTTGTCATTGTGCTTGGACGAGCAGACATGGTACCTTCAGAAACTCTTGCTTCCTGGGTTGCCTACTTGAGCGTCATGTGCAAGGCGCCTGTCTTCCCCATCGCATCCTTACCCGACGAGCTTGATCAATCTGCCGGCGGCGCTCAACAACTCGTCGACTCTCTCAATCTCAAAGGCAAAGGAAAAGGCGACATTGCCATTGTTGGTCTTGGATATTCTGGTAGAAGCACTGTGGCTGACGCCATTCTCAACGCCATCGGGCTGCCCGAAGATGAAGACGAAGCTGACTGGCCCGCGGTGCTAGACACACCTGCCCTGGCACCGCAAAAAGGCTCCGAGACAGCCGAACAGTCTGACGACGAAGAGGAGGATGAGGAGGAGGACGAAGACAACGAAGAGGAAGATGACGACCACAAATTCATGCTCAAGCTAGAGCTCAAGTCGATGCAGACCCTGATGCGTAACCAGGGTCATGTGCAGCGCATCAAGGAGCCGTTACCGTTGGCGTGGGCATTGCTCTCGCGCGTATCGCATCCTGAAGATCTGATGTTGATTTACAACGTGCCTGCCTTTGGCTCGTTCCAGATCGAGAAGGCATCTTTGGCGGATGAGGAGCTAGAAGACGACGAAAAGGATCGTCTGGCAGCGACAAAGCAGCGCGAGAAGGTGCACGCCGACGCCGAAGAATTCCTCATTGCACTTGCTCGTGCGTCAGGTCGAATGAAGAAGCGCAATCTGCCTGATCCCGTCGGAGCATCGCGCGTATTGCTCCGAGACTGGTCCCATCAGATGCTTGGCTACTACACTCAGCCCCCTAAACTCGCGGACACCACACCTGCGGTCTTGGAACAAGCTAAAGCAAAAGTCGCAGCTGTGTCTGCTTCTGTCGTCTTGCCACGCAAGGAATGGCGTAAGAAGTTCCAAGCACGAGAGCTGCGTCTTAAGCCTATCTCAACTGTGCTCGGCCGTGACGCTCTCGTTCTTGAGCAAGTCGAGATGCTACCCCCACCACCAGAGGAGGAAAGCGATGAGGATCTTGACCTCGATGAAGAGGAGGACGAAGTCGAAGACGTCACGCTCGCGCTTGACTCGCAAGACGATGAACCGGAGAGCGACGTTGACGTTCCTGCACCTGTTCCCAAATCAATTCTCAAGAGCAAGCCGCAAAAGCGCACCGCCAAGCAGCAACAGGATGATAGCGAAGATGACATTGACGCAGGTGCTGCTGCCCAGTCCTCGCGTAAAGAGCGCAGAACCACCACCAAAAAGGCCCGTATCTCTGCCCCTGCCAAGCCAAAGCGCAATGGCGTCAGCAAACCTTCGGCAAGCACCGGTGCAGCTCGTGCGACGTCTGCTGCCACGGGACCTGCACCTGGCGAGAATTATGATTTCGGCGCTTTCTTCTGAACCTTGTTTTGCACCCCACGTACCCACGTACCCACATCATGTAACACTAGCAATCTGACATATTTTGAACTTTTCTTGGCACCTTGCAAGCCTGCGTGACGTCGAGATCCGTCTCACCATCGTTGGAGCATGGGATGGCGATCATGAGCAGTGCCACGTCGACGACGATGACTGCCGCGCCATCACCGACTCCCAGTCTGGTCATTGGCGGGCCGTCGGAGGTGGACGGCGACAACTGCAAGCTCATGGGCCCTTTCGCGCTGTTCGTTCAGGCCATGATGGGCATCCTCGTCATTGCCTCGCTCATCTACAAGCGTCAGCGCGAAACACCCAAGCGCAAATGGAAGATCTGGATGCTTGATGTCTCTAAGCAGATGCTCGGCCAGCTCTTTGTCCACATTCTTAATGTTGTGTTGTCCGACTTTGTCGCCAGTGGCGGCGGAGAGAACCCATGCTCGCTCTACTTTCTCAACATCCTTGTCGACACTACCGTCGGTGTCTTCTTCATCTACCTTATGCTTAGGCTTATCACGCATATTCTGACCGATGTATGGGGCAAGGAGGGCTTCGTCTCGGGACAGTACACTTCAAACACGTCTGCACGGCATCGCAATCGCCCAAGAATCGAGTACTGGCTAAAGCAGCTTGCATCATACCTCTTTGTCTTGTTGCTCATGAAGATGGCTGTCTTGATTCTGTTTGCCATCTTCCCGTTCCTCTTCAGTATGGGCTCATGGCTCTTGGGCTTGTTTGGTAGCCACAAACAAGCGCAGGTCCTCTTCAGCATGGCTCTCTTCCCGCTGGCTATGAACATTATCCAGTTCTGGCTGATCGACTCTCTGTTGCGCCACAACCCCCATACATCAGCATACGCAAAGGCAGACGACTCTGACTTCGTCAATGATGACCAAGGAGCCGAGGACCAGGAGTCTCTGCTCCCCGAAGGCTCCGAATCGTACTCCGAGCGACCAGAAGCATCCAGTAGTAATCAGCGGACTGGTCAATCTCCGCCCACCAAGAACCACATGGACAGGCTGCGGACGCAAGCTCGTCGATCTCTTTCCGACTCTGGCTCTTTGCATTTGCCGCGCAGCTCTGACTCGAAAGACCAACACAGACCGTCCACACCTCCGCCCCCTCCACCGCCACTCAGTAGAACACAGTCCATGCATCTTCAACGAGTCTCTTCCGACTCGCAAGACCCAGTTCGTCGCTCATAACATATTACTACCGCGCACAGTACAATTCGTAGCATGACTTTACAACGCGATGCACTACAGTGTTGATCTAGAACTTGTCTTCGGGACGTGCAAGATTCTTGCTGCTTCGGTGTCTCGAATGGTTCGGAAACGAGACTCCTGATCCGACACCTTCGATGTTTCGGGGGCAAGAAGATGTGAATGCCGAGGGAGAGAGGACGCCAATGTGCGTCTTGGTCTCTACCATTTCAATGGCCACCTCATCGTCTGAGTTCGAGTGCTCCTCTTTCAGCGTCGCTACGCTCGGATAACGAGTGTGGTGCAGAATCAGGCGGGGCTGTGGACCTTTCGGCGGGACTTGAGGAGGCGTTGCTTCGTCATCCTCAAATCCGTGCTCTTTGCTGACAACGTAGGGCAATGTCTGGAAGGTCGATGCCGTGTCGGTTCGTTGTCGCCTATTGTTTCCTGCACTTGGACAAAAGGTGCTCGTTGATCCTGCTGTCCCAGGACGCTGGTGAGTGCGAGTCTGCAGCTCAATTTTGGTAGCACCACTGCTGGCATGACTGATGTAGCTGCTCGCGCCTGTGTGTCCGGTGTTTGTACCAACACCACTCGTTCCAGTGATCGTCCCAGGACTAGTACCAGTACCGCTGCGACTGACTGCGCTGCCGCCAAATCCTGGTCTCGAATAAGTAGGACTGTAGACAGCCTCCTGCTCTCCGATCAGCATCTGCAGTCCTATGGCAATCTGGATGGCAATACTTGTCTGGTGCAGCGGTGGCAAAGCAGACGTCCATCCGATCAGCATGATGATTTCGACCAAGTTGCACGTCTCCACGCCCAACAGGTAGTGCAAATTGTTCACTACCAGGACTTTGGCAATCTTGGTCAAGCCTTGAGGACCGCTACTTGTCCGGATGAGTCGGACACTGGTAGCTATCAGCATGGCAAGATCGAATAGAGTAGAGTAGAGCAACCACCAGAAGGTGGCGCTGTCCCAGACCCGTTCAGCCCCATCCTCGGGATCAGCTCCGCCTCCAGAGTGTGCACGATGCTCCAGCGTACGATGCGGCACACATGTGCCTGCATGAGACATAGCATCCGGTTTATCCACCCGAAAGTTTGCGAACATGGCAAGCGCGAATTGGCCAGCCAAACCCACAAGCAAAAGCCAACGCACCCGTCGCTCTGTCCGGAATATGATCTGGCTTCGCCATGCCAGTACGCAGAATACTAAGACCGAGCACAGAAAATACATGGTCGAAGCTGTCCATGCCCAAGCTCGACACTGAGAGTCTCTGGTCGCTGCCAAAGTCTAGCCATGTTTCAGCAATGTCAGTATCGCCACGCGACAACTTGGAACGATGCAACTTACATCAGCCACCAAAATGTCAAAGACAACGCCGATCAGGGCAAGATACTTGATGCCGAGGAATAGCATTTCGGCCATGTTGGGCTTTCCGCGTCGCACGAGACGGCACATCATGCGAATCTCTGCGGGGAAGGTTCGTACGATTTCCGCCACCAACACAACCTGCGCAATGATAACTACCAAATTCCACGCTGTTCCTTCTTGCATCAATCGCATCAGCGCAATAGACTGCTTTGCTGTTGGCGGACCCGACGGGAACAGTGCAGGCAAATATTCGCTGCCATCGTGGCGCTGCATGACTCTTGCTATGTGATGGACGACTTCCTCGTACTTGGGGGATTTGCGAGCTCAAAGAGAACGCGCGACTCTGGTAGCTGATATTAGATGAAGGCATCCCCTGCCGATGCCGCTGGCAAGGATATGCAGCTCTTTGTGTGGCTGCAAATGAAGCTGAGCTGAATCTGGTGCTTGTGCAGCTAAGTGCGAGCGGTGGATATCGACCACAGAAGAGAATCGAAATCCAACGAACCTGTCCATTGCTATCACAAAATTCACTCAAACCAAGCGGACCAATGTAATTGTTGCAAAGTATGTTCTGCTGCGGGCTTGTTCCTGATCACAATTGACGGCTGTAAGCCTCTATCTTAGACAGGCAGCTTCTTTGACGCCAAGCGACACATGGCGGTCTCGAGCGAAAATGTACGCGGTCTCACACGCTTCATCATACCGACGAAGGTACTGCTAGCTTCTGTCTGTCATGCGAGCTTGAGCTGGAGAGTGCAAGAGTGTATGCCGGCGATGGCGGTGGGGAGCAGTGAAAAATGAAGTGCCTTCATTTACAATGCAACAAAGCGGGACAGCAAGGGTGGGGGCACAACAAGTGAGGGTCGCTATGTGCAAAAGCGCGAAAGCAGGCAACCATGCACAACCTTGGTCGGTCGAGGTGGTAAGTCCCCGGGACCGCTTTTTAGCCTGCTTGCAAGCATGGCAGTAAGAGCTCAAATTTTCTGCCGTCAGCTTCGTGAGCGACCAATCACGCAAGACTTCATCACCCTTTATTTTGTGGCTCGCATTCCCATACCGCTCAGGCTGTTGCCGTGCAGACCCCTGGTCAGATATACAAGCCGGTCCCCTTTGTGCAACGTTGCGTTCTGCTCCTTTCTGACCTCAACCTACTGACATCAGAAAGTACGAGCGTTCCTTTGTCTAGTGAACGCTATTGACATTGAACAGCAATGCTTTTATTGCGAGCTTCTATCATTGTGGCTCTCTCGAGCGTGCTGGTCTGCTCGCTTGCCCACTCCGTAAGTTCTCAATCTCGTATGCCTTTGCTGTGAACTGCGCAACTGACGCCACAATTCGCGCATGAAAGGCGACAGGAATCGAGACTCCTCTGAAAACTCGTCGACACGCTGGGCTTGCCGAAAGTGTTGGCGATGTAGACGGTCGACTTGGCAAACGATGGTTCTTTTTCGACGGTGGATCACTAAGTCCCGTAGGACAGCGGGTGCAGGCTCCTCACGAGCCGCATGCGGATACCCCTTCCACGCCGTCCCCTCCTGCTGATCAATCCGCCCAGGATCCAGTCGCTGTAGCGTCGAACCCGGATCAGCAAGATCCCCCTGCTGGAAGGCTAAATAGCTCCGCTCAAACTCCCAAGACGGTCGTGACCATATCACCACATGACGTGCACAAAGCTGCTCCTGCCGCCAAGTGCCGCTTTCAGAAGAAGATCGATCAGCTTGGTGATGCTCATGCTGAAGTGTCCACTGTGCAACTCAGCTCTCGCGACATCAAGACGCAGCGCAATGGCCATATCGTTGGCAACGCTTAGTCGAACACTGCCGCTTCGAGTATCACAATCAAAGCTCGACCATCATCACAGAAGTTGCCTTGTTGTGTGAACACCGTAAGTTTATGATTATGACTGCTACTCATCGTTCCCAGTCACGAGGACTAAAGAATCGCCTTGTCCGATTTCGTACCACTCCAGGTCGCGCGACAAGTCGTCGATCTCGAGCACTATATGACTCGCTTCCTGCTCTTGTCCACTGTCCCTCTCTTCCACCTTCTTTATGGCTGTTGCAATATTGTCTGTCCCAATCGTTTTTTCCTCTTTCAACATCGCCCATATGCCTGTGATTTGACTTGGTCTGATGGACATGGCCTTGGCGAGCTTGATCTTGGCCAAGCGGAGAGGTGTCGAAGCAAGGATGCTGAGCTGCTGGATATTGGTGTTGTTGGAAACATACGGAGGATGCTTGTTCGGTGGTGCGTTGCTTTGATACACCCGCAGCTCTATCATTTTGGAGCGCAGAGTACCTTTGCTCTTGTTCGAATCTTGTGCCTGTTTCTCATCACATATCGTATTCGGCTCGACGCCATCAAATTGCTCGGCAAGCTGCGGCAGTCGAGGAAAGATCGCCACTTTCTCTTGCCACGTCATGGCTTCCACGAGCCTTTCGCTAGTACTGTGCCCGCTTCTGCTTGAATTGATCATTGGATCATCATCCTTGAAACGCGAGTAGACAAATAGCTCGGCGTCCTTGCGTTCTTTGGCGGTAATGGCAGTATGATCGAGTACATGCAGGTGAGGGAGGCGCGCGATTGCGACAGCACGGAAGTCTCGATACTCATACCTGCCGAGCAAAGGCGTTGAGTCGGACTGTGCGTCTGCAGAGATATGCAGGCGTTCGAGACCTTGCGGTCCGCTGCTAACGCCAATCCATGAGTCGATGTTCTCTAGTGAGCTCCAAGACTCAACAGGATTTCCGCTGAAATGGGCTTCCCTGAGAGAGCCCAGCCTGTATGAGGATGAAGTCCCAACATCGATTCCGGCGATGCGATTGTTCGTCAAGTTCAGTGACTCTAGAGCAGGAAGGTAAGACAATGCAGCTGCAATGTCTTTCCAGGATGCTAAGAGGTTGTCTTCTAGATTCAGAGACGTTAGCAAGGGCAGTACGCTTCTTTGCTCATCAACGGTCGACAGGCTTGCGATTCCGTTGCTTCCCAATTGCAAATATCGCAAATTGCCAAACGCGGGAGCCAGGCGCACGATCTCTGCCCAAGTAACCATCGTTCCGTCTAGGCGTAAGTCTTGAACGCTGCAGAAGCTCTCGGTCCAACTCGCAGGCACCGTTTCTACAGGCACAGCCAGACGAGTAAAGTGGAGGAGAAGGGTATGCAACCGGTCAAGTTCTGCTGAGATCAGGGAGACTTGCTGCCAATCTGGCAAGAGGGAGCGAGAAAGCTCAAGCCAGCGTAAATTGGGACACGTAGCACGAATTTCACCCTCGGCTTCCCCGGCTCTTGCGTCGAATGCGCAAGACACTTCCAACTCAGCATCTTGCTCGTCGACACCATCTGGGGATCGTCTAGCCCCTCCAAGTCCAACCTCGCGAAGACGATCGAGCCGCGAAGCGCGTTGCACTACACCTTGCAAATTGGGAGTCTCTATCTCGATGTCTGCCAAATTCTTTCTCGAGTAATTTGTCTGATTTGGTTCCAGTGCAGCTGGCATCTGCTGACCCGCCTGGTACTTGGCCCTCAAGGCTTGCAGGAACGAACAGCCATAAGACAGCTTTGTCGATGTTGGACGCACGAAAGATCCGCTGCCAGGGACTCGTGGGGTAAAGTAGCGGGTTCCGTCTGCGCTAACGCCATCGTGCTTGCCCCTGGTGGGATTATCCCACTCTATACCAAGCCAATCGCCCTTAGCTGGCGAAACAGGGCCGTGGTAGCGCACTGTGCCCCGATCGAAGCCAAGGGCTATGCGCTTTCCGACCAGAGAGTCAGGGTGCGACATGCTGCAAAGCCTGCGCTAAATCTGCTAGCTGGTCGAGAAGTACCTGTCAATAAGTGTTGATCTCCGCCGCGAATCGAGGAAATCGAAAACTCAATTTTTCATGTGTCCTGTCAAAAGCTGCCAACGTTCTTAACGTTCCAACGTTCGTACATGCGACGTTCGACATATGCTCGAAGACACAAGGCGAATCGATGGGAACCAGCGTTGCAGCTAAGGTCAACGAAGTTGTGCAATAGGTTTAGCGAAGATGAAGCTCTGCGCGGCTGTATCTTGCGATCGTCCTTCAGTGAAGCTTGGGCGTGCATAGCGGCGCATAGATGAAAGTTCATACCGCGCGCTTTGCCAGCTGTCAATACTTGACTACCACCCCAAAATGGAGCACAAGCAGGGGCTATCATCTACTTAAGAGGAGCTGGATCTTTCACATAGGAGGTCCAGCTTGTCACTCCGTCACTACACAAGGCTGGTCCATTTCCACACTCATCTGTTTCCCGCACTCTGGTAGTCGCCAAACATCTTTTGACAAGATGCGTGTCTCTATTTCACTCTCTCTTATCGCCATTTTCCTGGCTTCTGCAGCGGGTACTTCGGGCTGGTCCCTTCCGGCCAAAGAGCATTCACTGACGCGACGTCATAGCACCGGTGGTCGTGGAGGCATGGTCAAGACCTACATCAAGCGCGAGAACTCAAACAAGCCTGAGCAGTGCGCTAAGACTAAAGCTGATACCACCAGTTCGTCAGGAGGTACAACTTCCCACGCTCGACGTCTTCCAAGTAGCGCGGGCTCCTATTCAGCAACTGACGACGGTGCAAACCATACGTCAGACGTGCCTGGCAATGATGGAACAGCCAGTACACCTACGGGACCTCCGCAGTCATCGAGCAGCTCCGGGTACGGCTCCGACAATAGCGGCACCGACCCATCGAACAGCAATGTGGTTCACGCCAAAGGTGTTCTCTCCAGCAGCCGCCCACTTTTGGACACTGGTGTCAATCCCGAATGGTTCGATCCCTCGCTGGTTTATCACGGGCCTGGAACGACATTTGGAGGAGGCAACAATTTCTGGCAGGGAGGCGCCTGCATGTTTGACGATCTGCCCCACGCGAATTTACCTTCAGTCGCCATGGATCAGACCTATTGGCAAAATGGCCTTGCTTGTGGTACATGCGTCGAGATCTCTTCGACTTCAGCTGCTGAATTTAGCAACAGCGCCGTCTGGAAAGTCGAGCAGCCCAGCAAGGGTGAGCTGCCCCAGACCAAAAAGACGGTAGCCATTGTGAGTGACCTCTGCCCGGGCGTGGATCAATGCTTCTCAGGACTCGACATGCATCCGGACACATGGTCGAGTGTGACGAACGGCGCAAACGGTAGTAAATTGCCAATCAACTGGCGCTTTGTTAGCTGCAAGGAGGCGTTCACGACATCGGGTAGCGGCGGCAAGTCTCTTCAGGTTCATTGGAGATCCGGCGCCAACCCTGGGTTTTGCCAAGTCCAAGTCCGAGGCTCTTATCAGGCCGTAGTTAAAGTCGAAGCAAAGGTGGGCAATGGTCCGTGGGTGCCTGGGAAGCACGTTGACAGCTCCTTCTGGAGCTTTGAGAACAAGGCCAACACGGTCGACGAGAACACCAACTTCGAGTTCCGCCTCACGGACTGGCAAGGTCAAAGCATCACTACCGAAGTGGCTACCCGAATTGGCCGCGATGTCCTTATCTCGTCCAACTTTGAAGAAGCGAGGGCGTAGGTGCTGGTACATCTATTTATGCATGACCTCATAAAGGTTGTCAATTCAAGGTGCTTGTGTGACAGACGTCAAAATACTTGGGTGGTTGAATGGGTTTTGGGTCTGAGCCCGGAGCGAGATGCGGGCAAGCGAGGGCATGAAAGCGCATTGCTGGCCAAGCTTGAAGGGCCGAGCGCCCTTTAGGCGAATAAAAGCAAGCGAGCTCCCTACAGTGCCAAGCTTGTGACGGCCAAACCGGCAAACGTGGACTGATTTTGAGATCCGTCAGCGGGGCATCTGGTGCAGAGCGCGATTCCGACATGCTCAGCAAAGTCGCGACCTCGCGGTCTTCGAGCTTCTGGCCGCTGCATCTCACGTCAGCTGATAAACCCATTTCGCAATGTAACCCCACTGGGCCGGCCCCCTTTTTGACATGAAGAGCCTAATTTCCTCAATTGGCGAGCCAAGAGACCGTCGCCGGGGAGTCAAACAAGCGAGAAGGTGACGCCAACTGGTCGTCAAAGGCACCTTCCTCCTGGGTGCACGACGCGCTGGCTCCGCTGTAGAGCCAGGGTCCTTTGTTCGGCTGGGCCGCGTTTGCAAACAAGCTTTGCGTTGAATTGAAAAATGTCGCGAGATTTAATTTCCGCTAGCGTGCAAGCAAAGAGAGGTTCGAGGCGCCGCGGCTATTATTCTGGTTATTACACAATCCGACTAAGGCACATAATCATTTCGCGGTCCCATCGACACGAAGATCGGGACTGAAACAAGATGCGCTTACTTCCACCTCGACGCGGCCAATGCGGTCGCATATAGACTCCAAATGCAATAGCAGCAATGGCATGCTACCTTCCCGGTTGTCAAAGACTGGGAAGATCGACAGGCATGCAGGCGTTGTCGAGTTGAAGCATGATTTCACAGGTAACTTGCTGCTGCAGCCAACTCGGATTGTGCGCGGAAGAGTGTAAGAAAATTCCACATGCTCAGAAAGTGTGACCCAGAATTTTGACATTATTCCGAGCCCGTTCGTCCCGTCACACGTTTTGGCGAGGCCGTGGGGCCTCGAGCCAAATTTGGCCTGTCGGAAATCCGCCAGGCGCGTTCAACGAGCCTCTATCTTTACCACAAATAGTGCAATTCGCCTTCATGCACACATCCGCCTCTTGCATTCGCTTTGGTCAAGCTATTGTAATGGCATGATTCGCTTTGCTGTTATCTCATGCATCCACGCAGCCTCCAAGGGCATAACGGCCTCGACTAGGCGCAATAACTTCGCTTGTCATAGTTGTCCGTTGGGGCGTGGGAGCAATGCAGTGAGCCTGAGCAAAATGCATGCAACTACACAGCCCACACGGTCCACGCTTGGTGGTTGCCCGGTCTGAAATGATGTGCGTACAGCAAAAGATGCGCGAAAGGAAAACACACTTGAACCCTTGGGGAAGCGGAGTTGCTTACTGGGTGCTGACCGATCCCTGCATCTCATCAGTGGGTGCTACAAATTGCAACATCGTGCATGAGATGACCCAGTTATTTTGGTGACGACCCTGGCCGCGACCCTGACGAGGAAATCGATTTGACGCGCATACTGTAGCCAAGGCCAGGCGTGGGTGCGAAAAAAAGCATCCAGATCGCGAACCCTGATCATGCAAATCACACGGTTTCGCCTCAGCAGAAGCGTCGGTCAATCCGCCTCTCTCAGTCAGTGTGTCAACTGCAATGCGATCTTGACTTCGGCACACTCTTTGGTGACTTCTGCGCCTCGCAACTCCGGCTCTGGCAACTTCTGGCCCTTCCATCCACATTTTGGATTTTGGTGATCCCCTTTCCCCCTTCGGTGGCTAAGTGCGAGTTTTTGGCTTGGCAGTGTCTGGCATCCTCGTCCTCTTTATCCTCCATCTCTGATTGCCCCTCCTCTCGCCACCCTTTCTTCCTCACAAGGCCGTTCCTCGCTGCTACGTGCTTTGCTTCTGTTTACACCCATCCAAGTCTCAGCATGATTCCGATTGTCTAAATCGGACGCAATTCTCCAACCTTTGCACACGCAAGGTAAAGCTTGAAGCTCGAGAAACCTACATCAACCTCATCGTCAGACAATGAGCGCAGCTGCTCCTCCGCCACTACCTCACTCTGTTGCGGACACTGGCTTTGTGCAAACCCGACGTGCTGGCTCTCTCTCTTCACCTGCTTCTCTTTCCGACATTTCTCTGGGCCCACAGCTTCAGTTTCCACTGCGGTCTTCCATCGCAGGCAGCTCGTTCAGCAACTCTATGGAAAACTCTGCATCAAAAGTTCCACAACTG
This sequence comes from Farysia itapuensis, assembly GCA_023212645.1. Taxonomy (NCBI): domain Eukaryota; kingdom Fungi; phylum Basidiomycota; class Ustilaginomycetes; order Ustilaginales; family Ustilaginaceae; genus Farysia; species Farysia itapuensis. The sequence continues at coordinate 637,515 of JALBYC010000005.1, read as the reverse complement.
CATCTGATTACGCCCACAAGAGTACCTCGGTCCGAGCGCACAACAATGAGTGCTACATCTGGCCCTTCTCATCAACGCGGTTCGAGCGAAGGGCGGCACGATGAAACCTTTGTCACACCCGACGACAGATCACCTGTAGCTTCATCCCTCTCATCCACTCCTCGAGCAGCATCACCTTCTTTTTCCCAACAGCATTCAGACACACACTCCACAACGCCTACCTCGGACAGAGCTAGCGGTAAACAAAAGGCACTCGAATCGCTTGTACCCTCGTCAATGACTGGCCTTGCACTCCAAGTGCAATCGGCCGTGTCTCGGAATGTCACAAGTCCTCTTGTGCGGGTGCTAAGCGACGCCGAGCAAGTCAACGAGCAAAACGGGCTACCGACCTGCTCTGGTGCAGAGTCTTCCACTCTGCTGCAGTCGGCAACACATAGCTCGAATAGCTCCAATTACACCTCAGCACACGGCTCGCCTCTTCTGGAGCCCTCTCCACAGATACCGGCCAAGACTTGCGAGAACAGCCGCTCTGATCTGGCCTCGAATTCAAAGGAAGCGGAAACGCTTGACCTGACTTCTACGCCTGTTTATCCATCAGCATCTCGGTCACTGGATGATGGCAGCGGCAATGATTCGGCGACCATCAACCAGTCTGACATCAGTCGCACACCTTCCACGTCAACCACAGGCTCAAGCCACGCCAGCAGTCTCGACACGGCCATAAGCTCTGTCATATCCTCTGGCGACCTAGAGGCAGCCGCACAGAAGCCTCCATTGGATGGCCATGCTTTGCCTTCCTCTGCTCTGCGCATCAGCATATCGAATCACGCGGCTGTGGCATCGGGTCAAACCTCGCCTGCATCTGTCAATTCGGAATCCGAAGTGTTGCTTGTGAACTTGACAGGCGCTGCCGACATATTGACTGAGGCGGCATCTGCAGAAGCTAAACTCACAATGGCCAAGGTGCGAAGATATGCTGCGCTGCTCGAGCTCGTAGACACGGAACGCAACTATGCAGACGACTTGGCGACACTCGTTCTCGTGTTCTTTGAAAACCTCTGCATGATGCCTTTCTTCAACGATCACCCTGCGCGACAGGCGCTGGTCATGCGCAATGCGAAGGACTTGCTTCGTACCCATCAGAAATTGTCGGCCAAGCTCGAAGGCATCCTGATCGATCTCGATTTACGAACGTCTGGAGCTTCAGGCATGGCTGACGACCGCATAACCGATCTCGAGAGAGCCTTGAGTCCTCAAGCTGACGAAGCAGTCGTGCGTGTTGCCAAGCTCTTTCACCATATGATGCCGTCTCTCGAGTGCTACAAGGCTTTCTGCTCACGTCACGGTGAGGCACTAGCCCTTATTCGCGAAGCAGAGAAGCGCCAGACAGAGTGGGACGCCTACGAGAAACACTGCGCAGACATACTGAAGTATACTCTATCAGCTCCGAATCGTAATTCCTCCCGCCCTGTATCGGGTAGCACGACGCCCAACTTTTCGGCTAATCCTCTATTGTCGCTTTCGCCAGTTGCACAGTCGACGTCACCGACGACCGCCACTCTTCCTGCTGCGCCCCTTGGGTCGACACAAACTTCTCCACGACATCCTTCGTCACGGTTGCTCCTTCGTGATTTCCTCATTAAGCCCATTCAGCGACTGTGCCTGTACCCCTTGGTTTTGCAGACCTTGCAGAAGCACAGCCTGGCGACTGGAGTTGCCGCCGACGAGCTTTCATTAGCTATCTCGCTGATGCGAGAAGTGGCCGACCAGGTCGACGAAGCTGGACGAAAGCGTGAATCGGAACTTCGCGCTGATCTCATTCTCTCGCGAGTCGAGCTTAATCAAGCCATCAACATGCCCTTCGTACGCTCATTGGGAGACTGCCAATTGTCGGGTACTCTGGATGTGTTGCATCATCACGCCGTGCTGGACCCACTGGTCGCCCCTCTGCACTTCAAGTATCTCGGCATCTTTCTCTACAACGATTTTGTCTTAATGGTCAAGGTCAGAAAGAATGCGGTGTACGAATGTCGCCACTGGTTTCCGCTGTGTGCAGCACGCTTATCTAACGTCGACGACGGCAGCAATCTCATCCCGCATTCTTTCCGACTGTCTGTCCATGATCATCACTTCGAGTTGGCAGCATCCAACGTTAAGGAGAGACAATTGTGGATCGACATGCTGTCGCTTGCGATATCTCGAGCCACGGTGACATCACCAGGCGACGAATCGTCTTTCCCTTCTAGCCTCTTTTTAGGCGACGCAGTCGACGTCGCTGTGCAAGACAACTTCGAAGCGCCAACGCCTAACGCCACCCGTACTGCCGAGTCTCAGAGCTACTTTGACACCAACAAGTCTCCTTCCATTGATCCTTTGATGGCTTTTCTCGCCGTTCATGCCGCAGGGTCTGTTCAGACAGCAGCACAGCCCACGCAGAAGGGACAGCGATCGCAGTCAACGGCTTGGATGCCGACTGAAATTATGCTGAAACATGCTTCGCCCAATGCACGCAGCATTGTCGACCGCGGTATGGTCCTATCTGAGGCTGTCATCACTGCCAGAATCGCCAAGGACAGTGGAGCCATGTCGACGCTATATGCCGCGTCGGGGTCTGGACTGGGATCGGCGGTGGGATCCTCACTCGGTCTGAATCGCCTATCTACCCGCGAGACGTCGATGGTCAAGATTCAACGTCGTGGAAGCAGTGTGGGTCTGTCAGAGAATGCCGATGAAGAGGACGACACCAATAATCTGGTGTTCACCGCTACATTGGTTCAGCCGGGCGTTCGATCGCGCACTTCTTCCAGAGGGAATGCGGAAGCGTCTCTGGATCGAGACAACTGGAGAGCATCACTCATGCGCAAAGCAGGCAGGGGAAAGTCGAACAATTCTAGTACAACGCAGCTGTTGACGTGCAACACGAGCGAGCTCGGCCCCAACACATGGCATATTGGATCCTCATCGACTCCAACATCACCAACAACGGTCAACAAGCGAGACTTGCAGCCATTCGACGTCGCTTTGAACGGATCGGCCGTCTCGGGTTCTGGGAACGAAAACACGCCTTTCTCGCTGCCTTCATCACCAGCGCTGGGTCAGAACTCTGCTGGCAATTCGTCTATAAATCTGCGAGCGATGGGAGCCATGGCGCCTCGGAGTCGCTCGAGCCTGTACGGGGTGAAAGATACGCTCAGCTTGTCATTCGCTCAACGAGGACGAGCGAAATCGGCACAGGCAGAGGTGCAAGGATTCTCGTTTGAGACGGGAGGAGATTCGGCCATGTCCTCGCTCGCGCCCTCTCCGATATCGAGCAATGTCAATCTACCACAAGGCATGGCAATCGATCAAAATCCAGCGTATACCTCAACCGACGAGATGCTTATACTCAGGCAGGGTCGGTCTCGAACGAATTCCGTCAGTTCGGTGACCGGTTCGATTCGAAGGGCATTTACCGGCGGTCAATTGAAGCACAAAAAGAGCCAGAGCGACGCGGTGAAGTTGTACAGCGCTTCCTCGCAGCATGATCGTCCGATGACGATGCTTGGCCCTGGCCCGGTGTTTGCGGAGCCAAGCCCACTCGAAGAGGCAAGCCCCTACAGCAAGCCTGTCACTAGCCCTGGTGCCACGACAAATCCAGCGCAGGTAACAGAAGCATCGCGTCCGACAAGGTCTGGAACCTTGCGAAGATCAAAGACGATGTTAAGCTACCCAAAGACCTGGTTTAGAGCGTCTGCGCCCAGCACGAGCATCGAGACACTTCACGCTGAAGCGGTTGTACAGCAGAGCTCGGCATTGCGGAGTCAACGATCCTTTGGGCCTCATTATACAGCTGCTAATGGATCCAAGACGAGCGAGTCAGAGAGGCCTTTGCGAAGTCGCACGGTCTCTGAAGCTCCTGGAGATGTTAAGAGCGCCGATGGCGACGGACACCGAAGACTGTCGGATACACATCTGACAACGATTCGAGAGCAGAAGCCCGAGACTGGAAGTGGATCACCAGAGCGTCGTGGAAGCAGAATGTTTAACTCGCTGCGTTTCCTGCAGAGCAACCGCTTGTCGCCGATGCCGTCGAAAGGGAGCACGGAATCGATCAGCCCTACTTCGCAATCGCCAGGCAGTTCGCCGCGTCGTCGTCTGTCTGGCAGATGGGCCTAGCAGCTATGCTCATTGTCGACATTCTCAAAATACTTTTGCACACATGCTTTAACTTTGACAATAGCACTACCGATGGTCTGCCATATGCCCATATCTACATGTATGTGAGGGAGGAGCGAGGAGCACTTACATAAGCACATTGTCGCGATTCCGAATTCCGAACGTGATTGACTGATTGTTGGTTATGACATTCTTTGACAGCCAATTGTGACTGCTGCGCAACACTGACGACACATGAGCCGCTTTCTGCGGTGGGCAAGCTGGAAAGCGGAGACGGGGAGAGCTTTCAGCACTCTGCGTAGACGGCGCTGGAAAGCCGTTGGCGTTCAGAGCGTTTTGCCGGTGGTGGCACACAGCGCTGTGGTGACATTGCAGGTCGGGTGCCTTCTACATATTATGGCAACACATATGTGCGAGGTGCGGGTGACGACGGGAGCTTCGATGTTGCCAACGCTGGCCATGTCGGGCGACTATCTGCTTCACTTCCGGCTTCCCTTTCTTGCAGCGCTGCGGTCGGTGCGCTGCGCGGTGATGCCTAATGCGGACGGGTGCGTACCTAGTCAAGGTTATGTGGGAGGAAGCAGATTCTCGAAGCACGACCAGTCGCAAGGGACTGGGTTGAAGCAGGGCGACCTGGTGGTGGCCATCTCGCCGATTAATCCGCATCTGTCCGTGTGCAAGCGCGTGCTTGGACTGCCAGGAGACACGGTGTGCCTCGACCCCCGGCTGCCTCCCGTACCCCTTTCCTCCTGGCGAGGCGTACACCAACCCACCTCGACTGACACTGAAAAGCATCCACTCGAAACACCATCCACCAAGGAACTCCTCAACAACAGCATGGACGAACCCTCGTCGGACGACGCGCAAGTACGTTCGCACAACCAAGCCGCACGTCAGTACGCAACTTCCAAAAACCAGGTACAGTATGTTACCGTCCCTGTCGGTCACGTCTGGCTTGCGGGTGACAATATGGCCAACTCAACAGACAGTCGCCACTACGGCCCCGTTCCTCTCGGACTGGTCCGAGGAAAAGTCATGGCCCGAGTCTGGCCCACCTGGCAATGGTATACAGATTGATAAAACTTCGAACGGGCAATAATGTAGCATGGGTTACGTAGTGTGCAATGCGAGGGTATATGATTGATGTGTTGTGAGTGTATGCGTACAGGATGGGGGTGGCGGTCAAAGCCAGCCGAGAGATTTGCGGAGGGAAACCTGCCATTGGTCCCTCTGCCAGTCGAGGATGATAGGGACAAGGTCAAAGAGACCGAACTGGGGCCAGAACTTGTCGACAAAGTGAAAGCGTGTATGCTTGGTACATTGCCAGAGCATAAAGTCGCTCAGACGGGTCACACCGGATGTGCGCACCATAATGTCGAGCGGTGGTGAGTGGGACAATTGCATGCCACTGTCAAGATCTTGCGGTGAAATGTCAAACATACTCTCGGATGGAGAGGGGGACGATGGGTGGGCGAGCGCGTACTTTTCGATTTGACGCAGCTTGGTATCGAGCACTGTCCTTACAGCGCCTGTGATTTCGTCTCGGCTGGCGTAAGGCATGCAGATGTTGAGTGTAGCCTTTGTGTTGCGTTTGGTCATGTTCTCCACCCGCTCTACTGCCTCTCTCACGTCGGGGGGCAAGAGGTGTTTGCGCCCCACGATGCGTACACGCACCGAGTAGCGTGCTATCAATTCACCATGTCCTGCCAGCTCGACGAGACGCGTTTTGGCAATCTCCATCAAGGCAGCTACCTCCCCTTCTGATCGACGAAAGTTGTCTATCGCAAATGCGTACACCGTCACCGTTGTAAGTCCGCGCAGGTTGAGACACACTTCCAGCACAGTCTTGAGCGTGGCGAAGCCAGATAGATGTCCCTGCTGGACCGTCTGAGAGGAACTCCGTGCCCAACGTCTGTTGCCGTCCATGACAAATGCAATGTGTCGTGGGACAGGACCAAGAGACAGCGTGTAGAGCAGCAGCTTTTGCGGACCGGGAAAGGGAAGCAAGGACAGGAGGGAAAGGGGAGACAGAGCCGCCCTTTTCAGCAGAGTTGCGTTGGAAGGCATCGAGTCCTGCTCTTCATCCTGCGCACCGTCCGGTGGCTGTGGTATAGACATGACGGTGCTGGTAGTCACTGGAATGCCAGCTTTCTCCTGTCAAAGGCTTTCTTCCAGCGAACTACTGCTGGTAATTCCGACTTCCGAGAGAGATCGGGTGGACATCGGGCAAATTAGCGCGTTGGGGACCGCTAATGTTGCTCGAACCTTCCTCGCATCGACTTGCCAAAAGCCTGGTCTGTCGTCATCAGGAGATGGATTCAGATCCCTTCGCCATATGGGACGAGCCGTCATCATCCACGCAACCGAAAAATGCCCAAGTCCCAGGCTTAGCGAGACTCTCTCTGGAAGACACGCAGCTTTCCGTCACAAATGACGAAGATCCAGGTTGGGGTCTTCCATCTCCACAAAAGACACGACGAAGTACTCCAGCGATCAGCCAAGATGAGCAGGAAGAAGACGGCGCTGCTTTCCAAGATTCACATACACGGCAGCCCACGCCAGACGCGCAGGATCTCGCGAATGAGGATGACGATGGGTTTCAAGACTTTGACCAGCCAGCTGACGATGGGAACAATGACGACTTTGGCGACTTTGATGACTTCGAGCAGGGTGTAGGGGACGACGACGCTGCTTTCGAGGAAGAGGAGCCGCCAGCTTTATCTCCGTCAGCCCCGGCAGAAGCACCATTGGCGCCCTCCCGGACCTGGTTTGCAGCCAAGATCAGCCCAACGTCGAAGCGAGATGAAGTGGCCACAGATGTTGCAAATCTCTTGCCGCTCTCCCTGGCAGCCGAGCAAGAGCTGACGAGGGACGTGCTGCGTCAAGTCCCTGGCGAATCGCAGGTGCTGGTTGCAGGTACATCTCGTACTTTGTGGACGGAGCTGTGCAGCATGCCCAGTGTCAAGCCCATTGACTGGGTCCGCAGCAAAACGCGACGAGACTACCTCATTTCGATGGGAATCCCTGTCAACCTCGACGAGATCCACTACTCAAGTGCAACAAACCGAAGTGCATCGGGTGGCTTACCGCCATTGAAGCTGGATCTGGGCACAGCAGACAGTGCGCCCCGTCGCAGCAATTCGTCTCTCTCCCGCTCCAACACACCTTCGCGCAACGGCACGGCAAGTCCTGCTGGCGGCGCAAGTGGCAACCGCAAAGAACGTATGGCAGAAAAGCGACGCGATGAACTAGGCCTGGCTGCACCTCCAGAGGTGGATCTGGTCCGAGCTCAGGAGCTGGTCGACAAGACCGAATCACAACTGACTCTCATGTCTCTTCCCGCGCTCAAGTCCATGTTGCGAGAACTGCAGAGTCTGACCACGTCGACTTCAGTGCTACTGACGCATCACCTCACGCTGCGCGAAAGCTACCAAGCGGACTCGGAAATGTACAATTCCATGATCAAGCAGCTTGTCACTGGTGCAGCTACGCGTGTCTCTGGCGGCAGCGCAACCAACAATACGACCGCGCACGGCTTGCGAGGTGGAGCAGTAGTCGACCGCAGAACAACAGCGATGGCTTCCAGCGGCAGCCAACCGCGCCATCCCACACCACCCACGAGGAGTGCCTCGATCAATCGATCCAGTCCAAGCCTACGCGGCGGCGCTAGATCGAGATAGAAATGTCAGATTTAGAAATTTGTTGATCACATGCGCACATGCACCGATGCATCTCGCTGCACGCTCATGCGCTGCAAATCGGGGGTACTCACGCGACTTTGTTTACATGCTATTTTTCAACGGGCAACCCCGGCAATTTATCTGTCAACATGGCCGAAGAAGTCCATGTCAACAATCAAACCCCTCCCTCGTGCCAAGCTTTTCTCCTCACCACCACGATAGCTTCTACCAGAATGCCAGCCGCCGGTCGTACCAAGCCTGGCAAGAGACGCCCCTCTGCCAGCGCCCGTTCCGAGTCGGGCCTCTCAACCATGTCCTTTCAAACAGCAGCCGACAACGACGGCACCCCTCACCAAGAATCAGGCGACGAGGAAGACGGCGAGTTCGAGAACGATCCTGGCTATGACGGACCTGTCGACTCACTACCCCACCAAGACACTACACTCGACGCTGCGGCCGTGCCGAGATCGAACGGAACACCTGGCCTCACAATGTCTTCGTCCGACGATGAGGAAGAAGACAAGTCCGGCGAGACTCTCAACAAGACTCCACTGACGGAGGAGGACGCAGTGGTAGCAGCATCCACGCCTGTCACTACGCGAAAGACACCAATGGTCGCAGCAGCTGCTGCTCCGCCACTCTCGCCCATGGGCACTGCAAGCAAGCGTATGTCTAGACTGACCTCTCGCAATTCTTCCATCGACGGCGGCAGCGATTACAACACATCCCGCCGGACGTATCTTGATCCACTTCCCAGCGGCCGTCGTGAGGATCGCTACCGTTCCCAGTCGGAGCGGGGCACCAGTGGCAACAAAGTCTCGCGAAACAGTCGCAAACTTCTACCTTCCAACGATTACCCTCGTCGTACCGGTCCGGCGTCATCTCGTGGCTCGTTCCAGTCAGAGCGTCGAGGTCCCGCCTCGGCTAGTGACCATCATGGCTCGAGCAGAAGCTCGTACTTGCAGGCTCTCCCTTCTCGCCGACACGATGACAATCTCAGTATCGCATCCCGAAGAAGCAGAGCTACCTCGACTACTTCACGTTTGCTTGACTCGGAGTCACAGGTTTTTGCCGGCACACGCATCCGCAGATATATTGAACCTACGCTCACCGACGCTATGCGCAGAGTCATGAAGCAGTTCTCTGCATCTGGCGCCGCTCATCTGGACGACCATCGATGCATCGGCTACCCCATTGCTGTCTTTGTCGGCGCTACCGCAATTGATGTGGGAAGCATCATCAATCCCGTCATCTCGGGCGCAGTCGCCTTGTACTTTGCCCCCGGACATCCCAAAAACATGGCAGCTCTGCTACCTCCCGAGGATCGAGTGCCCGCCCACATCCCAAACCCCAAGGCACCCAACACCACTTCGCTCTCCCGTCGTGCCGAGCTTCGATCTGCCATCACCGCTCTTCACACTGTCTACGAGCTTTACCGCGGTCGAGCATGTGCCCACATTTGCATTGACTCGGCTTACGTAGCCAAAGCATGGGGAACGTGGATTCCCACCTGGGAAGCCGAGGGTTGGCCTGGACTGGACGATGAAGACTTTTCTGACCGCGACGATTACTACGACCGCAACAGCCGCCGTCGTGGTGCCCGCCGCGGTAGTCGACGCGATGGCTATGGCAGCGAAGGCGGAAGGAACCGCAGCAGACGCGGCTACAGCGACCGCGATGACCGTCGGCGCTACGACGAAGACGACTACTCGTCGGAAGAAGAGGCTTTTCGCCGTCGACGACGCGGAGATGACAGCTACGACGAGAGCGAAGACGACCTTCGCTCGCCTTACTACTCGTCGGCATCGGATCGTCGACCAGTGCATCGCGCACCGGGTCGACGACTGGTGGATGAAGACCTGCTTCGCGAGCTTGCCGACATCCGGCACGAGTTTGGGCGTGTCGAGTACGATCGTCGTGGATCCGCCCACGTGTACCTGCTGGATCGCTCGCACAATCCTGCGGACAAGATGGCCCGCGCTGTCGCCCGAAACGAAGCGCAGATGGTACAGCAGCTTGGATCCGAGGCTGAGGCAATCGGACTCGATATTGACGACGCTGATCTATCCGAACCCGAACGTTTGCCGTACGACGACGAGGAGCCGGAAGACGAATGGGCAGATACTCGCTCGCGGATGAGCAGGAACAGTCGCCTGACTGCCACCACCAGCGCTTCCCGCTCGCAATCGGCACGCAACAGCCACCGAAGAAGCACTGCCGGTGGCGGTGCCAACAGCACGCGCAACAGCATTACCTCGAATGCCACGTCGCGGGTGCTACGCAACTCGGCCTCGGCCCCCGCCGTGCGCGGCGGACATCAACGACGACAGCTCGACACTTTTGCCGAGGAGGATGAGTACAACCTGTCCAACGAGTCTGCTGGGCTTGCAGGTGTGGGAGCTGGCGCAGGTTCGAGGCTTGACCTTCCCACCGGCATGGGGGCCGATTCGCGATCGCTCCGATCTACGGGTTCCAAACGGTCTACCCGTGCCGAGCGGGAACGAGACGACTACCTCGCGCGCCAAGAGCAAGACCGCCAAGCACACGCGGAACAGCAAGGGCAAGCGCCATCGCGTCTGTCGCGCGATCTCCCGCGCACGCTGCCCAAATCCGGCAGTCGACTACTCGGCCTTCCATTCTCCGCCTCGGAGCGCGGCGGCGGAGCAGGAGCAGGAGCAGGGGGGAGGAGGTCAATGGATGTACAGCCGTCGTCGTCGTTGTCGTCGCGCCGAGTGTTGGACGTGGACCCGCGTCGGACCAGTTTGGACTCGCGAAGGCGGATGTCGCTCTCGCAGCCTGATTTGCGCAACCGCTTTGCATCGCACCCGGCGCCGCCGTCGGAGAGTGTGCGGGGTGCATTGGCATCGGCTGCAACACGCGATACGCGTCGATCGTTGCAATTACCTGAAGATCGTCCGCGCACGCGCGCCTTTGGCGGCGGCCGTGGCGATTTCGACAACTTGCAGGAGCACGACGACGAAGAGCACGAGTTTGACTCTCCGCGAAAACCTCGCACCTCACGCATGGGCAGGAGTTCGAAGCAGTCCCTAGTGCTCGCCGATCCACCCTCGTTGGGACGCGGTAAACTCGCGTCTCGCTCCACTCCTTCCATCCACCGCACACCTGCGCCTGAAGACGACGACTACGACTGGTCCAACAACCGCCTCTCCTCCACCTCCTCCCCGCGCAAAACACGCCGCCGCCCGCGCCAACCCAACAAACCATCGTCATCGCGAAATTGGCACTCCACAACCCCGAACGACTTCAACGACGAACACGACGAGCAGCGCCAACCACTGCGCAAGAAAAAATCTTTCTTCAGCCGTCTCTTTTCTTCCTCGCGAAAGTCGAAAACATAGTCACGTCTCGCCACTTGTATACCCACCTCGCCCCAGTCCTGGTTCTTGTTTTAGAGACACACACACACACACTCTTTTTGGAAATTTCTGGAAACCTGTGCCGCTCGTACGTGTGTGTGTGTGACTGTGTGTGTGGGTTTGGGGAATTTTAGCCATGTGCGCCGACGGAGAAGATTCGGAAGTCGTTTGCGCCGCGCCAGTCGAAAGCGATGATTCCGGCGTCTCCTGCGAGTTCTGGGAAGAGAGGCAGGGAGGATCTGTCCGCAGCAGCAGCGGTAGCGGTGGTGGTGGAGGTGGTGGTGGTGGTGGTGGCTGGTGTGTTGCTCGAGGTCATGGTGGTATCGAGGGTGAGGGGGAGGATGAGGGATTGGGAGCCAGAGGAGGTGGGGTCGAGGTCGACGGGGTGGAGGGCTTGGAGGGAGCCGCAGAGGTATTCGAGTTCTTGCGCGTGCAGGTCGGGGTCCAGATCGAGTTTCTCTGGCCGGGTTTGTGCAGCGTTGCTGTTCCCGTCGGGATGACGGTTGGTGGGCGAGCTGCGAGGCACGGCACGCGAAGCCTCGTAAGCTGCCAGAGGGACAAGTGGCACTAGTTCCAGCTCCGAGTGACGCGATACTGGGAAATCAACGGCTACGGGTACTTGAAAGCTGACCTGCTTGAGCTCGATGCGGCTTGCGAGGAAAGCGACACACGTCACACTAACGTGCAGACCGAGCCTGTTCTTACTCACGCCACTGCTGACGGGTTGCAGACGGGCTGGCTGCGGAGCGGAGGGGGAGAGTTGGATCGGGGTCGTGGGTGTGCTCGTTCCACTGCTGCTGCTGTTGCTGCTACCGCCTAATGTGGTAGCTCCGGTGGATCTGGCCCGTTCGACACCGAGGACGCGCGCCCAGCCCGAGACCGAGTTTGGCGTGTCCGACCACTGCAGCACACCCAGTGGTGATGGACGTGCCAAATCCGCCGGCAAAGGTAGCGGCAACACGTGCGTAACACTGCCCCGTGACACAAGTGCCAGCTTGACCGAAACGAGATTCGTATTGTCCAACAAGCCAGTGGGCACCTGCGCTTTGGGACGAATTCGGCTGAAGCGGGCACTGCCACGAGACTGTGGCAAAGGTCCTCGATCCATCAGCGCGTATTTTCTCAGCGGCGCTGCTGACCTTAACGACGACGATGGCGCGTCCTCGTCCTCCTCACTATCGCTACTATCCTCGGCCTGAACTGTCTTGTACGCTCGAAGACTGTCGGGATCCATGTCGAGACGGGAAACCCTGCGGACGAACGAGGCATTTTGCGGCGCAGGTGTTCTCGGTAGATCCTTGTCCAGCTGGACGGCGTTTGCGACGGTCGAGGCTGAGCTTGGCGATCTCCTCAGCAGAGACTGGCCGCGCGGATGCGATCCGATCGGCGTCTTTGCTGGAGGGGGTGGAGCTGCAGCATCACTCCCCGCCTCTTCGTGTTGTCGAATCCGTATGTGTGCTTGGATACTCGTGAACCCGATCCAGTTGTGTTTTCTCGACTTTCGCTCGAGACTGTGTTCCTTTATCCGCTGCTCTAGGGAGGCATTGCGTGAATGACTCACGTTGCTAGAGCTGGATGAGTAGGTCGAGAGTCCAGTAACGCTTTGAGGCCGTGAGCGATCGCTGGCTGCCCCCTCAGCGGCGAGCAAAGACGGCTGCAGGGATAGATGACTGGGCATGTTGGTCCCGGTCATGGCAGTTGTCAAAGCCACATCACTGAGCGGCTGAAGCTCGAATTCGCGCACGTTGGAGTCACTCAGACGCACGACGACGGCTCTCCTACCGAAGCTGAGGAAAACGCAAAGATCAGCGCGGAGCCAAGAGGTTGGTGCCGCTTTCCCCATGGAGTGATGCGGTCGTAGTACACTGCCGGTGTTGCTCTTGCTGGTGTTCGGACTGGAGGGCTGACTTCTGCGCGAGGGTGAGAGTGGCGCGTCAACCGACGATACTCTGAGCCTGGTCGATCCGGACACGCTCGGCAACGAAGCGAGATTGGCGGGGGTATGCGCATCGTCCGAGACAGAGGCGGGGGCGAAGGCAATGGCTTTGACGGGAAAGGGTGCGTAGAACTCCTTAACCCAAGACCAAGAACGAGCAGAACCGCGCTTGGGCAACGCAGCTTCGTACACCCTGACCGTGCGTGCAGTAGCCAAAGCCAAGTACCACGTCCCAGAGCCTTTGGTGTCTGGCGCAGCTTCGTGGACCGAGAAGAATAACACGCCTTTGGAGGATCCTGCGGACGCAGCATCGCGGTCCTTTGCTTTGCCGTGCGACTGCTTGCCGGAAAAGGACTGGTACAAGTCATCGGCAAACAGAGAGGACAGCGAGTGATTGGACTGCGACGCGTTGCCTGTAGTCTGAGACGGCACACGGATCGGCACAGAGCTCAGAGCCAGACCCATGACTGAGGCAAGAGCCGAATCTTGAGACGGTAGGTCTTCGGCCCGAGTTGGTGGAAGGCTCTCGAAGCTCCTGCGACTGTTGTGATGAGACGAGGACTGAAAGGAGCTACGTCTGGACGAGGAGAGATTCTCCGTAGACATGCTGGAGCTGAGCGTGTCTTCAGCCGAGGTAAAGTGATCCACGGGTGATGCAGCTTCGTCTGCCATAGATAGCGGATCTATGGTGCCCTCAAGACCACCACTTGCGGCTCGACGTTGGGCAGCAGCAGCAGCGGGTTTGCTCTTTCTGTTGTGATGGAAGGTTTTCTTGAAGATAGCCGCGAGCTTGTTCTTTGGTTCCTTCGAGGCTGTTCGCTCGCCCAGCAGGTCGAGTGGGAGATGTGGATCCGGATGGTCGAGTGCGTAGAGGAGAATCTTGCGGATAGCCTCAAGGTTCCACATACGAACTGTGCCGCTCGCTGCAGGAGGCACCGCGCGACCTGAACCACCGCCTGCTGCAGGACCAAAGTTTGCGGCGGGGATACTGTCGGATGGATCAGCAAACAGGCCTGCGTGACCTGAGCTCGAGGTGCTGGACGATGTCGAGCCAGACGGAGCAACACTCTCGAGAATCGTGCCGGCATGCGCACTCAATTGCATCAGAGTAGAAGCTGCAAGGCCGTGGCTCGCCGTTGGGGGGCAGGTCAGGGCGAGAAAGATGCCCGAAGTATGCCGATCAGGTCGCGGAGACGTGAACGGGGACGAGCTGGTAGGTGGCTCTTTCGACACCAGCACACACATCTGGTAGACTCCTAGGCCGGACCATATGGGGATGCACTGCACGTCCTGATTCCATTTGTCCGGCAGCTGTTCTTCAGCAGACCCACGACGTCCGTATCGCTGAAAGGCAAAGAGTCCCTCCGAGGTACCTAGCAAGAGGATTTGACGTTGACGAGGATTGGCGAGCCGTCTCGTTGACGTGGTTGGAGCAGGCGGGAGCTCGACAAGAAGCGAGCAAAGCGGCTGCGATGGCACATGTGGGAGGAATCTAGAGCCATAGTGATGTACATGCAGCGGTGGTAGAGCGGAGGGATCATCGACATCTTCCTCTGAGGGGTGGCTGTCCTTGCGATGCTCGCCATCTTCTTCGTCACTCAGAGCATCCGGATCGTTGATCCACGCACCCCAACTCTTTTTGCGGCCTGGAAGGGCATTGCCGTTGGAATCAACAGCAGACGGCGCACCAGTCGCAGCGGCGTCCGTTCGAGCGTAATGACGCTCGAGGGCTCGTTTTTCCAGCCAGCCACGCCAACGAGGGAATCGGTTGCCGAATGTCGCACTCGGCGGTGGTGGAAGGAGGTCGGTGGAAGGCGGATGTATGGATTCAGCCGGCTGTGTCAAATGTTGGCTGAAGGCAGATACAAAGGGAGACTCGTGACTGCCTGTGAGATTCAGGGGAGGCGGTGTTGGTGGAAAGTGATGGGTGTGGTAGCTCGGTGGTGCCAGCTCCGAGTCGACGGGGAAAGCATTGAGTGCCATTCCGTCGACGAGTGTGCTTGGCAGGTGATGATGCGCATGTGGGAACGAGTCCAAGACAGATAGTGGCTGTACGGGAAAGGGGGTATCTCCCGCAAAGGAATGTCGCTGGTTGACTTCGAGCGAGGGAGACACTTGACTGGGTTCTAGCGCGAGGTGAGGATCTGGCGGCAGATGCTGAGCGCGGGAAAGTCGGAGCTGATCATCAGAGTATGCCCGGGCGAAAGCATACCTGGTTGCGGGAACATCCTCACGCAGCTGGGCTATTAGGGGAGAGGAAGGCAGCGATGCATCTTGGGCTCGAGGACCAGGCGAGGAAGCTCGGAGGGTCGAGGCTTGGGAAACGGTCGAGGACGTCGAGGCAGCGTGGGAAAGGCTCGACCCTTGTCGCTGCGGAGGCGACTGCATCTACAACGACGGTCAAGACGAAGAGAGCATTGCCTATGAGCGGGTAGGGAAAAGCGAGAGAGGAAGTGGTGGTGAGCACAGACGTTTATTTGACAGTTGAGAGCAAGCAAGCGAGCAAGCCAGACCCTGACGCCAAAAAGGCCATCCCCTCAATGCAAACACACAACACAGCACAAGGTAATCTACACGCAATGTTACGAGCCTAGAAGTTGAGACGCATATGTAACGCATCCTCTCCGTCGGCGTAGTAGCCTTTTTCCACGCCATGCACCTCAAAGCCGAGTGTATCGCGGTACAGGCCAATGGCTGCCCTGTTGGTCTGTCGCACGTGCAAGGAGACGAACTTGGCGGAAAACACATCGCGCATCGCCTCTTCTGCAAGGTTGGCAAAGCGTCATCATGTCAGTGAGAGCCGCTTTCTACGGTCAGCTTGTGCGGGAAATACATACGGCTTTGTTTCATCAGCTTGTTGGCAAGGCCCAGTCGACGGTAGGAGCGCAGCACGCTGATGCTCGTGACATGTCCGTGCGGGACCCCGTCGGCAGGTTCTTCTTCCATTTTGCCCAGAATGTAGCCAACGATGCGGCCCTTTTCATCCTCGGCAACGTAAGAGAGTTGTGGCCATGTGAGAGCATGGTATAGGTAGTATCGTAAGGTATAATTCTCTGGCAGATTGTGCAGATTGCAATTCTGCATCCCCAGCAGATCGTCCACCTGTTGCATGCTGTTAGTCAGCGAGAGCAGCTCATGCGGATGTACTGGCTACTTACTGTTGCCTCGCGAATGTTCATGTTGAAGTAGGAGGGGCGCAGAGGCGTAGAGGCGTAGAGGCGCAAAGGCTTGATGGTGGAGGGTGAAGGAATGCTCGTCACGTGCGCTAGTTGAGATGTCAGATCGACGATGATCGAATGCGACCATTCGACCATATCGACCAGAGACCAGAGCGAGGAGCCAGCTGTGTTTTTGGGTGAATTGCATTCTTAATTTAGCGAGGCAGGCAAAGTGTGCTGTCATGGCCCCCTCTTCCCACCAAGTCATCATTGTGATTCTCATTCCCACCCCCCCCGTGTGGCCATTCTCCTCAACCGTAGCCAGTCAGGTGTAACGTTGTAAAGAGACGAATGTTCCGCAAACACCACGACAAGGACAAGAGCAATCCAAAGCAGCCCAGCAGTAAGAAGGACTCGTCGCGAAAGGAAAAGATGTCGTCCGCCTCTCTCGCTGCCACCCCTGCCTCGGGCAGACCTGGCAACCTCGACGCACACCAGCAGCAGACACTCGACAAGTTCCGTGCCAACATCCAGGAAAAGGGTCTCTACAACATTGAACGTCACGACGACGCCTGTCTCTGCCGCTTTCTCCGCGCCCGCAAGTGGGATCTCGCTGCCACCGAGGCCATGTTTACCGAGGCGGAAAAGTGGAGAGTCGACTTCAAAGTCGACCAGCTATACGAGTCGTTCGAGTACCCCGAAAAGGAGGACGTCGACAAGTACTACCCCCAGTACTACCACAAGACCGACAAAGACGGACGGCCCATCTACATTGAGCAGCTCGGCAACCTCGATCTCAAGGCTCTCTACCAAGTGTAAGTTTGCCCCTGTCGCCCTGGCTTGAGAAAGAAAACTGACATTTGGTACCCCAGTACAACTCCGGAGCGACAGATTCAGAAGCTCGTGGTAGAGTACGAAAAGTTCCAGCGGGAACGTCTTCCCGTCTGCTCTGCACACAAGGGCGAGCTGGTCGAGACGTCGTGCACCATTATGGATCTCAAGAACGTCGGCATCTCGCAGTTCTGGAAAGTCTCCACCTACGTCCAGCAAGCCTCCAACATCGGTCAGCACTACTACCCCGAAACCATGGGCAAGTTTTACATTATCAACTCGCCCTACATCTTTACCACGGTCTGGTCCGTCATTAAGGGCTGGCTTGACCCCGTGACCGTGGAGAAGATCCGCATCTTGGGCCACAAGTACAAGGATGAGTTGCTAGAGCAGATTCCTGCCGAGAACCTGCCCGAAGCTCTTGGAGGCACCTGCAGCTGTCCCGGCGGCTGCTCCCTCTCCGACGCCGGTC
Source organism: Farysia itapuensis (assembly GCA_023212645.1). Classification (NCBI taxonomy): domain Eukaryota; kingdom Fungi; phylum Basidiomycota; class Ustilaginomycetes; order Ustilaginales; family Ustilaginaceae; genus Farysia; species Farysia itapuensis. The sequence goes on along the minus strand of JALBYC010000005.1, from coordinate 619,906 downwards.
CGTGGAACACAGAGGAAGGCAAGCAGATTATCGAGAAAGTCCGTCAAGAGGAACAGCAGAAGAAGCAAGCTCACGAACAGGCCGCCGTCCCACCCACATCCGACCCCAAAGTCGAGCCAACCACCAACGGCAGCACGTAAATCTCCCCCTCACACACGGCTTACATATAGATTCTCCCCCCTTGTTCCCCCCTCTACTTGTAGCCCTCCATCCTGTTTATCTTCTCAATCCGTCTCTCTCTCTCTCCCATTTTGCCAAATACCATGTTTTTCTGTCTTGCTTCCGCAAGCCTCCTTCGTCTTCGTGTTCGCCTGCGACCTTCTTCCACGAATTTTTCGTGCAAGGTTCGCGCGTAGGCTATATGAATGCAAACGGCGGGCAGGCAGCATAAGCATTCGGGCGTCATAGCTCAGTTGGTTAGAGCGTAGCACTGTTAATGCTAAGGTCGGCGGTTCGAGCCCGCCTGATGTCGCAAATTGTTTTTTTTCTTGCCCCCCTGCACTTTAATCTCTTTTTATTTGGTGGTTGTCGACGAGCAACGCCGACATGAACTTCGTAACACGATACATTTTCACACAGCGTTTATGGCCGAAGCAACAGTTCTTTGAGGTATCAACAATGTTTCGGCGTAAAATGATGGTGCAGCTTTTTTTTTGTTTCTCGATTATTGGGGAGCAGGGATCTGAACTTGGACAAAGTGTTTAGCCATGCCGTCAAAGTCGCGAGCGAGCTGCTGACGGATGCGGAGCTTGTCAGGTTTGTTGCGCAAGTCGGGATCCGAGACGAGGAGGAGACGCTTAACGCGTGTAATGAGTCCCTTTGGTCCTTCCAGTGGAATATCGAGAAAGTCATACCGCTGTATACACCGTTCAAACTTGAAGAATTCCTCCTCGGTCAGCTCGTTCTGGAAGCGAATGTAGAGCTTACGCTCAAACGTCATGGAGCCTGCGTGACTTTTGTTGGAAGAGGCGGACGAGTCGGATTGCGCAGAGGGGCTGAAAGCAGCAGCAGCCGCCTCTTGCTGTTGTTTCTGCACCAGTGCCATTTTCTCCGTTGCCGCAATAAGGCGTTGCGAAGCGGCCACGACTTCGTCATTGGCTTCTTGCGAGTCTTTCTCCAGCTGATGGGAGCATGCGATGGGGGAGCCTTCGGTGGAATGTGCCTTGTACGTGGTTTGGTCACAAAAAACGTCTTCCACAGCGACAGGGATGGCATCCTGAACGCTGCCGGCGCGGCTGCGGGAACGTACACCGGACTGGGTACTGAGTCGAGAAGCTGCACGAGAAGTGGCACGGGATGGGGGCCGGGACGAGACGGCATCGTGTAGCTCGCTGGTGCTCAGTCGCGTGGACTGCTCGTATGCATATCTGCTCTGGGGGCTCGAGTTGGGTATGACGACACCCGAAGCGGTGAGCGCGCCTTTGACGATCTGAGCCAAGCTGAGGCTAGGCGCTCGGTCACCCGATACGGTGCTGCGACGCTTGCTCTGTAGCGCAGCTTTGCCCGCTACCGGCGGCGCAAGCCGGTCATCTGGTGTGCTCAACCGGCTCTCACGCATGTTGAGAGCCTGCCGCAAATCGGCGTGCAGCCTGACGTTATCCGACTCGAGCTGGTTATTCTGCTCCTGCAGCACCCTGTTCTCCGCCTCCATCACTTCCAGCTGCGCACGAAGCTTGGCCGCATACTTTTCCCAATTCTTGCACTTGTTGGTCAGCTCGTAGAACTTGGCACTGAACGCTGTCTGCAGAGCGTCGATGCCGATCGCATTTTGGTACGGGTCCTGACTGTGTCTCTGCACGGGCTCTTCGGGATAGCGGTGCGGGTGGTAGTGCTTGTGTGGATAGGAATGACTCGACATGTTGTCGCTGGTGTGACCGACTTTGAGATCCGAGACATTCGAGATAGAAGTGCTTGCGGACAGCGCGCGTCTGTCGTCGTAATCGCGGCTCTTGTCCATGATTGTTTTTGTGGTTGGGTGGAAGAAGGGTTTGCTGCACCCCCGCCGTGATGGAGTCGAGTGGCTAAGATTAGAGACACGATGCGTAAGCTTCTTGTGATGAGAGAGAGGGAGGGCCGACGAGGAAAAGAAAAAAAAAAGAAGGTGAGTGTGATGTCCACGGGCCACTGTCGGCCAAAGCTTGGGGTTGACGAGTCCGATGGTGGCCGGCTCAGCTTCCGATGCGGGCCAAGTGATATGCGCAGTGAAGAAAGAGAAAGAGAGAGGGAGCGCGACTAGCCACTGATGACCGAGATGAGAGAGAGAGAGGATGCACACAGTCCCGCCAATGAGGTGCTGCTGTACAACAGTGCAGACCCAAGCACGGAGAACAGCGCCAAGGGTGCGGGCACAAAGTCTCTGGTGTCTTGCCACCAAATATAAGTAAGACGGCAACGGTGGTCGCTCAGGATGAATGTAGCCAAGTGTGCCAGTCCGAATCCTTTGGCTCACGGACACATGCGAATCAATGCTTGGCACGGATGGGCGGTGGCATATTTTGGGTGCAAAGTATGCAAAAGCATGAGGGTGGGTGTGACTACAGAGAGCGAATGAACGTGATGGTCAGAGAGGGAGCGGTATTCGACAGGAAATCACAACTAGGCGCGCGTCTGGGATCTCATATCTTTCTCGAGAGAGAGAGAGAGAGAGACTGGCTCAAATCACACGACTGACTCAGGCCAGGAGGCCACATCCACGTGTCGGTCTCTCTGGCCTTGGAGCCAAGCCGATCATCGACCACCCATCCCCGCCGCCCTGGCCATCGATCCCACTGAAGCAAGTTAAGGTAGATTAAGAGTGGTAGATAATCGCCGAATACCGCCGTGTGGAAATGGAGCCACATGAGCTGAGCAGTTATCAAACTTGCGTCCGTCGACGGAGTCTCGCGCGTCATGAAGCAAGCCTTGCATTGGCAACTTTAGCTTGTCTGGGCTTTCCGTACCGACACGGACATGAGCATTGTGATTGCTCCATCACGCAAGTGAGCCAAAACGGCCTCTATGTACCTTGAGAATATGGTGGTGCCAAAAGTAACACACACACACACATGCCAGAGTGTGGAGGCAAAAGTCAAATTCAGCGGGGTTTCTTCTCGACTCATGCTGGTGGCCGCTCGAGCGTCGACGCACATACTCAGGAGCAGCGTCAGTGCGTGTAGGAGGAGGAGCATGTCTACCGCCGAAAGGGACGGCGCGGCTGTCAAGTCACCACCGCTGGTGATGCAGCTCATTGTCGATGGGGCGTCTGCTTCGGCGCTTGGCTGGTCAAAAGGTATCTGGATGGCGCAAGCAGCACACGCCTCTGTCGCAGCCATACAGCTGTCGGCACAGAGCAGCAACACGCAAGAGTACGTTGCAGCGTCCAATTTGCCTGCTATGCACAAAGTGGTGCTGCAAACAAGCGCGTCTGGCAAAACACAGATGGATCTTCGACAGCTTTCGATCAAGCTCAACGAAGCACGACAGCAGTACGAGCAGCAACAGCAGAGCAGTGCAGACGAAGAGTTCCCGCTGCACTGGCTGTGGATCGAACAGCCCGAGGATACACCGACCTGTCTGGCCATCGCACCCAATCGCAAACCTGCCGAGCTCAAAAAGATCCTTCGGTCATGTACACTGTTCAAAGACTAGACATGGCGTACAAATACAATAAGAAATTGTCATGTGGGTATATGAGGGGGAAACGGTACGGGCTGTTGCTCAGGCTCTCAGCATACGTTCGACCGCACGATCGAAGCCTTCGACGCGTATCGGCATCTCGGGTGTGTAAAAGGGGTTCTTCATCACCTGATCCGCAAACAGTTCGTAGCACTTTTGCAGCACAGCATTGGGGTTCGGATGAGCCGGACTTGTGACCAACACAAACTTGGAGCCTGCAGAGCCAAAGACAATCAGTACCTGGTCTTTGTTCTTCGCAGCGCATGAAAGGACGTACCGGTAGAGGTGACCATGATGCGTATGGTAAAGTGGTCCGAGTCGAGGCTCTCCATGCCGTAGCCTTTGCGGTTGGCGACCGGGTTGAGTTTGGCGGTGATGGCGTGAATGCCATGGAGTGTGCCTGCGAGTACGAGATACTCATTCGACGAGAGCCGACCGCCATTGGGCATGGACGCTGCATTGGGATGTACAAACTGCTCGCACTGGTAGATCAGTCCGCCTGCCTTGTTGATGATCCACAGCGACGACATTGTCCTAAACGATTGTCTTCTTGATGAGTTAGAGCAACACGCGAACTTGACTGAGGCCCTGAGGAACCCAAAATTTGTTTATCGGCCGGGAGGTGTGGAAATTCTTCGCGAGCCGGTGAGCAACTCACGCTCGAGAAGAAAGCTTTCGACGTGCAACTTTTTTACAATCTACACCCATCCTCCCATAATGTCGGCAGCAGCAGACTTGGTCACCGTGCTCGCCGAGGGTACGTTTGAGGAGCAGATTGTCGAAGTTTCTGCCTTCCTCTCTCGCTCGCATGCCGAAGCTTCTCGCAACGACTTTATCACGAAATTCCAGCAACTCTCGCTCCAAGCAGACCCAGAGGCAGAGTCAACACCGTCAGATGCTCAGAAGAAGCAGGATGTCATCAAGCAGCTTGTGTCGGAATTCAAAGGTTTGGGAGAAGGCTCAGATCGCGAGCTCGAGGGTGTTTATAACCTGGTCGCAACCTTGATCACGATGCATTTTGACAACGTTGCCGACAGCCAACCGCTTTTCCAGACGCTGGTCGCAGCCATCTCCAAGGACGCCGGCAGCAGCAGTGACAACAAGAATCTTGTGCGCTACCGCGTGCTTTCCAACATCTTCAACGCATTGCCCGCGCAGTCGCCACTTCGTCTGGACCTGTTCAACGCGTTGCTGCATGTAGCTTCGGTCAATGACGATATGGACTACCTGTCGTCGGCGCTGTCCAGTCTGCCCACTTGGCTAGCACAGTGGCAGGTCAGCGAAGCACACAAGGCCGAGTGTCTGCAGAACGTCGCAAAGGCCCTTGAAAGTGCTGAAAAGGAGCACGGTCAGACGTCGAAAGCATATCAGTTCCTCTTGCTGCACCTGCGCTACATTTCCACCGTTGCCGCAGCGGGAGATACCAAGCAAGCTGCCGAACGCACGGTATCCGCCGCACTGCGTCTACCCAAATTGTACGAGTTTGAAGACTTGCTGCAGATCAAGGCCGTGCTGGACCTGCAGGGAAGCTCGATCTTTGACCTGCTCAAGATCTTTGTTGGTGGTTCGACCAAGGATTTCACGACGTGGGCTTCGTCCAATGCATCAGAGCTGTCGCGGCTGCAGCTGGATCAGGCGGCGTTGCTGGACAAGATTCGGTTACTGGATCTGGCCGATCTGTGTGCCCAGTCGGTTTCGTCCGACGTCGGGTACGCCGAGATTGCCAGTGTGCTTGATGTTTCGCAGGACGAGGTCGAGACGTGGGTGATTGACGTCATTCGCGCCGGCCTGGTGAGCGGCAAGCTGAGTCAGGTCAAGCAAACCTTCCGCGTGTACAAGAGTGCCAACCGCCAGTTTGGCAAAGCACAGTGGCAACAGCTCGAACAACGTCTGCTCCAATGGCAGTCTTCCATCAACTCCATCATCGACAGCATCGCAGCTACCCGCGGTGCAAGACTACCCGACGCTCAAACCGACCCCATCGCCTCCGCCTAGAACATCGCGCGCGCGCACCAATAAAACTCATGAGTGGTTTTTTACTACGAAATTGTTACCCTTGGCACATGTAAGGGAGAAAGGGGGGGGTATATATGAGTGTTCAGTGTGTTGCTCTAGTAGGGCAGGTTGGCGAGCGCCTGTTCAAAAGCAGCGTCGCTATCGCTGTCATTGTCAAGTGACATGGGATCGTCACGAGACTGTGATGGTTGTTGTGAATGCATGTAGAGCTGTTCGAGCTGTTCGTCGTCTGCTTCGAGCAAGGGGTCCATGAGGAGGCTGTCCTGCTGGTGCCCGCTCTGCTGTTGTTGTCGTACTTCGTCCTCGAGCCAGGCAATCTGGTCTGGATGCATCCATCCAATCTCGAGATGGCCTTTGAGCTCGTAGATGCGCTTTAGACGCGAGTACTCGGCGATGATTCTTCTGCGAGTCAGCTCGTCGTCTTCCTCTGCGCGTGACGAGTGCGCGGCGACGGGCGAGGAGGGTATGGACTCGGTGTCTTCGACGTCCATGGCTTCGTCTGAGAAAAAGCCTTTTGTGAACTCGCTCTGACCTTTGCGAAAGGCGTGTACCTGCTGCGTTCGTGCTGATGAGCGGGTCTGGTCCATGGCCTGCTGACAGCGTTGGTAGAAGGACTGACGGTAGGAGCTGGCATGTCCTGCAGACAGTGGGTGGGCGGTGATTGCTCTGCGTGTGGTAGGTCGAGCTCGCGGTGCTGAGCAAGAGGCTGGAGCGTCTCGCGCAAAGAAGCGTGCACGTGTAGCCTCGACAGCAGCCATGGTCGAGGCGGGATACAGCTTCTGATCTGTGGGCGACGAGAAGACCTGTTCGGGAAGACAGCGACTGCTCTGACCTGGATGTGATGCTGCTCGTGAGGACGACGGTGACGGCATGTTGAGCAAAGTCTGCGCCATACTGAGCTGTGCGCACAGTGGTGGTTGGGCGGCAAACGACGATTGAGATTTCTCGCGTCGGATCTTCCGGCAATGGCGGCCTAACACTATGTGGCACCACCATACACGCGAGCATCAACCAGGTAGTCGACCAGCGTTGGTGGCACAAGCGGTTCGATTCTGTGCTTCTTTTCGGCGTCGGTGGTGGTCTTGTCGGAGAGATGGGCTCTGATCTTGGTCGAGCTGAGGGATGCTTGGGCCGGGTCGAGATCGAGCATGGCTATGCAACCTGCTTGCACCCATGGCTTGACATTGTCAGACTGAAGCAGCTTGTCCTCTTCGTTCCTAGCCTCGGCCTGGCTTGCACCCTCTTTGCCTGACAGCGACGGAAAGGAGGATGGATCACGCCGAGCGCAGACAAAAGTCGTACGTTCCTGCTCAAAAAACTGCGTGCACTGCGAGCGAAAGACGTCAAAGGAGGGGTAGTACTTGAGTTGAAACACGCGGTACAGAGTGTCGAAGCCGACCACCCAGTGCAATCGTGATGTTGCGCCGGATTGACGCACGAGATTGCACGTCAACGTCGACTTGTCAAAGATGAGCGGTTTGTCGACCAGCGCGACGGCTACATTGGGTTGATGACCGTGGGAGGAGTGTACGCGTTCCATGTGCTTGGCCATGAGCGTCATCATGGTGGCACGCTGCTCCAACGATGCATCTCCAGGCTTGCCTGTACCCTTGTCGGCATTTTGGGTGGAAAAGAGAAGCAGATGTCCGTCGTAGCGCGACTTGTGCCCGGCAAGAAGCGGCTTGGACGAGAGCAAGGCCAGGTGAGCATTCGAAGGCGGATTGAAGGACGAGTCGAGCACGGCAATGTCGAGGCTCTGTCCAGTGCTGCCGAGGTAAGGCCAGGCAGCGTGGGAGGCATAGATCAGCTGCACTCCAGCATCTTTGGCCGCGACAATCCCGGCTGCCTTGGTCGCTGCCCTTGCGGCTGCCTGCATGTCTGCTGTCATGGTGTGGAAATTCAGAAGAATCAAAAGGTCGGGAATTTGGGGGAAAATAACACTCTGTGTGCGTGCACGGACGAATGTTGCTCTCTTGCTACCACCACCACCATCATCATCTCACACACAGTCATGGAGGCGCCCTTGTTCCAGGTCCAGTCGCTCTTTTACCAGGGTGCGTATCGGGGATGTATCGACCTCGCCATCTCCTCCACTCAATCGGCGCGGTCGTCGGATCCAAGCACAGTAATGACGCTGTTGTATGCTGCTCGCTCCCATCTCGCCCTCTCGCCTAGTGATCCAGCTTCGGCATTGGCGCTGCTTCGATCCATTCAGTCGGACGAACCACACGTGCAGTCTGTCACCTCGCTCGCCCAGTTTCTGCAGGCGCGCAGCCAGGACGATACCGATGGCATGTTGCGCGAGATTGTGACACTGACGGAACTGCTGGACCACGCGGTTGTCGGTCAGGACGAGGGACAGGTGATCCGCTGTGCTGCTGCCACTGCCCTGTTTCTGGACGGAGATGCGGAAGAGGCGCTCAACACGCTTGGCGTCGGGAGCGCCACCAGCCGAGAACTCGAGTGTGTTGCTCTCGGAGTGCACATCTTGCTCGCCATTCATCGAATCGATCTGGCGGAAAAGGAGTACCTGGCCGCACGCACCTGGGCCGACGACGCGCTTCTGATCCAGCTCATCGAAGCCTGGATCGGCCTTTCCAAAGGCGGACGCAGCACGCAGCAGGCATTCTATGTGTACGACGAGCTGGCGCAGAATCCATCGGCTGCCGGGTCTCCCAACTCAGTAGCCTCGCTGGTAGGCAAAGCAACCTCTCTCGCCGCTTCGGGCGATGTACAGGGCGCAAACAAGCAGCTGGATGAAGCGCTACGTCTCGACCCGAACAACGCGCAGGCTCTGGCCAACAAGGCCACTCTGGCATCGTATGGCACCCTCTCGCTCTCCAAGCCCAACCCGGCGGAAGAATTCCTGCAGCAGTTGAGGACGGCCAACTCATCCTACCCCTTGCTGACAGAGTATGCGGATCTCGAGCGCAAGTTTGACCAGCACGCCGCCAACTACCAGCTCGGCTCATCCATCGAGACATAGAAAACAATGCGCATGTGTGAATATGCAATAATAGGTGATCGCGCTGACCGTTGAAAGAGACCGGGAAGTATTGAGTAGCAAGTGTACGCGTCATTCGTTTATAACCCGGGAAATATAGCCGTGGCTCTTGCCTCCCATCATACAGGGGCGATGATTACAGTGTGCACGGAAGACGACCGCACGTTTTCCATCGATGTCGATGTATCGATCGAGCTGGAGAACTTGAAGGCGCTGCTCGAGGCGGATAGTTCGATTGCCGCTGGTGATCAGCAGTTGGTCTACCGAGGAGCCATTCTGGCCGACGACAAGGCTACACTGCGCAGTCTGGGTGTTGAGAATGACGACGTGCTGGTCTTACGGCAGGTGGTGCGGGGTGGTGCAGCAGCGACGCAGGGGCAGCCAATGACGGAGCAGGAGGTGGGTGAGCAGATTCGATCGCAGATTCTCGCCGACCCGTCTGCGCTAGCCATGCTGCGTGCCAACAATCCGGACATGGCCGAAGCGGCTTCCACCTCGCCCACCCGCTTTCTCGAGCTACTCCGAGCACAGCGTGACCGAATGGGCGGCAGCAGCAGCGGCGGCGGCGCAACGGGCAACGAGGACGAGTTCGACATTGACGCCCAACGTCGTATCGAAGAGGCGATTCGACAGGAACGCGTGCTGGAGAACTTGGAGCATGCCATGGAGTATACGCCCGAGTCGTTTGGACGTGTGACGATGCTCTACATCGAGTGCAAGGTGAATGGGACGCATGTCAAGGCGTTTGTCGATTCAGGCGCACAGGCTACCATCATGTCGCCCGAGTGTGCACAGCGCTGTGGCATCATGCGTCTGCTTGATACGCGCTTTGCCGGAATCGCACGCGGCGTAGGCACCGCCAAGATCCTCGGCCGCGTCCACTCTGCCCAACTCCAACTAGGCTCCGACATCTTCCTCCCCTGCTCGTTCACCATTATGGAGAACAAGGGTGTGGAAATGCTCTTGGGTCTCGATATGCTCAAGCGTTACCAGGCGGCGATTGATCTCGGCCGCAATGCGCTCGTGATCAACGGTAGCAGTATCCGCTTTTTGGACGAACACGAGCTGCCAGCCGAGGCAAGTGCCGAGTACGAGCTGGACGAACAGGGCAATCCGAGACCAGTCGCCACCAAAGCGTCGTCGTCGTCGACCTCAGCGGCGCCTCCGACGCTGGGCCTGGCAAGTGCCAATGCCAACGCCGCTGCAGCCGCCAACGCCAGCAAATTCCCAGGCACAGGCACCTCCCTCGCCCAATCAACGCCAACACAGCAAGAGCAACAACAAATCGACAGTCACGGATGGAGCTTCTCACATCCCCCACCGACATCGCAACCGCCATCGACCACTTCACCTTGGCCAGCGTCCTCCATTCAGTCCATCACAGATCTGGGCGCGTCCCACTCTCAAGCCGTCGCCCTGCTTGACGCTGCCAATGGCAACGTTGAAGTCGCAGCGAGTCTCCTGTTTCAACAATAGCTAATTCTGTCGTAACACGCAAGGAGTGGGGGACTTTCACTTTCTCCATCGCTGAAGGAATGCTAGGACTGTGCGGGTGATTGGGAATCAGGGGTGGCGGGTGGTTTCATGCCACCGGTGAAGAAGCTCCAGGTGTTGAGCTTCATTTCTCGAATCTGGCGTTCCTGGTCTTCTTTGGCCTGCTGTCGAAGGGCGGGGCCGTTTTCGTTCCAGTACTTGACGTCTTCGCGGTAGGCTTGGACGAAGCGTTCGCGTTCGAGTTCGTACATGGTCTTGTCGACAGGGGTGGTGGGGGTTCGACTGACGCTGCTAAACATGGCGCCCAGTTTGCCCATTCGTTCTGCGCGTGCCTTGTTCTCGGCGAGTTCTCGCTCGCGGATGGCGGCGGTGCGCTTGGCGTGCTCTGTGGGGATATGCGTACCGCTGTACGCCTTGATGGTCTTGCGCACATCGTCAATATTGTAGATGCCGACGGCCTCGAACCAGGGAATCAGGCCGATCAGCTCGCGGTCCGTCTTGTCACCCTTCCACGGCGGGATCAGAATACCATTCTCCGGGTGCAGCGCAAAGGAATCAGCCAAGGTGTCGAGGACAATGACTTTGCTCAGATCGCGGTTGAGGAAGGTGAGATCCTTGACCAGTTTGCCGTCGACGGTGCGGCACGATTCGCGGAAGAGCTGGTAGGCGATAAAGCGACGGTCCGGATCGAGTTTCTCAATGATGGGTGCAACAGTGTAGAATGGCTGTGTGGTGAAGACGACGATTTCGTAGAACTGCGAGAGGTAGCCGAGGAAGTGGTCGAGACCGGGACGTTTGGCGGTTCGCCAGCCGTGTTCACGACTCCACTCGCTGTGAACGAGCAAGTCGTCCAGATCGACGACCAAAGTGTACGGTCTGGAGTAAGGAAAGGGAAGCGGGTCGGGGAGGAGCTTGTCAAAGACCGGCTTGTTGTAGTCCTCGTACATGGCACTCAACCGCAACTTGATCCTGCCCCAAAACACGTCAGCATTGGGCTGAGAGCCGAAACGATCCTGCTCAAACGCTTCCCATGGCTTGCCCAGACTATACGCCCCGTAGCCCAGACCAAGGATGAGGGCTCCACTAAACATGCGGGCCGTATTCTGACGCTTTTTTTCGCTCGAAGTTTGGGAGCGACGGGCTCTTGCACCGGTCCTGCCCGCGCTCGACGCATCTTGAGCAGGTGTCTCGATCAGCTGAGCGGAAGTGTCAATGTCAAACAGCGACGCTCCTGGTGCCGCCGCGGGCGTAGAGCGAGGAACATCGGATGGCGCGGCGGAATCTTCTGCTTTGGCTTCTGCCCTTTGCGCCGCAAGGGGAGGTGGAGTCTGTTCCTGCGCCTGTGTTGACTTGGAAGGTGCGTGGCCCTTTTTGGTGGTGCTCTTGGGTGGTTGTGTGGCGAGGTATCTCAGCCCGACTCGGTGTGTGCGTACTGCTGCTGCTGCTGCTGCTTCTCTCTGCAGTATGGCCAACATCTTTGGTGGAAGAATGACGATAACCCAATTTATTTGATTTTTTTCTGCTTAAAATTCCGAATTTAATTGAAAAAAAAGAGCGCGATTCTGGACAGTTCTTCCTGCCTTCAGTATACGTACAGATGCCAATGATACCGCCGTCGTTTGGTCAACCAGGGGTAAGTGTCTCGTACCAGCCCAAATCCCTAGTCCCGGATAGCCAGCCGCAGAAGTGTCCAATCATCACGGTAGCCGTGCCTCCCGCCTCGATTCACCATATCTTTGCGCATCGACAATGGCGAGCGGGTATGTTGATGAGTGATGCGCTTCTCACTGGCGCTTTCCCCATGGCAGACCGCACAGTGCTGGAGCTAGGCGCTGGAACGGGTCTGCCCTGCATCACGGCCTGCCACGTCGGCACAGCCAGCACTATCGTCTGCTCTGACTACGATGAAGCAGAGCTGGTGCAGGCACTTCGAGCCAATGTTCGAGCCAACCTGCCCGCCAACGCGCAGCAAGCACGCACGCTCAAGGTCGTCGGCCACATTTGGGGCACAAACGCGGACGAATTAGTCGAAGCTCTCCCACCCAGGGCCAACGGTGTCGGTGGGTTGTTCGATGTGGTGCTTTTGGCCGATTGTCTGTGGGACCCGCTCTCGCATGCGGCGCTGCTCAAGACGGTTGTGTCGACATTGGCACCCACGGCGATGGCGAGAGTACACGTTATTGCCGGCCTGCACACGGGTCGAGATAAAATAACGTCCTTCTTACGACGTGCCTACCGCTCTGGACTCGTACTAGCTCCCGTCTCCACACCCGAGGCATGGCCGGCCTTCGATACCCACCTCGACGTCGATCCCACTGCCGCGCTGGAAGGCAACGAACCCTTCCGATATGCAAACGACCGCATACTCGAGCTCCAAGTGTGCGGCACAGCTACTGCGCACCACCCCACCGACTTGACTTCCGCGCAAAACAAGGACAACGATGATGATGATGATCCGCCCCGTTTGACGGGCCACCGCCGTGCCTTTCTCCTCAACGGTTACGGCGAGGAGGAAGACGAGGTGCAGAAACGCAACAGCTGGCTCACCGTATGGAGTCTTATGTGGAGCCAACACCAATCCTAGCTTCCCGTCCACTCCCCGCCGCCTCTTCGTGCTTGCTTTCGTTGTGTGGGCAAGGATGTTGACAATTTGCTTCTTTCTTCCTTTTTCCGCCCCGCAGTGTGCGCGGATAGCGCTCATGTCTGTCCCGCTGCGTGGAGCAGCATGCATGCGTAGACGTGTGCCGTCGGCGATGCTAACATCGACCCTGCCACTGCACAGCCGGTGGGGAGCTGCCCACCTATCGTGTTCAACGCGAACAGGTGGTGCAAGAAGGCTGTTGAGCACATCGTCAGCGCCGCCGCCGTCTCCGTCGCCGGTAGACTCGGACGCTGCGCAGATCGCAGAGTATCAAGGCCCGCTGGCACGCACGTTTACCCGTCTCAAGGTGTTTTCCCTCGGCTCGCTTGGATTGGCGTCGTTCTTGACCCCGGTTCTGCTGCTTGCGCCGGGGGAGGTTTCGATGGCGGGACGAATTGGGTTGGTGGTAACGGCGTTGGCAACGTCGGGCGTGTCTACCTGTCTTATAGCCTGGATAGGCACACCCTACGTAGGCACTATGCGTCTCCTCCGCCGCCAAAGCTCCGCAAACAACCACAACCAACTCCACCTCCAACTCAACACCGTCTCGTGGAGACTTCAGCCCCGCTCCACGCTGGTCTACGACCCAACTATGCTCCGTCCCACCTCCCGACCTTTTGCAACCTGGGAACTGACAAACACCCCCCCACCACCACCATCACCCACCTCGTTCGCCCTACCCGCCGGCCAGCACGAGGTGACCAAAGTCGTGGCTGAGACTTTTGATCCCAAAACAGGCGCTAGTATCGGCCAATGGCTCGTCAAGTACTCCTCCACAACCGCAACCGCAACCGCATCCCCGTCCGTCGTCGCACAAACCATGACGGTCGGCAAACCTACACGCTACTTTAACGTACACGAGGAACTGCTCGGTGAAGACTGGCAGGTTCTCGGATAAGCACGCGTCCACTACTCTCGCCAATTCTTTCTCACATTGAGCTAGCGTGTGCAAAAAGGCGGTGGGGAGTTTGGTTCACGAGAGACTCTTGCCCATGCTGTGTGTTGTGGCATGCGCGAATTGGTCAGTATTGTTCTTGGCGCAAGAAAGGGAGGGGGGAAAGGGGGGCTGACTTACAATCTGCGCTTGGTGAATGCGAGCCAGAACTTGCTCGGCTTACCGTCGATAAAGACTTTTTCCACCAGACGGGCAGCGGTTTCCTGTCGAGCCTGGGTGAGGTAGGACCGCAAGACGTCTGCATCTGCGCGCGACTGGGGCGGGGCATAGAGACTGTTGAGCGGGAAATTGGCATCCCCCGGCAGAGCAAAGTTGTCCACCGCATACGTCTGCAGTTGCTTATTCGCTTCGTTGACCGTCCAGGGTACCTTGCTTGCCGAGATCTTGGTCAGACAGTCCGAGATAAACAGAATCAGGTAGATCAACACCCGGTCTGCATGTCCCTTGATTTCAAAGTTGCGGAACATCGAGTTGGCCCGAAACAGGTCGATGGCCTCGTCGATAATGTCGGCTCGACTTGGGTCTACCGGTGGCGGTGCTGATCCGCGAACCCGCGACCGAATAGGCAGAATCGACATGGATCCAACTAATCGCACATCCTCGTCGTCATTAAATGACGAATGATACGCCTAGGCTCCCCCAAAGCAGCACAAGGGTCAGTCATTGCCCCCCTCCTTTGCGCTGTACTTGTCAAACGAACTTACCGGCATGATGGAAGGGTTAGAGATGCAATGGTATGAGGGGGGGAGTAAGCTGGATGGCTCGACCACCAAATTCCCCCAATTTCAGCACCCCAACTCTGTCAGATCGTAACTTCCCCAAATTCGGGTCCGATGGCTGCCTTGCCCCACTCTCCCTTGTCAAACTAGCACCAGTCTTTCCTCTTCTAGGCCGCTCAGCATGTCGGTGTTGTCAACAGAGATACACATAACGCTACCGAGCACGGACTGTACACGGCCTACAGCTTTGCCGTCGTCGTCGTCGCTGGTGGGGGAATTGGTAGGTGCAGACGGTCTATCGCCCTCCTCCACCCTCATCGTTCCCCTCGCTGCTGCACCCACCACTTCTTCTTCTCCCGACAAGGTAGCCGCACTGGCAACACTCGCAGATGCAATGGACACTTCCCGCATCAACATCAACCACGTCCTCACAGCATGGAAGGATTGGCTAGGCAAAGAAGACGTGTCCACGTCCCAACCACCTGGTACAAACGAAGACGACGACGAACCCGAGATTGAAGAGGAAGAATAGTGGGAATCAAATTACTCAGTGATATACAAGTGGGCGAGGAAGGCGTAAAAGCTCGGGGGTGATCAAGCAAACTCAAGAAAGCATCTCGTCGACTTGTTGCTGGTCGAGTGGCACTGTGGCGTCGTGCTGCTGGTGGGCCGACGACTGTGCAGCGGCATGGGCAGCCGCAGCAGCAGCAGCGGCCGCAGCAACAGCCTCGAGGCCATCAGCACGAAGAGCCGGATCCAAGGTAGGCGGAGGCTGGTCGCCCAGTCCATCTTTGCCCTCATCGTGCAGCATCGACTGATCAATATCGCGCGTGTCGTCCAGATCTTCGTTTTCCGCCTTGCGCTTCTTGACTTCCTTGGCACGGTAAAGCTTGATTAGCTTTTCAAGCGTATTGGCCAGATTGCCGCTCCAGCTCTCCGGCAGGTTCTTGCTCTTGATCTCCTCATACTTGGACATGAGGGTCTCCACGGGCCACTGCCAATCGTCAAAGCTGACCTGGTCCCAGACAATCTGCGACTCGTTCGTCACGTACTGGTATTCCAACCTGCATTTCACCAAAGAGAGATTAGCCGACTGTTTTCCGCTAACCAGCACCGTGCCAACATTCAACTTACCTTTGCAAGAGACAGAGATCATCATCGCCGGGAATCCATCCGTCACCTTGAGCCATGTCTCGCTTGGTCGATCGACTGCCACGCTGCAGACTCTGCGAGTGACTTGGATCTTGAGTCTCCTTTTGCGCCTTTCTCTTGCGAACACGACTGCCAATCGAGTGTGTGCAGGCAGAGTAGACCTTGTAGCTGCGCTTGTTGCCGAGCTCCTTGGCAATCTCCTTCCAAGAAACCAGCTCGTCAGGGTGCTCCCGCTTGTGCTTTTCCAGCGCTTCCATCACCGCTTCGTCTTCTTCAGCCGTGAAAGCAGGTCCGCTGTTCATCTCGTCGCGTACCTGCAACTTGACCCATCGCGAGCTAATGTCCTGACCCAGACGACCCAGACGTTTGGCGACCGTGCCAATGTCTTCCTTGAGATCACCCAATCGGTAGCGAATCTCGTGATCCTCGGCGAGCGAGTACTTGCCCTTGTTGCGGTACTGCGAGTATCGCGTCTTGATGTGCAGTCGCACCGAAATGTTCGCTCGGTCCTCCAGTCGACCGGTAAGTTCTTTCCACAGCTCGGTAAACTCGCGCTCCCAGCCCTTTTGCTTGTAGTTGTACAGCAGTTCTTGGAAATCGTCGTCCGAGAAGCCCTTTCGCTGCTTAAACTCCTGGATACCGTGCTTGAGAATCTCTTCCTCTTGAGGCGTAAAACGACCCTTTTTGTACTTGAGGCCAATCTCGCGCTCCAGCTTCTTGAGCGTGTCGGACGAGTAGACACGGTCCACCAGCAATTCGCGGGATGTCAGCTTTCGAAGATTGTCAAAGTTTTCAGTTTTGTCACCCTTGGTGCGACCACCGCGGGCTCTCTTCTTGGCAGGTGAGTCGGCATAGTCGCCGTCAGCTTCGTCATCATCCTTGTAGTTGACCGGAGTCTTGGCAGGGCGGCCACGCTTGCCTTTGGCCTTCTTGGCCGAACCCTCTTCCACCTCGGCAGCATCTGCGACGGGCGCATCGGCGAGGGCAGCAGGCGCGTCGGCTGGCACATCGGCCTGTTCAGCGGGAGCTGCGTCGCCACCGAG
Organism: Farysia itapuensis; assembly: GCA_023212645.1. Taxonomy (NCBI): domain Eukaryota; kingdom Fungi; phylum Basidiomycota; class Ustilaginomycetes; order Ustilaginales; family Ustilaginaceae; genus Farysia; species Farysia itapuensis. Next base: position 603,228 of record JALBYC010000005.1, on the reverse strand, counting down.
GAGCGGATCGATGTTGAGCATGGGCAGTCGAGGAGCTGCGGCTACGGCAGAGAGAGCCTGGGCGGCAGACGCGGCAGCCACCACCGTGGCAGCATCCTTTTCGGCCTGTTCACGCTCACGATCGGCGCGCTCCTTGTCCTTGCGCTCCTTTTTCTCACGCTTGCGATCCTTTTTGCCCTGTTCGGCATCTTCGGGTTCCGCCTCGACCGCTTCGGCGCCAGGCTGCTCTTCTTCCACAGTGCCTTCAGCTTCGGCCTCTCGTCGCTTCTTTTCCTTCTTATCCTTTTTCTTTTCCTTTTTCTCCTTCTTCTCGGTGACTGGTTCTTCTTCCTCGTTGGCGGGCTTGTCTTTCTTCTCCTTCTTCTTGGACGCCTCCGCCGGGGCCGTAGCCTCAGCCTCGACCGGCTTGGGACGTCGAGGGTCTTGGGTCACGCTCGCGTCGCGTTTCTTGTCAGATTGCGCTGCCGAATTGGGACCCGACATGGTAGATCGCGATTCTGAGGTGTAACAGAGGGAGGCTGGGAAAGGGAATAATGCGAGTGCAGTCGCGAATGCAAAGGCAGAGGCAACGCAATAAGACTTGCTCGGCCGGGGCAGATGGCAAACGGCGCGCAAGGTGGGGAACAGAGGGGGAGGGGAAAGGGGGGGGGGATGAGGGCGGGTCGCATTTAAACGATCTTTGGCGTCGGCATACTGTCAGATCTGCTCAGCGCAATTCCTCGGTCTAACGTGATTCGCTCTTTTTTCTCTCTTTTTTTACCGCGTGTTTGGCGTCAACGGGGCACTTTGTCAGTGTTGCCGACAAAGTTTGAATCATGATCTGTTGGATCGTGAATTCACCAATTTTCGGTGCTCAGATCATCACCGAATCGATTCGCACGACAGAAAATCGTGTTAAATCAGTGATTCAACCTCCGCAGACTGCAGACCGCGCAGACAACGCAGACCATCACGGTGTGCCATTCAAGGCAGAACCCAGTTGGAAGCTGCCTTTACGACAAAGCTGTCTGCGAAAGAACAAAGGACGAGAGTTTCAATCCATGACTTCATTCCAGAGTGTGGTGTGGACCCGAAATGAATTCACGATTTTGCGGACAAAAGTGACACTCAACTGCGTCACACTCACGCACACACACTCAACACTCGCACACTTTTTGTGTTATTGATTTTGAGGGCCGCGTAGCATTGCGTTGCTTCCATCACCCCTGGCCCATCGCATCTCGACGCACGGCTTCAGAGGATCTGCATCGTCTTCTCTCGCCATCAGGAGGCAATTGCGCATCATTTGTTGATCGTATCTGTGCTCATTCGCAGCTGGCGGTCAAGTGTCGGCTTGGATCCGAAGCCAAGCGCTCGAAAGCAGGCACAGCACCAGAACGCCATCTCAATCAGTCCGATCCCTTCCGAACAGTGTCGACTGTGTTCCTCCTCGAATGTTTAGCGCTGCATAGCTTAGACCTAAAATGTCCACCACGGCCGTCTCTTCGCCGAGGGGCTCCAACTCCCCCTCGCCGCAACCATACCATAGTCGTGCGCTACCCTTGTCAGCTTCTGTAGCCGGCCCATCGTCGGGCAGAGCTGTTCGTGATGCCGAAATGGATGACCGCACCGACTCTCCCGCCGACTTTTCTGCGTCTAACCGTTTAATGGTTCCCCTTCCTCCGGCATCCCCCTCGAGTACATCGCAGTCAGATGACGGAGGAGGTCAGGACTTTGCCGATCTCGCCTCAGTTGAAGACATTAAGCCTCAGAACGGCAAGAGCGCCAGTCGAGAAAATCCTCAGAGTCGTCTGTCCAGAAGAGGAACTTTGATACCCATCTCTCCAACCTCGTCCAATGCCACCTGGTTGTCAGAAGAGGTACTCCCAAATTCAGCATCCACCCTACCTCACGAAATCTTGCTTCATATCTTCAAGTATGTCGTCATTTTCCCTCCGGATCTGCTCTCCTGCCTGCAAGTCTGCAAGTCTTGGTGCCTTTGCGGTGTGGAATTGCTCTGGCATCGTCCGACGCTATACCGAATATCATCGCTCTTCAAGCTGATTGCAGTCATTCGCAAGCCGGACCAGCTGTTTCCCTACTCTGATTTTGTCCGTCGACTCAATTTCACCGTGCTATCCAGCCAGCTTGAGGATCAGCTGTTCCTCATGATGGCTGCTTGCACCCGCCTCGAGCGCCTGACACTAGCAGGATGCTCTCATATCTCCGACAGCACCCTGGTCAAGGTGTTTCAGGACACAAATCAGCTCGTCGCCATCGATTTCACGGATTTGGGCAATCTCACCGATGCCACTTTGCTCACACTGGCGGCCAACTGTCCCAAAATTCAGGGCATCAACCTGACCGGATGCAAAAAAATTACCTCGGAAGGCGTTGTTGCTCTGGCTCAAAGTTGCAAACTCCTCCGCAGAGTCAAGCTATGTGGATGCGAAAACGTCGGCGACGAAGCGCTGATCGCTTTGACGCAAAACTGTCCTGCGCTACTCGAAGTTGATATGGTCAACTGTCCCAAAATTTCGGACAAGTCGGTGCAGGAAATTTGGAGGAGAAGCTATCAAATGCGAGAGCTTCGATTGGGCCACTGTGGCGAGCTGACAGACAATGCCTTCCCCTCTGCGCGGCCGAGCGCAGGTGCGCCTATGCTTGGCAATTCGCAGTATGCGAGCGGTCTCAGCTCGTTTGCCAGTGATTCAGCACCGACGAGCAGAGGTGCTTCGCCGGGCCATGCCTACAGCCAGGAACATGACAATAGTCTCATGCGCACCATGACGGCACCCATCCCCGCCGAGATACAGTCAACTCGCATGTTTGACCACCTGCGCATCCTCGATCTCACCAACTGCAACTCCATCTCGGACCACACTGTGGAAGGAATCGTCGCCAATGTCCCGCGGCTCAAGAATTTAGCGTTGACAAAGTGCACGCGGCTGACGGATGAGTCGCTCTACAGTATCGCCAAGCTCGGCAAGAACTTGCACTACTTGCATTTGGGACATGTATCCAACATCACTGATCGTGCGGTAACCCACCTCGCCAGGGCCTGCACACGCTTACGGTACATTGACGTTGCTTGCTGTCCCAACCTGACCGATCTCTCTGTCACTGAAATCGCCAACAACATGCCCAAACTTCGACGCATCGGTCTGGTCAAGGTCGTCAACCTGACCGATCAGGCAATCTACGGCCTTGTAGATCGGTACACGTCGCTGGAGCGGATTCATCTCTCGTACTGCGAGAATGTTTCGGTGCCTGCGATTTTCTGCGTCGTGCAGCGCTTGCCGCGCCTGACGCATCTGAGTTTGACTGGCGTGCCTGCGTTTCGACGGGCAGAGCTGCAGGCAATGTGTCGACAGCCACCCAAGGATTTCAACGAGCACCAGAGACAAGCCTTCTGCGTCTACTCGGGCAAGGGCGTCAACGATCTGCGCAAGTACCTGCAGCGTGTATATGCAGATGAGCAGCTGGCGGCGCAATTTGGACAGCTGGAACCACGCGTTCGCGATGCCTTTGCCAGTCTAACGACCGACAATGGTAATGGTGGTCGCCATCACACGGTTGTCGGTACTATGCAGCAAGGTGTGGTGGATCTTCAGTCACGGGCGGCGACCAATACAGCGAACATGGGCACCAGACGCGTGTACCTCTCGCCAGCGGAGCAGATGTACTACGAGCAGCAACGTCAAATTGCGCGCATGGCGAATGCGCGTCGTGCAGCAGACGATACGCGGCAACTTATGCATCCGACAATGGCAAATGACGCGGCGCAGAGTCAGCAGACGCTGGTCGACGCGCAGCAGCAGCGCAATCCTGGCCTACCACTGATCGGCACACCCATCAGCCCAGACTCTGGCGGTGGCAATGGCGCTTTCCACGCCCCCAGTCGCGGTAGTCACCACTACCACGATGGGGATGCTATGGATGACGACGAAGATGAGGGAGATAGTGACGGCGATCCGGACTCGTCTGCGGGCAACCCCGTTGCCGCAGCAGGTAGTACCTTCCGCCCGCTGTCACAGACGCGCGCTTCGGAGTTGACACCGGACGAGATTCACCAGTTAATGCTCTTAGGTCGTCGCTCTCCCCACGTTGGCGGCGGCGGCGGCGGCGGCGGCGGCGGTGGCGGCCCAGCCGGTTCAAACTACCCGCGCAACGCCCCCATGGTATACCACGCAACGCCGACAGACCTCCCACCACCACCACCATCTTCGGCCCATCCGCAAACTCGGAACGAGAATGGCGCCGTGGACAGAGCGAGACTCCGCACCCTGCGCGAAGGCCGCTTCGGTCCACCCTAAACTAACTCCCTCCACCGATCGCACTCGTACGCGGGTCTTCCACTCACACTACCACACACAACTACGCGCACTTTTATGTACCACCAGCGCACGCACGCGTGCATGCACTTGATTTGTACTTTCTCGTTTCGGGAGCTTTGGCACTAAGGGCGATAGTCATGGTTTGTCCGCGCAGGGATATGGGGAGCTATGCGTTGTTGTCGGAGGGAAGGTCTTCTTCGGGGATAGTTTTAGTGGCATCGAGGGTTGTGCTTGGAGATGTGACTGTGTGAGCTGCTGAAGGGGTTGATTCTGCGATGATCTGGTGGGTTGTGGCGGCAGAGGAGAGGTGGATCGTGGGGGAGGGTGCTGCAGCCGCTGTGACTGCAGATTGCGTCTGTGATGCTGCTGCTGCTGCTGTTGTTGTTGGAGGAGGTGGTGCAGGGGAAGTGCTTGCCAAAGACGAAGCGACTGATGCACCACGACTGCGAGAAGCTGCGCTGGAATCACGTCGTACACCCCCGGCACCTGCACCCACCCCGCCCACCACGCCACCGGTCTCATCCGACCCAATCACATACCGCAGGATATCGGACAGACACACCATGCCGACCAGCTTTCCGCGTACGGTGCGCACGGGATCGCCCTTCTCCAGCCGATCGTCAAGCGGTGCAGACGTGTCGTTGATAAAGCTCTGCGTCTTGGCCTTTTCCCGCTGTTTCTCGTCTTCGATCAGTTCGTCGGCGTAGCTGTCGAGGTCTTCGAGCGGCGTGATTGTGTCTGTTTTGCCAGCGTCGGCAGCGGGTGGAGGGGGACCTTGTGGTTCCAAGACGAGCAGGCGGTGGACTCGACGCTTGCGTAGAAGTGCAAAGATGGAGGCGAGCGAGTCATCGGGAGAACAGGTCCAGACGCCGGAAAAGTCTGGTGGTCGCCGCTCAAGAGCTTGTCGAATGGTGAGATCGAGTGCTGTGTAGGCGCCTGTGCGGACGAGGGTGATGACGTCAACGGTCTCGTACATGTCGACGACATTGCCGTCTTCGTCGAGGATGGGGACGGCCGAGATGCCCCGTTCAGAAAACATGTGGACTACGTCGAACACGGTCGTGTCCAAAGTGGCTGTTGCGAGAGGAGCGAATGGGTTGGAGTTGTCGGCGTCGAGCGCCGAGCTGGCCGCGTCTATGGATGCAGCCACCGAGGCTGCTCGGGACGAGGTCGAGGAGGTGGATGCGTTGGACTCTCGACGACTCATATCAGTGGCATCTTGCGACACGGCCTGATCAGATGCAGGGCCGTCGTCGGTCTTGATGAGAGCCGGCTCGCCAGCACTGGCGTCTGAGCCGCGATGCGAAGAGCCAGCCGATGCAGATCCGCGTGGCGTCGAGGAATGTCCTACCTTGATGCTGTGACAATACGTGCCAATACCCAGCTGGCGTAGACTCCTCCACAGCGAGGCAGTCTCTCTGCAGTTCATGGCGATGAACTTGAGTACACGATACTGTGTCAGGACGGAGACGACAGTCTCCATCCCTGTTTGTTCGTCATAGTCGAGCAAAGGCAGACGTCTGGCATGGGTCTTGATGAGAAGCTGGCATGCGTCAAAGAGCGGCCGTAAGGGATGAACAGAGAGAAGCGGAGGCGGAGGCACGTTGAGCGCCTGTTCTATATCGCGCAGCCTCTCTAGTCGGAACTTTTCGACATCTTCTGCGGCCGAGTCGTAACTGGAATGATGGTAGTAGTACTGAATCAGGTGAATGATGTCGTTGACCGTCAACATTCCAGCGAAGCCAGAGAGCTGGTGCGCTTTCGTCTCGGCCTTTTTCTGTGCCTTTGATTTGAGCTCGTCTATGCCTGTTTTGGGACTGAGAGGAGGTTCGGGATCTGCTGATGACTCGTCCTGCTGCGCTGCTTGCTGTGTGTCGGGGGGTGGGTTGCCAAGCAAGGAAGGCGGTGTAGATTGCCAGAGGGGAGCAGAAACAACACCGGCCTGCCACATGACTTCGAGCGCTGGCTTGACCACCAGCTTGGTGTCGAGCACAATCAGACGGAAACTGACTGGCAGAACATCGTAGCTGCTTCTTCCGCGTAAGAAGTCTCGTATAGATCTGAGTGCAAGGACGTGTCTGTCTCTTGGTCTGCCGCTGCGCTCACGGTCTCGACGCGAACGGGAGGAGATGGATGCCTGTGCACTAGCCATCGAGCTAGAGACACCCGGAATGTCCATGCTCCCGGAAGCGACTCTTGTCCTCGGCACGTCCATGGCAAGTATGGCGCGAGCAAAGGCGAGCTAGACCAGCATCAGAGGTGTATGAGGACTGATTCGATGGCGGAAGGGGGGGAGAGAGAGAGTGTGACAACGCTCAATCGGCCCCGATTTGACGATCGCCATCTGTAGCTGTTAGATCTTGAACGTAGTGATAAGGATGCGGATGCCGTCATATACGCCATCGGCTAGAAGAATGCCATGATACCGACTGCGCCCTTTTCAGGCGGAGCTTGTGCTGCCCACGTGAATGCTCAGAGCCGGGAAGGGACTCATGCGACATGAGGCTAAAGTAATACCAACTTCATCACCATCATCTGGCTGCTATCAAGATGTCGGGTGGCACACAAACAGATGAGCCCACTGCCAACCAGAGTTATGTTGGCGCTGCGATGAACAGTGTATCGAGCGGCGCCTCTTACACGTACGACACTGTAGCCAGTACGGCAAATTACACCTACACACAGGCGGCGAATCTCGTTGGAAGCGTGACTGGTAGCAATACTGCCACACATGCGGAGAACGACAGCACTGCGGATGCACCAGCCACGGAGACAGAGGCATCGACGACAGAGTCTGCCTTGCCACAACACGCTCATCAAGAAGCTAGGGACCGAGGGCCATCCAACGCCGACCGTGTTGGAAAGTCTCAGCAGGAGATTGGCACCGAATACGATATCCCCACCACGGCGGGGCTTGGAACGACCCAATGCTCTGACGAGGACAGCAAAGCAGCTGCCGATAAGGAAGCCTCCCAAAACAGAGCCAAACCTGCGGCCGTCGGTCAAGACTATGCCTCGCAATCTTGTCCTGACGGCGATCAGTCTGCGTCTCCCAAGCCTGCGAATGATGCAGAGCACGCAGACCACAAGGACGATACGGCTGACACAGCATCGCACGGCGGTCTGGGCAGCAAAATCAAGAACAAAGTCAAAGGCGAGGCCAAGATTGTGGCAGGCAAGATTCAGAAGGACCAGGAAAAGGTTCAACTGGGCAAGTCCATCAAGATAGGCACTGCTTAAACCGCCGAGATGCAATGCTGAGATACCCTTTTCCCCCCATCGCTTTTGCTGTGTGAGAGCGCAATCATAGTCGTGCGAACGTGTTTTTTGTTTGCCGAAATATCCGGAATGTTGGGATGACGTTTTGACATTGCGAAGCTGCTGACTTTTTCTTCCGACTAGCCATCATCATGTCGACGCAGGAGTGGGAGCCAGTTGCGCTGGGCATTGCACCCATATTTAGCGTCAAGTGCAAGGTAGACTCGCCCAAAGTCGTGGGTGATTCCGGCGAAGGGTTGCGTAAAATTGTGCCCATCACCTCGGGCTCGATGCGCTCTACCACTGTGCCTGCACTCGACGGAGCGACTCTCATGCCCGGTGGCAGTGACTACTTCCGCACCGATGCACAGGGAAAGACCCGTCTAGACGCACGATACTACTTCCAGCTCAGCGATGGACACAACATCTATTTCCAGTCCAGTGGGATCCGCTTCGTGCCCGAATCGTACAACAACCCGCAGGCCAAGCACGACCTGCTTGCCGGCAAAGACATCGATCCAGCAACCTACTACTTCCGTCTTAAACTCATGCTTGAATCCGACAGCCCCGACGCGCAGATCCAGGACATTGTCAACAAGATTGTCATTGCTTCTGCCGTCCGACATCCCGACGCTGTTGTATATCAGGCATACGTAGTCAATTAAGTGACAACCGAGGATGACAGCGGCTAATCGAGTAAGCCTGGCATCTTGGATTTGCGGCTGGCGGTGACTCTGCGCTTGGTGGGGGATGAGACTTCGCTCATTTCCGGCGGTCCTGTGCGTGAGTCGGGCTCAATACTGGTCAGTCGGTTGCTGCGTCGGACAGAGGTGGGCGTCGATGCCGTCGCTTTGCGCGTCGTACGTCGTTTTGCAGGAGATGCATTGCCGGCATCACCGACTTCACTGATGGTGTAGATCGTACTGGCTGCATCGTTGACATTGACGCCGTTGATACTCTCCCGTTCCGCCGTAGCTGCACGTGTTCTGCGTGCGATCGGACCAGCCGGAGCAGGCACCGACTCGCCTTGATCCTGAAAGTGTTGCTCCAGGTTGGAGAGTGTCAAAGGCTTTCGTGTGCCGGAGGTGGCCGACCGCGTTGCTCGCTTTGCTGCCGTGGCAGCTAGCGAGGCATCGGATCGGCTCTTCGTCATCTTGGAACTCGGTGTGCCGCCACCGACTGCATCCTGCTTCAAGTTGGCGCCGGTGTGGGAGCGCGTCATCTTGCCCGTCTTTGCCGGCGTACTCGGCGGCTTGGCAGTGCGCGTCCGACGCTTGGTAGGTGGACCGAGCAAGGTCTCTGCCGAATCTTGGATCTCTTGATCCTCGGTCGTCTCGTTGCTCTCATTCCAGTCGCGTCGACCGGGAATGAGGCGCCCAATTTGTACGTCTTCACCCTTAGCGGCCCGCGTGCGTGCATCTGCGTTGGTGAGACCGACAAAGGTGTCATCCGCCTCCGGATCTGCCGTTTCCGAGCGCTCTTCGTCGTCCATTTCGTCATTGTAGCTGGCCTGTCTGGCTCCAAGTCGACTTCGTTGCCCGTGCTGAGACACGAGACCGATTGCTCCCGGAAGCTTTTTGCCAACACCGCCGCTGATAGAGGGGGAAGACCGGGTGGATGTCGTAGCAAAGGGCGACGCGTTGCTCTGAGAACTGTGTCTGTATGGCGAAGCGGACGATGTGAAGGAGGGCTTGGGAATCTTTGGCAGGCCTGAAAAGGGACTGGTGGATGTGAGCGTGGGTGTATTGCGCCACGGACTTGCGCCAGTCGGAGGAAGACTCGCGGCCGGAGCTGCGGTGGCACTTGCCCCTTCAATAGAGTCAGTCGCGGAGGAAGCGAGAGCAGCGCTGCCGTCGACTTCGTCCATCGCGTCTTCCACAAACCCTTTTTGCGACGGTGACGGTGATCTATGCTGTTGCTGCTGATCGCGCGCATGCTGGGCCAAGAAGCCGATCATGGCTGTGGGCTGCTTGGCACTCGCCGGTGTATCACGGGAAAAGGCAATGTCTCCCTTTCTCGGCGTGCCGCTGGCAGAGGGTGAGGCAGACGCACGCACGACGGCCGACAGGATCGCAGCCTGCATTGTGGGTGTCTGATTTGACGATGACATCTTTCGAGTCGCTGGCGAAGCACTTATCGGCGTCAACAACCTACTCGCCATGGGGTCACCATTGTCTTGAACGGTGTCAGCCTCTGGAAGCGTCGGCTCTTGGGCAGCGCCGCTGAGCTCGGCGGATTCTTCGATGCGTAGAATCTCCTTTTGGACTTCGGGCAGGATCTCTCTCGCGCCAGCAATCATGCGCTTGCGCTGTTCGACCAGTTTACTCCTGTGTTGAGCGTCTCTTGCTGTCGTGTGACCTTGACTGACATCAGGGCCTAATCTACGGTCAAGACCGACTGCATCCATGTATCGACCCTGATCGATGTAGCGGATAATGAGGACGTCAGCTGCAATGTAGCTCCATGTGGCCGTCATGGCTGGCGGTGGGGACAGCACAAAACTCTCCAGTGCCACCTCTTCCTCCGGATCGAGACTGCAGGCGAGCAAGTTGCGAATGGCCGCCGCACGAGGAGGGGCAAAGCAGTGTTCTAGCACCTTGAAGATCAACCTGGCACGAACCGTCACTCTGTATCCTTCGTCATCGTCGATGTTTGAAGTCAATGCACGGATCTCTGTGAAAGCCCGCATGGGGCCGGACACGAAACAGAGTGCCTGGATGTGCATCTCGATTTCTTGCATGTGTGCTTCGCTGCCAGCAGGGGAGGAAGTGGGGTAGGTCGACACGTGCAAGAAGCGGAGCAACAGCTTTGCACGTTCCACCTCTGTCCGGGTTCGGGCGGACGAGCTTGGCCAGAAGAGAGTGCGGATGATCTTGGGGATAAAGTCGGCCACGGACAGCAGAGGGACAGCGTCGTGATAATCGTCTCTGTCCAGGAGCCAGTATCCTTGCATGACGAAACAAAAGTTGGGAAGCACCACGTATGTGTTTGCAAATTGGCGAGCTTTGGACGATGCGACTGGCTGGTCCTGCATTTGGTCGAGCTGCTGTGCATCGAGGTACGCATCAAGGTCGAGGACGAGGTAGTACACTAGCGAGAGCTGTTTGAGGTAATCGAGCTCTGCAGCACGGAATATGGCGCCCAAAAACGATGCTAGCTGATCCGAAGACCGAGGAGGGTACAGCTGCGTGTCTATGGACGCAAACGAGAGCAGTTCGTCCAAGAACAGTCGCTGCTCCGACAGGAGGGAACGACGTTGGGCGATGGCATGGCAGCGTTCAGCAGACCATACGCTCTCGACAGGGGCAGCCTGCGTGAACCATGGCAGGATGTCTGCTGTGAGCGCGGCCGCCTCTTGCTCCACCTGGCCTTGCTCCATCTCTTGGGTGCGTTGTGTGCGTTGGGTGAGACGGTGTCTTGAGCGAGAAGAAACTGAGAAACGTCGACGCGAAGTGCCAAGTTTCATGGTCTAACATCCCTGCCATTGCGCCAAAGCGCAAAACCGCATAAACGCACGGATGTTGGCTATTCCTTCTCACCATCCACTCGACCTCATTGTGTGACTGGCTGCTCTACAGGTGGTGGCATCAATGGAGCCAGCGCCCCTGTTTCGTACACCCCGAAGGAGGGTGGCCTACTTCTACGACCATGACGTGGGCAATTTCAGCTACGGACTGGGGCATCCCATGAAACCACATCGCATGCGTATGACACACAATCTCGTCACCAACTATGGTTTGCACAAGAAGATGGACATCTTGCGACCCAAGCGGGCGACACGCGACCAAATGACGCGGTTTCATACGGACGAGTATGTCGACTTCTTGAATCGTGTCACGCCCGAGACGGTGCACGACATGACGGGCGACGGCACGAGGTTTCTGATCGGCGAAGACTGTCCGGCGTTTGACGGGTTGTACGAGTTTTGTTCAATTTCAGCCGGAGGGTCACTGGCTGCGGCCACACGAATCAACTCTGGCGAGTCAGACGTCGCAGTCAACTGGGCTGGCGGACTGCATCATGCAAAGAAGCGAGAGGCAAGTGGATTTTGCTACATCAACGATATCGTGCTGGCCATTCTCGAGCTCCTGCGCACCCATCTGCGCGTGCTCTACATCGATATTGACATCCACCATGGCGATGGCGTTGAAGAAGCGTTCTATACGACCGACCGTGTTATGACGGCTTCTTTCCACAAGTTTGGTGACTTTTTCCCCGGCACAGGCGACGTGCGTGATGTCGGGCTGAAAAAGGGCAAAGGATACAGTGTCAATGTACCCTTCCGCGATGGCATTGGCGATGTCGAGTTCGGTGCGATATTTCGACCGGTCATGTCGCATATCATGGAATGGTACCGACCAGGAGCGGTGGTGTTGCAATGCGGTGCCGACTCCTTGGCGGGTGACAAGCTGGGATGCTTCAACCTCTCTATGCGTGGACATGCAGACTGCGTCTCGTTCATGCAGACCTTTGACGTTCCACTCATATGTCTTGGTGGAGGAGGGTATACCGTACGCAACGTTGCCCGCACCTGGACCTACGAGACTGGCTTGTTGGTTGGTCAAAAACTGGACGAAGATCTGCCCTTCAACGATTACATTCAATACTTTGGGCCGGAATACAAGCTCGAAGTGCCACCGACGTCGATGGACAATCTCAACTCGCGCGAGTACCTCGAAACGCTGCGCAATAAGATCATCGACAATCTGCGTAGCTTACCCTCCGCGCCAAGTGTACAGATGCAGGAAGCACCCCGCAATTCGCTCAATCCTGCCGAAGTCGAAATTTCCGACGACGAGGATTCGGATCTGGACGAGCGCATCTCGCAACGACTGCGCGATTCCCACACTCAACGCTGGGGAGATGAGCTCTCGGATGACGACAGAGATTCAGACGCAGAACAAGACTGGGAACAGGACACGGGTAGTAGAATGCCATCTGCTGGCAACCCAGGCGGCAAGAGAAGGCCAGGTATCATGGACCCAATTCGACCTTACGAGCACGACCTTGGTCTCAAGTACATCGGCCAGAACGGAGCAGGTCAGGCGAGGGGCAAAGGTAGAGCGAAGCGTACCTTTTTCGCCTCTCGTGCCGCCAAGCCGGTACTGTCGGAGCTCGACATAATGGGCAACGAGCTAGATGCCGATGACGATGATGACGATGCGGCTGACCAGGACCGAGCTGCTCGCTCTGCTCGTGCAAGACAATCCGGGCTAGCAGCGCTCTCAGCTGACCAACCCAATGTAGGCGGTCCAGGAGATGCTACACCCATGCTTGACGTTGAGATGGACACTCCACCCCCGTCGACAGTCTCGTCCTTTATGGGTGCACAACGCCATTAGTGGGCAAGACTTGTAATTGTATTCTGCGCGATAGTGTGTTTGCGTGTGGAGAATGAGTACAAATCGGAAATCATTTTTGCTGCTTTGCTGGAGACGCACACACAAAAACGCGCTTTTTGGCGGCAGTGAAACCAACACTTTGCTCTCTCTCCCCCTTCATACAACCATGTCGTTCTTCAACTCGCTAGGCAGGTCTATGGGCCGCTCCTCACGGCCCAAGAAATCACCCACAATCGCGTCCATGCCGACGTTTGACCCGTCGGCAGGTTATTCACGCTCGCCCGTCTCGCCCTCCTTCTCCAACTTTGGCGGCAACTCGCTCGGGTCCAATGGCAAACCGCTGTACCTGTGTCAGCCTTTTGTCGGCGCGAGTCTGGTCAAAGGCTCGCTCAAGACCATCTCGAGCGTGCCCAAGTATGTCGACCCAAAGGAATGGGTCGCTGTCAATCGTAAGTAAGAGCCTTTGGTTGATGCTGATGTACTGTGCGAACGACTGACGGCTTTTTCGCGCACGCGGTTACAGTGTTTGACTTCTTCAACAACCTCAATCAGTTCTACGGCGTTTTGACCGAGTTTTGCACGGTCTCTGCCAATCCTACTATGAGTGCCGGTGTAGGGCTCGACTATACGTGGATCGACCAGAATCGCAAGCAGGTAAAGCTACCCGCACCTCAATACATTGACTACGTAATGACCTGGGTAGGCGGTCTGCTCACCGACGAGGCGACGTTCCCCACAAAGGCCTCGCGCGACTTCCCGCCCACTTTCCTGACGACGTGCAAACACATCTACAAGCAGTTGCTCCGCGTCTTTGCCCACATCTACCACGCCCAGTATCCGTACCTCTTGCATCTCTGTTGCGAGGGTCACTTCAACTCGCTCTTTGCCCACTTTATCGCCTTTGGTACCGAGAACAGGCTATTTGACTACCGCGATTTCCGCTACTCGGGCTCCTCACCAGCAGCTCAAAACAACGTGGCTTCCAATCCTGCGTCAATGCAGTCGCCCACCGCGTCCTCATTTGCCGCCGCTGCCGCCGCCAATACTGCGCCATATCCAGGCGTCTGTGACTTGATCGAACGATGGGTCGACATGGGTGTCCTCGGTCCAGAATGCATCGGTCAGCGCTAAGGCAGTACTATCCAATCTGGTTTTTTTCAGACGTAAAGGTGTGTGTGCGTGTGGTTTTAGCGGAGAGTGAAATACGTTATGTACATAGAAAGTCAGGTTGTGGCAAGGAGGATGGGAAGGGGGGCCAGATTTAGGCTTTGCCCTTTGCGAACATCTTGGCGCGCTCGATGGCTTCCGCCGAGTTCTTGGCGAGCTTCTTCTTGTAGTCCTGAATCGACATGTCTTGCTTGGCCAGGTTGACAATCTTGCGGTCCTTAACCTCCCACAGCTCTTCAGCCACTTGACTGATCAATCGGAAGTCGTGCGATACAATCACCACACCACCTTCAAAGTCCTTGACGGCGAGCGCGAGGGCGTCAATGGAGCCCATGTCCAAGTGGTTCGTCGGCTCATCCAACAGCAGAATGTGCGGCTGCTCCATTGCCAATTGCGAGAACACGACTCGGTTACGTAGACCGTCCGACAGAGTTCGGATGGCGGCCGTTTGATGCGCGCCCGAAAGACCGAATCGGCCCAGCTGACCTCGCCAGAATTGCAGATCCTTTTCAGGGAACTTGATCTTGTATTTCGCCTCAAGGTACTCGAGCGGCGACTTGTCGTACGGCAGCTGATCGGCCGAGTGCTGAGAGTACTTGCCTAGCTTGAGACCAGCGTGTCGTTGCACTGTGCCTTCGACCGGGTTCAAAGCGCCAGTGATCAGGTTTAGCAAAGTCGATTTACCGGTACCGTTCTGTCCCACGATCGCAACTCGCGAGTCCATGTCAATACCAAAGCTGAGGTCCTTGTACAGGTAGTCCTTGGACTCTCCGCTATATGAAAAGGCGACATCACTGAACGCAATAATGGGAGGAGGCAATTTTCGGATGTCTTCAAAGTGGAAGCGCAATGGACGTGGCACAAAGACTGGCTCGATGAGACCGGCTGCCTCCATCTTGTCGATAATCTTCTGCTTCGACTTGGCCTGTTTGACCAAGTTGGCGTAAGTACCAGCCGAGGCGATGAACTTTTTGATGTGCTGGATTTCTTCCTGCTGCTTGGCGTAGGCCTTCATCTGGTTGGTCTCGTTCTCCTGCTTGGTTCGGACGTAGGTAGAGTAATTACCACCGTATGTCAAGAACTTTTTCTGTGGGGTCAGATCCATGATGTTGGTGCAGATCGAGTCCATGAAGTCGGCCGAGTGCGAGGTCAGGACGAGAATGTGGTTGTAGGTACTCAGGTATGCTTCAAGCCATACGACGGCCTCTAAATCCAAGTGGTTGGTCGGCTCGTCAAGCAAGAGCAAGTGAGGCTTGATGAAGAGTGCCTTGGCCAGCGTAACTCGCATTCGCCATCCACCAGACATGTCTTTGGTTGGCTTTCGCATCATTTCCTGCGAGAATCCGAGACCGTGCAAGATCATGCCTGCCTTGGCCTCAAAGGTGTTGGGGTCAAGCTCTTCCAACTCTTCGTACTTGAGTTCAAGACCGACCTCGTCGACGACATCAGCTACAGACATCTCTTCAATATCCTTTTCAAGCTTGGCAACCTTTTCCTTGGCAGCGCGTACGACGTAGTCGACAGCGTTAACCTCGGAAGGCTCAGCCTCACCTGTGACAAGGTGAATGTCGACGTGCTCGGGGATCTCGACGTCACGACCGGCAAGCGCGTGCAAAAAGGTCGTCTTTCCCGAACCGTTCTCGCCAAGCAGACCGTATCGCTGGCCGTAGTTGAGCGAAAAGGCGGCAGTGTCAATCAAGAGTCGACCGTGGAAGGACATGGTAAAGTTTTCAATGTGAATGTCTCGACTCTGCTTGTCCGAAGCCAAGACACCGGACGCGTTTCGCTCTGTTGCGAGTGCCAGTTTCTTCATGTCGAGCTCTTCGACAGAAGTGTTGGCCGAGACATTGGACATGGGGGTCTCGGAAGTTCCATTGGTGGTGCCAGACTTGGAAGAGCCCTTGGAGGAGCCCTTGGCAGAAGCCTTGGCAGCCTTTTCGCTGTTGTTTCGTCACAAGCACGGTGAGTCAGGTCGTTCACCACACGCCAAAATTGCGGTCACTACTTACGCTTGTCGCTTTGCCTTGGAAGCAGAAACAGGCGGCATTGTGGTTGTGGTAAAGAGGGCAGAGAGCAACGCTGCGCTTTGGGCTCTATCGATTGAAACGGTGTTCAACACTGAATTTTTGTCTGCATTTCTTCCTCGTCATTTAAAAACTTTTTGTTCACCACTCTAACAAGACTGCGGAGTCGCATCAGTCGCACGAGAGAGATTTTCTCAACTCGCTTGACCAGATCATCACTGTGACTCCATCTTCTCGCCTCCCATCACTGCCACCATGCTGAAGGCGACGCAGACACTATGCTCTAAAGCGAGCCGCTTGCCCCTAAACTCAAAGAAGGCAAACAAAGATTTCTACAAAGGTACACGCACCGGCAGTATCATGCGCAGTAAGCGCATTGCGACAGCCAACCCACAGGGAGAACAGCTGTACGACAAGAAGGGAAACAAGCGATACTGGCATCTCAAGACGCATCGTATTGACGAAGCTCGCATGCCCAATTACGTAGTACCACCAGGCCTTGCAGAGACCACTGTAAGTATTTTCTCTGTGCGCAATTGCTGCACCGCTTTGCATACTGACCATTTGAATCTGCATCTCAACATGACAGCTGCGTCCATACGTATTTGCTGGCTCCAAGGAAACAGGAGGTATGGGCGGACTCAAGACATTTGGCATGCCTGGCTACCCAAAGATGAGCGAGGCAGGCTTCGATGGCACATACTACCGCAACATTGTCGCAGACATGCTCAGCAGGCGTCGCAACAAGGATCAAGAACTCATCGAACAGGGCCGAGGCCGTACATCAAAAGCATAGCACACCTACTCTCATCATGTAATTGTATCGACAGCATTGTACCAAGTGAATTCAGAATCACCACCTCCAGACCCATTCCCCTTTCGCCAAGAAGTTCTTGGCATCAGAAGCCAAAAAAATGAGCATCTGACAACAGTGGGATTCGAACCCACGCCCGAAGATAGCAGAACCTTGTTCGAGAACACGGATACTCCTTAATGCTACGCCTTAGACCACTCGGCCATGTTGCCGCGTAATGCAGATCGGCGATTTCATTGCATATATAATCACTGCATGCATGGGCCATGACCTCCACTGTCGCGAGAAGAAACGAGATTTTTGTGGTGGGTGTTGTTCCCATTGTCACCAGGCTTACCATGGATGCTGCGGGGGAGTCGAGCAGTTCGCAGCCATCGTCCATTGCGCCGTCTGCAATCAAGCGCAAGTACAACGATCTGCAGGCGGATGAGCACGACGACATTGCCACGCCTGCTCCTCCTATCTCTTCTCCCCAGCCTCCTTCATCACCTCAGCGCGTGCTGGATTCAATTACATCGACGTCACACGATGCACATAAGACGTACATAGCCAGGACAGCACCACATGTGCTCGGCCGCACACCCACGCCATGTGGGTCGCGGACACCGTCCGTAGCTGCATCAGGTCGGTCCAGCCCAAGCTCCGATGATGATAGATCTACCCCAGACCACATCCTCTCGCCCTCCCCCGCTAGTACCGTACAGTCCCATCACATTCTGCCGCCCGGCTACCGCGGTCCAGCCCTGCGCAAAGACGATCCCGAGGAGATCGCACCTCCACCACACTTGCTGCCAACGCCAGGGTCAGCGACGCTGTTCAGCATCACCAATTTTGCATTGAACCGTAATGGATGGCGCTACACGACTGCTGGGCCTTCCAGCCAAAATTTGCCAAGAACCGTATTCAGGACGCTAGAAACAGCGCCTGCAGGTGTGCATTGGTGTTGGTCTGACCGGTCGCCTTTCACAAAGTACTCGGCTGATGCCACCACGGTCTGCTCAGACAAGGGGTTTCGAAGTGCCCGAACCAATGTCGGTGTCCGTTCTGGCGAGTATTATGCCGAGATTGAGATCTTGCCCCCCGAACAGCTGGTCGGAGGTGTCGGTGCTCCTGGTCCGATTCCAGCGGCGATGAAGGATGGAGCGCATGTCCGTGTCGGCTGGGCACGTCGAGAAGCGCAGATCAATGCTCCAGTCGGGTTCGACGGCTACTCGTATGGATACCGCGACAAAACAGGAGACAAGGTCACTCTCTCCCGTCCCTTGCCCTACGGCAAACCTTTCACAGCCGGTGACGTCGTTGGTCTCTACATCAAGCTACCACCGCTTCGGCAGGCTGAAGACGAGCACGACCCGGCCAACATTCGACGAGAGCGTATAGCAATCCGATATCGTGCGCAGCTCTTCTTTGAAAGTCTCGAGTATCCCAAGAATCGCGAAATGGAACAGCTTATGGAGCGCAGTCGCAAAGGCAACAGCCTTGAAGAAGCGTACACGGGCATAGAAGGGACAGGCATCTTTGCGCCTCACGACCCTTTGACCGCGTCAGACCATGCTTCCACCAACGGAATCGTAAACGGTATGAACGGAGCAGTCGGCGGCGGTAGTAGCAGCTCGGCCAAAGTCAAAAATCGCAAGAACCCTGGAGCGAAAGACAAGCCATCTGGACCACCAAAGCCGTCTCTACGGCCGGTGCCTAAACTCATCGGGTCCAAAATCGGCTTCTTCGTCAATGGAGAGCCACAAGGGATTGCCTTTCGGGACCTGTTTGACTTTCGTCCGCTTCGAGTGAAGGGTTTTGCCGAGACAAAGGTCAGTTCTGCCACAAAAGGGCCGACCAAGGGAGGATCTGCCAAGAAAGGCGATGCAAATGCACCGTTCATCAACATAAAGGCGCGAGAAAATGTCTTTGACGATGGCACGCTCGGATACTACCCCTTTGCTTCTATGTATGGCGGGGCTCGAGCACGGTTGATTACCGACGAAACGGCGTTTCGATTTCGGCCACCAGACGATATTGAGGCTGCCCTGGAGGCTGTCGGTACACCTGGGGGTGACTCTGAATCTCAGGCGGTTATGATGGAAGGTGCTCGGGCTTGGAAGCCAGTGTCTGCGCGCTTTGACGAGCACTTGACCGAAATGTGGGAGTACGATCTGTTGGACGAAGCTCGAGCGCAGGAAGCAGCTGCCAAGGAGGAAAGCGACAAAGAAAGGCGCAACGAAGCTGCCAAAGCACGATACGCGGCCAAGAAAGGGCAACAACGAGACCAGGAGCCACTCGTCCACTTTGACGGATCGATGCACACGGACGACAAAGTGGAAGCGCACCACCAAGACGGCCTTGCCACGGGCTATAGTTCTAACGCGACACCGAACGAGACGCCAGGTTCACCACCGCCAGAGCTCGAGCCAGCGTCGCCAAAATCCTCCAGATCTCCACATCATTCCACGCACTCCATCACTGTGCTGATAGGACAGAGGGACGAGGATATGCGAGTCGACGACAACAATGCGCTCTCAACGGAAGATCAAGCATTGATGCTGATGACACCATCGGACGCATACGAAGCATCGCCCTCAGACCCAACCAGCACAGCAACTGCGCATACTCCGCTTCTGCCTGCAATGCAAGACACGCGCACAGAAGACGTAGACATGACGGACGATCTCGACGGTGACGATCCACTAGAGACGTAAGCACAAACAAGTCGCATGTAATAACAGCTATCAATTCAACAACTATGTGAGACTAGTAGTAGCGAAAGCAAGAGGCGCGACTATCTTGATGCTATTGGAGCTCGTTGCACCAGGTCGTGGGTGGGAAAATGCCGAGCTGTTGGTCCAAAAGATCCGAAGTGCGCGTGGGGCGCCGGCGAGTTGCAGCCCGGATGGGCATCGCACTCGAGCCAGATTGATCATATCCATATCAAATTCAACAATGATGAGAGCGTCGCAGGAGCTACGTATTGACGAACGAGTTATTGAAGAATGTCTTGGGTCGCCCAGAGGCTTGCTGAGCTGTGCGCGGTGTAGCCAGGGTGAACGCTGAAGACGTCGAGCTGGTATCACTTCGGTCTACTCGGGTTGTGAAAAGGACAAGGGATGGATGTCAGTTGAAGACGTCAGAGGGAAGCGTATTTAAAGATTGGCCTCACTTTGTTGAAAAGCGGTAGGCAAGAACAGGACCACCGATCATCATGGATGAGGCGGTGAACTTTTCCTCCAGCTCTGCCTTGGCTGAGACTGGCTGGGGGGAGGGAGAGGGAGAAAACATACCCGAAGCAACCGAGAGACGAGCCTCTACAAAGGACGCGCGAGGCGAATCGGCAAAAGGCTGAGTGGCAACCGGCGGAGGAGGGAGGAAGAAGGCGCCCCCCATCGAGGGCATACCGGCACCACCCATGCCCATTCCAGCGAATTGAGGCTCGTAGGCAGGACGCTCGGCACGCTTGCGCATCTTTTCAGCCTGCTTTGCGCGCTTGGCTTCCTCCTTTTGCTGCTTCTTGAGCTGCTTAGCCTGTGTCTTTTCCGAGGGCGAGAAAACAGGGCTGAGAGGAGAACCTTCGAGAGACATGCCGCCCATTCCGAAGCCGAGCTTGGGTGAAGAGCTGACCTTCTTGCCCTCGGCAGTGGACGAGACTAGGGTAGTCTCGGATGTGTTGGAGTGCATGGTAGCTGTGCTGCTGGACGAGCGTCGGAAGAGGGTGTTGAGCATCTCGGTGAGTTGGTTAGGAGTAAGAGCGGGAGTGATCAGGTTGTACATGTGTAGAAGAGTTGGAGATGTAGCTTGAATGAGAGGGCTCAAAGGGGGAACCGACTCAGCCCATCTACTTATACCCACCACGCTCAGCATACTGATCACGACACACTAGCTAAGGAAGAGGCGCACTCAAAACGGAGATAGTGTTCGGATTCATGCTCGGCATCAGAAGCGATACGGCGGTGAAAGGGTCATGCTGGCGTTGGAGTCATACGAATGACGCGTGGGCGATGGGAGCGGGCCACGCGCCCGCGGACATAGCTGCCAAACAACGCCAATTGAGTGTGGGGAGTAGCTGATCACCCGCTGCGCAGCACTGCATGATCTGCAGACTACGGCGGCAAGGAGCGTGATACTGCGAGTCACGTCATGGCAGTCATAGGATCAAAGGCAGGCCCACGTGCAGCTACACCCTCGAATGGGGCACGATAAGCGAGTCATTTGCCCTTCTCTCTGACTCCGGCATCTTGGTGACTCGACCTGACTCGATGTCAATTGGACCCTGAAAGGGCCCGTCTTCTCTTTCGGAGACAACGCGTACCTGCTTAGCCGCCCGTCATGTCCGAACCATCGGACTTACAATCTGGCCACTCATTTGCCACGCTGCCGCGCACTGTGCTGCTGACCAGTCGCTTCTCTGGCCTCGATGGGTGCCAAGGTGGCTTTGCGATCCATTGCTCCCGCTTGCCGAAGCTGTATGGATTATAATGCCAACCCGAGCTTCGACTGGCACCGAACCCGGACATAGCTCAGTTGGAAGTAGCGATGGTTTGTAATGGCAACCCTAATCCGGTATTTAACGGAAGTCCACCATAGGTCGCCGGTTCGATTCCGGCTGTCCGGACACTTTTTTTCTTTTGGTCCGATCCTCTCAATCAATTTTAGGATCGTTCCATAACTACCAGACTGTCTGCCGACTGCGTGTCATGGAGGTTGCGCAACACCTGAAGGTACCTCTCATGGCATTTGGCCTGTCGTGCCAGGTAAGAGATCTTTGTATCGTCGCTGAAGGGCCGACCAAGAGCGAGGGCCTCGGTAGCTAGTACGTCTAGTTCCCTGATGTAAGTGGTTATGTCGTTACCAAACATCGTTAGGTCGATTGCCCTTTCCAGAACGGAAGTCCGACTTGCAGCGTCACCTGCGGTAAGCTTTTGCTTGAGAGCTTGCCAGAGTCCTCGACCACTCTTCCTGTTACTGCGAAACTCGCCAAGTCCTAGATGAGCTACAGCGTTGGCTCCATCTTCTTCGAGGTTCAAGAAAATCAATTTTGACAACTCGTAATCCAGTGCTTTCTTGTCATGTTCCTCGTTCGTCTCGAGGATCTGGTGAGCTCCATCCACATCTTCAATGAGGTGGAGGAAAGCCGTACTCCACATGTGCCAATTCTTCTGGTTCAGCTTCGTACGCTTGGAGATTTGTTTGACCGTGTCAGTAGGAATTACGCGCTTCGCTGCCTGACTCTCGAAAACCTCGTCGACATCCGATTCCTCGATGTTCGTTGCAGTTCGTGCAGCTTCTGCTCCAGCTGTAGCGCTTGCGGTAGATCTTGGTGCCATGTTCGTCTCGGCGGAGCTTCAGACTCTTAATCTATTACAGATAGAGAGAACTTGATGTGAACTCTGGTGTTAGATTGCAATTCCCTTGATTCGATGAGGTCGATGAGGCTCCAATCTGGGGCCTTAGGTGTGCTCTACTTAAACATGTTCTTCTGTGCTAACTAACGTCTGGTTGTTGTGGTCCTTGCGTATAGTCACGAGGGTGCTCGGACTCTGTGCAGAAGAACATGTTGCTTGATTCTTGTGGTCCATTGTGTAGCTTCTGCACATCGGCGATGTCTTCATTGTTGGCTCGCGACTTGTCATGTTCCCTGACAGTATCGCGCGGTAAATTATCCGAGGCACACGTTGAATCTTCAACTAATTTCGAAGTACACAGGCATGGCCAACGGAAAAAGAATCTAGTGTATGCTATGTGAGGGTGACTATGCAATGCTGTTGTGTTTTGAAGCCCGTTTGTCGGCCTTTATTTTGGCCTCGGCCTTTTTCTTGTTGAGTTCCTGACGTTGGCCAAACTTGTTGTCGTGCATGG
Organism: Farysia itapuensis; assembly: GCA_023212645.1. NCBI lineage: Eukaryota > Fungi > Basidiomycota > Ustilaginomycetes > Ustilaginales > Ustilaginaceae > Farysia > Farysia itapuensis. Next base: position 580,460 of record JALBYC010000005.1, on the reverse strand, counting down.
CCATAGTGGCTACACGTTTGGCTGTGGAGACGGCGTTGAGTTTCTCAAGCACTTTGTCTTCGTCGAGGCCTTGAAGCTCTGTGAGTTTGACGTTGATTTTCTCCTCGATGGTGTGAACGACGGAGATGTCGCGTTCGGTAATGAAGGAGATTGCGAAGCCTTTCTTGCCGTTTCGGGCGGTTCGACCGACTCGATGAACGTAGTCTTGCCAGGCAGAAGGCAGGTCCCAATTGATGACCAGCTCAACATCGGGTATATCGAGACCTCGTGAGCCGACGTCGGTGGCAATGAGGATAGGAACACGCTGCGCACGGAAGGACTGTAGATTTGCGGAGCGTTCAGACTGCCGCAAGTGCGAATGTAGAGAGACATTCGGCACGCCAAGCTCGGTCAGCATTCCAGACAACGTGGCAGCAGTCTTGCACCTTGACGCAAAGATAATGGTTGCGGGGAAAAATGCTAGATCAGCATCAGGATCCTCGTCTTCGTCGTCGTTGTGTCGCGCGGGACGCTTGCCGCGCTTGCGATCGTTTTCCGCTCTGCGCTCAAGATCGGCCTGCTTCTTCGCCTTGAGTCTTCGTATGCGCTCAGATGACGGCTTGATGGGCGGATTGCGCATGACATGGTATAGGTACGGCTCTCGGATGTGTGACGGCACAAAGATGTATCTCTGCTCCAAGGTCTCTGGAGTCCGGGTATCGAGTTCGATCTTGCAGATCATCGGTGCCGGTTTGCCTGGCGGGCGCTTGGACTTGGCGAACTCTTCCACCTCGGGCGTCAAGGTGGCGGTGAACAACAAAGTCTGCAATGTGTTTGACGATGGCAGAACCGAAGCGAGGTAATCCAATTCTGACTTGAAGGTGGGTGTCAGCAGTCGATCTGCTTCGTCCAGGACGAGGAATTTGCATCTTGTCAGCCCCCATTCTTGGCCGGCTCCACTACGCAGATGATCGACGAGTCTGCCGGGCGTGGCGACAATGACATGGGGCCGAAGACTGGCCAGCTCTGAGGCCTGCTTCATCATATCCATTCCGCCAAGGACAAGGGCGCAGCGAAGACCCATACGCGCTCCTTCGCCGATGGCTACAAATTGCTCGTGAAGCTGAACTCCCAGCTCGCGAGTCGGCGTCAAAACCACAGCGAAGCCGCCGACCATATCTTTGATCAATTTGTTGAGGATTGGTAGCGCAAAGCACAGCGTTTTACCAGAGCCGGTCTGCGCACCTCCGACCAGATCCCGTCCCTGCAGCACAGACGGGATGGTCAAGCTCTGAATGGGAGTGGGTATGCGGATCTGCAATGAGGCGAGCGAGCGAATGAGCATGGGCGAAATGCCAATGGCAGAAAAGGAAGCATGTTTGGGCACCTCTGCTGGCTTCTTGCTGATGACGTCTGCATCCTGCTTGCTGCCAGAAGCATGCGTCTGCGTTATGTCTGGCATTCTTAGCAGGTCGTGTCGATAACACCGGCAGCAGTGGAATCGGGTCTGCAGGTAAATTTGGGGTTTTGGTGTAAAAAAAATCAAATTAGTTCGGAACTCGGCGTTTTGGTTTGGCCACCATCTTGACGCCATAGGCCATGGGAAGGACGGGCGCTGAAGCATGATACTCAAGCTACTGTCTCTGCTCTTTGCAGTGCTGAGCGGAGCCGGCTTGCTGATCTCTCTGGCCCTCGGACTACTCAACCTGTCACGCTATATTGAGGCACACGCGGCACGGTCAAGACGAATTGGTCTCTATTTGGTTTACTTCTCCGTCACGGTACAGCTGCTGATCGTTGCAGTTGACCACGTCCCCTTTGCCCCACTCTTGCCCAGTCTGCTGGCTCATTTACTGCACTACAGTGTGCTCTCATCGACAACGTGGCCCTACTCAGTCGCTAATGGAGGACAGAGCGTGTGGACTGCTCTGTCGTTTCTGTTACCACTGGCATCCCACATCTGGCTAGCTCGACACCACACCATCAACACAAGAGCATGGCATCTCCACCGGTACGACACGCTGCATCGACCCAAGCTTCCTGGTGGACGCCTGGACTGGGATGTAAATCCAAGCACGTCTCGACCATCGAGCGTAGAAATGACGCATCTGCAGGTGTGCGCTGTCCTGGCAGTATGCGTGTGGATGGTGCCTGTCTGGCGTTTTCTGGGCAGAGTAGCTGCAGCTGAATGGGGCAGTGCGGGGATAGGATCAAGAGCACGATCACCGCATAGATAGCCAATGCACGTTACAGCCCTAGCGGCTTTAGATGGGACAGACCCAATGATATGGTACAGCTGTGGAAAATAGCCGCTCAAAGTGCCGGGTGTGTATGGCGGCAGTTTGGCCATCGTCTAGAAAGGGTGAGCTAAGCGAGGTCCAGAAAGAAACTTCCGGTATCATTCCAACTCGTACCGGTGCCTCGTGCTCATTCCAGTACCCGGCGTGCGTCTTATTTTCCTGCTCGAGATTTTGGACGAGTCGGAAATGCACGGCATACGGGGCTCAGATTTTCGACACCGCTGCTGCTGGACTACTTGAGCGATACCGGCTCATCGGCTTGTGCATTTGCCGTAAGACCAAAGGATGCCGAATTATTAGTAAACGTTTTGGCTGATGAATTTTAATTCCTTCGTTCGCCGCCACGTAGTATTCCCCACACTTATATTGGCTCGTTTGCTCAACCCTCTTGCTTCCTTCATCCAACATGTCAAACGCACTCAGAACCGCACTACCAGCTTTGCGACGAGCAGTCGCTCGCGGACCACAGTCTTCAGTCATTGTCTCGTCCTCTTCGGCATTGGCCCGCAGCTATGGCACCACTCCCGACACCAACCCTGAAGACTACCGCATGACCAAGTTCAGCAAGTTCAACTGGGAGGACCCCATGTCGCTCTTCGAGTCACAGCTCTCCGAAGACGAGAAGGCCATCAGTCAGACTGCGCACGACTTTTGCCAGGAAACACTGTTGCCCAAGGTGGTGGACATGTACCGAAACGAGACGTGGGACCCCACCATTTTGCCTTCACTTGGCGAGCTTGGCTTGCTGGGTGCGACGATTGATGGATACGGCTGCGCTGGTGTCAACAGTGTCTCGTACGGTCTCATTGCTCGAGAAGTGGAGCGAGTCGACTCTGGCTACCGATCCATCATGTCTGTTCAGAGCTCCCTCGTCATGGGTCCCATCAACCAGTTTGGCACAGAAGCTCAGAAGGAAAAGTACTTGCCCCGCTTGGCCAAGGGTGAGCTGGTAGGATGCTTTGGTCTCACTGAGCCCAACCACGGATCGGACCCAAGCAAGATGGAAACCACCGCTACCGATACAGGTGACGGCCACATTATCCTCAACGGCTCCAAAACTTGGATCTCCAACTCGCCCTACGCCGACATTTTTGTCATCTGGGCTAAGTGTAAGTGGGACAACAAGATTCGCGGCTTCCTGGTAGAGAAGGGCACAAAGGGCCTTTCCGCACCCGCTATCAAGAACAAGCTGCAGCTGCGGGCCTCGATCACGGGCAGCATCTTTATGGAAGACGTCAAGGTCAAGCGTGATGAGAGTCTTTTGCCACACGCTCGACCGGGTCTTGGATCGCCTTTCGAGTGTCTCAACTCGGCTCGATATGGTATTTCGTGGGGAGCTATGGGTGCACTGGAAGCGTGCATTGCCGAAGCACGACAGTATGCACTTGACCGCAAACAGTTTGGTCGACCAATTGCTGCTTTCCAGCTGATTCAGCAGAAACTCGCCGACGCCAGCACAGAAGCGGCGTTGGGCCTTATGTGCTCACTACAGCTGGGCCGGATGAAGGACACCGGCGCCTGGTCACCCGAAATGGTCTCGCTCGCCAAGCGAAACAACTGCGGCAAGGCACTCGATCAATCGCGCAAGCTTCTCGACATCTTTGGTGGAAATGCCACCTCGGACGAATACCACTGCGGCCGCCACGTGCAGAACCTGCAGACCGTCAACACCTACGAAGGCTCGTACGGCATCCACACCCTCATCCTCGGAAAAGGCATCACCGGTCTCCAAGCCTTTGCCAACTAAATCTTGTACATCTACGACGACGACACGGAAGAAATTGCTACGAGTCTGTATTCTCAGCACTAGAACAGCGCAACGAGTATTCGTGTTGGAATGTTCTGCGTAGATTTAGTCTACTTTGGGGTTGCCGCGGTAGAGGTATGCGTTGAGTGTGGTGAGGATGAGTGAAGGCAGAGTGCCTACGGCATTGAGCACGGTTAGGGCAAAAGTAATGTCCTCGGTCTTGACTTTTTTCTTGACGGCTTGGGCGGCGGCGGCGGCGGGTGTCTGTCCATCGTCTGTCGTTTCTCCCGCAGCAGCGTGGTTTGCGCGTGCACGCTCGGCCGCTTCGTCAGAGGTGTACGATGAGAGGAAGGACTCATTGTCAGAGTCGGAAGCAGTGCGAGTCGACGCCACGCCTCGAAGCTCGTCCGCGTCCGCTCTTGCACCAGGCGTCAGTGCACTCGTTTCCACCACAGCTGGCGGAACGTTTCCTCTATGCCTCTCCATTCGCAAGATTGATGGCGCCAAGATTGCGTGCGGTCTCGACCATGAATGTCGCTGTGGTGACGTTGAAATTGAAGAGTCAGTGAGGCTTTGTGCAGATTGACCATTCTTCACCTCGTGTGCGACAGCCCAGCGATCGTTCAATGGCTCAGGAGATAGCCTGTGCGGGAGACGACCGCGAAGACCACCCTCCACCAGCTCTACAGCCGCCTTGCTAGAGGAGGACCCTCTGTCTTGCATCAACTTTGCATACGGGTGAAGCACGTCCCAGGTTTGCTCCAGCCCACGTTTACGCAGTCCTGCGCCCTCCGCTGTTCCTGAGGCGCCATCGCTTCCGCGCGAGGAAGACCCAGTCTCTTCGTCTGTGGAAGCAGACAGCCCATCGGTCAGCGTGCGGTCTTGCGAAGACGTTTGCGAGGTTGGCAATCTAGCCTCTTCCAAGCGCCAACACGGCAACGTCACGGTGCTAGGAGTCCTGGAGTTGACCTGGGCGTCCGTCAGGTAGCGCTGAATCGTGCAGTACGTGTCACCCGGTTGTGGCTTGCTTTTCTCCGCTTTGAGCGCCTTCTCAGCCTCGAGGTACTTTCGGCGATTGCTGACAAAGGATTGTATGGCGATGTAGTTCCATCCGATAGTGCCCGCAAGACCGATCTGGCCAACAGCAATGATGATGGGTCGCTTCCAATCCTTTTCGACCGCGACTGCTTCCGTTGTCACGATTGCTTTCTCCATCGATCGCTTTGCGACCCCGGAAAATTGTATCGGCCGAGGTGAAGCTTCCTTGGGCAAAGACCGTCCTTTCAGTCGAACGGGCGAGCGCGTGGGTGTTGATCGGACACAGGACCAGACCATCGTGAAGAGGAACAAGATCCAGCAAGCAGCCCTCATCCTTGCAGTGAGCTTTTGGGGGTTGCATGGCAACCGACAGGGATGCGCTGGAACATACTTGTACCAAACGAGGCAGACACCAGAAGCATTCGAGAAGAAAAGCTCTAGCCGGCTCCGAGGTAGATTGTCCGAGCCCACTTCATCTGATAACTGCCCAATTTCGGTGCATGTCTCGTCGGAGCGGGCTCTTTAACGGTGCAGCTGCAAGAAAATGACAACCGGAAGGGTACCCTTGCGACGGCATGTTGGGCGACACTTTCGGTGGCTTTTGATGGTCGATGCTCGAGTGCCTTGACAGCGCAGGTCACGATGGCAAGCCACTCAGCATGACAAGGCTCCGAGATGAAGTCGTAGCCATACTTTACGGCGCTACCTTCCGGCCCCGAAGCGTCTCATGTTTACCGGTTTTCATTGACGGCTGGCCCAGGTTGAGGGAACGACCTTTTAGTCGGTCCAGTGGACTTGGCCCTTGTTCCACCGATCGGCGATGAGCTTTCGCTTGTGGTACAGCACGCGTTGCGCTTTGTACCGCCGCACGAACGAGACGTCGTCCAAGAGTGCTTGCGAAGCCGTGCCACTGTCGTCGGTCGGGTAAGGCAAATTTTCAACAAAGGCATTGGCCAGATCTTCTGACCGATCGTTGAGTTTGGATGCACTCTGCGTCATGTTGAACAGCAGGGAGCTTGGTGCAAATCGCTGTGAGGTTCAAGGTCAGTCGAGCTTTCTTGGAGCGAGGATCGCGCAGTAGCGTACCTTTGATTCTTCATTCATCTGTGCTTCCAGTCGGGGCCACTCGGCTTCCAGGGCCTTTGCGCGATCAAAGAGGCTCTGCGTCTCCGTTCTCAACTCTTCCAGTGGTTGTTGCAGTTCCGTATTGGCGCGTGCCTTGACTTCATTCTCTTTTAGCAGAGACGAATGCTGTTCGTAAAGCTGCTTGACTTGGGGCAGGCTGTGGAAGAAGGCTTCAAAAAACGCTTCGTCTTCTGCGCGCTGTTCTGCTGCATTAAGGCCGGCTTGGCTTGGATGGAAAGCGGCAGAGGTCTCGCCGAGTAAAGCAGCTAGATCTTCCCTTGACAGCGAGGATGTCTGTGGGAACGCTACTGTCAGTCTAGTCTGAGCCATCGGCGATTCAGTCATGTCGAGAGATGGTGGTGGTGAAAGTCACGGCTTTCTTTGAGGGCAAAAGTGGAGCAAAATGTCGCCGGTCCTCGGCACTCTTTGCTCACCGGATTGGTGGCATCGACACCTGTGCTTCTCATCCTCGACGTCTCGGACAAGATGACTGCTAAGGATGCACTGTATCGTCTCCTATTCGGACCAGATCGATCACCTGGCCCAGCCTCAACATCCAAGCTGCCAGTACCTACTTCAGCCTTGGCTCTTTTGACTCAACGCTCGATCGACGCACTTGAACGGCTCGCCTCGTACTCGCCACCTGTGGGATCCGAGCCCTGTCCTGCTGCAGTCCCAGCGTATCGCCGTGCAGCAGTGCTGTTGGGTCTGTTTGCAGGTCGGAATGGCGAGCTGTACGTGATTCTCTCTAAACGATCCATGCGTTTGCGTTCTCATGGTGGTGACACCGCCATACCGGGTGGAAGGTTCGAGCCCACTGATCCCGATCTGGAGTACACAGCACGAAGAGAGGCCTTCGAAGAGACCGGACTGCCCATTGATGCACGCAAAGCAATCAAGCTGTGCGAGCTTCCACCCTTTCTAAGCGCAAACGAATTGGTGGTCACACCATACGTCGTCCTCTTGACGGATCGCACCATCCAGCCCCACCTGAACCCTCGCGAGGTCGACAGTCTCTTTTCCTTGCCACTCGTCTCCTTCTTGTACCACGATCCTCCGCTAGCTATGCGACCCTCGCTCAAACTCCCTCCAACGCCAGACCCGGAAGCGCTCAAGCACATGCCCGCCAACGAAGTCTCGGCCGTCTCAGACTGGCACACGTGTCGTGACATCCTATGGCTCGGTGGCAATCGAATCCGTCGCCATACTTTTTGGGACGAGCGAAACCCCATTCGCGGTCTCACGTCCGACATATTGATAGAAGCGGCCTGTATTGCGTATGCCCAACAGCCGCACTTTTCGCAGAACTCGCCGGGACAAATTACCCAAGCGGGATTGATCGAGCTGGCTTTCTCAAGTCCCTTGGCTCTCAAGCGCTTCCGAGTAAAGCCAAGGATGCAGTTCCTGCGGCAGCAAGAGGCGCTCGGCTTGCGCAAGAAATCAGACGATCAGGGTGGCGAAGACCTCAAGCAGCCACAAGATGACAGAGGAGACTTCCCTCCCGCACCGCCACTTCCCACTAATTCCAAGCTCTAGCCACACCTTGGTCTACCTGGCACGCATAGGGTGGTAGATTACTCTATAGACCAGGATGAACTACAAGCTGAGCTTCTAGTTCGACCAAGTCAGTTCTGAGTATTTGCGCCTGTTCTTGCACGAAAGGATCCGTGTCTCGTTCTGCAACGTACGTCGTCAGCTCTCTAAGCCGCTTGACGTCATCCGGCGGAAACAGCAGCTCGCTCCCTTCCAAGCGCGGTCTCGCGGAAGAAGCTGGACCTGCATCGTTGATCCGAGGTAGGGAAGTGCCCCCGGGCATGCGCAGCGCCGACAGCTTCTCCACGGGTCGACCGTCTTCCTCATAGCCAGCGTCGTTCAACTGGTGGCGTGTACCTCGAATGAGCAAAAGAAGCGCCATAAGAGCCGCTCGTCTGAGATGAGCGACTTTTGTGTCAGTCGTCGTCGCACTATCCAGCAATTGTTGTTCATCTTGCTGGCGTTGGGCCGCCTCCTCGGTGTCATCGACCTTTTGAGTCTCTCCCTGCACCTTCATCTTGACTGGTCCGCGTTTCGTTGCGCGCGCTGGTACCATTTCGATGCGCAGGATTTCCATACTGGTCTCGGCCAATTGCGCAGCGTAGCCGCTAACGGCCATGGCGCGCGGAACTGCTTCCACTGTTGTACCTAAAATAGACAGGAACGATGAACGCAGCACGGTAGGTACAGATCGATCGCGCAGCTTTGCCAGCAATGGCGATGCGAGTGTCGAAAGCGAAGGCTGTAAAGCGTCACCGCTCCGCTGTACCACAAGCAGCAAGGCTTCGCCCACACGAAGCCGCTTCTCAACCTCTCTAGACGACAAGGCGATCGAGATCAACCGATCATCTCGTCCCACATACACGTTGACCAGGCGTGCGATTGCTTCTTGACCCCCGCTCGACGCCAGCGCACCAAGGCCCTGGACTGCATTCAGATACAGATAGCTCTCTTCGTCCTGAACGGCTTGCAAGAAGATGTCCAGAATTGCGGGTCGTAGTGCCGGATCCAGCAGCTCAGCTTGTCCACCTTCCTTCTTGTTGTCAGACACCAAATTTCGCAGTAAGACCAGTCCGTGCGCTCTAACCGGCAAAATCGGATCCTGCAGCAACTTGAGTGCTTCTTGATATGTACCGTGTGAATTTTGGTACTTCGCATCTTGAGCTGAAGGAGCAGATGTGTCATCCGAGCTCGGTGGTGGTCGAATGGCGCTTCTCCTGGCAACCAACACAAGCTTTGCCTCTTTGCCTAGTGAGCGTATTTCGGCGTCCTGACTGTCGAGCAGACTGTCGATTTTGGCTTCGACCACAACGAGCATTGGTTCCGTCACTGTTGACAGAGCTATGTCGCCCTCCAAGAGCGAAAGCAAAAGTGTGAGAGCGGTCTTGACCAACTCTTCGTCTTCTTCCGCAGCCCCTTCGCTATCGCCCTCCTGATCTATACCATGTGGCTCCTCTCGCACAGCATCGGCTGCTACGTTGAAGAGAGAAGAGGGGAGCTTGGGTCCAGGTGTAGCCGACAGGAACGGTATATCGTCCTCAGCCTTGCTCACCTGCTCTGCTTCATCCCGACGCTTGGTCCCAGGCGCAGAAAGGGAAAAATCAATAAAGGCCAACGTGGTTGCCTTCTTGCCTTGCAACAGATCTGAGCCAAATGCATCAAAAAGCTGCAGAACTAGCTGGAGAAACAAAACCGATCTTGTTTCAGCAGTATCCGCCTGTCGTTCTGGTAATAGATTCGCTCTGGACGCAACCTTGTTCGACATGTACATATCCAGAACCAGAGGCAGCAGAAGTTGCGCAAGATCTTTGCGTGCTGACTTTTTGAGCAATGCCACGACAATAGCTGGATCTGGCTTGAGGCCTAGTGAGGCGGACAGGTTGGCTGGGAGCTCGGGAATATCGCTGGAGTCGTCCAACTGACCGGAGCTGATCTTCTGCGCAAGAGCAGAGAAGTTGAGGTCGTTGATTATACTTGAAAGATCGGCGACCGATCTCTGCGGAGGAGTGCCGTACCATATAGCAACCCTGCCGTCCTCCTCCTTCCAATAAAATGTTGCTCCATCAGCTGGTTCGATGGCTTGGCTCCCAATACCTGTTTCAGCGGCTCGGATCGCCTCCATATATGTTTTGCTCCCCGCTTGTGAGTCGACAAGGCGCGTCCAAGTGTGCAAAAAGCCCTCGATTTGTTTCTTCAGGTCGTCAAGACGTTTGCCTGCATCAACCATCTTGATTTTACCCTTGCCTGCACTGGAATTGGGATTGCTGAGAAAGTCATACAAGCTGAGCAGCTGCGGAAGTATTGGCGCAAACAGAGCATTGTAAAAGTCTGGAGAAGGTTCTGAGAAGTTTTGACATGCAGACAGCAAAAGTAGCGACTTGTCCAAAGTCGCGAACGACACAATTTCACCCTCTGATGCAGGCGTCTCGGGCCGCAAGGTGACGTAGACTCTTTGGTCCATCACTTTGCGGAATGTTGGCGGATACTTTTCCGAGATCCGTGTCAGGACGAACCCAGCTGCTTGGAGCTGCTCTGGCGGCGGTGGAGTCGAAGAACTATCCGCATCCACCGCCAGTACCTCCAGCAATTTGGACAGAACATATTCAATCCAGACTTCGCTGGGCATATTCCTTGGAGGCGTTGTCAACAACTTGGCAACCTGCTCGAACTTCTGGAGTGAGTCCCCTCTTTCAGTCGTACGTTCGTCACTTGATTCTGCATCCGCACTGAAGCTTGGAAACGTTCTCATTAGCAAAGTTCGGACACCACTTGGTCTCAGAAGTTGGGCACTTAGCAGGCGAGCCGCAGTCGCCTTGACGAAAAGTGGAGTGCCAGGGCTTGCTTGACCATTAGTTGCGGACATGACGGTCGACAAAGCTGCCATGGCCGAGGAAGTTGGAAGATTCCTGAGCAGCGTCAAAGTCCTTTGCTCTGCTTGCGCCTTGTATTGGTCCTTTGCTAGTGGGACTGAGGGACTCTCCAAGGAAGCAGGTGTCGGTCCAAAAGCGAGGCGGAGTAGACACGCCAGATACGCGAGAAGCCCTAGGCGCAGCAGGATGGAGGCTGTGGCGCTTTCGCCGTACTGCCGCAGCGGTGAGCCAGCGTCAGACAAAGTACTTTGCGAGGCTGGGTCAGAGTCCGGAATTACAAGAATGTGCGACATTTTGTTCAGAGACAAGGCCATCACTTTTCGTGCTTCTGCAAATTTGGCACGATGTGTACGCAATTGCTCATCGTCGGGTTCTTCTAGCTCCTGGAAGCGGCGCTCTTCGTCGATATGATGTGTCGGTGCACTCGAGGTTTGGGGGTATAGTTGTGGGCGAAGGCGAGCCAACGTAGTATCATATGCTTTTGTTCGAGGCGCCAACACCCACTTGCAGACCAAGGTTTGAAGAGTGCCGACTGCTTTTGTGTCTACTACACCAAGTCCGACGTCTTCAGCTACGGGTCGTGCTGAGCCGTCTCCTGCGCTTGCTCTTCTTACTATCTCGATCTGCTTCTGTTCGACGATACAGTCCCGGATTAGGATTAGCAGCTCGAGGGCCAATTCGCCGCTGGCCAGCTCAACATCGTCCCGCGGTGCGAGCCGACGCGTCTCGTCCTCCAAGGCTTCTAGACTGTGCTTCAATCTTTCTTGTAGCGTAGCGTTCAGCGCAGCCTTGTTCTCGGCTTTATTGTCGCGCAGCTTGGCAGAACCTATCCTCGCTTTGCTGATTTCTAGTTCTGCATCGAGCAGACCCGCCAAGATTCTGGCCGCTCGTAGCACCGCTTTGAGTCTTTGAGCGGCTGGATTCGCGTAGCTCTGTCCCATGACCACATCTGCACTGCTCATGGTCCCAGCAAGCGCCGGTAGTATATCACCTGGTTCCTCAGCCAGACTGTCCGAGGAAGGAAGGTACATCAAACCACCGTTTGATTAATTTTTGATTGGAAGCTTTGTGCCTCCACTCTGTACTACAAATGTGCAAAGCGGCCTAGCGTCACGCTCTCAAACCTCCCTTGTTTTGCACCCTTCTCTCCGACATAGGCTTGCGTTCACAATTCGGTCAACATAGAATAGTCTGTTGTGCATGAATCAACGGCATGGAGAGGGCAAAGAATGATGTACAGGGCGGGAATTGGGTTTTGCCAGAGAAGACATGCTAAAGAAGAGACGCTGCCTTTCTAAATTATGCAGCTAGAGGTTGGAGAGGACGGCCTGGGTGAACTCGTGGGTCTTGGATTTGCCGCCCATGTCGGCAGTGCGGACCTTGCCGTCAGAGATGACCTTGTAGACCGACTCGGCGATCTGGTTGGCCTGGGTGTCGAGGCCGAGGTGTCGAAGCATCATGGTGGCACTGAGGATCATGGCAGCTGGGTTAGCAGCGTCGGTGCCCATGATGTCCTTGGCAACGTGACGACATCCAGGCTCGTACAGAGCAAATTCGCGACCAATGTTGCATCCAGGCACAATACCGGGACCACCGACGAGTGCGGCGCCAATGTTGGAGACAATGTTGCCGTACAAGTTGGGCATGACCATGACATCAAATTGCTGAGGACGAGAGACGAGCTGCATCGACGTGTTGTCGACAATCATGTCATTGGAGTCAATGCCGCTTGACTTGTACTCTTCGGCCACCTTGCGGAATGTGTTGAGGAAGAGACCGTCTCCGAGCTTCATGATGTTGGCCTTGTGAACGCAGGTGACGCGCTTTCGGCCGTTCTTGAGGGCAAAGTCAAATGCAAATCGCGAGATGCGCTCGGCCTTTGCTCGAGTCGAGATCTTGAGCGACTCAACCACACCAGGGTAAGATGAGTGCTCGAGACCGGAGTATTCACCTTCAGTGTTTTCACGAATGATAGCAAAGTCAACGTCCTTGTGTCGGGTAGGGTAGCCCGGGAGCGACTTGCAGATGACGAGCGAAGCATAGATGTCGAGCTGCTGTCGCATGGCCACGTTCCACGAGTTGTGCGATCCAGTCTCGATAGGGGTAAAGAGAATGCCTTTGAGTCCGACCTTGTTGCGTTTGAGCGATTCCATGGCTTCCTTGAATAGCGATTCCGAGCCGTGTGTTTCACCAGAGACGTTGAACTGTTCCCACTCGACTGGTACGTTCATGGCCTCGAAAATTTCCTTGACCGAGTCAGTGATTTCGACACCGACACCATCTCCGGGCACCAGAGTGACGGTGTAAACGCCGCCGTACTTGGTGGGACCCTTTGAGATCTTGGGTGTGCCGGCAGCGAGCGTTGTCGCCGGACGCAAGAGCTGGGGGACGTTGGGAAGAATCAGGCCCGACTTTGTCGCCTGCTTGAGTGCCGGAGCGGCAGCTCGGTTGAGCTGTCGAAGCGTGTTCATGGCGAGTTGATGCTAGGTTAGGAAGGAAGGCTCGGTAGCAAGAGGGGAAAACAGGACGAAGAAGGTCTGGGCCAAGGGAAGATCCGGCTGGCCGACAGAGATAATCAGTTTTTTCGTTTTTAAAATCGTCGCGTTGACAAGAAAGTGCGTAGACATTGGCAGCGAGAAGAATCGGTGTGTGCGGCGATAGAGTTGCACCGGAGAGTTCCGCTCGGCCAATTTCAGCCCGATTGGCAGAGATGTTGACGCGTGCACGGACACGGGTCGGTCGTAGTCGCGTCGGCCTTGGCAAAGATTCAAATACCAAAAGTAACTTGGTTCTTCTGCTTTTCAAAAAAGAAAAGGAAAAAAAGGGAACGAGGAAACACCCGTTGTGTTCCGTTTGGCACTCTCGATAATTGTCGGTTCTTCTTCATCGACGCCCATCCTATCCCAGCAGCTGCCACCATTGCACCCATGTTCTCGGCACCAGCATTCCGAATGGCCAGCACGTCGCTGGCCAAGCGTCCATCGCTTGCCTCGTCAGCTCTCAGGGTCAACAAGATGGCGGTCCGAGGTCTGGCCATGCCTGTCACCAATGCACCCACCTCTGCCTACAACAAGCAGAAGGGCTCCGATGGTAAATACACCGTCACCCTCATCCCAGGTGATGGTATCGGTCCCGAGGTGTCGCAAGCAGTCAAGGAGATCTACTCGGCTGCCGATGTGCCTATCAAGTGGGAGGAAGTCTCGGTTGCGCCCTTTATCAAGGACGGCAAGCAGACCATCCCCGAGGAATCGATCGTGTCGATCAAGAAGAACACAGTCGCACTCAAGGGACCATTGGCTACGCCTATCGGAAAGGGACACGTTTCGCTCAACTTGACACTTCGACGAACCTTCCACCTGTTCGCCAATGTGCGACCATGCAAATCTATCGAGGGCTTCAAGACCGCTTACGACAATGTTGACACTGTTCTGATCCGTGAAAACACCGAAGGTGAATACTCTGGTATCGAGCACGAGATCATTGACGGTGTGGTGCAATCAATCAAGCTGATCACCTACGAGGCTTCCGAGCGTGTCGCCCGATATGCTTTCCACCACGCCGAGCAGAACGGCCGAAACAAAGTGACGGCCGTCCACAAGGCTCCCATCATGCGAATGTCGGACGGAATGTTCTTGCACGCCTGTCGCCAAGTTGCTAAAGAGTACCCCCACATTGCTTACGACGAGGACCTCCTCGACCGAGCCTGTCTCCGAATCGTTCAGGACCCAGCGCCGTACGCAGACCGTGTCATGGTCATGCCCAACCTGTACGGAGACATTCTTTCCGACATGTGCGCCGGTCTCATCGGTGGTCTTGGTCTTACTCCTTCGGGCAACATTGGCAAGGATGCCTCCATCTTTGAAGCCGTTCACGGCTCTGCGCCCGATATCGCTGGCCAGGACAAGGCCAACCCTACCGCCCTTCTCCTCTCGTCCATCATGATGCTTCGCCATATGAGCCTCTTTGACAAGGCCGATCGCATCGAAAATGCCATCTTCAAGACCATCGCTTCCGGCGACCGCACTGGTGATCTCGGAGGAAAACTCGGAACTCGTGCCTTCACCGATTCCATCATCTCGCGACTTTAGATGCACCTCACCGCCAATAAAACCTCTTTCTGCACCTGGTGTTGCTTCTTGTGAATTGGGCCAACGATAACGTTGAGTGAGTCGGGCTCTGGACAAACTTCTGATCTAGAAGCCTCGTAAAGTGCTTTCACTGATAAAGTCGAGGTGAGATGCTGAGCGGTGTAAAATGCAAAGCCGTGGAGAATTCACGGTTCTCAATTTCGCTCTTATTTTTTTGTCATGTCGCTTCGCTTCTCGACATTTCCCATTCTGAGCCTGAACAAGAGAGGCTGAGCGCGCACAGGGTGTCAGCTGGCATGCATGGCGGGAGTCTGACTGGAGCGTCGCTCTACGCTGTGCTCGGTGTCAAGACATCAGCCAGTACGGCCGAGATTCGTGCTGCCTATCTTGAACATGTGCGACGCTACCATCCGGACAAGCTCCAACAGCTGAGGGGAAGCACAACGTCGCTCCAGGTGGACTCTGGCGCCGATGTCATTCGCCGGATCAATCAAGCGTACGTCACGCTCAGTGATGATGTTCTGCGCGCTCAGTACGACCACAAGCTTTCTCTGTCCGCATCGGCATCATCAGCTAATCAACCACGCATTTCAGCCACGGTGGATTTTGAAGCGTTCTTGCCGTCCGAGACGGGCACTGCAACCATGCAGTTCACATACCCGTGTAGGTGCGGCTCATCCTACACCATTGACGAAGATCAAGTGCATGACTTGGTCGAGCTTATCGGATGCAGCGGCTGCTCAGAAGTCATTCGCGTCCGGTACGATTCAGAAGCATAGACTACCAGAGCTCACATCGGGTGTCTCTCATTGCCAGAGTTTGTTGCAGAACAAGCTCATGGTTACAGACATGCATCCAAACCTGGCTGTCCAGGTCGTATACCCCGAGCAACGTTTCGCATTAAACAAGCTACTCGTTCATGCTACATTGCCTTCACTTACCGAACTGGAACATGTTGACGAGTACAACTTACCTACTGATTTCTCAAATGTCGAGCGTGTGCTTGCTCTTACTTCGTCTTGCAAGCAATTTAATACGCCACAATACTTGCGTAGACGTGTCTTGCAACCTCATTGGACAAGAAAGCCTTGTTCTTGTGCAACCTTGTACCTTCTAGCCTTCGTCGCTTGAAACTCGCCATAGACTGGCAGACTTGATCTATGTTTGAGTGAACTTGGAAATAGATTTTGAGGACATCACACGGGCAAAAGGTAAAGTAGAATGTTGAGGAGTCTACGGGTCTTGAGAGGAAATCGTGATACTAAGCATATTTTTGAGGTTGAGACGAGAGGACGTCCGCCTTATCATTAGTAGAAGCGGCTGGGCTCGACGTTGCTGCCACGCGGCGGGCTGTCTAGATGGCTTCCCTGACGACTCCTCGAGGGGGGCGGGACACGGTCGTCGCGACCGCCATAGCGGTCTCCACCTCGACGAGGGCTAGGCGAGCGGGAGTATCGGCTTCCTCCTCTACGACGAACTGGACTTGGGCTTCGTCGGTCTCGTCGAGGAGGCGGTGAACGTCGTCTCCAGTCGTCTCGAGAGTCAGCTCCTCCATAGTCTCGTCGACCGCCTCCATAAGGTTCACGGTCACGGTAAGAAGGGGGAGGACGATCGAAGTCGCCCCGGCCACCTCCTCCGCTGTATCGGTCTCCATAGCGATCTCCGCGGTCTCCGCGGTCTCCGCGGTCTCCACGGTCTCCATAGCCGCCACGGGGAGGCGGAGGACCGCCGAAGCTCCTAGGAGGACCGCGACTAGAGTATCTGTCATCAGGTCTGGGGTCACCTTTGTAGATACCTGGAGTGGGCTGATGTGGCTTGTGGGTAACGGAGTAATCGACTCGGATCCTTCGTCCGTGCAGATCTTTGCCGTTCAGAGCATCGATTGCAGCCTTGGCACCATCAACGTCTGCCATTGTGACGAAGCCAAAGCCCCGAGAACGACTGGTGCGCGCGTCGTACACGACAACAACCTTTTCAACAGGAGCGATGCGGTCGAATTCATCCTGAAGATCAGCCTCTACAGTGCGAATGGAAAGACCAAAGACACCGAGAACCTTGGTCGGTTCGACCTCACCAGGTCGAGGCGCGTATTTGGACTTGACCGGTGGCGGAGGAGTGCGTCGCTCGGAACGAGCAGGCGGCGGCGATCGGTCCCGGTCTCGTCGGTCGAAACGAGCAGGCGGCGAAGAACGGTCACGATCGTCTCGGTCGTAGGAAGCAGGAGGCGGCGATCGAGGTCGATCGACGCGAGGCGCAACGTCTACATCAGTGTCCCATCCATGACCAACTGGGGTCGCAGATCTGTCTTTTGCCTCTGGAATGGGCGTGCGCGATCGCGATCGACCACGTGTCTCCTGTGCTTGGTCCATATCAATGTCACGATCCTATGGCAGAATTGAGGAGTGTCAGTGTGTGTTTGCTGAGTTGAAGTTTAGCGGGTAACGTACCATTATGAACAAATTATTGGTGGATGGTTGAGAAGCCGTGGAGCTGCAAGGAACCCAGAAGTGATCTGAAGTTCTACCGATCTGAGTCGGATCTCGGGCAGATCTCACTTGTTGCAATTCCCGATCTGCGACAACATTCACAATTGTCAGATCAAGCAAATTCCATCACGTGCCAGTTGATAAAGCTCGGCCGATTTTTGGAACAGTGGCGGGACCGAAGGGCAAGTCAGAGTTGCGAATTCCAACTACCAGCTGAGAATTCGCCCTGCTCTTCGACTCGACCCTCACCTCTACATCGCAGTGCATCAAAATGGTAAGTCACGCCGTCTTCTCGTGTACAATCGCACCCAGTTCCGTCGACAACAGCCTCGGCAGCATGGCAGATGAACGGAGCTTTCGACAGAGAACTCTGAAGGCAGGGAGGTAACGAGTTTGGGGCAGAGTCAATGCACAGAGAGCAACAAACAAGCGGCATTCTGTTATCGACCCTTGCACCTCAGCCTACTGCATCAAACTGCCGATTGCGATTGCACAACGTCCGCTCGGCTTCGCGCGCATTTCGCCAGCATACTCGCGATATGTCTCTGGAGGAAGCGTACACGAACCAGCAATGCATGTAGTATAGATTGCTGACTTGCTTCTCTTCTTACTATAGGGTATCGACATTGCGAAGAAGCACGTCAAGAACGGTCAGCGTACCGCCCCCAAGAGCCAGGACCCTTACCTCCTGCTCTTGGTCAAGCTCTACCGATTCCTTGCCCGCCGAACTGACAGCCGATTCAACAAGGCCGTCTTGCGACGACTGTTTATGTCCAAGATGAACCGACCTCCGGTCTCAGTGTCTCGCGTCATCTACTTGACCAAGAACCAGGGTGGTGTTGCTGCCTCTGCTTCCGAGACCCCCAAAACCGTTGTCGTTGTCGGCGCCATCACTGACGACAACCGAGTTCTGGACCTGCCCAAGCTCTCCATTGCCGCGCTCCGATTCACCAACACTGCCCGCGAGAGAATCGAGGCTGCCGGCGGTGAGTGCATCACCCTTGACCAGCTCGCCACTCGTGCCCCCACCGGCTCCAACACTGTCCTTATCCGTGGCCCCAAGAACGCCCGTGAGGCTGTCAAGCACTTCGGTTTCGGCCCGCACAAGAACAAGAAGCCCTACATCCGATCCAAGGGCCGCAAGTTCGAGAAGGCTCGTGGCAAGCGTGCTTCTCGTGGATTCAAGGTCTAAAGTGCTCGCTTCTGGCGAACATATTAGACTCGTGTTTCTCATCCTCCCTTTCTTGGCATGTCGGCGTGTCTCTGGACGGCTAGTCGACAGACTTTGGTATCACAATTCCACCTCACAGGGGAGGGAGTTTTGTCGACTGCCGTTCTAGTCTTCACACCTGATTCAAAAACATGCCTACGTCTTTAACACTCTCTTGTATTTTTCTGTTTTCACCAAAAACACATCATTGTCCCTCCCCTACCTAGCTCCCATCATACATGCACTCTGCATAGCCCAAAATCAATTGCTTCCAACTGTCTATGACTGTGCACTAAGCTTTGTGGTAGCGATTGAGCCTATGTCATGAAGTTTCGATGTATTCCTTTCGGAGCTGACGCTTCTTTGCCTGCAGGATCATTTTCTCGATGGCAGCACGGTCTGGCACAGGTGTTGGCGCCAGATCGCTCGCGTCGAAGATTGAATACGAGACGGAGCCTTCTGCTGGCTCTTCTGACGGTGACACAGTAGCGGTGACGGCCTGGCCAGACTTGGTCTTGAGACGTTTGGCCGAGTCTTTAGACTTTTCTGCTGGTGCCGCTGCAGACTTGCGTTTCGTGTTGGATGGCGCATCGGCACCTGTTTCCTCGTCTTCGTCAGCGACCGCTGCTGCTGTTGGATCAGAGTACTGGAGTGAAAAGTGGGATTGAAAGGCCTGGATTGTGGCTTTGAGAGCTTCGGGTTTTCGCCTGGGTATGTCGGGTATGCTGATGTCGTCGGTGTCACCTTCTTCGTTGGGCCGTAATCTCTGAAGCACGTCTATGTAGTGTTCCCGCCATTCTGCTTCTTCGTTTCGTGCTTCTTCCGCTAGCAGAACACCGTCGTCTTCATCGAAGTCACCGTAGTATTCTGCCGGAAGATTCTCAAAGCGACGGAATTTCGCCAGACGGGCATCTTCTTGCTGCTCGTCGTCCTGGTCCTGTGCTGCTCTCGCAAAGAGCTCTTTGACACCGGGGAGATCCTTGGCACGGCCAAAGTACTTGTACCCCTTTGTACCGCGCACCTCTCTTCCAGAGTCGTCGAGCATGCTCGGCACGCCCCGCTTGTAATTCGCACCCCCTAGCGCCAGAATCTGGTTCTCCCAGTGGTACTTTTCCCTTAGCAACTTGTTGATTTCGTCATTGATATCGCGGACCTCGTAGTCTGTAAGCCCAAAGTCCTGAATCTTGGACACCTTGCGTGAGATCTCGCGCAGTATCTCTCCGCGCCACTTTTCGCACTCCTTGAGCGAAGTTACTGACGAAGCCAACCTTGGACGGCGCATGTTCTTGCTACTTCCGAGGCCCAAGGATGACGCTTGAGCCTCTCGGAACCGGAACAGCATTGACTGCGCTTTCTCTTGGTTTCGCGCCATCGTTACGACCGGATCAACGCTTGATGGCTGTTGACGTTTTGCATAAGTCAAAATCTCAAGGACGACTCCGTCAAGTTGGGCCTGAAATCCGATTTCCGATATTCGTGAAACGCCCTCAACAGTCTAGCAAAAAGTTTGGTATTGGTGAACTACTATTACACGAGCGAGGGGGAGACTATAGGGGGATGGGGACTGGTATCATGTGTGCAGCAGAGCAATTAGCGACCAAAGTTGGCGGGCGCCAACGATTTCCTCGTGGGTTTCAGCAGCTGACTGCGCTTGGCCATCTGTACATCGTGCTCGAATGCAACGACAATGGCTTGATCTGAGCCGTAGGTGTGCTCGTCCGAGATGACTTCGCCACCATAGCGCTTGAGAACATATGAGCCATATTCTCCGCGCTTGACGTTCTTGAAGCTCCAGCTAACGACGTAGGGTCCCGTACTTGTCACTATTGACGTTTCCGAATCTGATCCCGTGTTGAAGCGCGCTGGAGTGAACGAGACCTCGGCGCCCATGTAAGCAACGTGTGAGGGCTTGAGGGTGAGCCGCTTGGGTTGTGGCTTAGCGTCGACGGGGAAAGCGCGATCGAAGCCCAGCTGACCCTGGTAACGTCCTGAACCGATTAGCGTGTCAATGAGCAACAGATACGTCTTGCAGGTTGCGATAATATATCGTCCGTCCGCAGACACATCAATGCCGATAATCGGGTCGCCCAGCGCTGGCAACGCGGTTTTGGCGTTCTTGCCGATCTGGTCGAATAGTCGAATATCACCTTTGTTGGAGGCAACGGCGAGACGGCCCTTGCCGTCGGTGGCGGCAACGGAAAAGTCGTTCTTGGAAGCATACTGCTTGAACTGTGCATCGACAAGCTTGTTACCAGCCAATCTCGGGTCAATGCGGTAGATGCCATTGTGACTGTGGCCAATCATCGTCTTTTCAGCCGTCATCTGGGCGTACTTGTTGTCTGGCACGACATTGTTGACCTGGACGTCGTCGTGCACCTTCCACTCTTCCACAATCTTGCCGTATTCGAGGTCCATGTTGAACACGGCATGCTCGTTGGAAGGGTCCATCATCACCATTTGCGCATCCTGATTGTGCAGCATCATTTTGAGTGGACGGAAACCTTTGCCACTTGGAGTCGCAACATTGTTGATAGTGGTGTCGAATTCGAGCTTGTTGTCCTCCGTGTGTCTGAACACACCGATCTTATCACCGCGAGCTACAAAGGAGCGGTCGAATTTGTATCCCACAGCGAGCAGTGAATTGACATCTTGTTTACCAGCAATCAATGGCTTGAGATCGTCGTCTCCCCAAGCAGCATTGGTACTGGTGTCGAGACCAGCAGCAACTTCTTCTTCGTCTTCGTCGTCTTCGGGCTCGTTTGCAGTGCGAACCGATTCGTCACCGCCCTCGCTTTCGCTGATTTCGTCCACGTCCATGGGTTCGCCCTGCTCGTACGCCGTCTCGAGATATTCGCGATCGTTCTGCTTGGCTTTGCCCCACGACTCTTCGTTGTGCGTTTCGTACATGACCTTGCTGAACCCCTTCTGAAAGTAGGAGTATCCGTCTTTGTCAGCGAAGCGGAGCAGCCATGAGAAGCACTGACGATCGTCGGTAAAGTAGTTCCATACAGCGGATGCGTTTTCGGGTGAAAAGTTCATGTTCATGTCCGACTCTACCTTTTGCGCCAGCCAGAGCTTGTCAGCGCCTTTGATGGAAAGCCAGAAAAGAAAACGACCGGCTTCGATGACATTGACATCTACTTTCTTCTCCTGCACAAGGAATAGGCCCGAGTTGGTATCGTAGAGATACAGATCAGCGCTTGCCGCGAACACGACAGCATGATCTTCGATACCTGGGCCGGCTGTATCTGCTGTAGGCGCGATCGTTGGCTGATGTGGCTTTCTGGTAGCAGGTTCCGGCGCAGCAGTCGACGAAGAGCCTACGCCAGCTGTCTCGAGTTTCTTTTCGAGTACCTCCTGGCGTCGTCGCTGGACTCGTTGCTCAGCTTCGTCCTTGAAACGCAGCTGTTCCAAGTCTTCCTCGGTGGCCTTCTCGTGACTCGTCCTGAAGGCGTGCTCGTACACGCACTGCATGTAGGTGATATCAAAGATGGTCATTGTTACCTCGTTGACCTGCTTTGTGTCGATGACGAATTCAAGCAAGTCGTCTTCATCGCCGTCAAAGTCTCGCCAGACAATGGTGCGCTCCTTGCCACGCTTTGACAAACGGAAGTCAAGGGTCTGATCGATGAGAAAAGCGCGCTCGTCTTCATAGTCGTCCTCCTGATCCACAAGTTCGGTTTGGGAATCTTGGAAGGCTTTCGTGGCGACGAGCTGGTAGTGGAATTCGGTTGTAGTCCGGCGGACGGCAAGCACAGCATCCTCGTAGATGCACTCACGGGACCCCTGAGGACCATTTGGGCGTACAAGATAGAGGGAGCCAGATGGGATCTGAATGAGCTCCTGGTTGTTGGCATCTCCCCAGATCTTGCCAAACAGGCTCTTGAGCATGAACATGAGGGGCAAAAAGCTGTTCGGCGACGCAGGGTCCAAAAGAGGCGGTGGTGGTAAGGTACGTGGAGTACTCAGCCCAAACAAAAAGTCGTAAAGGAACAAGAAACAATTGAAACAAGTGGAGATTTTTGTCGCCCTAACACTGAAAGCGCGTTGCGTCGAAAAAATCACGTGTGTCGGCCTAACAAAGCTCACCAGAAAAAAAGGAGAAAATCTTCTCGAGCCAAGAGTGAAGAGTCCCTTTGCTTTCTACTTACACCGACATCAAGATGGCAAGCTTTTCATTGCCAAAGCTGCAGCCAGACAACGACCTATGGGGTCCTGCCTCTGGCTCCCATGCTCTACCGTCGGAGCTCAAGAACATTCCCTTCTCTCCCTATGCAAAGGCCGACAAGGTTGGACGCATTGCGGACTGGAACAATGCCTCTGGTGGTTCTAACGATGCTTCTAACCAACGCGGTGGTCGACAGGGACGAGGCCGAGATGTGCAGCAAAACTTTGGCACGTCAGGTGCTGCTTCTGCCTTTGCTTACTTCCACGGCGACGACGAGGCCTCATTCTCGGTGGTAGACAACACACGAAACGCCAGCTCTCGCCGCGGCGGACTGGGGCAAATGAGCCAGCGCGGTGGCCGCGGTGGAGCCCGCGGTGGCGCTGGGGGCGCTAGCAACCGAGGAAGCTCGAGATTTGGCGCTGGTGCAGGACGAGGTGGCAGAGGTGGAGCAAGGGGCGGTGCTGCTGGCCGTGGAGGCAGAGGAGGCGGACGCTTTGGCTGGAAAGACTGGGACAAGCCACAGCGGGTGCGGGAAGCTTCCGTCACTGTCGGTCAGGACTGGGAACAGATCGAGGAGATCGACTTTGTCCGTCTTGGAAAGCTCTCTCTCAAAGTCGAAGAGCCAGAAGACATCTCGACATATGGCACTCTGTACGAGTACGACCGATCCTACGACCGAGTCAACGTCAAGACTGCGCACAACTTGGCTTCGATCGATCGCATTCGCTACAACCCTACTACATCCGATGATCCTATCATTCAGGACATTGCTTCGAAACAAGAGTCCAACATCTTCATGACCGACTCGATTCTCGCATTGCTCATGTGCGCTACACGATCTGTGTACTCGTGGGATGTGATTATCACCAAGACGTCGGACGGCAAAGTCTTTTTCGACAAGCGCGACGGCGGACCCTTTGACTTCCTTACGGTCAACGAAAACGCTGCCGAGCCTCCTCTCGAGGCTGCAGAGGGCAAAGAGAACGAGGCTGCTTCCAAAGCCAATGCTCTCAACACGCCCTCGGCTCTCAGTCTGGAAGCCACGTACGTAAATCAGAACTTTGCTTTCCAGATGGTCAACGAGAAGAACTCCTACCAGCTGGAGCACGACAACCCTTTCTACTCGTCCGACGAGTCAGATCCGCTGGCTTCGTGCGGATACCGATACCGAAAGTTCAACCTGTCGTCTGAGGAGGCTGACCCCGTGGAGCTGGTCGTCCGTACCGAGGTGGATGCCTATCTTGCTGGTCCCACCAAGAACAAGCAGCTGATCACCATCAAGACATTGAACGAGTTCGACTCTCGCGCTGCCGGCGCTGGTGGTGCTCCTGACTGGCGCTCTAAGCTCGACACCCAGCGAGGCGCCGTCGTCGCGACTGAGATGAAGAACAACTCGTTCAAAATGGCACGCTTCGCTGTCCAGTCGCTCCTCGCAGGCGCAGACAGCATGAAACTGGGCTACATCTCCCGTGCAACTCCTCGCGATGCTTCCCGTCACTTTATCCTCGGCACCTCGTGGCTCAAGCCCCGCGAGCTGGCTGGTCAGATGGCTGTTAACCTGAACAACGGTTGGGGTATTGTCCGCACGATCGCCGACCTTGCCCGCAAGGCCGATGAGGGCAAGTACGTACTGCTCAAGGACCCCAACAAACAGGTCGTCCGAATGTACCGTGTCCCATCTAACTTTGGCGAGGACATGGACGACATTGCCGAAGAAGCCGAAGAGACCCCAGCACCTGCTGCCTAGATTAGTGCTCGCTCTCATCTGTCAAAATGCATATTCACATCGGGACCGAGATGGAAGAGAATGCATGTTGCTGAGTACGGACTATGCTGATGAGAAACCTTCTGCTCAAGTGGAAACGTTGTGAGGTGCGATACTGCCGGGGAAGGTTTACGCGTGGAGACGAGGAGACTTGGGCGCAGCGAGGGAGTCTTGAGGACGGCGACGCTGGATCTGAGCGACCATTTCGTGGTCCTCCGGTCTCGCGCTTTCAATTGGATCGTATGTCTGGTCAATGTGATCGCCTTGATCTTGCTCCAGCATCGCTTCGTCGAGTTCTTCTTCCTGCTGCAGAAACGGGTGGTCGAGAAGTGCTTTCGCGTTCCAACGTTTAGTGCAGTCGAGATGCATGCAGACTTTGACAAAGTCGAGCGCGTTGGCCACGTCCTGCTGGTACTGCTCCGGGTCAGGCTGCTTCTCAAAGTCAGTCAAGCTCGGATTGAGACGGAGTATAAAGTCAATGATCCTGCCGGAGCTACCGCCAGATGCTATGGAGGGTATGTTGCAGACGAAGGTGCGGTTGTGAAGCAATGCACACTGCTCCATTCTCTTTTTCCCAAAAATAGTCGAGATCTCAAGCAGAGCTTCGACGTCGTCGGTAGAGTTGAAGACGGGGAACTTTCTTGTTAGGAACGAGAGCATGATCACTCCTGCCGACCAAATGTCAATGGCAACGGTCTGATCCTGGCACTTGAACAGGACTTCGGGAGCTCGAAAGCCGCGAGTGCCAGCTCGATTCGCGCGGACACCATGCCGTGGATCATTTTTGAGGTAGCCTACACGCTCCGCAGGGGGTTCCATCTTTGCTGCTGTAGAAGAAGATCCCGCGCCCGTGGCTGTTGCTGCTGCACCCGACACTACATTGGTTGATGAGGAAGCCAGGGCACGGCCAGGCTCGAAATGAATCGAGTCGACGCTGCGATTGATCCCAGCCCGGCCATGGGGAAGCTCGAGAGTAGGACAGGAGTGATGGCACTTACCCCTCCAGTCAGCAGGGTCGAACCTTTCCGCCAGACCGAAGTCACATAATGTGCCAAAGCCAGTCTTGGGATCATACAGAAAGTTGGCCGGTTTAACGTCTCGGTGCATGATACCGGCTTCGTGGACGCTCTGCAGCGCAGCAAAGAGACAGCGAAAGTAACACTTTAGATCACACAGCGGCAACACCTTGTGAAAGTCGCGAAAATCGCTGTGTCGACTGTAAGGCATCACCGCGATGATTTGGTCCTCGGCACGAAAGGCTGTGATGAGATAAGAGACGTACTCGGCTGGACGCAGGTCCTCCATGATGGCCAGCTCGTTGAGAATACGGCTCGGACTTGAAGTAACGTAGATCTTTTTCAGGGCCACGTAGACGACTCCACGACGGTTATGGTCAAGAGGACCGCGTGTCATCCACTCGTCATTGTCGTACGTCGAATGCTGCAGGTCAATGGCTTTGTATACAGACGAAAATGTTCCTTCGCCTAGACGGTCGACGATGCTGTAATTTTCG
Source organism: Farysia itapuensis (assembly GCA_023212645.1). Classification (NCBI taxonomy): domain Eukaryota; kingdom Fungi; phylum Basidiomycota; class Ustilaginomycetes; order Ustilaginales; family Ustilaginaceae; genus Farysia; species Farysia itapuensis. The sequence goes on along the minus strand of JALBYC010000005.1, from coordinate 554,638 downwards.
CCAAGCGCCGGTATACTTTTTTCCATGTCTTGTATCTCCCACTCGAGCTCCAATAGTTCGCGCTGAGACGCTGCAGGCCCTCTGCTGCTCGACAGATCCGTCTCTGCTTCGTCATCGCTGTCAGCACCGGCAGCTAAAGGAGTGCCATGACCGCTCGCTTCGGGCGATTCGGCTACATAAGCCGGTTCAGCTTCCACGCTCAAGGCCGAGCGCGCGGACTGTTCCTGAGATGCCGAGCGCATATATGCTGAATGCGAAGTCGGCAAATGTTGCTGCTCGACCGCTGCCATGATGCTGCTCGGGCGTTGACACGGTCTTGTCTCTTACCTTGACCGCATACGTTCGAGTATTTTGAGGATGTATGCGGGTGCCAACGAGTCCGAAAGAGATGCTGAGGGCAAAATCCACGCGTATTGAGCTGTCAAGGAGTTTGTTGCTGGCCACTGCTACGGATGACTGAGGCGTTGGAGGGTGGTGAGAGGAGGAGGAAAGTGTTGTTCTCTTTCCATGACGCGATTTTGTGCTCCACATTTTTGCATTCCTTCCTGCACTCACGATCAACACTTCATCGACTCTTCGTGCCGTCAAGTCATGGCGCAGTCGCCATCGTCAGATGACGCTGTAAGTATCAAATGTCTGCTTGCTAGCAGCGACAGCTATTCACGTACTCTTCCGCTCAGGCGACACCTTTTCTGCTTAGAGTTTGCGTCAAGACTGCGCCATTTCGATCGCTGGCAGACTTTGATCCACCTTCCAGAGCAGTACAAGATGAGTTCAAGTTGCATCTCTGGTAAGTTCACTACGACTCTCTTCTGACACAGTCGACACCACTCTGACCACATTGTCCACTACATTAGGAAGACCAACACGCTCAGAGACGTAGCGCAAATGCTGTCAGAAGCAGATGCAAGTCTGTCAACACCACTTGCTCTGCACGCTTTCCGCCAGGTCTACTACGACCAAGAGCAAGCTCGCTACTCTGCGAACATCGTGGGTGCAGGCATTACTCGTGTACCTCTGGATAGCATCGCGAGCTTGCTAAGCGATATCGATGGGCTTTCAGATAGCCCAGTGCCCAAAACAAATTGTACCAGCATCCTGGGCTTTGACAAGCTGCGCTCCCAAATTGATGAGGATGCTGCTTCTAGTACACTTGCAAAACTCAATCTCGCGCCAGGCGATCAACTCGACTGCGCGATAACACCCGATCCGACCTTGTCGTCCCGCGCCAGCTCATCGAGATCCGGCAGCAACTATTCCAAACGCTAGCACAACACACGTCATCAAAGAGACACCAGGCCAGAATGATTGAATTCACCCAGCTATGTGGCAAGAAAAAAGGAGTGTGGTGGGTGAGATCCCTTTTTGGAGAGAGAGACTGTTGATGGCAAACACAAAGTCAGCAACCGTCCTACTTTGTTCGATCGGAGAGTTGGTGTATCAGACATGTATAATGATTCCGGATAGGATGTTATCTTCGCTGAGCCCTTGTCCGCAAAGACAGGGCACAATCCGTTGAGGGAGTCCTGTAGATCATCATTTTGCACCGTCAAAACAACTAACCTTTTGAAGAAGGCCTTTATCGGCTCTTGAAGTACTCGAGCAGAACGTTGAGGCCCTCGCTCTCCTCTCCGTAGTCCTTGACGACGACGCACGAGCAGCCAACGACTTTACGGGCGTTGCCCTCACGGTCGATCTTGCAGAGACCGGCCCAGGTGCCGAGCGTCTTGGGGTCAGACACCTTGAGCAAGTCGATCTTGTGCTCGTTGCAGAGAGCCTCAACGAGCTTGAGGTACTCGGGCTCGTTGCAGGTCTCAACAAGAACGCAGAGGTGGGCCTGTCGTCGGTCGAGAGCCTTGGCGCACTCACGCAGGCCTCGTGCGAGACCGTCGTGCATGAGCGACTTCTTGAGAACCTCTTGGAGAGCATCCTCGATGGACATGGCGCCCTTGGCGGCGGGGGCAGCGTCGGTGGCCTCGAACTCGACCTCCTGGACGTCCTGGGGAACTTCTTCTACGTCAGACATGATGTGGAAAATGGGCTTCTTCGAAAGAAATCAAGGGTGATTTCTAGCTCAGCGCTGATGGGATGGTGTGAAACTTGCGTAGGCCTCATACGTTCGTACTTTACCAAACAGAAGAATCTTGAGAAGACGCGGATCCGCCCATAATTCGGCCGAACAAAATGGCAATTTAACAGCGCAAATACGAAAAGTCGAACTTGAACCTCTGGTGGCCGAGCCGTAGCTATACGAGATCGTCGACAGTTGCAGAGCATGCTAGTCAGCGTGATACATCACAAGGGTGTGCAGGTGAAGGTTTCTTCTCCTTCAGCCGCGGATAGGTAGCACTGCTTTCCTAAGCATTCAACACCTCGGCATTCCAGCATAGCAGTAGCAACACTTCACCTGATTCCGAGGTTGTTAGAGTTTCGTCGAAGATATACAAAGATTTCACGTGACCCGAACATGAAATTATGAATTTACAGATTTGGCTGAAAGACCCTAACAGGCTTTCGCTTTGCGCTCATCGAATCACCACTACCACCACACATATTCTCGCCCAGCATGTCGAACGTAAGTTTCATCAACTGGTACGCAAACCATCTAGGCTGTCTGTCCTGACCGTCTGCGTTTCGCTATCGTACAGGTGGAGCTCGGTGTACAGACGGAAAAGGCTTTCCAGAAGCAGTCTATCTTCCAGAACTCGAAGACTGCCCGTAAGACCACTCGTGATCGACGATGGTACAAGGACATCGGCCTTGGCTTCAAGACACCCAGAGCCGCTATCCAGGGCAACTACATTGGTAAGTCTTGCAGACAGCAGCCGTCAGCCCGGTCGATACATTTCAGTAAAAGCAAAAGCAGACTGGTTGAGGGAAGGACAAGCAACGGAATCGCCTCCCAAGAGCTCAGTGGAGCAGATTGGATCAGTACCGATACGCTCAGCACCTCAGTCAGTCAGCATTGATATGCTTCAATCGCCGACACAGTAATCCGGCTGCGTGCTTTGGTCTACCAGCAGATATGGCGATATTTTCTCGAAATACCGCCGTCCTCATCAACTCTCGCGACATTCCGCCATTTGCCCAGCCTCGGGCGCTCTGCCTGATACCGTGACCTGCGCTTGTCAGAATTGTTGCACCAGCTCGGCGGCTGATCTTGTTTCTCTGTAACCCGTTCTCGTGCTGACGTTCGCCTCGCCTTTACACAGACAAAAAGTGCCCATGGACTGGTCTCGTCTCGATCCGAGGACGAATTCTGACCGGCAAGGTGATCTCGACCAAGATGACGCGAACCATTGTCATTCGACGAGAGTACCTGCACTTTGTGCCCAAGTACAGCCGTTACGAGCGACGACACAAGAACGTTGTTGCGCACGTCTCGCCCGCTTTCCGAGTCGAGGTTGGCGACACCGTCACCATTGGCCAGTGCCGACCTTTGTCCAAGACAATCCGTTTCAACGTGCTCAAGGTCGCCAAGGACAAGTCCGCCGAGAAGGCCGCCAAGCAGTTTGGTAAATTCTAAGCGTCTCTGCGCCAACAAAAGCAACACAGTCATGTTGAGAACGCGAGAGCTCTCGTGACCTATTGTCCCCAGCATCTTCTCTTTGTATACTCTCACTCGCACATAACTCTCGCATGTTCTCTCAATTTGACACATCTAGCCAAATCGTGCTGATCTAACACTGAATTTCCGATCACGTCGAGCGCGACTGTGAGAGTAACAACGCACAGACACACTGCCACCTGTCCTTCTGTCAACAAGCCATCATGTCGTTCGACTTTGGTGACGCAAAGCCTTCTGACCCCACTGCCGACTTCTTGGCGCGCGAAAGAGAGGCTGCAGGCGTGCTATCTGGCGACGCTGATCTGTTTGGTGCGGGAGGAGGTGTTTCATCGGGAGGAGGCAATGACTTTTCCGCATCCGCTTACCCTGCGCTAGACGACGATGGGCTACCCGTACCAACCAAGCCGAGCAACAACACTGCTGGCGGATTCGGGTTTGACGACGATGATAATGACCTTCTCTCTGGGTCTGCGGCGGCCAGCAAGCCAGTAGACGACGAAGTGGGCAAGTTCCAGCAGAGTTTCCCAGAGCTAGACGATGGACCATCTGCCAACGGCACCTACGATCATGACGATGTTGTCGAATCGCGTGCTGCTCCCGCGAGTGCGCCGGCACCTGCCGCACAGCCTACTTATTCGTACTCGTACGAGGAACCATCCGAGGATCCAGAAGCTGTCGTCGCTTGGCGCGAGTCGCAGAGAGACGCGATCGCCAAGCGCGATGCTGAGGCCGAACGCAAGAGAGGCGAAGCTATCTCCAAAGCCGAGCAGGACATTGACAAGTTCTACGCCGAATACAACGCCAAGAAAGAGAAGAACATTGCCACCAACAAGGAGCAAGAGGCTGCGTTCCAGGAGCAGCGATCGCGTGAACTGGCCGAGGGCACGACGTGGAACCGAATCACCAAGCTGCTGGAACTGCAAAACTCACAGAGCAAGACGATTGCCAAGATCGGACCAGGCAGCTCGGACCTGTCACGCATGAAGGAGCTCTATCTCTCTTTGCGGAGAGAAGGCGAGACCGCGCCAGGCGCCGCCGGATATTAGGCCACGCGAAATTCTAGTTGATACATTTTTGAACAGAGAGTACAAGTACAGCATAGGTGCAGCAGTTGGGAGGAGGGGGATTTCTATAGGAAATACTCGGGGGCAGGACGCTTTGCGGGCACACCATGTGCCTCCTGCGCGGCTGCGTCGAACGTTTCGTATTTTTGATTGAGTGCATCGTCGAGTTTGAGAATGGAAGCGACGTTTCCGCAACGGTAGCAATAGTTGGGCGCCGACCACACGGTCACGATGGTTTGATCGAACATGAGTTTGTAGCCTTCGAGCACGAGCTGATGCGCTCTGGCTATTAAGTCGAGATCGTTGGTATGGGCGAATTGAGAGACCACGTCTCCGCCGAATAGGTAGCCTGCGCCGCGGGGAGATATGCCCCAACCTGTGATGTCGTCTGGATCCGACCAGAGCAGATCGCACATTGCACCGTCGTGCGGTACCTCTTGCTTGCGATCTATTGATCGAATTTGATCGAGACTGTTGATCGTTGGCGAAAGACCTCCGTGCACGCAAAAGACGCGTCCGTCGACGACCGCGCCGAGAGCGAGGTAGTCAAACACCTCGCAGCAGTAGCGCCACACATTGACACTGCCGTACTTGCGGACGCATTCGTCGTAAAAGCCATAGACCTGTGTGATTTGACGACTCTCGTGATTCCCTCTGATGAGAGTTATGCGGTCTGGATAGCGAACCTTGAACGCCAAGAGCAATAAGAATGTCTCGACAGAGTAAAAGCCGCGATCGACAAAGTCACCCATGAAGAGATAATTGGTGTCGGGACACATGCCGCCGTGCTTGAAGAGCTCCATGAGATCAAAGAACTGGCCGTGTATGTCGCCGCATATTGTTACGGGAGCATCAACGTGCTGAACATTGCCCTCTTCTATCAAGATTTCGCGTGCCTTGAGACACAGCTCCTTGACCTGTGTTTCTGATAGCGGCTGGCATTTTTTGAGCTGCTCAATCTGCAAGTCCAAGTCGCTCGGCATTTTGGACGATGCGCCTTGAGTGCCAAGGACCGAAACAACGGTCTGGCGTGTCCCAGTGACTGGATTGTGGGTGGCGTTTGAGCAATGTAGGCGTGGGAGGATGTGGGCAGTGGTCGTGAGATGGAGGTGAGTTCGCTGCACGTCGAAATATTGAATTTTTCCAACCCCGGCTTTGAGTTTTTTTTGACAAGCAAATTTCCGCCAGAAATTCGATAGATAAATGCTGTCCACAAAAAGACGGCCCTAAGGCCATCCCGCTAGACCGTCGAACAACGTTGCGCTCTGAAACGCGTGCAGACATGAAACAAGCTGTACTAGCCTATTCATGAGGCATATATCGCGTCTCTCATACCTTAAGCGCGTTCGCCGGTGCCGATAATCTCCGAGACGGGGAAACGCGGAAACGCGGGCAGGTACGTTTTGTGTTAGGCCGCCAAACGCAATCCGATCCGTCGATCCGTCATGCGATCCGTCATATGTCATCGTATTGCCGCACTCTTCACAGATTCACGGGCACTCCCTACTTCTGTATAACCACACAATGCTGGCAGTGAGCTCTAATACAGGCAAGCGGCTCGCCTTCCGCACCGTTGCCCAACTCGTCTCGCGAGAGGGCGAGAGTGCCGCTCGGTCAGCCTTGCCTCGAGGACTGAGCACGTGTTCAAGGCCACAGAGCGCCGCTACACCGCGCTTGACGCCAACGATTCACACCGTTCAAAGTCGTGCCCTGGCGACAGCAGCTCGCTCAGATGCCTTTGCGAAGCTGACAGCCGAAGATGTTGAAGCGTTCGCCAAAATGCTGCCTTCGCCCTCACAAGTCTTGACGACAATCGCCCCTCCTTCCGGCTCGAAAGTCGAACAAGTCGACGCAAGCGAATTGGAGATGTACAACAACGACTGGATGCACAAGTACTTTGGCAAGTCACAGCTTGTGCTCAAACCCAAAACCACACAGCAGGTTTCCGAGATTCTCAAGTACTGCTCATCCAAGAATCTGGCTGTAGTCCCACAGGGCGGAAATACGGGACTCGTTGGCGGAGGCGTACCGGTATTCGACGAAGTTGTCGTCAGCCTGGCCGGACTCAACCAGATCCGCGACTTTGACGAAATCTCGGGTACAATGGTATGTGATGCTGGATGCATCCTCGAGAGTCTGGACAATCACATTGCCGAGAAAGGCTATATGATGCCTTTGGATCTCGGAGCAAAAGGCTCTTGCCACATCGGCGGCAATGTTGCCACCAATGCGGGTGGCCTACGATTCCTACGATACGGCAGCTTGCATGGAAATGTTCTTGGCCTTGAAGTCGTGCTTCCTGACGGGACCATCATGGACAATCTTTCCACCTTGCGTAAGGACAATACCGGCTTCGATCTCAAGCAGCTCTTTATTGGGTCTGAAGGCACAATTGGTCTAATTACAGGTGTGTCCATTGTCACGCCTCGCCGGCCCTCGGCAATGAACGTCGCTGTCTTTGCCCTTGATTCTTACGAGGCTGTCCAGAAGGTCTTTGGTCAAGTCAAGAAGCAATGCGGTGAGATTCTGTCCGCCTTTGAGTTCTTTGACCAGACCTCCTTTGACGTTGTCCAGAAGCACGCTACTGCGGGTGTTCGCGATCCCTTCGAAGCGCGACACCCCTTTTACGTGCTTATCGAGACATCAGGCTCCAACAAAGACCACGACGATGAAAAGCTGCAGGTTTTACTGGAAGATCTCATGGAGAACGGCCTGATTCAAGACGGTGTGCTTGCCCAGGACGAAACACAGCTGCAGTCTCTCTGGGCACTTCGCGAAAGTATCCCAGAGGCGGCCGGTAAAATGGGCAAGGTTTTCAAGTACGATCTGTCCATGCCGATCGGCAAGATGTATGAACTAGTGCTTGATATGCGTAAGCGCTTTGAGGAACATGGTGTACTCGGCGAGGACAAGGACGTCGGCGCGGTCTGCGGCTACGGACATATAGGCGACGGCAACCTGCACATCAATATTGTTGCCAAAACCTACGACGAAAATATCGAGAAAATCATCGAGCCCTACATCTACGAATGGACGAGCAAGGTCAAGGGGAGCGTCTCGGCAGAGCATGGTCTGGGATACATGAAATCCACCAAGATTGGCTACACAAAGACACCCGAAGCGATCGAATACATGAAGAAAATCAAGGACCTCTTTGACCCCAAAGGCATCCTCAATCCCTACAAATACATACAGGTCTAGCTTCGTTGTGCAATGTATACAGCTTTTGAACAATGTCTCGAAACCTCGGGTGTCGGGGCTGAGGACCTGTCGGTTGCTGACGTGCTCCACTTTTTCCGCGCCGCAGAATTGCTTCTTGAGACCCTTCGCTGAATCAACTCGTACAATGTCGTCTTGGGTATCGCCGTCCATGGCGCGGTTCGGCCACAGTGGTCCTTCTTCAACATCATTGGAGTCAGGTCCTGCAGAGACAAGCGCTGGTCCCCGATTTGAACCAGTCTCATTAGGCTCCTCATCGGTTCTTAAACCTCTGACGCCCCCCAATGTGCTCAACTTGACACCCAACACCTGCCTAGCTGTTTCAGAGTTTCGCGTCCTTTTGCGCCAGTACCGAGCCTTGGATGACGGTATTACGACACGCTTGAACCGTTCTTTTGCTCGATCGCGCGATCTAGGACAGTCGGCATCTCCCTCTTTGCTGTCAGGCGGCGGTAAAGTTACCTCCAGCTCATCTACAGATCTCGGCACGAGCACGTACGCTAACGCCGCTCCGGGGGCATGTGCCGCTTTCTGGAGAGAACTAGTTGACGCCTGGATCGGAAGAGAGGAAGTTGTCAAGTTCTGTATCCGTGTTGTCGACGAAAAGACAGCATCGCTACCGTCACCGCAACCGCCACATAGGCTTACTGTGCAAGAACCAAAGGCCAGCAAACGCCCCTCTACAGATGACAAATTGCTCGACGCAGACTACTACAGCCGAGTGCGCGCAAACACGTCTCCTGCTACTGCCAGTGATGTCAACTCACAGTTCCTTGTGGACGATGTAGGACGGTCCGGCAGTCGGTCGGAGAACACCGCACAAGTCTTGCGCCGGCAGCTGCACAACGAGCTGGCCGTTGAGAGTATCATTCGCGCCAGAAGCTTGGACGGTACGTTTCAATGTATGTCAAAGCTTTGCGTTTCCGTCACTGACTTAATCTCGCTTTCTTGATCACAGCTTTCAAGTCTCGCTGCAAGTTCTTCGAGCCTAGTCCACCATCCGGTCCCAAGGGAGACCAAGAACGTGCCATGTGGGAAGGTAGACCCACGCCGTTCGCAGCCGAAACCGTCAGGCAATAGACTCACGAAGTACCGTCACCAATTCAATCCCCTCTCTCGCTCCAACCCAAAGATGCCTTGTGCGTATACTTTCTTAATTTTGCATGGGAGAGACTAGAAAGTCACAGATGTGGGAGCAAGACCTTGCTTGACGCAGCTGGGGCAGCCCTTCTTCACCACAGCGGTAGTGCGCAGCCGCGCTTCGTATTTGAGTTTCGCTTGCAAAAGACGGGTCAACTCGTCCGCCCGGAGTTTGGGTCCAAACCCAGCGGCGCCGAACCCTCCGTCATTGTCAGCGGCGGCGGTGATGGAGTGGTCAGCTTTGTAATCTACACTACCCCAACGATTGCGAACACTTCTCGAGCTGGCAAAAGCTTGACTGGTCGTTCCACGCAGCAGGATTTCGCGTACAGCCAAGTCTGCAGGTTTGGGCGCCGGGATATTGACAGGGGGAAGGAGACACGTCAAATGGTGCATGTGACCGCACAGATAGATGACCACTTTGGGTTGTCGGGCTGCACTGAACGTGTCCGTCACCAGTTTGCCAGTGCCGTCCGCCTCGTCACCACTGCTGAGCGATGTCAATGCGGAGAACAAGACAAGACCGCAGGTCGAGCAGACGGTCTCGCGGTCAGCGTACGTTGCATAGCGCTGAGACCGTTGTAGCTCGTCTGCTAGCACCCTTGTGTCATGGCTCAAAATAGCTTCGCAGCCTTCCAAAAGCGAGATTTGTAGAGCGAAGTCGGACAAGATCTTGATCAGAGCTTGCTTGAGACCAGGCACCTCCAGGCCATTCTTGATCCTCCGAATCAGACGGATAGGATCAATTTCCGGGCCGACATTCTCGAGGAGACCTCGAATAAAAGCGGGCCGCGACTCTGAGTATTTGAGCAGATCCTCCCACAGATCATCGTCGTTCTGTTCTTTGGCGAAATCAATGGCCCGCTCCACATCACCCAATCTCTCGATGATGAGCGATAAAGCTCGCTTGTTGTCCCCCACCCGACCCAACAAGAAGACCATCTCGGGGATAAAGTCGCGCTCTGAGCATACCTTGTACGCCTTTTCGAAGGAGTAAAACGACGACATGGCCCGCAGATACGCCATCAACCTTTCAGGCTCGTACTCGGCGTAGAGGCTGACTTGCAGGTCTGCATATGGCGTGACCTGATTCGAATCCCTGTCGAAAAGCGCGTCGAGATACATGTAGAGATACTTGGGATGACCGTCGAGTTGCTGTACCACACGATTGATTGGGATGGAGAAGGTGTGATCCACCAGCAGCTCGATAGCGGCGCCATGCTTCGAACTTTGCCTTCCAGCTGCGTGTTCGTCCTGTGCTCCTACCCTCGCTGTACCTGCAGACTCTCGATCACGTTGTGCTTTCAGATCCTCCTCAAACTCGACAAGGAGCAAGGCCTGATCTTGTACAGCCGTGAAAAGATTGTTCTCCCGGATGAGATCGAAAACGTTCGGCCGCCGAAGACGCAAAAACCAGACCAGCGCCTTCGAAGGTTGTCTGTTGCGTATGTATATTTCAGCCAAGCACTCCATCAGCAGTCGCTCTGTCGCCTTGTCCTTTCTGGCCTTTCCAGCCAATCGGTCTTCAATAGCCAGAACCACGGCTTGCGTCGAATAAATTTCGGCCGGCCAATCTTGGACCGTCGACAAGAGCTTGCTGGGATCATGCTGCAAGAAGTGAGCCAAGATCATGTCGTACACCAATCCAGTTAGTGTTGGGTCCGAAGTAGGAACATAAGGAATGGCCGTCCCCAATTGACCCTTCTCGACAAACATGAAGATCCAGTCTTCCCATGCACCAACATTGCGACCTAGGATTTTGCTCGCCACCCGTGCGGCTTCTTCGAATCGGTTCTCGTCGACCAAAAAATTGAGATAGTTCCTCCCAATTTCTTCTGAGTTGAAGCCGTTCTCAGCTGCGGCTTTGCTCCCCATAGCTTCGACCTTGACAAGCGCCTCCTGGTACTTACGTCTCTCCAGCAGCCATTCGACGTGATCCTTCTCGTCTCGTGGCTTGGACACGACAATATCCTTTGGGGACACCACATAGAATTGTGACAACTCGGCGGTTGAGCCGGTCCGCACCTTGCGACCGGCCAACAAGGCGGCTGAGTATGCTCGTGCCTCGGCAGAAGGGACTAGAAGATAGTCGTTGCACTGAAAGCGTGCAAAATCATTGAGACTCAGCACATCGGAGGAAAGTTCTTCGCCTGCACGACTGATGATGCGAAGTTCCGGCCTTAAAGCCTGACGACGCTTGTACACCTCATCCGAGTCTGGATGGGCGGGAGCTTCTGTGATGTAAGCCAATACTAGATAGTCGAGACCATACGGGACGATCCCAGATATCATACAATCGAGCTGAAAGATGGCGGTGATCTCAACCACATAGTGTGGCTGGCGGGATGGGCTTGATACCAGACTGCCCGACTTGTTCAGGTTCGAGCTTCTGACAGATCCAGGGGGAGAAGTGGCTTGATTACGGTCGCGGATCCTGACAACCTTGATGTGGTCAGCCCAAGCGACCAACAGAGTCCGATCGTCTTGCCAGTAGAGCGTGCATCTGTAAAGGTCTGCACGGGCATCCTCGCTCGGAGCGGAGATGAAGCTGACGCGTTGGTTGGAGGTGTTGTCGTATATCCTGACACCCTTGTCATTGGCCCAGGCTATCAAGTTTCCACGCCATTGCGTTGTCCAGACAGGCCCTTCGCCGGAATGTAAGACGGTTTCTTTGTGTCCGAACCAGTTCTTTTCTCGTTGACTGACGGCACCGGCCATACCGCCGCAGACAAACGCTCGAGTTGACTTGCGACCAAAGCCAGGTTCGAGCGACACGCATCGCATAGGGCGTTTAAAATCAAAGATGTATTGCTCCGAGGTGGCAAGGGCCGATATCGTCACTAGACCGTCCATAGAAGCTGCGGCAACAAAGTCCGAGGTTGAGTCAATCACCAGATCCAAGATTGATGCAGTATGCAGCCGAAAGCCTTTGACCAGATTTCCATCTACGTCGAGGATATAGATCATACCGCCATGTGTCCCCAAGGCCATGAAGCGCGGCGATACGGCAAAGGCGGAGGCAGTGTCTTTCTTCAGGACATCAGTGACCCCGCCTTTGACTCGAGAGTACTTCAGAGAAGGCTCCGGGTCTTCTTCATCGTCTTCGTCTTCGTCCTCGTCCTCGCTCTCTTTGTCTTCGTCCGTGTCTGATACATTGGCAGCAATTTGATGGCCATCTTTGTTGTCCTCGTCTCGCAAACTTTGATTGGCGTCGTCTTCCTCTGCATGTGGTATTGAGCTGTGATGCGATCGTCGTTTTGCGTGCTTGTCTTCTTCCGCACCTACAGCCGTCCCTTCCGGCATTTCGCCCTCCACGAGCACAGACATTCTCTGGCTCTCGCCTAGCCCTTGTTCGCTATGTTGCTCGGCGCGAACAGCAGATCTCGACGGCGATTCTGTTGAAGTAGATTCAAGGATATTAGTGGAAGAAGTACTGGTCGACCTTCTGAGCGAGCCTGGTCGCTTCTTCTTTGTTTTACGCTTCGGCGATAATGTAGAAGACGAAGCCAGATTCTCTGCAGAGTCATCCTCCGTCCTATGTGCCACTCCATTGTCCTGCGGTGGGGCTATACCGGATGTAGCTTCGATTTGCGGCTGGTCGCCGGGCAGAGCGTAGTCCATCTCGAGTAGTCCGGCCTCTTCGTCATCATCATCAGGCAGCTTGATTGGTACGCCGGATAGTCCTGTGTCTCTCTGCAGTTCAGTGTCGTGAGCCTCCGTGCCTTGCTCTGATCTTGCAGCCGATCTTTGGGAGGATGGCCCTGCCTGCTCATTTGCCAGCTCACTGGTAGCTCCATATCCGGAGGAGTAGCTGCCGAGTCCGCTGTCTAGCGAAATCTGTGTCGTCGGTCGCTGTTTGCGACTCGAATCACGCTTGGTCAGAGTTGGAAAGCGCCGGTCTGCTTGGCGTTGTTTGATGTCTGAAGCCAGCTTGATGGCATCCTCTGGCGAGGACATGGCCAGCTAAGTCGCGAGCCGTAATCAATGCGATCAGGATACACACTGAGCTGGACTAACTTAGTCTCGCATTACGATGACCATCCTGGATCGACGGATTCTTGGGGAAGCGAGGCACAGACGATGAGACGATGAGCAACGAAGAGCAGGCTGGAGTGTGGAGCACCAGCCAACAATCAAACCGGTGAGTGAAATGCTAATATGAGCGCAAATGTCTTCTCAATTCTGTATTGTTCGGCAACATGGCCGAGTGGTCTAAGGCGTAGCATTAAGGAGTATCCGTGTTCTCGAACACGGTGTTCTGCTATCTTCGGGCGTGGGTTCGAATCCCACTGTTGTCACCTTACCGACTTTTTTTTTTTGGTACTTTGGTGCACAGGCTTTCCATTTTGTTACTGGCCTTCAGCGCTTCAGCTCTCATTGACATTGATCCATTAGTGTCATATGAGAAGGCAAGTCGTCGGGAACATGCAGTGAAGTGAAATACAGCCTGCTTCAAGTTTTGCATGACTGTGGGAAATTAATCAGGTTCAGCTACGATGTCCCAGTCTGAACCTTCTGGTCTCGAGGTCTGGCACAATCGTTTGAACCCGATGATCTGCAGTATGTTTGTGAGAACGAGTGAAGGTTATGTTCGTGAGGATGAGAGAAGGTTAAAGTACCATGAAGTTGGGAGGTGTATATCGCTTTGTGTGGTACACTGATTTTCCGGCCTGTACGGTGAAAGTGACAGTGTGGTTACAGTCAGTTCTGAGACTGCAGCTTGCGTATCAAGGGAGGCAATACTTACTTCCCAACCGTCAACATCTTTCATGATGTCCTTTTCACGGGCAACATTTGCCTCGTTCCTTCGGTAAGCGTCACGGTCAGACTCGGCGACGAGCAAAGGAATGATGTGAATCCTTGACCATGCCCTTTCTCTGTGCAATTCTCTGTGCACGTCGAATGCTGTGTCAGTTTTCGGCCATGATACGAGTACGGAACTTAGAACACCTACCTTTGTTCGAGATTGGAGACGCCAACCTTGTAGAAGCCGTAGCCGCAGATGGCAAGCACACCTCCGAAGATCGTAAGTCCAGAGAGGTTTTTGCCCGGTAGGTTCCGCTTGTATCGGATGGGCTGGTAGCCTCCGGTTGGTGGCAAATCTCTATGTTGGAGAGGAGACAAACGTCATGCGAGGTCAGTGATACCTTCTAGGTTGCACCGTAATGCTCGTTGACGATACTTACTGTCGATAAGGCACTGGTGAAACAATGAGGAGCATACCATGTCGCGAGGTGTGTCAGTGCTACGAACGCTAGTACTGCGCTACAGGAAGTGTGACTCACCTGAACCGCTCATGCTGTTAAGTACCGAGATTGGTGAAGAGACACGGTATCCCCAAGCAGTCGCGATGAGGAGGGGCCACCAATTCCCGCTAGCTTTTTCGGTTCCGAATCGTGCATGCGGATTTTGACTTTTTTTTTGGTGATTTCGGTGAATTTCAAGATTTTTTTGAAGAGGGGCCTTCGTTCATTGCGCACCTGTACACGCAAAGCTAACGCCATACACAGCTCAGCAGAATGGCTAAAGGCGGCGGGTCACAGCTGTCGCAACTGAAAGCTAAGCTGCACAGCTCGGGTGTCACTGATAGGCGTCAAGCCTCCAAAAAGTCTCGTCAACGCCATGGAGGACAGGATGAAAAGGATGCTGCTGCAAACAGACGCAAGAAGATCAGCTCAATCGTCGGTACACTCAACCCTTTCGACGAAAAGGTGACAAAGCCCAAGCACGATGTACTGGGACGTAAGATCAAAGGAGCTGTAGGACGTCCAGGTGCAGCCAAAGCGAGCGGCTTGGCTCAGCGCCGTGCCACTCTGTTGCCGGAATGGGAGGCTCGGAATCGAGCAGGCGGGTTCGTCGACAGACGATTTGGAGAAAACGACGCCAACATGACTCCCGAAGACAAGATGCTAGAACGATACGCCACCGAGAAGCAGAGAAGGGCTGCGAAAGGCGCTGCTTTCAACCTCAATGATGATGACGAGCTCTTGACCCATTATGGCCAGAGCTTGGGTGGCATGGATGACCTGGCCGATATTCGACTTGGAGACGATGAAGACGAAGACGGTGAGTATACAATCCCGAAATCGGGTCGGCTCGATGCGGAAGACAACATGATGATCTGCTACTGGCGATTCAACTTGACCCGGACTCAATTGTGCTGACAAGCACGACCCCATGACGGTCAAACGATTCTACTGGAGATTTCTGATTGCTTTGCTTGCCAAGCCGGTGCATACTGTCGCTGTCTCAGTCTATTGACAATAGTTTCTTTTCATTCAACACAGATGCTGGCCGACTTACTGCGCAAGGTCATTTTGGTGGCTTCGACGACGATGACGGAGGTGCTAACGACGGAGAGAAATCCAAGGCGGACGTCATGCGAGAACTCATCGCCAAGTCCAAGTATCACAAGCTCGAACGACAGAAAGTCAAAGACGCTGATGATGATCTCAGAGAACAGCTGGACGACGATCTAGCTGAGATTCGTGGCTTGCTGTACCAGCAACCCGCAGCAGTAACTAACGAGGTCGATGGCGCCAAGCCGAAACTGACGTTACCGGAATCTGCTGGTACTAGCGGGACCGGCAACGCCGTCGTAGACATGAAGAAGCCTTCTAGCTCGTATGACGTTTTTGTTCGCGAGATGGCATTCGAACGTAGAGCCAAGCCGCAAGATCGACTCAAAAGCGAAGCTGAACTGGCGGCTGACCAAGCACAACGGCTGCTCAAGGCTGAAAAAGCCCGCCTAAAGCGTATGCGTGGTGACAGCGACGACGAATCCCAAGTTGATGAGAGCGAGCAAAGTGCTGGTCGCAAGAAACGCAGGAAGGCGGCTGCATCTGCGAGCGCCAAACGTTCCGGCCAAGCTGATGATCTGGATGACGACTTCGAACTCGACGGCATGACTGCAGGCGAAGTCTATGGTCTCGGTTCCGGGCTAGCTGAAGATGGTGCTGAGGAAGACTCTGAAGAAGAGGACGAAGAGGATGACGAGGAAGAAGATGACGAAGGCTCCCAAGAGGAAGCAGGTTCAGCAGAGCCAGCCTCGGCTGCAGAAGACGAAAGCGATGGCGATGAAGATGACTTTGCGGATCTCGCCGATATTGAACATGCTGTTCAAATTGGAGAGGATGAAGACTCAGAGAAGGAGGGAGAACACGAAGCATTGACAAACGGCGTTGCTGCTGTGAACAAGTCTAAGAGGGCATCTGGTCCTGCCAAAAGTGCCGGCTTATTGTCAGCTCCAGCGACATCAGCCGCGTCCACGAGCAAAGTTCCCTACACCTTCCCATGCCCAGCTACGCATGATGAGCTGCTCTCAACACTCGAAGCTCACTCGATCGAACCGCGGTATATCCCTATCGTCATCAAGCGAATCAGGACACTGCATCACGCCAGTCTGGCAGAAGACAACAAGTACAAATTGCAAGCCTTCATCGGCGTTCTGATTGATCATGCATTGCACTGGGCCGGACAAGCACAAGCGGCAACCGACGATGCAGAACAGCAACGCAAATTGGCTTTTGCCATTGTGAACGCCCTCGTTCCGCACATCTCCAATCTTTCTCAAGCTTATCCGCTTGCATCGGCGCAACATTTTGTCAGCAAGCTCGCATTGATGCAGAGGAATCTGTCGCGTGGACTGGCGAAAGGGGCTACAGACCCTGAGGCGAGGACGTGGCCTGGACTTGCTGAACTTACGCTGCTGAGATTGGTCGGATCGATCTGGCCAACGTCAGACCGACAGCATCCGGTCACAACTCCACTCATCCTTCTGATCGCACAGTATCTCGGTCACGCCAGAATCCGCTCCCTGCGCGACATTGCCTCTGGTCTCTTTCTCACATCGTTGGTGGTCTCGAACGAGCAAGACAGTAAACGACTTGTTCCAGAAGCTCTCAACTTCCTGTACTCCGCCGTTGCCATCCTTGCTCCTCTTCAGCATCAGAACAAGGGTATGGTAGTAATTGACAAGACTGCTGAAGAGTACGGAATTCCGACTCCTGATGTCAATGCCCCGCACACAGCAGATCTCCGTCTTAGCAACGTGAATGCTGTTCTTGACGACAGTGAGGCTATCGACCTGCCCGCTCTGATGACAGCTGCAGACGACGATGTACAGGCCGGTGCAACCTCACTGAAACTCGCGACGACGCTACTGACGGAATTTGTCGAGCTTTATCAAGGCTCGACTTCGTTTGTCGAGCTCTTCACACCCTTTTCGACACTGCTAGCACAAATTGCACCCACGCCTTACATTCCATCAGAGTTGCACTCCACACTTGCGAGACAGATCAAGATGTCTGCCTCATCGCGAAGATTCCTGCGTCTGCAAGCGCATCGAGCAATCCCCATTTCGACACAGGTCCCTAAATTCGACCAGCAAGGATTCAACCCAGACCGCAAGGGAGCTCTGGATCCCGACGCCGATCGAGTGCAGATCGCCAAGATGAAAGCACTGATCAAGAAAGAGAGAAAGGGAGCGATTCGCGAGCTGCGCAAAGACAATCAATTCCTCGCCGACGTCAAGCAACAGGCTCGCGAAGAGGAAGACCGCAGCTACAAGAAGAAGATGGACAAAATTATGTCTACGCTGCAAGACGAACGCAGCGAACAGAAGCAGATGGAGAAGGCAAAGGCCAACATCAAGCGCCGTGCGGGCAAGAAGTAGTGACAACACACCTCTGGCAATGTATGATATGGCTATTGAGCACTTTTTTTCCGGGTGATGATGTGGAGAAAATAAAATCTGAACAGCATCAAACAGGCTCTGAAGCGCGACACTTTTTGGCTTCACGATTAGTGCACACATCCTTTGACATGGAGCAGAAGACTGGCAGTGTTCCTGGTTTGGCCACGAATGTACGCGGCTACACGACAGCGCATGCAACTACAGGTGGCGGGCCGAGCTCAGCTTCGTCCCTCCAGCCGACAACAAGAGGCATAGATCAAGGCGGCTGGTCAATTCGCGTTACCAGTGGTCCCATTGGCTCCTCAGCCGAGATGGACGCCTTGTCCGACGTTCTTGGCATGCCGCCGCCAGAAATGGCGTTCCCCCACAACTGTCTGGTGCTACAACACCATGACTCTGGCTTTTCGCTGTGTTTCGACGCCGTTCGCACGCTTCGCTCCGTCGACGGCGTAAAGGAGGCGAATTTTCTGGAGGGTGTCGACTGTCGCACCTCGGCTGAAGGGAAACCCAGGAAGTCCGCAAGGCCAGGTGAGAAACCTGGGCCTTCAGCAGGTAGCAAATCGTCGATCAAAGTCTCCTACGCAAAGGAATGGGGCAAAAGCAGGAATGAGATATCCCAAGCCGATGGAGAGGGGAGTCGAGTAGCCCAGGACGATCCCGCAGCCTCAGCCTCCTTCTTTGGATCGGGAGCAGCAAAAAAAGCTGTTGCTGCTCAGACAGCCGATATATCAACCGCTAAGGACTATGACTGGACTTACTCCACCACCTGGGCTGGCTCCATTGGCGACACCGCCCCTCAACCGCTGCTCTCATCAGCATCCTCAGTTTCAGCAACACCTTCATCTCCACTGAAGCAGTGGTTTGCTTCAGGCACGGATCCAGCAAGAGACAGAATTCCGGTAGAGCGGTTGGGACCCTCTTCCGGTGAGCCAATTCTATTTTACGACGATATTGTCCTGTTCGAAGACGAATTGGCAGATAACGGCAGCTCGATGGTCAACGTCAAGGTTCGTGTCATGCCATCTGGGTTTCTTGTCCTCCAAAGGTTCTTCCTCCGAGTCGACGATGTGGTATTCAGGGTGTTTGATACCAGACTCTACTGTCAGTTCAACAATGATACAAGAACGAGATTGGGCGGGTCTGGCAGCAAGCGCGATATCGCTTTCTCCTCAGATCTATCGAATTTGTCTCTTGACGATGCGTCAATGAACCCGGCCCAGCAGCATACAGAACCGCAACGTTTGATCAGAGAATGCTCGGGAAGCGAAGCTACGTATGCCGAAGTACGCGCGCATCTTTCTCCATACAAGCCCAACGACTTATCGCCCCTCACTGACATGCAGTGGGTCTCCAACGTCCTCACCAAAATTTCGCACAATCGAGCGGCTCAGTACCATGCTGGTGTCGCGAGCGGGAATCACCTACCTCAGCTAAACTCAGCAGATGCGAGCTCCGGCAACAAGTATCTATCGGCAAATACGGCGACTGGATTCCCAGGAAATCGGCCTGGTGAGAGGGTCGATCTCTCGCCCGCGCGAGCTCCTGCTTACGGTGGAATCACGGGCGCCCCCTGGGCTCAGACCTCCACGCGAAGCGGTGGATCAAGCGCGCCATTGCAAGAAGCACACGTCGTGGGGGAAGTTGCTCACGAAGATACCGACGCAGGCCATTGGGCGGGTAACGGTGCTCGCGTTGACGTCGCAGTCCTCATCTAGCTTCCAAAGTACCGCTACACATTACTTTGTCAAGAAAGCAATCTACACGAGCAGCTGGCTCAACAACCAAGCTGAACACCTGCGTGTGTGCATTTGATGAGCGGTGTCGGACACCGGTTGGCCGCTAAAACTTGAACGGCGCGTTCAGTAGCAAATGCCTCCGTCTGACCGCCTTGACACGTCTGCAGCTGCATAGAGTACACGACGGTCGTTTCTGCGCCCAGGTTTCGAGAGGGGCATTTGACCAGCTTGGCAGCTGGTGTCAGCTCGTCTGTCATGTACTCGTCCGACGATTGACATTGTTCGTGGCTGCCAGGACCAACTGAAACACCGCACGTCATCAGTACCAATATGTACACGGAGCGGCAATGAGACACTTACCACATGACCACGACTCGGGAACTGAAGCGACATCCAGCTGACGTGGCGGGAGCCAATGCGAACTTACGCGTCGGAAGAGCATACAGTGCACTGTCGGAATTGCAGTGAGCGCAACAAGAAGAGCAAGCTTGGAACCACAAAGCAACATTCTGAGCAAGTCTGGGAAAGAGGGCGGGACGATACACTTATTACAATGTATTGCGCAGGGTGCGGGTATATATATGTAAGAATGGAGACCGTGCAGGATTGCGAGGGGCATGTGCACGCTGCTTCATAACGATGCGCCGCATCAACAGTCGGGTCCGTGTAATTTGAACAGCATGCTTTCAGAGATGGAAGTTGACGTCCAAGCACATGGGCCCCTGTAAGCTCTCGCGCCGAACTAAGGCTCCATTTCGCTACCCTTGGTAGCCTCCACGATGCGACCGCTCTGAGCCCATCCTTGAAGAAGCAACTCGAGTCGGACCATGGCCGCTTTCACAGTGCCTTCGGACTCGCGTTGAACAAAGTCAGCCTTTTTCTGGCCAAGGCCTTGCTCCAGCATAAGTCGAAAGATCTTTTGCATCTGTTTTCCGTATAGCATGAGAGCCTTGTTGCCGCCTACCTCCAAGAAAGTAGACCAGAGCGAAGGCGCCAGCGGATGTCCTAAGAACGGAGCTGGTGGAGTCAAACTCCGCACGCACCAGATCCAAATAGCTTTGGGACGCAAGTGGTCTGGAACAAGCGCCAGATCCAAGCCGGCGCCCGACGGAGGAGCTGTAGGCGTGATCTGCAAGATTGCGATGTAAAAGGCAAAGATACCGCACATCCGGTTTGAGTAATTCTCTGTGGACTCATCGGCACTTTTGTAACCGAGCAGTTTGCGGTAAGACTGTTCGTCGGTGTCTGATTTGCGCGGGGGCCAGACAGCCAAGATCCAAGGACACTTTTTTACGAGTCTTGCCATCAGCACATCACCTAATTCGCGATGTCCTTCGAGCAGCAGCCAGACAACAACTCTTGCAAGGGGGTAGGCGGTGTCTTGTTTTGCCGCTACTTCCTGCTCAGCTTGTCGGATGAGGCACTTGGACAGATGGTTGAGAATCCAGGTGTAGATCTCGCCAGTAGTGCCCGAGGCCTGTTTCGCGGACGTCAACACGGTCCCAATTGCCTGCGTGATACGAATAATCTCTTGGCGTGAGTTTGTCAGTTGTCCTACTTTGGGCGTGATTTGTCGTTTGGCCGCAAAGCATTGTTTTCGCAGTTCCGGGTTGCCGGAGATGTGGGGCAGGACATCCTTTTTGATGTCTTCGATCCGATTCATCCATGAGCGATACTCATCTTCGCCGCTGCGGCGCATACCCGCACCACTTCCACCCATGGCTTTTGCCTTTTGCTCCTGCTCTAGCGCAGCTTGACTGCGCTTTTGCTCCTCCTCGGCCGCTTTCTTTTTTCTGTCAGCTTCCTCTTGAGCTTGCTTCCTTTCTTTCTCAATTCGTTCGAGTTCAGCCTCACGTTGTGCTTTAGCTTTCTGCTCCGCTTCGGCTTGTGCCTTGCGCGCAGCTTCCAGCCGTCTCGCTTCTGCTGCGGCAGCTTGCTTGGCTTCTCGTTCTGCGGCGAGGATACTGGCGTCGATGCCCTGCCAAAGCGCACTATTGCGGGCTTCAAAGGCATCTTTGATCTGCTTGTCCTGCTCTGTTCGTCTGACGTCTAAAGATGACAAGAGAGCACGAACCTCGTCAACATCAGCATCGAGATTAGTCTGGCCGACCTTTGAGGATCTTGCTGCTCCAGATTTGTCGTTGTGTGATCTGACGCTTGAGTGTACGGGAAGGTCCTGCTTAATTTTGCTCTCTCTTTCTGGCACTCCGACGGTCTGGCTTCGACGGGCTCGATGCCACGCTAGCTGAGCGGCGGCACGATTCCATTGCTCCCACTCTTCATCAGCTGTGGTCACTCGAACGCGAGACCGTGATCGTGTGGGCGGTTGATCCTCTTTGGAGCGCCTAGAAGAGGGGCCAACTGGCCAAGTTTCCTCTTCGCTGTCAGTTGTCTCTTCGTCCTCGGTGGACGAAGTCGAGGATAATTTGTCCGGATCCGAGGTAGAAGAGTCTGTCGACACATTGTCATCATCGTCTGAAGATTCGAAGCCAGGGTCTACCTCAGTCATGCGTGGCAGCGAGGGCTGTTGCATCCACGACGGAGCCGATTTCAATCTCTCAGACTTTTGTGCGCTGTTGCTTGACTGGGGACTGGATGTTGTGAGGGGAGAAGTCGCTGCTGGTAAACCGACGAGTTCGAAAGCGGGAGTGACGCTGCGTTGTCGTCTTCGCTGAAAAGGAGGCGTCTGCCTGCTCACCAATCTCGTGCTCTTCTGAGGCGTAACGTCTTCTTCAGAGCCGTCTCCATCTCGAGCACTCTGACGAAGAAGATCACGATCTCGGAAAGGCGAGGAAGTTTGCACGCTTTGCGTTGATGATGGGTTTCGCAGAATGCCTCTGCGTTTTGGGGTCACAGCGGGAGCTATGGACGTGGTAGCAGACGGACCGGCATACTTTCTTGCTTCTTGCTCGTCTGCAGAGATCTCTGATGCCGAGTCTAAGGTAATCCTCATCGTTAAGATGAGACAGAAGACTGAGAGGGGACAAGAGCAAGAGCAAAGCAACACTACGACTGCACTTTCATGTCGAGATTCGCTTCTTTGACAACCGAATCCCGACTTCCGATATTTTGAACCCCGCACTTTTGGAAGACTTTCTCGCCGCTCAACTTGCATCTTGGACCTCTCAACAGACAGATGCTACGGCAGGCCGTTCATCTTCCCGTGCATTTTCAGTTGGTTTCATCACTCTCCTGTCCCGGCTTACGCAGATACTCGACAGCGAGGATGGCTTTCGACAAGCTCAAGTACAATGAAGAAGAAGCAGACGCAGACTTCTTTGGTCCTCGGCCTCCACCAGGGTACGCCGCTCTCAAAGCCTCAGCCTCACAAATCTTGCTGCCGCTAACAATTTCCAACAAATGTGGGCAGGCTTTTCGATGGCGTGGGAATCAAGTATGGGAGAAGGTCGCCAAAGGCGAAAGTGCGGTGGAGGCCGAGTGGACAGAGGATACTGAGTGGTCGTTGTGCCTCGCCGACCGGGTCGTACTGCTTCGTCAAGATGAACAGCGCGGTTTTCTCTATCACCGGACCCTTGTCCCCACCAACTCTGCTGTCCATACTGCCACAGTCGACGAAACGAACAATCATACCTCCCGCTGGCTCAAAGATTACCTGAATCTGGATGTACCATTAGAAGCATTGTACCGCGAATGGGCGGAGCGAGACAAGGTCTTTGCTCGCTATGCAGACCGCTTTTCAGGCTTACGCATGCTTCGGCAAGACCCTTGGGAGTGTCTTTGCGCCTTCATCTGCAGCTCCAACAATAACATAGCCCGTATCGGTCAGATGGTCCAGAACCTCTGCACCCATTTCTCGCCGGCCCTTGTCTCACACACCTACCCTCCTAGCCCCTATCCCCCAACACAAGTGAAGAATGATGACGAGGAGGAAGTGTCGACGACTACTTCCCCAGCGTCTCCGTTGACGATTGTGTATCATCCTTTCCCTTCGCCCGAAGTTCTGGCACAGGAAGGCGTGGAAGAAAAGCTCAGAGAGCTTGGATTCGGCTACAGAGCCAAGTACATTGCTCGCACAGCACAGATGCTTTGCGAGAAGCACACACGAGCTCACACCGCTGCAGACGAAGCAACATGGCTTTATGGAGTCAGACTAGAAGATGTCAAGGCGAACTTGCCAGCTACACCGCCCGAATCGCCACAAAAGCGGGCTCGCACATCATCTTCCATTGTCAAGCCGGAAGACGTTCAGGACACACCAAACCACTCTGTGCGCTCGTATTTGCAATCTTTGCGCAGTATGAGCTACCAAGACGCACGAGCGGAGCTCATCGCTTTTCCTGGCGTCGGACCCAAAGTGGCAGACTGCGTCCTGCTCATGTCCCTAGATCAGCACTCGAGCATCCCCGTCGATCGCCATGTCTTCCAGTTCGCCGAAAAATGGTACCACATTCGTTCGGGAAAGTACGAGGACATTGCGCAACGCTTCCGCGATTTGTGGGGCGAGTATGCGGGTTGGGCTCACTCGGTGCTCTTCACTGCCGATCTGAGGTCCTTTGCGACTTACAAATCCGAGCCCGCTGCTGGCGCATTGATAGAGTCCAAAAAGGAAGACCCGAGCATCGGAGCGACGTCATCTATCCCCTCTCCACCCGCTACTCAGTCAACAACTTTAGAGTCTACTCAGACAAACATGGTCAAGACAGAGCCGATGGCGATCAGCGACCTGCTCAACATTCCAGCGGAGTCGCTCACAACGCGGACACAAACGCGTTCGAAACGGAAGTCGCGCACTGGATAGAAATCGATCAGGATTAGCAAAGTGCTAAGTAGCTATTTGCGTGAGCGTCGATTGGCATTTGGGTTCTTTCTTCCATGACCGATGACTGGGAGATTGGGCCTATTTTGGGGCGCAAATTGACCAGTGAGGAAAGTATCACCAGAATTGTCCCAGGCCTCTTGGTAACGCTGTGAGAGTGAATCCTTGCCCTGCATCATGGCCTTAGTCAAATTACGCTCCTCTTTCCTACGTCGGGATTCTTCTTTGGCAAGAGCGCGTTGCCACTCCACTTGATCTTCTCGCAGGATTAGACCAGAACCACCCGTCTTACCGCCAGAAGCAGAACCTGGTTTCGGCGCGGGAATCGAGTACTTTGAGCCACGCAGATTGTACTGATAGTTTTTCTTCAGGTGAAGCTTCAGGCCTCCTGTGCCATTGGCAGCGGCGGCATCGTCGGTGACCGTGACCGCAACTTTAGTGAGTGTAGCATTGCCACAGGAAGGGCAAAACTTCTTCTCCATCTCCTTGCAAATCTTCATGCATGCATGGCAGCGGAGGACGTATGACTTTACAGAGCGAATGCGAGCGCCATGTACGCCTACCAACGAGAGACCCATTTGCAGCAGCACATTCTGCACGGCAAAATCTCCCGTAATACAGGCCACTGTCATGTGTCCTTCGACGCTATTACCCGTTCCCATGGCTGGTCGTGATTGGATCGAAGGATTGTTGTAGTCTGCGGAAATGTGACCGCGCCCGCCTGCCTGCGCTTTCCCCTTGCCCGACTCGACTCGCTCCCAGCCTTCTTCAAGTGGCTCTTGCGGCTCCAATGCGTCAGCAGGCTCGGGTACAGCGTTAGCAGACTTGGGGTATTTCCAGCCCGGAACCTTCGTATCCGACACAAGACCCAGACTGAAGTGCTTTGCCTTCTGTACATTATCGGGTGTGATCCAGTCGCCGTCATCCGAGTCTGAGTCGGAGTCGACACCTTCAGACTCTTTCTCCAATGTCTCTTCTACTAACGTGACACAATTGTCTTTCTGTTCAAAAGCAGAAGCTAATTCTTGCGGAGCCTCTACAGGGTCCGTCTTTGCAGGCTGATTCTGCTTAGCGTCTTGTCGCTTTTGCTTTCTAGCGGCCTTTTGTTCGCGCGCTTGCCTTTTGCGTTCTTCGACAAGCGTCTCAACGGTTAGACCTTGCAGTGACGCCTCTTGTTCAAGCTTGTATTGCTTTTCAGCATCCTTTTGTTGGCGTTTGGTATCCAGCTGTGTCTGTCTCAATTTGCGCTTTTCTTCGGCTTCAGCCTGCTTGCCAGTAAGACCGCCAACTTTGGTTCGGATGCGCTTTGTACCATGACGCTGTACTTCACGCTCGTACGTGAGCGCAATGACTTCCAGATCCTGGCGAGATAGCACGGCAATGTCACCTGTTTGACGTGCAAAGTCAGACACGGCCACCATACTGGCCGGTGTTGGCTGGACAACGTGCAGCACAAAGTCAGGATTAAGTCGCAGAGACGCAAGATATTCACGACCCGATGCATGTTTGAGCTCCTCTATCACCTGAGGTGGAATGTAATATTCGGACGCCAACCCCGCCAGCGGTGCTCGCATAATGAGAGCGCCGGCATCGAGAATCAGAGTGTCGATTTTGTGAGTTTTGGTTGGCGGCGAAGCTGAAGTTTGTGCGGTGATAAATGTCAGTGAGCTTGCACCAGCTGTTGGAGACTCAAGACTCGGTGTAGGAGCAGCCGAGGATGCCGAAGCAGCTGCTGAAGCAAATGTTGACATGATGCTGGCGGACGGTGATGCCGGTGATGAAGGAAGCGTTCACTTGTTCCAAAATTTTCAAAAAATTGGCAGCATCAGGGTCCTGCTTGTACACTCCTCAAGTAAATGATAATCTTCTGCTCAAATTTGGTTTCCGGAAAATAAAGTGATTCTTGAAGCAAGGAAAATGTCAGAGCAAGGAATGGCGTCTAGAAAGTAGAAAGGCTGCACCGCCTATGTAGCTATGTAAGCTCGCAGCTTGCGGATCCAATCGAAGGGTCTTCAAACGACACAGTTGCAACTGCAGATGTCTACTGACCCTTCATACCACGTAAAAATCCAAAGCGGATGGGAATGTCGATTGAAGGACGGGATGCAAGCTTGCCAGAGATGCTTTGGCTGGACACAGAAGTTTCCTCGTGTTCAGCTCTGAAGTCCACGTGGTAGTGTTGAGTGTCGTCGACAGTCTCGTCGTAAAAGAGATCCTGCTCCCAGCTACTGAGGCTCGAGCTGCTGTACTTTGTCTCGATATGAGAGATACTATTTACGGACATATCTTGCAGCTTCTCGGCTGCCAAAGAAGAAGCTGTCACAATGACGAAATCGGGCTCGCCTTCAAGGGGAAAAAGGCTTGCTGGGATCGAAAGATGCCGTAGATGTGACCGTTTGTCTGCTGTTCGGTCAGCCTTTGTGAAAACCAGTGAGTTACAGAAGCAGAAAGCGGCTGCAAGAAGCACGCTTATTATTGCCACACTGCAGCAGATTGCTAGCACGACGAATTGACCCGGTCTGTCGGATGTTTGGTCAAACTTATGCTGAAAAGCACCTAGCGTCTCGAGTCTTGTGTTATCTGGGTTGAGTGAGAGCAGGTCTTGCGACTGGACACCAGTCACGTTGGCGTTCAAGATGTGAGCCGCTCTGACTCGGTGTTTGATCCGCAATTGCTTTTGCACAGAGGTTTTAGCGAAAATAAGCCAAAGAGCGACGACATGAAACAGCATTCTGTTCCGTCAACTGAGAAAGACGTGATCTGAAGTTGCCTGGTGCAATGTCGACAGTCTGCAGGCGAAAGGGGTGAGGAGGGACAGACATAACGTCAGAGGCTACAATATATAAATCTTTGTTGAAGATATCTGACTGTGAAGCTCTTGGAGACAACGACAGTTCTTGAGCATTCAGTGCTCAATAGTATACTGCTGCTGCAGATGTTGTCCGAAAGAGTGGTGACTGATGAAACATAATAGACCAGGAATCACAATGATGGGAACAGGAGGCCAGCAGCATATAACATCCATGACAGTGAAATCTTTCTTTCATACATGTCTATGAGTGCTGCATTGTCTTTCCACCCTGTAGCAGCACGCGGATCTTTTCTCGGATGAGGCCAATGACACCCGTGTGGCAGGCGTGAGTTGCAACGTGCAGTGTTGAACAGGTAAATTCACAGTCTAACATTTCACCCATTTTTTTTGCAATTTGCAATTTTGCGAATCTAGAATCTCAAGGTGAACGCGTGAAGCGCAAGCCGGAAAACGGGTAGTAAAGGGTTCACATGTTCACAGGCCACCGGCCCACCTTTGAATACCACCTGCACCTTCCACCATGTCCGCCACAACAACGAAACAGTACAAACAGGCGGGAGAAGATGTCTGGAAGAATCGCACAGACAAAATTGTACGTGATACTAGATCCCTGGAGGCAGCTGGCAATGTTCTGATGAATCGTTCATCTGTGTCAATTTGTAGAACGCCGAGCTGTTCACATTGACATACGGCGCATTAGTGATTCAGCTGATCAAGGACTATGAAGATTACAGCGAAGTCAACAAGCAGCTAGAAAAGATGTGAGTAGAACCTTGCGCCAGACGTATCCGCCTGTAAGAAACTGACACAACGTCTGCACAGGGGCTATAACATCGGGACGCGATTGATAGAAGATTTTTTGGCGCGAACGAACCTGAGCAAGTGCCACGACTTTAGAGAGGTAGGCGAGGTTATCAGCAAAGTTGGCTTCAAGATGTTCCTCAACATCACACCCACCATCACGCACCAAGACAGCGCGTCCTCGAAGGAGTTTAGCTTGGTGCTAGACGAGAACCCGCTGGCCGAGTTCGTCGAATTGCCGCCAGATGCGAGATCCGGCGGCCTGTGGTTCAGCAATGTGCTGACGGGCGTTCTCAGAGGTGCACTGGAAATGGTGCAGATGCAGACTGAATGCGTCTTCACTTCCGACGTTCTGCGCGGCGACGCCGTCACAGAGCTGCGCGTACGACTGGTCAAATATCTCGACGAAGAAGCGCCAATCGCCGATGACTAGGCATACCTTTCGCGACAACAATCACAAATGTCCCTTATCGTCTCGACCATGACAACACCCACTTGTACTTTTATTGCAAATATACTTTCCCATGCCGCTGCCAGCTGGCCTCAAGATTTAGCGCAGAGACAAGGTTTGGCAACAGACTAAATGCAACCTCGTGCTTGTGCGTACATGAGCTGAGCGGTGGTGATGCAATTAAATCGTCCGTCATGTGCTGATGAAGCGCTTCTCCCCAGACCCGCCAGCGGTACTTAAAGCTGCCACGCTTTCCAATCGAGACTTCTTCCGCAACCTGACACCCCTAGATGGAGCTTGGCCTTGAAAACAGCAAGTCAAGCTTAAACGGAGCGGCTGCTGGCGTTGCAAGCAATGCTGCTGTGCATACTCCGGGAAATGGCGATGCTGTCAGCCGCCAAGCACAACCTATTACAGAGCTGTCTCAACCAAACTTGACTTCCTTCGCTCCTTCTTCCTTCGCTCCGTCGAGCTTTGTAACATCTGCATCCCTTATGGCCTCGGCGAGCGATAGCGACATCGCAGGCACAGAGACTTGTGCACAGCAACAGCCGAAAGAGCCACCACCATTTTCCTCTCCGTCCACCTTCTTCTCGCTCTTGCCATTGACAGATATGCCTGTGGAGCCAACGTTCGCTACAAGCACTGCACCTGTTCCTCCGATTGGGACATCCGCCCAATTTCCGGACAGATCACCTGACGTTGAGACGGCGCACTTCAATGCTTGCCTGTATGCTCTTACCCAGATACAACAGCAGGAACAAATGCAGACACCCTCTATTCCAGTCCCACGAAGCATGCAGGGAGGTTCTACCAGGCAGCAACGTCGTGGAGCTGTATCAGAGCGTGGACTTGATGCTCTGACGATCGCATGTCTCTCTCAGCATCCTCTCCCCCAAGCTCCGCCACTACAGTATCCTCCGCCGCCGGAGAACAGGACTGAATTTTTCCAGCAGCTTGGCCATGGACAAGGGCTTTCTCAGTCCGGCCTGGGCCGACAAGATGACAGTAAGGATTTCACGGCGACAAGGGCCACCGATGAGTCTCAGCCTTTGAAGCAGTCGAAGCAAGAAGCCAAGAAGAGTACAGCAAAAAGGCGACACGAGAAGACCCCAAGTACAATCCCAGCCGGTCATGCTCCTGGTCAAGGTGACACCAAGCGTGCCAATAGCCGGACGGAAGATTTGTTCGAATTTTTGAGACAGCAATACTCAACTTCTGCCGGTGTTGTGGCATCCACTCGAGTCTCTGAAAGTACAGCACCCGCTCCGAATGCGCTTCCGAAGCACAGCAGAAGCGAAAGCAAGCCCGGCAACGATGTGTCTCCGACTTCTGCTTCTAAACGAAGTTCTGTCTCGCTCTCCTTGCCGTCAATTCTACGCCGAAAATCCAGTTCTACGCCTGTCAGAAAAGTTTCAGGAGATGCAGCTCGAGTGGTACCTCGAATCAATGCTAGTGCAGGCACGAAGGACGATGTTGCAAGGAAGGACAAAGGCGTACTAAAGTCTGGCACTCGTCATGAAAGCGTCCTCACAACCTCCTCCAAGGCTGCGGGATCAACAACGGTTGACAACAGCAAAGGCAAAGACATGTTTGGTCTTTGTGGCCCCAGAAGGCCATTCACAGTAGGCAGTATGGTGGTATTCTGGGTAGTGCAAAATGGATTCTCGGTGAAGCTCTCTGGACGAGTAGAAAGGGTAATGAGTTGACTCAACGCTGCTCCGTTACGTATAATGACTGACCAAGCAATCCTGTTGTGCGCGTTGACGACAGATCAGTGATACTACTGCTGACATACAGGCACTACCGAAGGCGGCTGCTCCATTGTCTCTGCCTACGTCCACGAGCGACGAGATCGTTGAAGGTAGCGAACGCATGGTGATTACTGACTACGCCCGATCCTCGAAATGCAACAGCTGACCTCTCTGTTCCGCTTCATCTTCCACTTTGTCAGACGTGCTACTACAACGTTCCATTTCATAACATTCTAGCGTTTGACCAAGCTCACGCACTCAATCTCAGCGGCTAGCTTTGAATCACCATGTAGCATAACAGATGGGCATCCATTATGCCAAAGTTGAACAGCCCCCGCAGAGCGCTAAAATTTCGCAAACTGCAAAGGCGCAAAACTCATGAAAATAAAAAAAATGACAGGGCGTGTTAGATCTGATCACGTGAAATTAGGCCGCGTAGGGTGAGATCACTCCACCTGACCACAACACTTTAGCGTGACACCACCCACTTGTCAGAAGATCACGTAGGGATGGACGTACACAAGCTGCACAAGCAGCTCTTGCAGTCATTTCAGAGCTCTTCGCCAGATCTTGAATCGATTCGAAAGCAGCTTTCCAGGCTAAAGATCGCGCTGACAGAGTCAAATCTGCTCGTTCCAACTTCTCAAGCGTCGGCGAAGGGCACACCAGCGGCAAGCACAGTAGGCAACTCCGCAAAGGATTGGGGTGTGGCAAGGGACGTCTTGGAGATCGGCGCGTTTGTCTCTGTACGAGCCAAAGACGTGTCCGGCTTTGATCGATACCTGTCTCTTCTGTCGGCGTTTTACGACGATGAGGGCGGCGAACTAGGCGAATCGACCAACTACCAGCCTCTGATGGGTCTCAAATTGTTGCGCTTGCTGTCTTCGAATCAAATAGCTGCGTTCCATGTGGCACTAGAAACACTTCCAGCCGATCTGGTACGCGACTCGGTGTACCTCCAACACCCTGTCAATCTCGAACGATGGTTAATGGAAGGCAGTTACTCGAAAGTCTGGCGCACAAGTCAGCAGAAACCACCACGCGAAGAGTATCAATTCTTTGTCGACATGCTCATGCACATGATTCGCACCGAGATTGCTTCGTGCGAGGAGAAGGCGTACGACTCTCTGCCTCTCGCCGACGCCGCCACGCTGCTCTTCTTTGACAACCTACAAGATGTACTCAAATTCGCCGATGAGCGCGGCTGGTCCATCAACCCAACCTCTCAAACCGTCGACTTTGCCGCCTCCAACTCGGCTTTACTCAACCACAGCTCGATTCCGAAGAAAGCCACTATCACGTCGAACCTTCTTTTTGCAAAGGAGCTCG
Organism: Farysia itapuensis; assembly: GCA_023212645.1. Taxonomy (NCBI): domain Eukaryota; kingdom Fungi; phylum Basidiomycota; class Ustilaginomycetes; order Ustilaginales; family Ustilaginaceae; genus Farysia; species Farysia itapuensis. The sequence goes on along the minus strand of JALBYC010000005.1, from coordinate 523,292 downwards.
AAAGCATTGTTTAGAGACTAAGTTTTGGCAATCCACACGTTAGTGCAGACAAATTGACGTGAAAGTTGCATTGCAATAGAGCTGAACCAGATGGGGAAGAACTAGTGTCCATGAGAAGAGCGGAGGGGACGTGTCTAGGTAGAACAGGGAGTGTGACTAGGACGAGTTGGGTGAGAATCCATTGACATATTGTCTAGGGGAACTGGTACGCTCACGCAGTTGTCGTGTTGATTGTGCGTTTGTCGGTGGCGATGACAGCGGTGCCAAGGTTGAGTTTGCTGGATTTGGAGAAATGTTGGCACTGATGCTGGGAGGCCAGTCCTGTTGTTCTGCTCGTTCGTCAACTTCGGTGATATAGTGGTTGCCTTGAGATTCCCGTGCCTTTTCTAGCTCAGTCTGCAATTGACGGGCAAGAGCTGAGGTCTCTACAGGAGTCTGTTGCGGAGTATTAGCAGGGGCGGGGACGTACCCTGTCGCACCATAGCCGCTACTGCCGGTACTGCCCTGACTGCCGTAAGAGCTCGCTCCAAAGAAGTGAGAAGATTGAGGTTGCTGATATTGGTAAGACGGCCAATTTCTTGAGCTACCACTGCCGCTGGGATCCGCACTGAGCATGGCCACATCTGCGTCCAGTGAATTGTGATTTTGTTGTGATGATCGCGGATCCCATTGTGCACGCTGATGCTGCTGTTGACCGGGACGATTTGGCTGTTGCGAAAGCTGCTGTGAATAAGGAGGTTGACCGAGCGAGACTTTGAGTGACTCGCGGATTTCGTTGAGCTCGTTACCTCGATCGCCAGCATGAAAGCCGTGCTGCATCGAGCCGATGAGGTCATCCATGTTGAGCGCCATAGTGCGTGTTGGAGGAGAGAGTGCAGCAAAGATTTGGGAGGTTGGTAGATGACAGACAATGCGGTATTCAAGTCGGATGAATGTTTCGAGTGGGGGTGTCTAGGCCGACAAGGTGATGGTTTGAAACAAGATGAAGTGGGAATGAAGTAGACTCGGCACTGCGCAGTGGAGCGGACCGGATGGAGTGGTGAGAGCGGATTGAATGTCAGGGGTGGAGATGGTGTTGGGATAGGCGCACCCGGGTCGGCTAACTCTCGGATGATGAGCGCACCAAAAACAAGCACTTTCCCAGTATCGGCCGGCCAACCAAAAATAATTTGTGAAAGAATCACAATCCCTTCGACTTCGCATCGCGGGGAACTGAGCTAACCAAGCTACTATGAGCTATTGTCTACTAAGCACACTGTCCACTGTCAAATCACATCCTCATTGCCATAACCAGTACCATCACTCGTAGTATCAGGGAGACCCGTCGCAGGCCAGAGGTCGTGATCGTGCTGCAGCCATACCTCCATTGGCTCTTCGCAGACTGGGCAGGACAGGTTCGCTGCTGGTGTTGCGTCAACCCGTGCCTCGAGATGAATGCCGTACTCTGCGGCGATCTCCGCTCGTAATTCCGCAGGCAAGCCGCGAAGAAAGCCCGTATCAATCGCCGCACCTCCAACATGAAAGGCTGTCGGTGGGACTGCTGGCGCAACGCGAGGAGTAACCGAGGCGGTGGTGAAAAAGGTGTCCAGTGCCCGAGCTGGTTTCTTGATACTAAGTTCGAGTGCGGCAATGTTGATCAGATTCATTGAATCACCCACAACGTCTTCGCCTCCGATTAAAGCGCGCAGGAGTCCACGGCAGGCTTTGGCGATGGCCTGAGCCCGCGACGGTCGACTGCGTGACAGATCAAAGATCTCAACAGGCATTGGTGCCTGTTTCGAGATTCGATTGCTCCAGCCTTGTCGCACGCTCAGACGTACTTTGAGCGGATAGCGTAGCCAGGTTTTGCTTTCAAAGTCCACCTTCCTACCATTGCGGTGCTCACTTTCAGTGTAGTCCCGAATGTTTACCGCTTTAGCTGAGTTATTCGCCGTGGTGTTGTCCAGCTCTTGACTGAGACTAACTGGTTCGTACTGCACCGAATCAAGTGCATCTGGCTGCTGGTTTTCTTTGATCAGTTCCACTTCGAGTCGGCGTAGCAGGCTGTGCGACAGGATCTCTATTTGTTCGTAGATCGAGTGGCCTCTCAAGCCGGGTGAAGGATATGTGTCTTCAATCGAAAGCTGCAGAGGGAACTCTGGAGCGGCGACTACCGGCTCTTCATCTCGTCCGCACAGTATTGACCAGAGCCGAGGCCCTATGACATCGCCAAAGAGTGTGACCATGGCGTCTAGAGACAGCGCCTTTCGAGCTACGCCTACTTGAATCTGTGGTCGGGCATCTTTCTCCTTGACAATACCAGAGTATAGATGCTCGTGGATCTTTTCTACCACAATTCGCCCAAACCCCGTCAGCTTGCGCAGATCCAAAGGATCCAGGAAGGCGTTTACTTCACCCAGCAGTCGATCCGGAGAGTTGGCTGCATGGAAAGTAGGAGGAACGAACGTTGTCTGCTGATTTGGCTTGTGTAGAGCACCGACGAGTTTGGCCACTGTCTTTGAATGGGCGACACCAGCTGAGCAAGTCAAACCTACTTCGTTGGAGATGCGCTGTCGCAGGTAGTAGGCCAGATGCGCGGCGGCTAGCATGCGTTGCTGGTACGGATCTGGCGGGGTGTCGTTTAGATGTATCACCGCCGAATCGGGATGGAGAAAGCCTGGCGGTAGTGAAGGCCATGCCTTGTACGTGAACCCGTACGTACCATTTTCGTTTGGGGTCGATGATAACCCGAACCACACGTCGCAATCGTCGGTCAATTTCCGGCTGGCGAGGTGGTGATCGACCATCTGCGTCACATCGCAAAACAACTCGTCCATGCCAAGCTTCTCGACCTGACCGTTCCACACTACACTGCGCACTAGTCTCCAGACTTGCGCCGAGACCTGTCGAAAGTAAGACAAATCCTCGCCGTTGACAAGGACCATGTCAGGACACTTGACGAGAGCCTCTTTGATCGAATCAAGCTTGTTGACTCCAGCTTCCCTTGCTTCATAGCTAATGGTAGCGACCAACGCTTTCTGCTGGATTCCGATGGGAATGCCTACCAGCGACGGGTCTCGCTTGCGACATGCCGAAACATAGAAGGCGTCCAAATCCAGGGCAATAATCACCCGGGGCAAGGATGGTTGCAAGATCGCTGTGCGTCGGCGCTTGGGAGAGCTCATTGCCCAAGCTGCGGGCGCCGTTTTGCTCGACTATCAGTCCAGCACCTGTTCCGACTGCCCTGAGCTGTCATGGTCATTCAAGAGCAACGGTAGAAATTGTTTTGAAACGAGTTTTCCTCCACTCAGAGTCAAGTTGCGATAGCGATAGCCTACAAAGATAGCTTACACAGATCAGACACCCTTCTGAGTGCTTGCAGACCGAGCCTTGGGAACGACACAGTACAAATGGAACAATTTCACTAATGTAATGCCTGAGCGGTGTGAACTTGAGTCTAAGAGGTGTACTTGTAAGCCATGAAAGCGCCGAGCAGCAGAAGAGGGATGAACATGAAGAAGGGGCTGGATAAAGGTATATGCAAATGTTAGTCTGACAGTGGCAGGAAGCACTCTTGCACGACAAGAAGGATACGCACTGGCTGTTGAGGTTGGGGTTGTTCTCATTGGTGATAGAGCCGCTGTTGGTCTTGATCTTGGAGGACTGTCAAACGCAATCCGAGTTCAGTATCTTTTCCATCAACCTTTCGTAAGGTTGGAGAGTACTTACGCCGCCTTCAAGCTCGCCGACAAGCATGGGACCGAGGAGAGAACGAGCGTCCTCAGAGTGTCCGACGTCTTCGAAAGCTTCGCTAGCGTCCTTTCCTGCCTCGCTAATCATGACTTCATCGCCTCCGGGATGCTGTATTGGAGGGCACGTCAGGATCGACTGCTTCTGGGTCAGTGTCACGGATCAATACGTACCTCATCCAAGAACTTGGAGACGTTGTAGACTGTGCATGCAAGTCCGGGATCAGTTTACTATGCTCTCTCACCCGAGATTCGGGGATGCTCTTTGCTCACCTTTGCCGTCAATGAGGAGCCAGAGATCCTCGTGCGATGTGTGCTCCTTGAGCTGCTCCATGGTGATCTTCTTTGACTCTGACTTTGACTCTGACATGGTTGCGATGTGTGGATGGGTGGTGTTGTGGTGGTTGTAGCGATGGGGATGTCGAGAAGGATGTGTGGGTAGCGGATGACACAAGACGCCTTCCGACAATTTTTGTGCTGTGAATGCGGTTCCATTTCAAATCCGAGCTTGGCCATTAATTTAAAGTTACCGCCCCACAATTCACGATTTCAATTTGCAGCGCTGTTTATGGAAATCACGCACTTCAACGGATTAACGGATACACCGGAATTTTTGAGTCTAACAATCAAAACTGCCTTTTTGAATTTGGAACTTTTGAATCAACCACAATTGGAACAGAAAGAGAGAACAACACTCCCTACGAGACAGCATCAATCAGAGTGTTGACACCCAACGGCAAAGGCGCGCTTCGCCTCGAATGCTTGGGTGGCGACAATGGGCCTCATCAACGTGCTCCTCAAGCTCGCCATTTTGCTACTGGACATGCGCGAGACGTACGAGTCGCTCAACATTTCACGTTTGGACGAGCTTGGACAGACGGAACGTCCAGTGCGTGACCCACAGGCAACCAGCGATCACAAGCAGACTGCTCGGCGACGAAGAGTGGGTGGAGGAAAGCGGAGAAGTAGCGTACGCACGGCACTTACGACCATATTGGTGTGGAACATCTTCCAGAAGCTCGAGCCTGTATGTGACAATACCCTTGCTTGGTTTGTGCCCTTCTACGACTCGATTAAGACTCTGTTCCTGGTATGGTTGCTCTTCACAAGAAGCTTTGGTGCTGCTATCCTCATGACCCGTCTCATAGCTCCCATTGTTCGTCCCTACGAAGGCGTGCTTTCTGGCTTGCTCCAGCTCATTGGCTCGTTGGAAGGCTGCATCACCTCCTCGTGCTTTGCTGTGGCACACAAAGCTAGAGGAATGCTGAGTTCGTCCCCCATCAGCGAGCCGGCTATCACTACGACCGAACTTCCGCAAAAGCTCGAAACGCATCGCACAGTCTCGTCCAGCAAGAAACCACCCGCAAATAGCTCAAGCTCAGATCATCAATCAGGCCGAGGCAGTACCGGTGGAGTCCTCGACAACGCACAGAAGCCCAGGATCGTCGGTAAGAAAGCGTCATCATTTGCGCTGCGGTCTGTAAAGGAAAAGCCTGCTCCGCTAAGCGCGCAGATTACAAAGGCCCGGAAAGCATTGCAGGATCTACCTGTACCCACGCACCTGCCTTCTGACCCTCTGCCGAACGGAAACCGGTCTCGTGTGGTTGCACCCCTTCTTCCAACTGACAGATCGCCTCAGCAGCAAGCAGGATCGATCAAATTGGATCCACCGCCTTCTTCACCAAGCGTACTGAGGAACTTTGCTTTCATTCCAGGGCAGACCCCTCCACAGGCCCGCCCTACTATCGTCTCTCCCACGCCTCAGTTTCCAGGAGGCTTTGGTGCTGGTGCATCAACAAACCCTTTCCAGCCAGCGAGAATACCTATTACGTCGTCCATGCCTCCTCTTGCCGCTTCAGGGTCCCCCACCCAGTCAGTAGCTAGTGTTCTCCCACCCCGTCCACCTCCAGCACTCAATGATGACCAGGTAGTTCCGCCACCAACAATCCGGTCCAAAGCATCAAACGCTACTTTACGAAGGAAGAAGACGACGGACGTTGCCAAAAGTAGCACCTCGCGTGCTGCAGCCCCCACGCAAAGCACTTTCTTAGAGGCCAAGAAGAGAACACGCGACGTCTCGATGGATCCACCGAGCACCAAAGGTCGCTCTCCGGCGCGAAAGAAGCCAAAGTCAGAAGCAAATGGCCTCGCCGAGACGACCGAATCTCATGCTTCAGGAACAGCAAAACCAGCTGCTAGACGTGGCCAAGCGAAGAAAGCTGCTTCGGCAACAAGCAAGGGCTCAATTTCGGCAGTAAAGGAGCCACAAGTAGAGGCTTCACCACCGAAAGCACGCCTCACTCGTAGCCGTACCAAACAGAATCTTGCAGATTAGAGCCTGTCCGTCAGACAATAGCACACACAGGAAGTCAGCTTTCTCGTATCTTCATGACAAAATTCGTAGAGCCAGCACTGGCATTCGAGAGTGTAAAACATTAGAGACCTTGGCATATCTGTGAGAATCATGTCCGAGCTCGACCGACGTCACTCGTAACATACTTCGGACCAATCCTCGCCTCTACCGAGTCGTCTGTGGGAAGCTGTCAATATTCTGTCGGGTCCAAGATTTTTTTTTGCTTTCGACATTTTTTGTGACCAACTTTCTTCTCACTCTGTTTCCACCACCACGTCAGCGCAGTCGTCCATGTCTTCTCTCTGTCTGTCATGAATCGTTCCATAACAGGCGCATGGGCCAATCCGCGTAACAAGATATCCCTCAATTCGCCCCTTCCCGCCGCTTCCGCACCCGGTATACCCACCCCACCGCCACCTGGATCCGCCGCTGCAGCTGCCCTGGCTCGACAGCAGGGCGAGCAAGAACCTCAACAGGATGGTATTGCTGAGAACAACGGAGCACTAGATTCTCCTTCTCTGAAGCCCACCTCTAGAACACGACAATCATCACCGTCTTCGTCTTCACCAGTAAAACGAAAGTCACGGACATCACGGATCGATGCTATCGCCTCATCCTCTTCGTCAGCTGCGAAGAAGCCCAAAGGCGGACTGTCTAAGCTGCTCAATACAGCCGACAAGTACTTGCCGCCGGCCACCCGCTTGTCGGACCTTGGAGGTATCTCGTCGGCGATTGAAAAAATCTTGGAGCTCATAGCCATGCCTTTGTGTCATCCAGAGATCTACTCACATACCGGAGTCAAGCCGCCTCGCGGAGTCTTGCTACACGGTCCACCTGGATGCGGCAAGACAATGCTCGCCGGAGCTGTGGCTGGTGAACTCGGTGTACCCTTTCTTTCTATCTCCGCTCCCTCGGTCGTATCTGGCACCTCTGGAGAGTCGGAGAAGACAATTCGCGACACTTTCGACGAAGCAGCTTCCATAGCTCCATGCATCCTCTTCATTGACGAGATTGATGCTATCACGCCCAAACGAGAGACCGCACAACGCGAGATGGAGAGAAGAATTGTTGCCCAGCTTCTCACCTCTCTCGACGACCTGAGTTGGGAAAAGACCGACGGAAAGCCGGTCATGATCATTGGCGCCACCAACCGTCCTGACAGTCTCGACCCAGCATTACGGCGAGCCGGTCGCTTCGATCATGAGATCGCGATGGGCGTTCCTGATGAGGAGGGACGTGAACAGTAAGTACATGGCAGCACGAAGCAGAGTCAAGAGCAGGATGTGATGCACAACAATATTTACGCTAGCGGCATGGGTCGTTATGTGCTGTGAAGCCTTCGGGCTCCCATTCAAGTCCCTGATCCTTTCAACACTCTGCGCTCTGCTCCTAATCGCATGTGATATACAGAGGCACTGACCTTTGCTATCTTTTGCCCGACTGTACAGGATTCTCCGTGTATTGGCGCAAAAGCTGCGGCTAGCAGGCGACTTTGACTTTCGAGCGTTGGCCAAGTCGACGCCTGGGTATGTTGGTGCCGATCTGACCGCTCTCACCTCGGCTGCAGGCATCATTGCCGTCAAGCGAATCTTTCAACAGCTCAGCGATACCCAGACCAATGGTGTCCTTCCGGATCACCCAATTTCCCAGCTTGCTGAGTTGGATTCTCATGCCCGCGATGGAGCGGGCGATATCGAGATGGGTGACGATCAAACCCCTGCAGACACTTTACCCTCAACACCGGTCGAAACAGCGGATGCTGTGGAGAACGTAGACTCCACCGCTGTTACCAGAATACCTGTTCACGACAATGTCCGTCCCTCTTCCTCCTTCTTTGAGGCGTTGCCCGAGCACATTCGCGACTCTTCCATAGCCTCTTTTCTCAAGAATCACACCAACCCTTTGACGGAATCGCAGCTGGCGCCATTGGCGATCACGAACGATGATTTTCTGGTTGCGTTGCCCTCTGTCCAACCGTCGTCGAAGCGAGAAGGTTTCGCTACCGTTCCCGACGTGTCATGGGCGGACGTGGGTGCGCTGCACTCGACTCGCGAAGAGCTGGCCATGGCGATCGTCGAGCCGATCAAGCGACCGGAGCTGTTCCGAGCGGTTGGTGTGAGCGCTTCCTCGGGAGTCTTGCTCTGGGGCCCCCCGGGATGCGGTAAAACACTGCTGGCCAAAGCAGTCGCGAACGAGTCGCGGGCCAATTTCATCAGCGTAAAAGGCCCAGAGCTGCTCAACAAGTACGTAGGCGAGTCGGAAAAGGCTGTTCGACAGGTATTTGCACGAGCACGCACCAGCTCTCCTTGCGTCATTTTCTTTGACGAGCTCGACGCTTTGGTCCCTCGTCGAGACGATAGCTTGTCGGAAAGTTCGAGTCGAGTGGTCAACACGCTGCTTACGGAGCTTGACGGACTAGAGAGTCGCGTTCAGACGTACGTCATTGCTGCCACTAATCGTCCGGATATGATCGATCCGGCCATGTGTCGACCCGGCCGTCTCGACAAGCTGCTGTATGTTGATCTACCCAAACCAGACGAGCGTCTGGAAATTTTGCGAACTCTGACCAAGAGGACGCCCCTCGCCACACAGCCAGACATTCCAAACGACGAGCCTGTCTCCAGCACCGCGTCTGGTGCAGTCACAGCTCAGGACATTGTCGATCTGTCTGCCTTGGCGAGCGACCCGAGGATGGAAGGTTTCTCTGGAGCCGATCTAGCCGCTCTGGTCCGCGAGGCTGCTGTCTTGGCCCTACGATCCACCATTCTGCTCCACAACGCCGCAGATACCCAACTCCAACACGACGCGCTTGCGAGCAAACGTCGCAAACTCACCACCGACTTTGGCGCTATCAACGTCAAAGTCACCCAGTCCCACTTCTGGACGGCGCTCGACAAGATCCAGCCCTCGGTGTCTGCACAGCAGCGACGCAAGTACCTTTCGCTCAAGCACAAGTTGCAGGCAAGTAGCGGCGTACAAGTCACCAACAAGGACAAAGATGCCGACAAAGAGAGAGATACCGAGACCGCCGTTTAAAGCTCTCACTTCAGATGTCGTAGCCACTGTATTGACAGTATACAAAAGGACTGGAAAGATACGTGCATTTAGAGGGGGTGAAGTAGTGACATGATGGAATAAGTAGTGAGTGGCGACTGTCACAACTTGGCCTTGATATCCTGTTGTGATGGGGCGGGAGGAGCGACGGGCGAGTTGAAGAGGATGACGTTGACAGTAATGTCGTCGCGGTACCTTCTGCTTTCCGGAGGGGGAATGGCAAGCAAGCCAGCGACGCGTTGCTGGTTGGCACCGCCAAAGGCGTTACGAATGAGGTGGGTGGACAGATTGTCGTCCTGAAAACGGAAAGCACGGAGCGACTCTAGACCTTTGGAGAGCGGGTGAGCTTTCGAGTCCGCCAATTGTTTCTGAGCTTGTGGCGATGCTTGTTCGACAGCGTTTGCGCCAGACACTATTGAGGTTGCAGCTTGTTGCTTGTCTGCGGGCTGAAATGTGTATTCCGCCAGATTGGAAGAGAGAATGGTTCCTTTAATGCCCGCAAGATGACCGGCAACGAGGGAGACGGCTTCCTCGTTCGACATCATGTCCCACAAGCCATCGGTGGCCATGATGATGAAACGTAGCTCCCGGTTGGGGTTACTTGAGGACTCGCCGACACGGCGCCACTCGACCTCGGGTGTAGCCGTGACGTAGGGAGGAGTCTCGAGTCCGCGTGGTGGACCGCGGGTTGCATTGCGCCCACCCGGCAAAAAGGCATCGTACAAGCGTCCTTGAAGCTCACGGTCCCACTTGTACCGCGCATCACCAAAGGCACGAGTTGGCTCCAACCCACCCAGAACACGTCCGCGCTGAATGACACTGTCGTGTTCCGAAGCAGGGTGCTCACTGCGCATGCGCTTGACTTCGTCCAGATTGCGACCCATCTGGTCCACAGACAGCGCTTCGACTTCCCATCTCCCCTTTTCTTCATCCCAGTATCCAGCGACAGCGCGGGAATCGCCGGTACAAGCGACATACACGTCCTGTCGTGCCGAATCAATGTAGGTCAGCAGCGCGCAGCTTCCGCTCATGGCTGGAAGGATGCTCTCGTATGCATTCTTCTGCGTTGTGGTAAAGGATGCGTTGCTGGAGCTGGGGAAGATGGTGTTTGCCAGTGAGCTGAGGCTGACAGTGCTTCCTGGGCTACCCGCACCTTTGGCTGCACTGCTACCATCCGAGTGTGCCGAGCTGGACGAAGTGCTGGCTCTGCTCAGCTCGTACTCCTTGAGGAGCTCGACAGGTGTATTGACGATTTCTTTGTCAAGTCCGCGGAATGCTTTGGCGATAGCTCGCTTGACGACTTCGGGATCGCCATCCAGTCCAGAGCCTGATCCACCAACGGCGTGTGCAGGTCCACCGAAGATAGCTCGCCACAACTTGGACGGCATGGCCGATTTTGCTTTGGCGATGTCGTTGTACTCTCCTGCTTCGCGGAACACTTTGTCGAGCTCTAAAGCTACGAAGGCGATGAGTTTCTGACTGAGCAGCGTGCTGGTATGGTAGCCAGCGTGACCGTCCATCACGGCAAAGAAGCACAAGTCACCTTTAGTCGACTGTGGGCTAGGATTCTCGCGGGGCGATGAAGCTTCCGGAGCAGATGGTGGAGATTCTACGATACCTCGATCTCGTTCGACAATGACTTCGGCTCGTTTGTCCTCGATCGGGTCGTTGCTGGCCACCGAGTTTGTGTCATAGCGAGCGACGAGACATGCACCGAGTGGACGGTCGACTCGCGTGCTTCGCTCATTTTCCTTGAGGCGCCGATCGACTTCGGCGTTGGTCAGTGTGGTAACCACTTTGTTGGTAGCAGCACCGGCCTGCGCTTTGCTGACCGGAACAGAGAAGCTAGCTCGAGATTCAGCTGTGAGTGAAAAAGCTGCCTTGTTGCCAGCTGAGGCGGCTGCTAGCTTATTGGCTTGGTGTCGAGGGCGGATGTGAGCCCAGTAGTACCAACTTCCGACAGCAGCAGCAGATCCGGCAACACCGACGAGCAACCACTCTCTACGAGATTGCTTCTTGTATGCGGCGGTCGATCCCGGCGCTGGCGGTGGAGCTTTCCAAGCCGCTGAAGATGAGGAAGGGGAAGATGACGAGGAGGTCGAGGCAGAAGTTCCTGAAGGTTTCTGTGTATTTGACGAGGGGATTGCCAAGGCAGTAGATGTGGAGAATAGAATATTTGAAGGACCAGAAGCTGTTTGTACTACTGTAAACGTTCTGGTCACTCGCGGCCTGCTATTAGCAAACAGTCTTGCCGCTACCATTGGGAGCAAATGTGTGCGCAGAGTTTCAAGCGTCAAGCAGGCAGCAGTGAGCTAGTGAGGGTGGATCAAGTGAAATTCCCTCCGAAAGGATCCAAATTTATCCATCCTTTGCCAAGTTGCCGCGATGGCGCGATGGTCCGTCCGCGTCGTGTTAGAGCTGAAATGCAACACTCCACCTCGTACCTCGTACCTCGTACCTCGTACCTCGTACACCTGTACACCTGTGCACCTGTGCACCTGTACACTTGTATACCTGTATACCTGTGTACCTGTGTACCTCTATATACCTGTATACCTGTACACCTATGCACCTATACGTACCTGTGCACCTGCACCCTAAGACCACTCGTACCACTCACGCTGTACCAACGTACAATTAGACAGCTACATCATCGCACCCAGCGCCATACTCACATGCAGGATATCAAGCCTAGAGCGGTGGCAGTGGCCATCCCAGTGCAGCTGGTAACAGGAGACCCGCAACATGCAGAAGAGAAAGACTTACGCATATGTCTAGTGTCATCGCGGAAACATGAGGGCAAGTACGTGCTCCCCAAGGGCGGCGTGGAGCAAGGAGAGAGTTCTCGACAAGCTGCAATTCGTGAATTGTGGGAAGAAGGTAGATAGCGTCAACAACTCGGTCTCAAGACTTGCATCTGACAACATTCTACAGCTGGACTTATGATTGAACAGACATCGCAGGCCTCATCTCTGACCCGTGTAACAGAGCAGCAACTCTCGATAGACGATCATAAGCCGCATAAGTACAGCGTCGGTCAGGACTCCACACATGCCGCTTTCGTCCCTAGAGCGACGTATGTTGCACACGAGATCCTCGTTCCGCACGACGCTCAAAGGCAGGAGTGGCCAGAACAGAAGGAACGATCGCGCAAGTGGGTTTCGATCCAGGACGCGCATGCGGAACTCGAATGGCGCAAAGACATAGCTGCTCTCTTTCGAATTTGGGCCTCTGACCTGACCACTCGAAATCGATGAACTGCAAATGACATTACGTATGCTGTACGTGCTCTAACTGAGATCGAGATCAACGTCGATGGAGGCACTTTGAACCGCAGAGAGCGACGATGCGAGTCGGTCGGCCGGATCATTATCGAGTCGCGCCATCTCGATTTCGGAGAGCAGCTTCTTGATGCCCAGATTGAGCTTACCCTCTTCGCCCAGACCGGCGCGTGCAAGTAGCTCGACGCATCTCTGCTGCTCGTTCTCCTCTTCGAACAGCTGCATCTGTCGTACGACGTGGTCCACACTTCGCAAACTCGTGATGTTGGGCACCCGGATCTCTGCAATGAAAGCATTCAGCATCTCCATCTCCTGCAGCATGCGGCGGTTACTCGTTGTCGCCAAAACCAGAAGACGTTTCTCCTTGGGCGGTCGCTTGCCAAGCAACACTGCGAGCGCTTGCAAGACTGAATTGGAGAACCGTGGTCCAATTCGTACCCACTCCACAATCTTCTCGATGTTGTCAATGACTATGATGCTCATTGGGGATTTATAGGCATCGTTGAAGACTTTGTTGAGATAGTTGATCTTTTGCGCCTCGCCCATCCCAATCATGTTCTCTGGTGAGATCAGCTTGATGAAGGGATAGTCAGACGCCACCGCAATGGTCGCCGCCAAAGCAGTCTTGCCCGAACCTGGCGGTCCATGAAGCAACACCGTGACAAGCGGCGTGCGTGTCGAGGTGCGCACTTGTTCCACCCGCAAATGTCCGTCGCGAAGGATAACGTCAATGTGTGGAGCAAAGTGCATGATGCCGTTCTGTACAACTTGCGACAGCTCCTCCTCAGCCACACCAAATGCCGGCTTGACTTCCTCGAGCGCATGCAGAAAATCCTGATGTGACACCTTCATGTCCTCGACGTCATTCGAAATGCCGGCCATAGTGCCCACCTTGACATGCCGATTGAAAGCGAACGAAGTGGCAGACTTGATCAGACCCGCAATCTCGGCACCCGAGAAGTTCTTGGTCAGGGCAGCCAGCTCTTCGATGTTGACATCCGAGTCCATCACGCCATTGTTGCGCATCTTACTGGTATGAATGTTGAGAATCTGGCGACGGCCAAACTCGTCCGGCAGGCTGACTTCGACGTGCACTTCCAGTCGACCAGGTCGCAGCAATGCCTCATCAATCATATCTAGACGGTTCGTCATGCCGATGACTAGGATATTGTTGAGCTGCTCGACACCATCCAGTTTGGCCAAAAGCGTATTCACGACGTTGTCGCCAGCGGAAGTCGCTCCTGCGCCTCCAGATCCACGCACTCGAACCATGGCGTCGAGCTCGTCGAGGATGATAATGTGAAGCTGCGACTCGTCTCCCTTTTCCTTCTGCTCCTTCTCCGCGTCTGCGAACAGCTTGCGAACATTCTCTTCACTGCCTCCAACGTATTTGTTGAACACTTCTGGACCGTTGACAATCTTCGGCTCTCGAGCGTTCAGCATTTTGCCAATCTGACGAGCAAGAAGCGTCTTGCCGGTTCCTGGAGGACCGTACAGAACCATACCCTTAACATGCTGGATTCCGAGCTTCTCTACCAGCGCTGGTGGGAAGATGCGAGAAGCGAACGCGCGTCGAAAGATATTTGCAAACTCGCGATCCAAACCACCGACGCCCATGTCCTCGAACTTGAAGTTGGGCTGCAAGATAGCATTTGGAGGCGGACGGTTGCCTGAGGCCTTGATCTTGACCCCAGCATCGGGTGCAGAGACGAAATTGATTTGCGTTTGCGCAATCAAGATGCCGCGATCAGCTCGACCCGATTGATGTGGTTGTTGTGGTGCAGGATTTCCTCCACGTTGCTGCTGCTGAATCTTGTGGAGCTCGACCACATCTACGCCTCTGACGGTGAGCTTCAATCGAATGCCCTTGAACTCGAACACAAGGAGTTGACCGGTGGTGAAGATGTGATTTTCGAATGCTCGAGCGAAGTTCGTTGCCATCTCTGTTGCATCGAATGGCTGGTGGTCAACGCCGCCCTTTTGGATGAAGGCAACTTCGAGATCGAGCCCGCCAAGATAGACGCTGTTTCCGAACATGAAGGGATCGTACTTTTCAGCCTGTACAACGTGACCTTGGGTCGAAAGGCCAGCCCAGTAGCGTTGGAGAAGCGCAGCTCCCAGTGTGCCTGGCTGAATTTGCCCAGTCGAGTCGGCCATAGCGGTGAACACATACATGCCGTCGAGGATGATATACTGCGTGGAGCCCCATTCTTGGGCGCTGACGATGAGACAATTGGTGAGGTTGAGCTGTTCGGGTGACTTGACGATCAGATGGCCTCCGCCACTGGGTCGAGGAGGACCCACCTTTTCAGATCCATAGCTTCCAGATGGTGCCGATGCAGCGCCGAAACCAGCTCCGCCTCCTCGATAAGTGCCAGCGCTCGGTCTTGCGGTGAACCCAGCTCCACCACCGAAGCCTGCGCCTCCAGACTGCCGTGGAGGAGGCGGCGGTGCAGCACCTCCGTATGCGCTGCGTCCGTCGTTGTTGTCACCATATCCACTCAGGCGGCCATAAGCTCCACGATCGGGAGCGCCACCAGCGCCTGAGCTGCCTCCGCGAAGAAAGCCAGCCATGACGCAGTTGTGTGTAATGAGACAAGAAGCAAACCTTTTCGCGCACAGGTGGCCTGTGCCGACGTGGCCAATTTGTGTTGACACCTGTGACCACTGGCGACCTCATAATGTATTACGGATATATGGGCTTGTTACCCGTCCTCTCATCAAGTCACCGGGCTCCGTAGCTCAGTTGGTTAGAGCGTAGCACTGTTAATGCTAAGGTCGGCGGTTCGAGCCCGCCCGGGGTCGCAGAATTTTTGGAAATTTTTCTAGCATGCGCCAATCCTAGACGCTTGGACGGTGGAAGTCACCCGCAGCCGTTCCTTTCTCATTACTTCCGTTTCTGAATCGTAGGCATTCAGGTGAAGGGCGCTCATCACATGCGCTCGGAAGAGCCGGAGAACAGAACAATTGTCAAGGCGGGAAGAAAGAGGCTATATAATACCGAAAGGTGCTTTAGATCTTGGTCTCGCGAACACCGTCTTTCCAGAAGACGAGGTAGGGGGTGATGCCATCTTCGCGGTAGTTGAGGAGAGCGACCATGCCTTCGGGGTCCATGGATTCGCCAGTGTAGAACTCCCAGTCGCCAAAGCTGCCGATGACCTTTTTGGCGAAAGCGGCGGCGCCCTTCTCAAAGGCGGGGACACGCTCGGGGTTGCTCTGTTCAAGCTTGGCCTTGACAGCCTTCATGTAGCCCTTGAGGTAGCCGAGGAAGCTCTTCTTGTCGAAGGACGTGGACTGAAGACGGAAAGAGTGGACAATGTTGATGACCTGCTCAGCGCCGTTCTCGAGTGCCTCGGCCTGCTCCTCTGCCGAAGGGTTGCCGCCAATGTCGATGTCGCCCTCGGAGACGATGATCTTTTCGGCGTCGACCTCGTAGACAATGTCATCCACCAGTTTCCTATGGCGCAAAGGAAGAAATCTCAGTCATTTGTCTTCGAGCGCTTTGACGCGAACCGAACCTGCCACTTACATGGAGTACCCGTCAGAGCACATCTCATCGCCGGAAACAATATCAATGTAGAGCTGTAGACACAACCAATAACGCCGTCAGAACTGTGCACTTCCGTTTGCCCGCAACTAGCGTCTACATACCTTCATAGTGGACAGTAAATCGTGATATGTGGTCGAAGTTGGATGGAAGAAATGCGGTCCGAGTTGTCGCACGAACCATGAAAATATCCATCGTGGAAAAACTGCGAAAAACAGGGCGCAAAAAAATCTTCTCAACATACACATTTCGCGCATTTCCGGCATTTCGCATTTCGCGTCAGAGAATTATGGTGTTAGATTCGACTAATGACATTTGTGATTGACGTGATTGATGATTGTGCAATTGTGCATGATTGTGATTGTGATAGAGGCGGCGTAGGCGGCGTAGGCGGCCGAGGGGGCGCGGGGGCGCACGAGGGATTGAAGGATAGGTTCTCGAGCGGAAGAAACAACGGAAGGTATGATGGAAGTGGAAGCCGCAGAGCTTTGAAGGCGGCTAGCGGGGTAAAAATTCTATGTCGTACCAACATCTGTCAGTCCGAGAACAAGCTGGATGGCCAAGTTGCCAAGTACGTGGCGTCGTGCTTCGGGAAGCGGCACAAAAGTGCCACAGCTGAGCAAGCTGGCGAAGCCAGATTCTTCCAAATAAGCACTTGGTCCACCGCGTTTGGTCGTCTCGCGCGCCTGGGCGGCGAAGAAGGGCTGGCTGACGGCAGTCTGAGTGATGCCGTGCACAGCATCGAGAATCGCACTGCTGGAGCAGTTCACGAAGATATCTTTCATGCTCGGTGCCAGACTGTCATATATGATGCTGACAATGGCGGGAATCTGACGTGCGGCTTCGTCCAAGAAGCCATACAGTAGCAGACGCTCTGCGTCCGATTCAGCGTGCTGTAGAAGCGAAGAGACGAGCGTTACAACCAAGAGCGCAATTTTGTTTTCGAGTACATCCAGGTACTCAAACAGACCGTTGTAACCCTCTTTGCGCGCCTGGACAGCTTCGTCACACGCTTGCTCGTCCACTCCCGCCAGCTGCAACAGCCATCCAAAGTCTTCCGGGCGTGTCGCCGTTGGAAGTAGTCCGATGAAAAAGCCGAGCTGGGATGTCGAGATGCGGCCATTCTGTGACTTGAGCTCGCCGTTGGCGTCCACTGCACAGTGGTGCAGGAGTGCCTGCATGAGCTGAGTTGTCAATTCACGTGTTGACGGATGACGCAGGCCTTTGACCAGCAAGGCCGCCGCTGCAAACGAAAAATTGATCTCAAAGTCGATCCCTGTTTCGTCGTCCAGCTTGCACGCATCCTCGCGGAACTCGTACCGGGCATCGAGAAGGAACGTAATAAAATCAGTGCCCGCAGTAGCTGGAATATTGCGTTCCCAAATGCACTGCACAGTTGCATACACCAGCGCTATCCCGGACTTGAACAGCCCCACATGGCCGCACTGGACCATGGCGATGCCCAACCAGAACATTTGTGGGAGGTATCGCGACTGCATCGGCAAAATCTGCACGACTTTGCTGAGGCACGTCACAATGCTGATCATTGGCATGGGAGAGTTGCTGTTGGCCCACTCCGAGATTGATCCGCGCAGTGAGACCAGGATTTGGTAGAGCAGGTCGTCATCGACTTCGCCTTGAGCAAGGCAGCCCAGTAGGACAAAGGCCCGAGATTGTATCACCGGGTTGTACTGAAATGCTGTGCTCGTCACCAAACTCGTCAGCCGTGCTCGCCAGCTGTTGGCTGCGTCTACGCTTGGAGCTGCCATGTCGGCTATTTCGTACATCAACGAGGCAAGACGCTCGATAGACGCACTGTCTGGCGTTTCACGGACCAATTCTTGCGAAGCGTTGAAGGCATGTTGTCCTTCCACCAGTCCAAAGAGCTTAAGATACTCGGGCTCAGCAAGGCGCTCGAGCAGTACGCGCAGCTTGGCCACGCTTTCAGCCATTCTTGGAGTAGCTTCATCCGGCTTCTTGGCTTCTCGCGGGTCTTCCGTACACAAAGAGTGTATCAGATTGATCGCGCTACCGTAGATAGCGTAGCGTGTTGCATCTACGCCATTACCTGCAAGTAACAGCACAATGTGCAGAAGTTCTGGTAGATACAACAAGGCTTCAACCCGATTGGTGAAAGAAAGCACCATGTTCATACGCACAAGTGTCGCAATTTCTTTCCATGAGGCATTTTGGTGCAGCTGCGAGACCACAGGTTCTTGTGCAGTCTTGGCAATCACCTTCCGCAACCTCGACAGCATCTTGCCTCGCAGATTGATCGACGCAAACGAGACCATCGTGTCCAGTACAGCCTCGAAACGTTCGGTGTGCAAGCCAGAGTCCATAGCCGCTTCCGCGAAGACTTCGAGGAAAAGTGGGATCAGATCGTCCAGCTTACTGAGTTGCGACCAGACACACCGTTGCATGATGGCGTACATATCTGGCTGCTTCGTTGTAATGCTGATCAGCTGATTGAGGATCTCCTTGATGCGTTTTTGATACTCATTTTGCTGTTCCCTCGAAGTGTGAACGAAGAGTATCAAATTAGACAGCCACGGAGACATGTAGTGTAAGCACATGGTCTTCTGACTAGGTGCCGCCCTTTCGAAACCGTCGAAGAAGGAAAGCAAAAATTCGAGTGTCACGCCGGGCGCAGCGACCGCAAAGTCTCGGCTCAGATCCGAAACAAATCCCATGGTGTTGGCAGGAAGGGCCAGTCCCCTCGAGCTCAACAGACGTCGGCGTGCGCTACTTGCGCCGAAGTTGAACGACGTGCTTAGTGCACACATAAGGTTGTAGGCGCCAAGACGGAGCGCGTGGTCGTTGCTGGTGATATTGAGCATGGCCATGTTGAGCAGGGTGCCGGGTACGTCACTTGGCTTGAGTATCCGATCCGAAGCATTGCTGGCGCGGAACTTAGAAACGCGAGCTTTGGCCTGCCGGAGTGCTTGGACAATGTCCGCGCGGTCATTACTGGTGAAGACAAAATTCATCGATCCGCCCCGGCAAGATAGGAAGAAGGTGTTCTCTTCACCACGAAGAGAGATGGAGCGTACATCATCGATGTCGGACAAGTGGAAAACATCATTGATAGTCACGGATAAGTGCGGTAGCCACTCTTGCTGCTTGAGAGCTGTGATCTGCAGATACTCGCCTCCAATCGTGAACGTGACAGGCGTCAGTGTGCGGTAGTACCAGACCAGCGTGATCTGATCGAATTTGACATCAACCGGGCAGGTGAGGACAGCGACAGTGTTCTTGTCCAAGGCTAGATTGCGCGGATCGATGTAAAGCTCGATTTGCGAGAGCGTCGAGCAATGCGCTACATTCTGAAGAGATGTCATCTTATCGGCCAGCTCGTGCTTGAGCTGCGATTCGCGGTATGCTGGAGTGTTCCAGGACGAAAGTTCAATCTTGACTGTCGTGTTTGGGTTGACGAAGACGACATTGCAAGCGTTGGCTAGCACCGGTGTAGGGACGAGAGAGCTGAAATATAGCATCCATTGACCGGGAGTCACGTTTGCCGGTAGACAAGCAGTCGTGTCAATGACGACGTCGTACTGACGATTAGCGAAAGACTCTAGCGTTTGTAGGATGTACAAGATGAGTCCTTCAAAGTCAATTGTGTCTGCCTTCTGGTTTCGCATGGTGTAATAGAGGACAGGTCGTCCGCTTCGCGACGGAGGGCCCTCGTAGAAGACAGTTCGGTAGCTCTCTTGATCCATATTGCGACCAGCATGTCTGCGCAGAAATTCCTGAAAGTTGACAGAAGTAAATGTGAGCTCCGGAAGTTCATCCAGCTTTGGCTCGTCGCTTTCGGCCAGTACTTCGCAAAGATGGTCATAGACGGCATTAACGTCTTGATGCCCGTACGTCGACAATTGATAGATTTGCTCTTCTTTGTCCGTATCGGCAGAACGAGAGCCGCGGGCGAGCAAGTTTTTTCCAATCTTGTCAACGTGGTCGAACAAGAATCGGTGCAAAGCTCGTTGATCCCGACCATCAATGCCATGAACGTTTGGATGAATGCCGTAGCCAAGAGGCTGGTCTGCAGCGTAGAGTCGGTCTGGATCTGTTCTTGCGTCCGATACCTGGTCCAGGAAAGCGGCAACCTTCCACACGTTGCCCTTGAGAAAATCGTTGAGTCCAGTCATGAACGGTTCTTTGTGTCCCGAGAACAGGTTGTTGCTGGCCAATGTGATCAAGATCTTGCTGATCAGTACTAGACCACGCCGGAAATCTTTGCTGGGGCCCGTGAGGTTGATGTCAATCATATGAGGTGATACCACGGCAGGGCTGATGAAGCGCAGGAACATGAGCCCCCCGACGCCCTGATATCTCGACGCCGGGAATCGAGCATCAAGGACATTGCGAATGTGTCTGCAGAGTTCGCGCAGAACGGCAGGCACGCGATGCGCTGACGAGCATATTGAGTCGATGAACGCTTGTGAGATTTCCTCGAGTGCAGCCTGGTTCTTGGCGGTGCTCTCGCCCGGTCCAACGCGCGATGGATCCATCTCGAAAGAGTAGCCCTCTGGCTTGCGAGCCAATTCGGTGATCAGAGGAGCCATAATAGATCGAAGATAGTCGTAGCCATGCGTGCGGGCAAAAGTCGAAAGTAATGCGGTGCAGAATGAATTACTGCGGAAAACCATTTCTTCCGTAGCAGTGCGCTGAATCTCTTCTTCCACTGCAGCTTTGAGAAAGCGTATAACTCCGCCGCGGGTATCAAACATACTGAGAAGCAAAACGCTCGTCGATTCGACCTCTTTGCCTGGACAAACTTGGCAAATAGCTAACGCCAGCTGGAGATTGTCCTGACAAACTAGGTCTACGAGCTTGTTCCGTTCACGTGTGCCGCCAAGTTGATCTAATTCGTCAAAAGCAGTGCCCTGGTTCAAAACGTTCGTCATGATTTGCATGAACGCAGCGCGGAGACGAGGATCTTCATGATACGCCAACGGTAGAGAGCTATGCAAGCCACTATCAATGTTCGATGCCAGCAAGTTGCTCAAAGCGAGGATAGCCGATTCGCGAAGGGGCACATAGTCTTTGCCCTTGCTAATCATCGCTGATTTGGCATCGGTGCGAGAGCGGGCCCCGTGTCGTGTTCGGTTGAGAATCTTGATGAAATAGCCAAAGTAGAGCGCAAAGTGTCGCGTCTTAGCCCACTCGACCTTCTCGTCCAGTAGTAAGGCATCGTCCGCTAGAAGCAGTGGCAGCTTGTCTAGGAATATGGATATACATTTAAGGCAGGATACATCTAGCTCGCGATGGAGCCGATCAAGCGTCTCGTTAGCAACAAAGTTGTCATCTGGCCCATCCGAGGTCCACGTTGTCAAGGCTTGAAACAGCCGGTTGCGCACCCTTAGCTCGTTAGAAAAGCAGAAAGCATTCTTCTTGCGCATGAGACTCTCACACATCTGGCACATGGCTGTCTTGATTCTGGACGCATGCTCATCTCGACCCAGCGAGTTGGCATACTCCACGTAGAGCACCATTAAAGAGCCGACATCGACATTGGATGTGAAAGGCAACGTCTGAGACTCGTCGAGTCGGTTTAGAACCATTGTTGCAACTCCGATACTCTGTTCGACAAAGACGGTGTACATGTCGGTCGTTTTAGGGTAGCCTGTGCCCTTGTTGAAGAAATCACTGAGTACGGCATGGATCTGACGGAACAGGATGCCAATAAGTCGCGGTCCGAGATCGAGGCCAAGGGTCTCCTTGGCTTTCTCCCTTACCCAAAGTGAGTCTGAGACCAGCAGATCCACCATTTCTTGCAGAAAGCGTTCTATCAGAGGAGCAGGTTGTTCCGCATCTGCATGTTTGGGGAGGACGTCGGCAAGCATTGGCTGTATTGTGGAAGCCAGCTCGAAGTCTGCCGAAAAGCAAGCTCCTCCGTAAGAGCACAAAAATCCGGCATAGTTGTGCCATTGTGCCGCCATCTCTTGGGCCAAAGCAGTCTCCTCTGCGATTGGCCGAGCTACAAGCTGAGTCAGGGCTTTCCATCGCTTGTAAGCCTCTTTCCATGCAATCCAGCTGGCAGCTGAGGGCGTTTGGATATCGCGTAGTAATACACGAATGCGCTTCTGCTGAGCGATGCGGCCGGTCTGAATGAAGCTCGGGTCGCTGAGATCGGTGAAGAACTTGATCCACTCGGAGGTCAGCGAAATGTAGTGACTGGGCATGGATCTGATTACGCCGACATGCGCTCCGGCGCATTGCATGGCTGTCGAACAGACCTCGGTGTCGCTCGAACACATCATCAGCAGTATGACAAGCTGAATATAGATCAACTCAGCGGTGCGCTCACGAGAGGAGGAGTAGTGAGCTTGTTCTGTGATCTTCTTAGCCTCATCTCCCAGTTTGAAGTATTGACGTAATCGTCTTTGAGAACGAACCAGCAACTCGAGGTAGTGGCGTTGCATGCTGGCCTGCTCGGAGTTGATGGCCTGCTCCGCGACGCTGGCCACAAAAAGTGGCGCACATGCAATGCCTGTTTCTCTCTGCTGTTGAAGGAACTCGATGATGGTGTTATCTGAGCTCTGAGCAGAATACAACTTGAGCATCAAGAACGCAGTTGTGCTTCTGAAAGACGAGAAACGCGGAGGAGAAGAAAACAAGACCGTGGTGGCTATGTTGACTGACAGTACACTATCGATGGGCAGAGCCGCTCGGTATAAGCTTTCCAGGTCGGCCAACGAGGCCGCGGGATGTAGGCTGGACACAGCCCGTGTCCAATTAAGATCGATACCAAATGACAAGGCCGTGAAGTCCAAAATCCACAGCTGCAGGATAGACTTGAGTAATTCTTGACGACCGTCTTCGTCGGACAAGGCAGACCTATAGTGCGCGATTTTGGGCACAGTACGCTTCTCGTTTCGTGTACTTTCTTTGGCCTCACTCTGTTCGAGACAGTAGACGGACTCCTTGAATGTGATACGCAGAGATCGCGCAATCTGAGGGTAAAGCAGAGAGACATCGGGAGCCCATGGAAGTCGATGCATTTCGCTGGCTAGCAGCACGCAGGCATGAACAAGAACGATTTTGAAGACTATAGGGCTCGACTCGGACATGCAGATGGGCACGAGCTCGCGCATGACTCGCTGTGCGTCCAAACGGAAGAGGGCAACGAACAGGTCGATCATTAAAGAGAAATCTACGATCTTGTGCTGCGAAAGCACAGTTCGCTGAGGGTCGAACAGTCGGTCCCTCAGCTCAGTTTCAATGTCGTGTACGAGCAGTCGCAAACTGGTCTCTGACGTTGGAGTGGAAGCTGCTGCTTTGCACAAGTCGACGCTACACAGGGTAGCTACATCGACGAGACTAGCGTTGCGCTGTGCCTTGCGCAGACTTTCGAGAAAGGCAAGCTTTTTACCGAGACTTCCACTCGCCTTGCGACTTTCGCCCACAGCTGCTTTGCCAACGAGATCCGGACAGAGGATGAGCAGTGCGGTCAACAGAGGCCAAAAGGCAATCTTACGCTTGGTGGAATCGGCAAGGCTGTAAACTTGGTCAAAGAGAACGTCTGGACTTCCTTCAAGTCGCTTGTTCGAGCCAATTAGGGATGCAAATTCTGTGGGATAGTACTGGATCCAACTCCAGATAGCTCGGCGCAAAACGAGTGCCGTTGTGTACTGAGCAGATCTGCGGAGGTGCAGGAACGATGTGTTAAGCTCTTGAAGGATGCTCGACAAACGCGATCGCTGCAGGTTGGAGCATTCGAGAAGACGAAGCTCTGATGTTACCGGATTTTCCTCTGATGCGGCGCTTAGGTAGCGAAGCCTGTTTTTGAGACGCTCGGAGACGACAACCCAGTTACTGGAGCTAAGGTAGAAGACAACTTGGCTGGCCAAGCGGTATATGCGAGTTTGAAGATGACTCGGCACTTCTGAGCTTTCAATCTCGCGAGCGAAGGTCATGAGTTGCCACGAGGAAGTATTGAACCGAGGAGGCTCACGAACACCTGTTGAGCGAGAGTATGCGGACGGAACAGCAAAAGGCACTCGCGTAGGTGGGAAAGCAGGATAGAGAACAAAGATGCTCGTTGCGCCAGCAAGACACAGAGAGCTTGGCATAAAAGTCTCCGGTTGCTTCTCAACTACCGGGCTCGCGACTGCTTCCTCTCGTGATTCTGTATCGTCTCTGCCAGAGCGGGATGAGGTCTGACCAAAGGTCTTTGGACTGGAGAAGCTGGACATTGGATCGCGGCTTGCAAAGTCTCGTAGCGATCGTTCCGATGGCGAAGGTTTGCCTGGTCCTCCGTGTGCATTGTCGATCAATTTGCCTTTGGCGTCTGTCGGTTCGTGACCGGAGGCGAAATGGGCTTCTTCCCTCGTGACAGTCTGCTTTATCAGAGTTGTCATGACGAAGAGAACATGCTTTGCATATGTGTCGTCCATGGGCGGCGGATCACTCCAGGCATCTGTTGGTGCTGCTTGAGCGCGCAAGTGAGCGCCTTGAGACGCATCGAGGTGTACGTGTGTGAGGCCAGCAGGGACATGGACTTCGAGAGGGAGGTCACGGCCTTCCACAGCGGTGAGCCTCCAGTGGTGATTCATGCACGACACCAGTACTTTCAGCAGAAAGAGCTGCGAATGCAGCATGCCAACGCTGAGTTGCTGTTCGAGACGCTGTTGAGAGGCCTGCTTGATCAAGACGTCAAGCGCGCCAAGGAGTTCCCGAACCACTCCACCAAGCTGGTAGCAGCTAAGACTGATGAGATTGGCGACGCTGGAACGCATGAGCTCGTCTTCTTCCAGAAGCTGCAGACGCAATCCCGAATTGCATGGCAGCTTGTTGACCAGACGCTGTACTATACTTGCGATAAAGAGCTGACTGGAGCTGTCCGTCGATAAGGCAAAGCTTAGTGGAGTCGAAGGATCTGCTTTATCATTGAATGCGTTGACGCTACTGCTTCCATTGATGACGACTGTGCCGGAAGAGAGCGAAGACTGTAGTGCGCTATCGTTTGACTCTGGTGCGATGGAATGCTTGAAGCCAGCCGAGCTGCCTACGGACGGGTTAGAAGCGTGATGATGTACAGAGCTGTGCGCGGATGCCATGCGCCTTAGCTCTGGTGGATTTGACATGACAATATGGCATTCGCACCGGTCTGGCAGTAAGACGAGGGCAGATGGTAGTGAGACCAAGGATGGTGTTGGCTCGGTTGAACAGAAGGTGCGTGTCAACTTAAGCGCTAAGCGCGGGCCAGCTTCTCAACGCAATCCAGTCACGCACGTCACGTATTTCGCATTTTTTATATTTTTTTTCACTTCTGCACATGTCAGATCTGTTCTTGTTCAAACCAACGCAGTGGTACATGCGTAAATCATGCGTGACAGTGTGTGTGGCCCTGCGTATCTATTAGCCAGACAAGGTATCGCGATACCTGCGTACAAATCGCACGGCCAGTATTCCGGCGACAAAGGCAGAGCAGCCGCCCAAACGAAAGATGATGCCTAGTGCATCGCTGTTCTTCGCCTCGGCGGCGCCGGGAGAGCTTGATGGCAGTTCCTCACCAGGCTCCATTATAGCGAAAATGAGGGACGAGACACCCGTGACTAAGAACTGCGGAACGACGATAGCAACATTGTGTAAGCCAAGAACGGTTCCAGCATGACCAGAGGTTCCAAGAGCCGGAGAATGCGGTGCAGAGTCGAGCTCGTCTTCAAGCCTTGACTCTTGCCTAGAGGACAGCGCGTCTTCCGTGTCATGGCCGTCGGACGCTGGTTTGACAGGGCTGAATGACCCCGAATTACGTACACGGCTATGCCGTTCCGCTCTGAGTAGTGACATCGTTACGTCATCGGAAAGCGTGCGATGATGAGTAGAATCAGGAACTTCTTGAGTTTGAATCAGAATACCCAATATGCTGAAGGGAACCCAATTCTGCACGGCAAAGCAGAATCCTACTGAGCCAATGACGACCGTTGCAAGAAAGACACTTTGAGCTAGACCAGCAAGCCAAGTCCCCATCATGGCGATGAAGAAGACAAATTGGGCGAAGACCCACCAGAAAGGCAACTCCGGCCAGTTAGCACGCAGTCTCTCGAGTCGTCTGACGACAGCAAAGCGCGATTCAGCTCCTGGAGTCTCGTGCACAGGGTTTGGCACCACCATGGGGAGAACAATGGATGTAAAGAGCGACAATGTCGCGTGCCACAAAAACGCGCGACTGCCCACACGCGTTGCTTCTTCAAAGAGTTCGTGGTCACTCTGCTTGCCTCCATTTGCGCGGACTCCGGCTTTGTATATCTCGCCTACCCACACAGTACTGTAGAACAGCACTGGGAACCAGCCAATTTGAGCAAAGAACTGTATCTTGAAAATCTCGAGGATTGGCTTTGGTAGCTGTTTGGCCTGCTGGAGTAGATCTCGGAAAACATCAAGGATACCTTGCTTTGGCCGCAATAAGTCCGAGTGCGGTAGCAGAATCTGTTCCTCGACCAGCCACAATACAGTGGCGTGCGTGCTCAGCAGAATCAGGCTGACTAAGACCGAGACGATCTGAATTTGAGTTGTACCCAAAATTGCCGGTGAGAGTGATGGAAGGTCAAGATTGCCAATCAGGAAGCTCAGAACCGCGCCAAGCCCACAAAGACGTGCCGCCCATGCGTTTGCTTCCGCTTGCTCTTGAACAGTGGCAACATCGACCATAAGAGCTCGATCGAGGGCAGTGACCGCGTTGACCGAAAAGTCGACGAGAAAGACTGCCAGGATGCCAACCATTATGGCGAGCGTTTGATGAGCCGAAGTACCGGATGTCGTCAGCCATGTCGCTAGCTCGCGGGCAAAACCGAGTATGAGTATGCTTATAGAGCAGATGGCAACGGCAATGGCAAGGTATGGTTTGCGTCGGCCAAAGCGCGAAGTACAACTATCTGCTAGTGTGCCGATCAGAGGTTGAACGATAAGACCCGACAGGGGCCCGGCTAGAAATACAGCTGCCATGGCAGACTTTGAGAGACCAAGGTCAAGCAAATATGGGGGAGCAAAGACCATGTCCATTGACCACACCGTCTGGGCTCCCAGCACACCGAGGGAGAGCAAGGGCAGACGCAGCCAGGGAGGTGCATGCACTCTGGCCTGACCGGCGAATTGCTGATGCGCGTGGTAGTTACGCACAGCTGCGGATCCAGCGCCCACCATGATAGCTGTGGGCGCGCAATCACCACAGCTCGAGCTGTGTCGAGTTGGTGTTGGTTAGCAGACCAACACGTACACGACCGGGCAACCTTGAAACCTATTACGCATGCTGCCCCACTGGGCCTTTCCGAATTTCGCGAATTTCGGAAAATCGCGATTTATGTAAGATTGCCAGAAGCTGAACTCACGATTAACCGCAAACGTAAATCTTTCGTCTCAGCTTGTCCAGTCACCACCACATGTACTGTCTATAGCGCCTGATCCCCCATATTCTGGCCCTTCTCGACAAGCCGACCTGGAGCTAGCATGTCGACTGTAAGTGACCTTCGTTATCAGAGGTACGCGGGCGTAGCTGACCACAGGTCTGCATCACAGTTTCAGCCAGTCAATCCCAAGCCTTTCTTGCAGTTGCAAACAGGCAAGCCAGTGCTGGTCAGACTCAAATGGGGCATGGAATACAAAGGGTTCCTCGTCAGTACAGACAGCTACATGAACCTTCAGCTGGCCAACACCGAAGAGTTCCAAGACGGCAAGTCGAACGGCATGCTTGGCGAAGTCTTTATTCGATGTAACAACGTTCTTTATCTCCGTGAACTCTCAGACGAATCCACCTAGCTGCGTCGCAATCTCATCAAGCCCGACAATCTAGAAAAGGGATCAAGGCCCCACAAAGTGTACTTGTATTCTCGCGTGCAACACAGAAGTAATTTGCGGCGAATTCAGGGAGGTGGCGACAGAGGGGGGTTTTTTTACATGCCTGCATGTGGATCTTCCGCTGGCTGCTCCGGGGCGATGGTGATAGCATCGTCGATACGTAGCAGACTCGTGGCAGCTTCCAGAGCACTTTTGAGGCTGCGCACTTTGCTGATGGTAGGCTCCAAAACACCTGCTTTCAGGTTGTCCCGAACTTCGCCGTTGAGCAAATCCAGGCCGTAAAAGCGAAGTGCCTTTTTCGGGTCGCCCGCGTTTGCATTCTGAGCGGCGTTGTGGTAGGCACGCAGCTTGGCAACCAAGTCGGTACTGTCTTTGGCAGCATTGACGGCTAGCGTTTTGGGAATGACGAGAAGTGCCTGCGCAAACTCTGCAATGGCTAGCTGCTCTCGACTGCCTAGCGTGGTTGCAAAATTCTCTAAGTAGATGCTGAGGGCCGACTCAACGGCACCTCCACCGGGCACGACCGAACCACTCTCAAGCGTTCGCTTGATAACGCAAAGACTGTCGTGCAGGGCTCGCTCCATTTCGTCCAGCAGATAGTCGTTGGCGCCACGCAGAACAATCGAGCTCGAGCTGACCGTCTTTGTGCCGCGAACGAGGATGAGCTCATCATCACTGATGCGCTCCTGTGCAACTTCTTCCGCTGAGCCGAGACTACTGGCTTCAAAAGTCTCTTCGCCGTCCAAGTTGCTCAGGCTGCTAACCAGTTGACCACCGGTAGCTTTCGCAATCCTGCGCAGATCCTCTTTGCGACATCTGCGTACAGCCATGGCGCCGGCTTCGACAAATTCTTTGAGACACAGATCGTCGATGCCCTTTGTGGTAAGCACGACATTGGCGCCCGTAGCGAGGATTTTGCGCACTCGTTCGAGAACGATTTCGCTCTCGCGAGCCCGAATCTTTTCGAGCTGATCAGGGTCGTCAATGGTGATGTGAACGCCGAGATGCATGCGCTGCTTGACGAGATTGATGTCGAGCAAAGCAATCTTGGCCCCTTTGATGCGTGTCTTCATCGCCTGGGAGGCGACGGTGCAATTGAGAGCGTAGCCATTGATGAACAACGATTCACGCGCAGATTTGCCATGAGCTTTGAGAACGTTGACAGCCTTGACTGGATATTTGACTTCGCCGCGAGGGTTGATTGTCTTTACAGCCAGCATCGCATCGACAGCCAATTTGGCGAAAAAGTCATCATCAGCACCAATAATTTTGCTCGACATGCTGGTCTTGGCAACGTTGATGAGCGAGTCTTTGCCGAGGCTGTCAACCTTGGTGGAGAGCTGTTCCTGCAGGTACTTGCATGCCTCACGGCATGCCAGACGGTAGCCAGTGATGATCGTGGTTGGGTGAATCTTGTTCTTGACCAGCTCGTTTGCCCGGCGTAGAAGCTCGGCGGCAATGAGCACGACTGATGTGGTGCCATCGCCCACCTCTTTGTCCTGTTGCTGGGCCAGCTCGACAAGGATACGACCTGCAGGCTGGTCAACCTCGAGCAAGGAAAGAATCGTCGCTCCGTCGTTGGAAATGGTCACGTCGCCAATATCATCCACCATCATCTTGTCCAGCCCGACTGGGCCCAGGGAAGACTTGACAATGTTGGCAATGGACTGTGCGGCCAAGACATTCTGATTGCGAATCTCTGCGCCAGACAGACGCTCTCCGCCGATGAAGAGGCCGGCATTGCGCGGATCTTTCTGAAAGAGTTGCGCCATGGTGCTGCTGGTTGCGAGAAGGCGCAAATCTGCAAGCTCTTCTCTAAGCTTCTTCTTGCCGCAATAGCAGTCTAACAGATTTTGGCCCAAAATTTGAGAACATGAGAACTCACACTGTGACTTGGAATTTGGAAGCTGGAATCTCGCTGCTGGATGGACGTGTTTCGACTTCCACAGGTGCCATTTCAAACCTTGATGAGATCTGAAACCGTGGAATTAAGACAGACGCTTTGCTTTTAATTCTGGAGGTGGACTTGGACTGTGCAACTAAACCCGATCTGGACAGAGTTCAAGGTGCTCGCGGCCAGGGCTCGCTTCCCCTCTTGCACATATCCGTATTCCCCCTCGCTCCCTTCCTTCTTCCTACCCCGTTCTGCTCTCGTTGAGCTGGATTGAAAAGCCAGACACTGCTTTTCCTTGGCTCTCGCTCTTGCTCATGACACGTCTTTGGTCTTGCTTATTTGCCCCCCCTTTAGCATGAGCGGTCCAGCGACAGCTACTCCGTCTCAATCCAACTTGATCGCCAATCATCTACAGCCATCTGACCCTGCCAACGCCATAAGCACCCCTTCTGACCACTTTGCCTCAGCTTCGACTCCCCGCGGTCAGGTAAACGCTTGGGGCTGGCCGTCTGGATTCAACCAGCCCCCTTCTGTCGTCGCCCAGCCGAGCAAACCTGCTACCCCGCGCTTCTCTGCAATTTCCGCATCGCCCAGCAGCATGTACAATCCTTCTCCACAGCAGCCGCAGTCCTTGCAACAGGCACAGCAACATCCTCCCCAACATCAGCCAGCGCAGTCGTCGCAGAGCGCTACCTCCTACCCTCCTCAGCCGTATGCCAACTCCTCTGCCTTTTCTACCTCGACCCACTCAACCACATCGCCTACCCCCAACATGTCGGCCATTGCCATGTCCAAAAAGCGCACCGCCAGTAACAGCCCCGACTTTGACGCAAAGGACAAGCGATTGAGACCCGACTTTGGCGGTGCTGATGCAAAGCCAGACTCGAAACCAGCCGATGCTCGCGTGTGGGGCGAGGAAGCCACCAAGCTCGACGTCTACGTCTGGGACTATCTCACGCGCCGCGGCTTCAGCTCTTCGGCCAAGGCTTTGATGAGCGAGGCTGGCATGACAGAACCACCAGAAGTACCGCTCAAGACTCCGCAAGGCCTTTTGTTCGAGTATTGGGCTATCTTTTGGGACGTGTTTGCCGCCCGTTCCGGGAGAGGAGGGCCAGAAGCGGCGGCCTATTTTGAATACCAGGAATCGCGCAATATGCAGCGTCTCGCTGAAGCCAACCGGAAGGTCGAAATGCTCGAAGCAAGTTACCAGCCCGTGGACAACAGCAGTCGCTTTCCCAACATTGTTGCTCAAAATCATCCTGGCGATATGCAATCCAACGGCCGACCACCCAATGTACAAGGAGCCTGGAATCCGGCTGCTCTTCCTCCGGGTCAGCAGCAGCAGCTTCTCGTCACAGCAGCGCAGCGCCAAAACATACCGCTGCACGAAATCAAAAACCTCTCTCCTGCGTCTCGCATGGCCCTGATCAACTCAATGAACCCAAACAACCCCATCAATGGACAACTTGTACGGCCACCGATGGGCAACCAATCAATGGAGCAGCAGCTGCAAGCGAGACTGCAACAGCAGCAGAACCTGCATCGGATGATGCAGCAGCAACAGCGGCAGGTCAGTGGCCATGGTGGCCCGATGCCATCACCCGGGCTCGCTGGCGGGCCGCAGCTAGGTGGGCCTATGCAGGTCCGTCCTCCTGGGCCTCAGCAAGGTATGCCCGGGACTGCCGGCTCTCCAGCACCGCCCACTCCCGGTGGCGTACAGGACGGCAGGAGGTCAGTCGGACCACCCGGTCAAGGTCCCGAATCAGGCCGCCCAGAGCACATGCAAGGCATCCCTCCCGGAATGCAGCAGCCTGGCGGACAACTTGGTCAGACCGGACCTCAGGGCGCTCCACAACCTGGACAGCCACATCCGCAACTCAATCCTCAGCAGCAGCAACTTGTCATGAACCAATACCAAAGCGTTCAAGCCGCCATGCGAGAAGAATGGATGAAAGCCCAGTCCGCGCCAAACCAGACATCGGCAGCCGAATTTTTCGCCAATGTTCAGGCCTACCAGGCAAAGGCACAAGGTTTGCAGAATCTTTTGCGTGCGCAAGGCAACTACCAAGGCAACAACGACCCAAATGCACCACCTCAAGGTATGCAAGGTGGCCAGCCTGGGCCAATGATGCCCGGCGGTCAGCCCGGTCAGCCACGACCCCCACACTTGATGATGGGCGCAGGTGCTAATCCCGGCTCCGGGAGTCCTGCTGTCCTCAATAACATGACCCCGCAGCAGCGCGCTGCTCAGATCGCCAATGCTCAGGCTGCAGCAGGCCGTATGACGCCGGCTATGGCAACCCATGATCCCGGTTTGATGGCAACCATGATGGGCCCCAACGGCGCTGGACCGCGTGCTCCTAACGCGCAGCATCCGGGCGGTCCACAGGGCGGTCCTGACCATCAAGGCGGGCCCGGTGGCATGCTTGTCAATCAGGGCGGACCTCAGCAGAATCACTTTGGTCAACAAGGTCCCCGTCCTGCCTCCGCACAAGGGCGACCTGATGACCCGCACTTGGCGCACTTTTCTTCTGTACAGATGGGCTCATCACCAGCCATTCGACCAGGCATGCAGCGCTCAGCTTCCTCCCAGCTCGCCGGTGCTTCCGGCGGTATGGGTCCTCCCGGGCCGACTTCATTGTCGTCCAACTCACCGCGGCTGCAAGCAAACAACTCACAGACTCAGCCAGGCGGCTCGCCAGCGGCAGTGGGTAGTACGCCAAAGCTGGGTTCCGCAGAAAAGACGAAAAAAGCCACTGCTCGACAACGCAAAAATTCCAAAGCGAACAACACCAAAACACCAACTCTCACAGCAGCAGCAGTTCCAGCTAGTACTGCCGGATCCGCTGCTGCTGGTGGTAGCAACAGCAACGGGGGAGGAGGAGCGGCATCGACGCCCGCTGCAACTAACGCTGCTACGCCTGTCAGCGCCAACGCAGCTACCCCGGGTCGGGAGGCAAAGCAAGACACTTCACAGCCAGCATCTCAGTCACAGGCGGAGCCGATATCACAGCCTCTTGAAGCAAGCATGCCTCCTCCGTCTGGGCCGCTTTCGAACGCCAACGATGCCTTGAGTGGTGCAACAGAGGGTCAGGAGGTAGCCGCTCATGATGCAGGCACAGGCGCAGCCGGAGCAGCGAGCGATGACTTCATGTACGGCTTCGGCGGTTCTATGAACGACATTTTTGACTTTGACCTTTCTACGGACGCCGTAGGTGCTCAAGGCCTCGGCGGTGACACGTGGGATAGCAACTTTGGCAATCTGTTCTCCGGCTCAGCATCAGGACAAGGCGATGGCATGTCTGGCGGTAGCTAG
This sequence comes from Farysia itapuensis, assembly GCA_023212645.1. Taxonomy (NCBI): domain Eukaryota; kingdom Fungi; phylum Basidiomycota; class Ustilaginomycetes; order Ustilaginales; family Ustilaginaceae; genus Farysia; species Farysia itapuensis. Next base: position 490,317 of record JALBYC010000005.1, on the reverse strand, counting down.
CTCTGAACCACGCACATACCCTAGCGATCATCCTCACATTGCTGCCTTGCGCGTGATACCTCTCTATTTATATCCCCACCATTTCCTCACTTTTTCATCTCACGCTTCTGCCGTCGTTCTCTCCACTTCTGTCTCGTCCCTCTCCTGTGTTTTCTTGCTGTCATTGTTGTAGTAGTAACAGTAGACCGATTTGCCCGAGGTGCCGTTCCGACGCCCAAGAGAGAGAATTGACTGAAATTGAGTTTAGAGGCCGAATTAGCCGGAATCGCCGATCGGTCGCCGAGATCGACGATATCGACAAAATCAAAAAAAACGCTAGGGAAGTGTTAGACTTGTGAGGTCACGTGCCGGTAATGATCTTTGGGAAGATTTTGAGAGTCACAGTGTCGGGTCGGCCTCCTCGACCTACGTACAGCCTAATCAGTCAAAGTCCTCACAAGGAGCCTGCCAGATCGGTCCGCTCGCATCGACGTAGCGCCGTACAGGCTTCCAGAGGATTTGCCAAGATGTTTTTGCTAGGTGTTCACTTACCCGAGCATGAGATGGTCAAGGTATGTCTCTTGATTTGTCCACTCACCCAGTGGGCATTGCCGGAAGGACCTCTGACGAGACAGGACCTTACTGACTCCTTTCTGTCCTCCCTTGCGTCGTCATCAGATTGCTTTGACCTCGTTCTATGGGATCAGTTACCATACAGCCAAGCTGTTGTGTGCTCGATTGTTGCTGCATGATCGAGCGCTTGTGTCGTCAATCACAGAAGCTCAAATCACCGAGCTTTCCGCGTACCTATCTTCACCAGCAAGCATTCCGCCACGAAAGGCGCAACCCACCGTCGCGATCCCGGCCTCCCTGTTTTCTCCCACGACTGTCTCGTCAGTGATGAAGGAGGTCGAGCAAACGCCACTCGAAAAGCTGCCAGCAAGCATGCAGCGAGATGTCAACAAAGACCCTCTGCGCCAGATCAAGCTCGAAGAAGATCTGCGTCGTGTCTTGCGTGCCAATATCAACCACCACCGTGTGATAGGTACCTACGTTGGTCGAAGACATGCCGCTCACTTGCCTGTTCGTGGCCAACAAACACAGGCGAACGCCCGCACTGCTAAAAAGCTCAACCGACTCGAGCGCAAAGGTTTTTCGACGTCATCAAGGTCTACGGCGCCACAGATCGCATCAACACCGATGTCACTATCGGAGCTGCTGGCTCCGTTAGCCAAGGTGCGATTCGCCTCCTCATAGATGTGCACGGCCTTGGCTGTGCCGACACGAAAGCCTACCTGCACGCAAAGCTCGAGAAAAATAATACATTGGGTAACAGACACGAAGATGGACGTGGATGGCAGAGAGGCGGTGCGTTGAGGTCAGAAGAGGTCTTCGAGAGTAAGTTGTTTTGCGACGTCGGTGTTTGCGACCATGGCCTGAAACTCTTCAAAGTCGAGTTTGCCATCTCCATTGGTGTCGGCCTCCATGATTGTCTTGTCTACGATCTGTTGTAATTGTTGGTCCTTGAGATTGTTGCCCACCATCATTTTGAGCACGAGGAAGAGTTCGCCATTGCTGATGAGACCGTCACGGTCCATGTCGTAGACCTTGAATGCAAATCGCAGCTTCTCTTCCCGACTGCCCTGGTTGGAAAAGGCGCTGAGTCCAGCGACAAACTCCTGGAAGTCCACCGTTCCGCCGCCGTCCTCGTCGAAAATGGCAATCAGACGCAACGCCAGTGGGTTGTTGGCGATCTGTGGGATTTGGAGGAACTCGTCTTTGTCAATGCTGCCAGAACCATCACGGTCGAGTTTCATGAAACGCTTCTTGAGCCTTTGAATTTCCTTTGAGGAAAAGTTTGAGTTTTGCTCGATCTCGGACAGGAGCTGTGATCCTTGTTGACCCATCTTGACGAGCTGATTGGGTTGAGGATAAGAGGCAGGAAGGAGGGGCTGTCTGTGGTCGTCGAAAGTGTCGAAAGTGTTGGACTTTGGCGGTGCGTGTCAGATTGGGACACGCGCGTCAACCGGACGAGACTTTGGTGATCGTGAGGACGCGGCCCTTTACTCCACACAACACCTTCCCTTCCAACTGCGCTCTACCATCCATCGCAAGACCAAAGCCATGGCGATCAACGGCATGGACATCACCGGCCACCTCAAAAAGGGGGAGGTGGACCTGGGCACTTCGATCATGGCTGTCGCTTACGACAAGGGTGTCATCATGGGTGCCGATTCCCGTACAACGATGGGTTCCTACATAGCCAATCGAGTAACCGACAAGCTCACACACCTCTCTGATCGTATCTACTGCTGTCGCAGTGGCTCAGCAGCAGACACGCAGGCATTGGCAGACATTGTTACCTACTATCTCGATATGTACGGGACTCAAATGGGCCAAGCACCGCAAACAAAAGTCGCAGCCAACCTCTTCCAAGAACTAGTATACCAGAACAAGGACGCTCTCTCTGCGGGCCTGATTGTTGCCGGCTGGGACAAGCAAGACGGTGGCAAAGTCTACAACATTCCCCTCGGCGGCGGGATCTTTGAACAACCATGGGCCATCGGCGGTTCCGGCAGTACCTATATCTACGGTTACTGTGATGCCACTTGGAAGACAGGTTGGGGCAAGGCTGAGACCCTAGAATTCGTCAAAAATGGTATGTGTCTTCGAGCACTTGCTCTTTATCGCACGCTGTGACTGACTTTAGTCTTGCCTCTTTCTCACGCAGCATTGTCATTGGCTATGAGGAGAGACGGCTCTTCAGGAGGCACAATTCGCATGGTTGACATCACAGAAGATGGCGTCGAGCGCCATTTCATTCCCGGCGATCAATTACCTGAACTTGCAGACAAGATCGTCTAATAAAATTTTGATCCCCAATTAGTCGTGCTTGTGCAAGTCTACCACGTTACCGCCAGGCAACTAGCGCAGGTTTGATCCTTTACTGACATTCCGTGATCCGGATGTTGACAAAGCTGGACCGGGGACTTGCCGTCTCGCTGCAGAAGGACTGGCTGAACGCATGTTGGCGATGCCGGTAGCTGACGAGACGGACGGCAAGTTCATGCCAAAGAAGCTGCTTGTGCTTGACGGTATCGAGCTTCCGCTGGGAGCACGATTACCCGTGGCCGTGCCGGTACTCACGCCGAGGCCAAAGCGTCCAGTGGTAGAATTGGAGGGGGTCAAAGATCCAGTCGAGGCGGCTGCAGTCTGACTAGATCGAATTCGAGCCACACCGGTCCTTGTAGCAGACAAGGATGGTGCAGAGTTGGACTCTCGTGAGTTTGCACCGTCAGACGAGACTGTGCCATTTGGTCCGCTCGTGGACTGTCGGCGTGCGCGTTCGTGCTTGTTTTGAAGATTACGGAAATGATTGAGCAAGTCACCCCATTTCAGTTCGGGCACAGAAAGGGGTGCCGATGTAGTTGACGTCGCTCCTGCGCTTCCAGCGGCTGTGACCGCTCCGGCTGCCGCAGAGACTTTGCTTGTACTTCTTGGGGCGTAGATGGATCTTGGCACAGAGTGAAGGAAGCCGAGTCCGTTGACTGCGTTGAGCCTATTACGTAGCGTGACAAAGGCCGAGCTCTGTGGCAACAGCATAAGGATCCCATACAGACACTTGAACAGGTACGGATGCCGCTCCGGCTCGAGCAATTGGAGCCGGAGGGCGGTGAAGATGGGCGACTCGAGTAGCTGGACCAGCTTGTCGATCTGGATCAATAGAGACACAGTGATCTCGAGTTCGGCAAAGATGGTCAGCAGGTTACTGGCATGCTCATACGCCTGCGCCAACAGGCACAGACTGAAGGCGGCCACAGCATTGTGACACCAAGAGCGATAGATGCTGGCGAATAGCGTTTGACCGTCTCGTGAATCGAGATTTCGCAGCTTCTTGCGGAAATCGGCGAGCTCAGGCGATGTAATGAGAATCACGTTGAGATTCTGTACCATGATGGAGGCAAATTCCAGATCCTCCTCCTTTTCCAAAATCTCGGCCAGGGTTCGCAAGATACGTTCGGTATGCAAGGATGCACACAGCTGTCGGATGATCAGTGACCCGCGTGTCTCGAGCAATCTCCGATCTGTGCTGAACAAATTAAGCAGATTGGCCATGAAAGCGTGAAAATACGAGTCCTCGGAAGCCGAACTGATCTGAGCGAGCAGTCGCAAGTCGCAGCGAATGACGTCGTCTGAGGTGTCGGACAAGGTTTTGAGCAGTGCGGGAAAAGTGCCATCGTCCATGGACAGGATTTTGCGCGGACTTTTGTGATGGAGCATCAAGAGCCATTCAAGCGCAGTCACTCGAGTTTCTTCATGCTCGTCCACGAGCTGAAGGGTCAGAGCATGGACGGTCATCTGATAATCAAACGGATCTTGTTGCGAAGTGGCGCTCTCATCGAGTCCAGAAGAGTGCACATCTTTGATGTTGTCGTCCAAATGTAAGGTTGAGGCCGCGGCAGTCAGCTCAGTGGTTGATGTAAGCGTACGGGGTCGAGAAGACACCAGATTCGATACTGGCGTCGCAGGCACTGGACCGCTTGTGGACGAGCGGGACACGGAGACGACTCGGTTCGCGTTGTTAGTGTTTGCTGTGCCTTTATTTGGTGGTGCAGACGGCTGTGCTGGAACTGGAATATCTTGTATGACGCGGTAGAGGTTGATGTTGGTAGCGTGAGCAGCACTGGCAATAGCTGGACTGTGATGTGCGAGACTTGGCAAGATGGCGGAGAGAAGGCGCGGGGTGAAGGGCACTACAACATCCTTGACCACAAGAAGGAATTCAGCGATCCATTGCAGTGTGGTTGCTTGGATCTCTTCATCGGGAAAGCCAATATGCGTGATGAGAATTTCCATTATGGCAGCATAGTCGATTCGGACTTCTGTCCCGTCCACCCAGATGTCCTCGCCTTCGACTTCCGCCTTATCTTGTTCTGGAACGGGCTCACTCGCCTGAACAGACTTAGAAGAGCCGACCGAAGTCCCCGTCTCTGTTGTCCGCACTGGACTTGCACTTCTTGGGAGTGTGTTAGCTGTGTCTGGCGCCTGAGACGCTTCACTTTGATCAGACATTTCCATTGTGCGCTCCTGACCTTTGCCCTTCCGTTCGGTGTGCTGGCGATCTGCTTGACGTGATTCAAAGGCATGTCTGCGAGTGCCGAGCTCAGCTGCCTGTTGAATTTCCCGCAGAAAATCCGCCAACACATTGGCGGTGGCAACGCGAACGTCGGAGTTGGGGTCGCTAAGATATTTGAGCAGGCCGTCCAAGAATGACGGCAGGTAGCTGACCAGCTCCAGTTCGGGAACTGAGCCAAGGACAGTGATCCAACTGACAAGATAGTTGCGCGTAAATGGACTGAGTACGTACATACGTTCCGACAGGAGAGGTATGAACCGGGCCAGAGAGAAGACCTTGTTGGCAGCCGTTCCATCTACATCTATCTGATGAGCTTTCTCTCGAGCAACGTCAAGCTCAGCCGCACCGCCCATAACGCCCTCAGTGGCATCCTGGTGAGCTCTGATAACACCAATGTCCTGGAACTGAGAGACGTAGTGAGGAGCTGCTTCGCAAACGATGTCTTTGAGCAGACGATCCAGAAGCTCGGCTCCGTTTTTGACACTGAGTTCCGAGTCGGCAGCAAGCTTGGACAGAGCATCAAAGGTTTCGTTGAAGTAGACCAAAATCTCTCCCTTGCACACTTTGGCGATGTTGTAGAAGCTTTCGCAGGCAAAGTAGCGAATCTTGCTGTCTGGATCGTTGAAGCAAGCGAGGACCGGCTTGGCAATCTGTTCAAGAAACGGCGCAATCTCAACGCCGAGAGCAATGGCGATACCTGCCAAGCCAATGAGGCCTCCGTTGCGAGCGTTGACATTCTGCGGTGAAACGGTGAGAAAGGAGCAGAGCTGCTGGACGATGAGATGTACGCGAGCTCGATCGCCCTTTGCCAGACATTCCCGGACTTGCCGTTCGAGGTCGAGTGTCGCAGCTTTTCTCTTGTCGTACACACGATCCAGAAGCGCTTTCTGGAGCGTAGCGTCCATGTCTGTACGCCAAGCACACCCGCCTTATGCTGCACAACGGGTTGTCAAGTGTGAGTGTTGCTTTCTCCACTCACGCTGCACGCGAGGAAACAGAGAAAAGTGCGCCTCTAACACGTCTGCTTTTTGACGTGGAGGCAAAATCGCGCTTTGATGGGTGACAAAAGTTCGCGATTCAAAAAAAAATTCAAGGAAAAGTCGTGTCTATGGTGTTGATGGATGATGTCCATCACTCGACTGCCTCATTTAGAGCCGTGCGTGTCCAACATCATGGCAGAGGTTGCGCGAAGGCCACCATCGCCATCTTCGTCCTCAAATGCACGCTCGTATCCACATTCGCCCCAGAAGAATCGCCATCACCGTGCTTCATCGCAATCGAACACCCGGTCGCTTCCGAAACACGAGAGATCCGCCAGCTCAGGCTCTCTGGTAACGACAAAGGACACATCCCTAGCACCTGTTTCTACTTCACTGCCATCTTCACCACTAGACCAGAAGGAGCTGCAAAGGCAGATTTTGAGCAATGGATCGTCGGATCAGCTACAGGAGACGCTCAAACAAAAAGGCATGCTCCATGCACTGCTAGCTGACCCCGTCAGATTTGTCAAGTCCAACGACAAGCAAAGTCAAGACTATACCTCCTTGCATATCACGCCGGTCAACGATCCTGAATTTGCTGTCAAACAACAGCGCAAACGAGAGCAACAACAGCACTCCCTCCTTACAAAGGATGTTGGTACTGCCGACAGCGGGTTTGCTTCTCCAACGAAAGCAGGAAAGTCGAAAGCTCTCTCGCAAGATTTGTTCCCATTCAAGATCTCGCTTCGCTTTCCGGGCAAAGTGCGACCTGTTGCCACAGGTTTGTCCAACTACGGAAATACTTGTTATATGAACAGCGTCATGCAGTCCCTCGTACATACCCCACCGCTCACGTTCGCGTTGCTGACGAACGACCTCGAAGCGCTGCACGGGGAGTTGGGAGGCAGACCCGGTGCCAACTTTGATGCTGTCACCGCCATGCAAGCTTTTACTCAACGTTCTTTGCAAGGCAGTCGTTCTACCAATGTACCGCAAGAGTTCAACCGCAATCTCAAGGCGTTTGCCAAGCCACTCCGCCAAGGACGTCAAGAGGATGCACACGAGTACTTGCGCTTCTTACTCGAAGCAATGCAGCAAAGTTGTCTCGCACGAGCACCCAAGTCCCTCAAGTCGGACGACCCCCTGCGTCGGTCTACCTTTGTGCAAAAGATTTTTGGAGGCAAACTTCGAAGTCGTGTCACTTGTCACCATTGTGGTCACAACTCGGATACCTTTGACCCCTTTATGGATTTAAGCCTGGACGTTCGTAAAGGCATCAACACCCTCACGGATGCCTTTCGCACTTTTGTTGCCAAGGATAGACTATCCGGCTCGGAAAAGTACAAGTGCGACAAGTGCAAGCGAAAGGTCGATGCAACCAAACAATTCACCATAGAAACTCCTCCACCCGCCCTCACCATCCACCTGAAACGATTCACCGCCTTTGGTGGCAAGATTTCCCGCGCCATTTCTTTTGACGAAAGCATCAACATAGCGCCCTACCTGTCCGCGAACAAAGAGCCTGCTCGCTATAGACTTTACGCGGTCGTCCATCATTTTGGCTCTGGACCGAACAGCGGTCATTATGTCGCCAGCGTGCGCTCTCCGTCGGGCAAATGGACCAAGATGGACGACAGCTACGTCTCCGATATGCCAAAGTCAGGACCCGTCAACGATTCAAGTGCGTACCTCCTCTTTTACCTACGTGAGAAGGACGAAGCATTGGAGAAAGCAATTGCTTCCACCTCGACCAACTCGTCCAAGCTGTCGGGGTTTGTCAAGTCGGGCTTGAACGGACTGGTGAACGGCAGTCCCTTCAAGTCCAAGAAACGCAAAGCCCCGTCTTCACAGGATTCGGAAGACGAGGTGTCGGCGGCGAGCGACTCGGACCTTTCGTCTCCCACAAAGGCAGCCAAAACCCCCCGCTTGGGACAGGGTCAAACGCCTCGCTCTGTACAGTCAGCCATATCAACGCACAATCCCTCATCTGCGCTCCGCATGAACGGCTCGGCACTCGGCAGCGACAGCGACGGCCATCAGAGCCAAGAAGACAGCTCTCCTCCGCCGCCGCTTCGAAAGGCAATGAACGGCACAAGTCAGAAACTCGATCGTTTGCTGTCTTCCAAACCCACATCGACCGCCAGTTTCTATGGCAGTAAGAGCACCGACCGAAAGGGTCCCGCTACAAGCATGCCAGATCGAGATGACTCGGAAGAGCTTGGTATCGCGGTGGAGAGAGAAGAGTATGAGTCGCTTGTGGACAGTCGACCACCACCTCTCATAAAGGGAGCCCGAGGACAGACTCCGGAATTCGATGGCGACGACGCTTCCGATGATCCAGACGTGTCTCTGCGGTCTTCTGCCTCCTCCTCGTCCTTGTCTAAAAAGGAAAGACGACGGCAAAAGAAGGCTGCGAGGGCAGTCAAGCCAGGCAAAAGTGGACGAGGTGTTCCTTCTTCTCCATATGCCAACGCGTTCGCGGCATCACCTCATACGAAAGCTAAGACCAAAGGTTCACGCATGTCGTTCACCGGGGGGAGCTTTGCCAGCAAGATGAAACCTAGACCGTAACGAGCAACTATCATCAATATATATCGCATCAATACTTGCATGTCTCAGTTGTTCCCAATTTAATAGAAGGATCTACTCCAACATGCAGCATGTGCACTTTCAGCTTTAACGGAAAGTCGCTCGTTTTTGATTTCCAGAACGCGTATGCCCACTGGTGTTGGTCTTCAAAATCCGTCAAATTTTTCCGATCCGTCAACGTCGATAGCTCTGCAACGCAACATCATGTCGATTGACCCCACCACCAAGCGCACGCTTCAGATCAAGACGGGTAGCGTCAAGCGGTAAGTAGTTCTGACAGACCGCAATCGTGTGCCCGTCTTTCTGACCTCTCAGCTCTCGTTGCCGCTTGCAGCCTGACAAAGGAAGAGGCGTCCTACGTCCAAGAAGCCAAGGATCAGCAAGCCCGGATCCAGAAGTTCATCGAGGATGAGAGCAGAGGTGAACATGACGTGAAAAAGCAGCGCGAGGTCCTGCAAGACAGTCTCAAAATGATTCCAGACTGCCGCAAACGTCTAGAAGCCTCAGCCGATGATCTCATGACCTTTCTTGTAAGTTCGAGGCTGACCACGTCGCTGCGCTGCAGACCCACTGACTTCGCTTACATCTTCCGCAGGACGGCTTGAGCAGTGACGAGTCCATTAAGCAGACAGAAGAATATGTCGCCGCCAGTCATGCCCTTCAAGAAGCGCAAGAGAAGCTACAGACACCTTTGCCCATCGTCTAGCTTTTCTTCGTCAATGTCACCTCGATACAGAAACATAGACGACATCTGCAGCTACGCGATCGTATCTCGGAAGGCTGGGATGCGCTGGGAAAAGCACAGCTTCGACAGTCTCACATTCTCACAGAATTTGAGACTTCCCGTACTTCCCAAAGTGCTCAGACTTTGCAACTTGCTTCGGACTTGTTTTTGCGGAAAATGCTGTTGATAGGACGTTTCTTACTGCATGGTGACAAGTGCGCTAGTATCGGAGCAGATAGTGGGTCATATCTACGTCGGTGTTGACGAGAAAGGGGAATTCGATGTTCCAGAGCACTTGTTCGCTCTGACCGCTTCCGCGCTCAGCGAGGTACTCTAGCTGCTCTGCCCGAGTCTGTTCCAGCGCCTCTTTGAGCACATCTGGGAACATTTTACTGCTGCGAGGATCTTGACGTGCCCTACGGAGGGCTCCATCGAGTCTCGAACGCATGACCTTGGCCTCGATCGGATCTTCGCTCGCTGACACTAGCCGTTGTGTAGTCAACTTTCTTATGCGGTGCTGAACATTGTTGAGCATGATAATTTGCTTCCCGGATAGCAGCCATGCATTGTGTCGCATCTCCTCCTGGGACTGGAAGGCACGCTCACGGGCTGGTCCCCAATCTTCGGTCTCGCTCTGCAAGTCGATGATGCGAGGGAAATTGGGCTCCATTGGTCGCGGTACCTGGGTGTTGGCTAATTGTTGACTGTGGTAATGGTACATGTCTTGCAAGATGCCAGGCTGCTGTTCCGGAGTGTGTCTTGACATACCGATCCTATATCTTGCAGGAAGCGAATAATCGTACCTGGCCAACAAAGATCGTGCTTCCAGGACGGTGAACGTCTGCGTTGGGCTTGGAAGCGTCGCGATCCCTTCAGCGTCCAGAGGAGGGAGACGCAAGATGGGAGCTGCCACAACGAGGGATGCCTCGCTTTCTGACGCTGTTGGAGCTCTTACAGTGCTTGTAGCAGAAAGAAGAAGGCAAATTATGCCGAAGGGCGAGACGAAGCGCATGATGGCGAAGGTCACTTGTGTCAGTAGTATTCTGAGGCAGGATTCAGCTTAAATTGCACTGAGCGCTTTTTATCAATCAGTGCAGTCCAGGACAGTTTTCCCTGCTATCATTGCGGTCGTCCGTAAATGAACCTGACTGGACTGCCCACTCACTCCGGAGACAACGGACGGGTCCAAACGACCCCTATTGATATTTCTCCTGATAAGCGTGGAGACAAAACTCATACGCTCGCCAATTATGTTGAACTCTCACAGCAACCCTTTGCTGTACGTGTCCACAAAAAGTCTTTCAAGGATTCAATCGCTCGTTCACAGCTCAACATACTGATGAGAGAGTAAGATGTGTCACCTTGGTAGCTCGACTTGGTAAATGAAAGCGCGAACCGGCATTTAGGCCTTAGTCAGGTCGTAAGCATTGACCAGATGCTTCAGAAGGAAGCGGTTGGTCTCGTCATGCACCGAATGCTCGCCAGGTGGAGCAGTGAGGTAGTACTGAAAGTTGGTTCGAATCGCGTCTTTCGTTCTTGTGTCCAAATGACCAAATCGATGAATTTTGTCAATACCAGAGGTCAGATAATCGTCACCGTAAGCTCTGACAAAGCTAGCCCACGAGTTGTCTGAGTCAAATCGAATCTTGTGACCCGAATTAACCTGCTCCCATAGAGTACGGGCCTCGGATGACATGCCGTCGTTCATTGCCAGATAGGGTAGATCAATGGCCCATGCAAGTACAGCAAAGATTAGTACAGCGAGGACAGCAAAACGCATCTTTTGGTAAGCGAAGGAGGATGAAGATCGAGTGAACAAATTTGCTGAACGGCCAAGGAGAAAGATATCAGTAGGATGGATGCCCAAAAAAATCAGTACTGGAGCCATACTTATACCTCTGACTTCCAGAATTCAACGCCTGAGACGCTTCAGCGGACGTAAAGCAAGACAAGGGGACAATGGCATTGACTTGAGTGTGACAGCTGTATGAAACTACGTCGGACCAAGTGGACAGCGAGTTCGCGGCAATGCCAGAAGTAATCGGCTGATCGTGAGGACTACACCATTTGAGGTCCTCCTGTCTAGTCACAGGAGACAACAACGAATGTGCCACTCAACGGATTGCTTTTCATATGCGCCATGCCGGTCTGAGTTCTAATATTGCGAGCGTTGTAATAACGAATACTACAAGAAGCGCCATGAATAGCCGAGCGAGAGCGAAGGATGGTGAGAAGTTAGCTTGAGTTGTCGACATACGGTTGATATGGGACGGAATTAATTAGCCGGGAAACTCTTACGAGTCTTACCCCTCGTGATCGTGCTACAAGAAACAGAATCGGCCGTGAGACTTCCCTTGGAGTTTCATCAAAGAGCGACATGCGTGTCTGCAGTGGGAACAGCCTGTACAGTCGCTTTAGGCGAAATTACATCCGCGCTGAAACAGTGAAGGCAGATCAACATAGCGATTTGGGATAGTCGCATAGCGACAGGCTATGAAGGTCGGAATAATTTTCATCAGAGCGAATGTATTGCTCCATGATGTTGCACACCTTCCCGCTGGCTCGTTGCCTCGGTCTGCCTGCGAAGCCAGACAATCGATCTAAGTCTTTCGTCCGAGGCAGTATAAAACATTGTGGTAGGCACTTCCTCCTGGAGAGTCACTAGAAAGATGGGCTTCCTTTCCCTAAGCATTTCCATACTGACAGTATTGAAAAGTAGGCCTGGTCTATTTGTTCTCGTGGCGTTGCGCATCAAGCAGTGGCACCATCACTTCATCAAGAAAAATAATCCACCTGGTGGCACGTAGGAGATGGAGGTGAAGCAGAAGCCACCATCTGACGAAAATAAGGTTGATGATGAGACATACCTGTGGCCCCTCCTTGAACCTGAGGTTCTTTGTCCTCGCCTGAGTATTTTTGATGCTGCTTGAGACTTGCCGAATTTTAGTTTCGCAACGATGGCCGTCATCGGGTCTATTGCTGCGATCCTTTTGGTAACCACTCTTTCAGTGTTTGCAACGGGACGAGAGCCATCGGCATCACAAAAGCCCTCAGTGCTTCTGTCGCCTGGAGACAGACTCTTCCTGCTTACGCCTGCTCCTCTGACGCGTGAACCCGAGTGGGGCATTGACAACATACCGCTTCGAGCAACATCCCGCGTTCCGATACCCCCGGAAACGCACCACGACATCTATCAATTTGACTACTCACTGCCTGCGAGCTACCGCAGAGCAAGCGGTAGCTTCATGCCCTCCCGACCGGACGTGACCTACGCACAACAGTACGTTGAATGGGTTCATCAGCAGGTCAACAAGAATTACTTGGGTCGGAATGGCGAACAGGTTCACGTGGTTCTAGGCAGCGCAGGTCAGCAGTACCTTTTCGACGCCAAACAAGCTCTGCTGCTCCACCTGGTTCAGAAAGGTCTTCGCAAGGTTTCGACTACCACCAGCTTGGAGCAAACGCCATTCCATGATCCCGTGGAAAATGTGAGACTTCGCGCCTTTCTAGAGTCCTCATTTGACAATGTCGGCAAATCTCCACACGCACACCAAGTCACTTACCCGCAGCTGCTTCGACTCGCCCTGTTGAAGATCCAGGAACAGCAGAAAACCGAGGTGATCTACCAGATCTACCCCTCGATCTTTGACGACAATTGGAACGCTGTCTTTCCTTTTTTGTCGAACGATAAAATAGACATGGTTGAATACCTTCTGCGCAAGACATAGCAGTCTTCTCAGAACGGCAATGGTGGGTAATAGAACTGTTGCACAAAGCCATCAGAGATATCAGCAAGCGTTGAAATTGACCGAGTCATGATCTAGACCATTTTGAGTGGGCGAGATGTTGGCTCAAGGTACGATACAAGATATATGGAGAAGAGAGTGTGAAGGTAAGGTGTGAGAAGCCTAATGAGACACCTAGTACTCGAGGTCCTCCTCACCGACGTCGACCGAGTCGAGTCCGACCTCTTCGTAATCCTTTTCGAGGGCGGCAAGGTCCTCTCGGGCCTCGGAGAATTCGCCTTCCTCCATGCCTTCTCCGACATACCAGTGCACAAAGGCGCGCTTGGAGTAGAGAAGATCGAACTTGTTGTCGAGGCGTCCCCAAGCACCAGCAATGGCCGTAGTGTTGGCAAGCATGCAGAGCGATCGCGAAACCTTGGCGAGATCGCCTCCGGGCACAGTGGTAGGTGGCTCGTTGCAGATACCAATCTTGAAACCTGTAGGGCACCAGTCGACGAATTGGATAGTTCGCTTGGTCTTGATGGTAGCCACTGCAGAGTTGGTGTCCTTGGGACCAACATCACCTCGGTACAAGAGACAGCAAGCCATGAATTTGCCGTCTCGAGGGTCGGCCTTGACCATCTGGTTTCCTTTCTCAAAGGAAGAGATGGTCATCTCGGCGACCGAGTTCTGCTCGTGACCAGCCTTGGCAGCAGAAAGGATGGGAGCGTATGTGGCGAGGGGGAAGTGGATACGTGGGAAGGGAACAAGGTTGACTTGGAATTCGTTCAGATCGACATTGAGCGATCCGTCGAATCGGAGCGAGGCAGTGATGGATGAGACGACCTGGGCAATCAATCGATTGAGGTTGTTGAACCCGGGCGAGGCGATGCCAAGCTTGGTTCGGCAGATGTCGTAGATTGCCTCGTTGTCAACCATGAACGAACAGTCCGAATTCTCCAGCGTGGTGTGAGTAGTCAAGACGGAGTTGTATGGCTCGACGACTGACGAGCTCATCTTGGGAGACGGATAGACAGAGAATTCGAGTTTAGCCTTCTTGCCGAAGTCCTGGGCGAGTCGCTCGAGGAGGAGCGATCCGAAACCGGAACCAGTACCACCACCGAACGAGTGGAAAACGAAGAAGCCTTGGAGACCGGAACAGGCGTCAGCGAGCTTGCGAACACGGTCGAGGGTCTGGTCAATAAGCTCCTTGCCGACTGTGTAATGACCTCGGGCGTAGTTGTTGGCAGCATCCTCCTTGCCGGTGACGAGGGTCTCGGGGTGGAAAAGGGATCGGAACGTGCCGGTGCGGACCTCGTCGACAACATTGGGTTCCAAGTCGACATAGATGGATCGGGGCACATACTTGCCACTGCCCGTCTCGCTAAAGAAGGTAGAGAAGCCATCGTCATTCTCAGAAGGGCTGCCTTCGAGGATGCGGCCATCAGGGCTGAGACCGTGTTCGGCGAGGTAAAGCTCCCAACAGGCGTTACCGATCTGGATACCGGCCTGACCGACGTGAAGCGACAGAACCTCACGCATCTTGTTGACTACACTTGACGGAAGAGACTAAGGAGGTCAAGAGGGTCAGACGATGCGCCGAGCGTGTAGCAGGAAAGCGAGACACTTACAAGAGGTGATAGGGAAGAAAGAGCGCTAGTGAAGGTACGCTCCGGACGGGTATCGAGCGAAGTGGATGGTGGTGACGAGAAGGAGAAGAGAGGTTTGGTAAAGGTGAAAGCGCGGCGCAAAAGTGTTGGATTCGGGGGGGCGGGAGTACGGTCAACGCGCGCTGCTGTTTGGCAGTCGGCAGAGTCGGGGCCAGCACAAATTCAAGCTGGCCAACCTCGTCCGCCAGCCAGCCAGCGTGTGTTTCTTTTTTTTTTTGTTTTCATCTCACCGCGATAACGACACTGATCCACTGCCTCTGCGTATTCACAAAATAACACTCCAAAGTAACACGTCCTAAATCGAATTAGATCCTCTCAGTTTGAATTCAACTGTCGATCATCCAGACACGCGCACTCAAGCATCGGATTTTCGCGTTTCTCGCACGGAAACAAGGGAGAAGTCTCTCAGATCACGTGCAGCACACTTGCGCTCCTCTGCCTCAGAGCTCTGTCTCCCAAGTGTCCGCTCACAGCTATGGTGACAGAGTGTCGGCACGACTATGTTGAGGCGCACTTTTTCCTCTCTACAAGGAGATTGATAAATTGCAGTCCTGTGGTTGGCTGTGAGAAAAATTCGATGGCAGAGAGAAAGCTAGGGCCCAAGCACCTGTACAATTCCATATTTTGGCCCGTTGGGTGGAGATTGAGATTCGCGATTTGCAGCATTCATATTGCAACACCACGGACTATCTTTCGTCACAGTCTTCACGCCCTCTCTTGCGCAGCTCCCTATACATGCTAGGCTGCTAGACTTGCTCGAAACTAGAGTGTGGCTCAAGAGGTGTTGAGACGGTCGCACAGACCCAAGATGAGCACCACGACCAATACCTCTTCAGCCAGTTCTGCTCATCCGTCGTCTGTACCAGGCCCAAGCCGTCAGACTCTGCCGCAAGAAAGCAAAGAGCCTGCTTCGACAACGACGACCTCCAAGAGCAATTCATCTGAGCAGTCTCACTCTCGTCTGGGCTCCACCTTTTGGTCTTCTTGGATCTCGCCTTCGTCCTCGTCGGCGGTAGCAGCCTCTTCGGCAATGGAGAAGCGTAGCAAGCCACGCAGACCTTCCTTTGAGGAGTTTAGGGCTCAAGAGCCTCCCCAAGCCAGACTCATTCGTCTCCGCGGCCTCTTTGACACTCTTCTCGACGAGGACAACGAGCAGGCCCTCGCTGGCGGTCGAGCCAGAGAAGAATGGATAAAGTCAGCGCGAAGAGCAAGATATGGTGCTGGTGGCAGCCTCGCCCGGGGCAGCCTTGCACCGTCCGATATCCGCAACTCAACCGTTGGCTTTGAAGCTTGTACCCGCCCAGAACCGCCTGCTGCCTCGGCAACGCAGCCACCTTCGGCACAAACAGACTCTGAGGTTGAACAACAACTGCCTGCTCCTCCACCACCACCTCGGCAATCTTATGCTAAAGAGCTGCTCAATCAGTGTCGTCAATGTAGGGATGAGCTCGAACAGCAGCGAGCCAAAGCCGCCCAAGATCAGTCCAAGGAGCCCCAAGACTCGTCCTCGTGGTCCTCATACTGGCCCAGCTGGTCTTCAGCCGACAAAGATTCTGTTGCGTCCGAGACGCAGACTCAAGCAGAAAACAAGAGTACACTGACAACAGTCAAAGAAAAGCTGCTCTTCTCGTCAAGCAAGGAAACTACTGCACAGTCTGCGCCCACCGCATCGACATACAGCTCGTCGTTGGCCTCCTTGCTGGGTTACGGATCCTCGTCTCAGCCCGAAACACCTCTCCCGGAGCCGGGTCACACCCCTCCGGACATGGAACACGAAGCAGGCTGGACAGGATCCGGTGTGTGGGGCCTTTCCGCTGTCGGTCACAAGAAGCGAGAACAAGGTCGCCGGAGGGACGAGCAGGTACGTAAAGGTCATCAGGTCGAAGACGACGGCGGCGCTCGAAAGCTGCAGATCGAATGGGAAGGGTTTCTTGCCTATGCTGAAAACAAAGAACGCGAGCTGTACAAGATCTTTGTCGATCTGGACAAGAACGGCGACATGAAACTAGACTTGCAAGAGATTCGGGGCGCACTCGATCGCGCTGGCATCAGCGTGCCGCAGCTGTCCCTTGACGACTTCATCGCCAGTCTGACCAGTACGCGAACGTCTGGTCATGGCGCTGAAGGACGACTTTACGTCACCTTTCCCGATTTCCGAGACTACCTTCTGCTACTCCCGAGAAAACCGTCTGTGACGGAAATCTTCCGCTTCTACCAAGTGAGGAAAGCTTTCGGTCTCTTTGGCATGGGAGGCATTTTTGCCGAGCTCGCTGTCGGATGGGGACGCACCGAACGAGGTGCGACGGCAGTCAACTTTGATGGCGAGGTCAGCTTAGCAGGAGAAGAGAAGAAAAGGGAAACCCCTGCCGAGAAAGAAGCCAAGAAAGCCGGAAAAGCCGTTCAACGTCAAGAAGCTGCGGCCGCAGCAGCAGCTGATAAGGAAAGTAAATCGGGCCTCGCAGACGCCACGAAAGACGAAAACGCCCAAAAGCAGCAAGGTGGATCCGATGCGGTGGTGGAAGAAGAAGATGAGGAAGACGACAACGACATGATTCGCGGTGCGGTTGCCGTCAAATTTCTGGTGGCTGGAGGTATTGCCGGTGCAGTGTCGCGAACCGCCACCGCACCGTTTGATCGTCTCAAGATTTATCTGATTACGACAGGCCAAGCATCGATGGCTGCCGAGACAGCGAAAGCGGCGCTTGCCGGAAAAGAAGGCGCCACCACCGTCAAGGCAGCAGGGCAAGGAGTCGGCATGTTGCGAGAAGCTGTCACAAACTTGTATAGAGAAGGCGGCGGATTGCGTGCTTTCTGGGTTGGGAATGGGCTCAACTGCCTCAAAATCTTTCCTGAATCTGCTATCAAGTTTCTGTCTTATGAAACGGCTAAAAGGGCGTTTGCCAAGTATGTAGACAATGTCAGCGACAGTCGCGACATTTCCGGAACTTCGCGCTTCCTGTCTGGAGGCTTTGGTGGTATCACCTCGCAGCTAGCGATCTATCCTGTCGAGACGCTGAAGACCCGTCTCATGTCGTCGCAGAACAACAAGACTGCATTACAGGGCAACGCTTTGCTGGCCGCTACAGCACGAGACATGTGGCAAGCTGGAGGACTTCGTACCTACTATCGAGGTTTGACGGCCGGCCTTATTGGAGTGTTCCCATACTCGGCCATCGACATGTCGACGTTCGAGGGCATCAAATTGTTCTGGATCAAATACACAGGCAAAGAGGAACCGGGCGTGCTGGCGTTACTGTCCTTTGGCAGTGTTTCTGGTTCCGTGGGAGCAACGACCGTGTATCCTCTCAACTTAATCAGAACCCGTCTTCAAGCAGCAGGCACGCCAGCGCACCCTGCCACTTACGATGGGTTCTGGCACGCAACTCGGAAAACGTACCGCGCCGAGGGCGTCAAAGGCTTCTATCGAGGACTCGTCCCTACGCTTGCCAAAGTTGTCCCTGCCGTCAGCATCAGCTACGTCGTCTACGAGCAGAGCAAGAAACGTCTCGGTGTTCAATAATTATATGGTCGCACTCTCTCCTGAAGTAGTCTAGACATTACCCTATATACGATTGAATTGCACGACATAGCGAGAACGTGGCAGGGTGAGAGCTTTAGATCTTAGCCATGGCAGCGACGTCAGTGGATTGAACGTAATCCTCGCACTCGTCGGCGATTCGCTCTTGGAGCTCGTCGAGCGAGACCTTGAGGTCCTCGACGACAAGGGAAACCTGCAGCTTGCTGACACCGTAGCCGATTGCGACGAGTTTGGAGGAGCCCCAAACAAGACCGTCCATGGTGATGGCTCGGACAGCCTCCTCGAGAGCCTTCATGTCAGTCTCGTCGTCCCAAGGCTTGACGTCAAGGGTGACAAGTGACTTGGCGGCAGCACCAGGGCCCTTGGCAGCCTTCTTCTTGTTGTACTCGGCGACACGCTCGGCCTTGATTCGCTCGGCCTCCTCGTCAACTTCGTCGTCTGAGCCGAAGAGGTCAACATCATCGTCATCGTCGGCAGCAGCGGCACCAGCACCAGACGAGGCAAAGACAGGGGCCAGGAGGTCGGCGGCCTTCTTCTTGTCACCGGTCAAGTCCTTGTGCTCGGCCTCATACGAGGTGATGTGCTCGTACCATCGAGCAGCGTGGGAGTGCTTGTCGGCATCGGGAGCCTTACCGAGGCTCTCGTAGACAGCAACATCAGCCTGCGAAGGAGAGTGACTAGAAAAAGACAGCGGAGGGGTCAGTCGAGCTCACGAATTGGCTGAGACCAAATGCCACGCCAAGCTCCGGCAATCCAGGGACAGCTTGCATTGAGGCCAGAAAGGATCAGAAGGCTTGGAAAAAGTTAGGTTTCGTCAACGCAATAATGGTTCGCGGGGTCTTACGCCGCTGGGCTCGGAAACACGGACCAAAGCAAAATATTCATCATAGAGTCGCTCCTGGACAGCGGTTGTATTGTTGCGCTGGAGCTGGAGCTTGGCTTGGCATCGCATGGCATGGCTGGTCAAGATGGAACTTACCCATCAACGTAAGATCTGTCGGCCAAGAAGCTGTCAAGCTTGGTGAGTGCGTCGGAGCTGGAGAAATCGGGCAGCGACATTGTGGTATGTGTATGAGTGTGTGTTGTGAAGGTGAGAAAAAGGTTGATGTGAGTGTGCCAGTTTTTTTCGGTTTCTTCCTTGGAGCTCTTTCGCCGAAATTTCCAAAAGGGCTTGTGCACGCCAATTTGAGCTTTGAGGTCAGAATGGCAGTCGATCACACAGGCGGCACGGCGGCACGTGCGGGCCGTTCTGTTGTTAGACTCACAAGTGGCGAATTCACAATCAAATCACAATCTCGCCCGACTTCCGTTGCCGAGACTCGAGAGACGCCGCGAACAGGGTCGTGGTTTGGAGAGATTCTGACCCCGGGCTCTGACCCTCGTCACAATATCGCGTGCTATGTCATCTATACCAGCTCAACGGTCCAACCAGATGAGTGTCATGAGGCAGCAAATTCCTCATGCCTCACTTTACGGCCCTTCAGGGTCCCAGTTGGGCTCTCATCGTAATGCTCCCGGATTGGGCGGTCTTCCCGGCGGGGTTGTAGGTCCCGAAGCAGCTGGTCTGGACCCATCAGGTCCAGAACATTTCTTCGTAACACTGGCTGCGTATGCTGACGCTCTCGATG
Source organism: Farysia itapuensis (assembly GCA_023212645.1). Classification (NCBI taxonomy): domain Eukaryota; kingdom Fungi; phylum Basidiomycota; class Ustilaginomycetes; order Ustilaginales; family Ustilaginaceae; genus Farysia; species Farysia itapuensis. The sequence goes on along the minus strand of JALBYC010000005.1, from coordinate 470,347 downwards.
CCCTGCCACTCGATCTCACACGCAGCTTCTCGGATCTGCGAGAGCTGGATGCGGTTCTCGGCTCACACCTCAACAGCTTGACGGCGCGTCTTCATCACCTTACCGCGCTTATCGAAGATCCGCAGATCGATCAGGGTCAGCGTCTTCTGGCCTTGAAGGAGGTAGCAGAAGAAGCCAGAGCCTACAAGATGGGCGGCGAGGACAAGATACGAGTAGCGCTCAACACGGCCGAGACCATCATCAGTCATACTGACTACATTGACGCCCTCGTCGATCAGCTCGACCATTTCCCCGACATTTCGCAGCTTCTTAACCCAAAGAAGCATCTCAATCTTGATCAGTATTATGCTAGGGGTGGTGGACTCAAGAACCGCGAGCTTCTTGCCGTTCTTGACGGCTCGCTGGCGCTTGCGAATGCCGCTTCCGCGGCCGAGCAAGGAGGATCCAAGAAGAAAAAGGTGTCTGCCAACCTGGCTTCCGGCAGCGGTGCTACCAGAGGTCAGAAAGTACTGGGTGAAAGCATGTCCGTTACCGGCTCTGCAGGGGGTGGACCGTCTACAGCAACGGGCGCATCATCAAGTAGCAAGAAGCGGAAGGCCAATCCTTTGGCTGCCACAGGTGGAGGGCTGGCAGGTGTCTCTAGCAGCAAAGTCGCACGAACAGGATCTTCGATGGGCAGGATGGATGAGGACGTCAAGATCGCTACCAACGGCACTTCTCACAAGAAGAAAATTGTCGACCACAGCAACGGAAGCAGATCAGCACAACAAAGTAACAGCAACACTCGACTGCCTCGAGCCGCTCATGCACAAGGCATCTATGCAGAAGATGAAGACGATGCTGCAGCACGCAATGCCGCTCGAAGGGCGGGTGTGCTTACGGATACCGACGACGGAGGGCGATCACGCAGCAGCAGGCCAGCGCGAGGAGGTCATCGCAGTGACGATGAGGATGACGACGACGATGGTGACGGTGATGATGACGACAACAGCCCTCATGGTATATCTGCCAAGTCTAGAGCTAGAATGGGTCGTGCCGGAGTAGCCGCCAACTCAGCACGCGGCCGAGGAACGGCCATGGCCAATCATTCGCCGCACATCGGAGGATCAACATCAGCTAGTCGCGCTGAGTCTCCCATGTCCAACGAGGGTGCTGCTGGCGATGATGCCGATGAAGCACGGTACTGCTTCTGCAACAACGTCAGCTACGGCGACATGATCGGTTGTGATGACGATGACTGCGAGCGAGAGTGGTTCCATCTGGGCTGCGTCGGTCTCACCAAACCACCACAAGGCACGTGGTATTGTGAAGCGTGTCTCGAACGACGAGCTGGCAATGGCCGCTTCAAGGCCAAAAAGTCCAAGGTGGCCTCCTCAAATTCTTCCGCCTCTAAGACAAAGTCTCGACGTTGAACAGCACATTATTCGATCACGATGTTGATGCGTTAAAAGTGCACACTAAAGCATTTGAAGCATGATACATGCGATTGCGTTGTCAGACATCCCTCCCATTTGTCCAGATCTGTTTGATGCGTGGGAACCGCAAGCTGTAAGTGATCGGGTTATTTGTGGAATTCTCAAGACCGGTGGTTGTCTCCTCGAAGTACTGGACGGTGACTGTCTTGCCTACGATCTCCTCGGGGTGTTGTGCATAGTAGACTCTCTCGTCCGGCGAGAAACCGGATCCGACCGAGACACTTGAGCCTTTATGCGTGATCTGAATGGTGGCCAGAGCTTTTTGTTCCGTATAGACGCCCGATATGGGCAGCCTCATTGTACTGAGCTTGATCCCGTTAACGTTGTACTCTTCGTCTTTCCATTCCTTGAACTTGCGGATAGCTGACGAACGTTTTCCCTCATAGGGGACATCTCGTCGCAGGATCAGTCCTTCCCAGCCCCTTTGCGAAGCAGTGGCCATCATCTCTTCCACCTGGGCAGGGTGAACGACGCGCTGTTGCTGCAGATCACGAATGACGCTTTGGCCATTGACTGCCCTCGAATGTTGTTGAAAGTGCGAGGTCACCGCTTCGACGACCTTTATGCGTTCTGAAAAGGGCCGACTGGCTTGCGTCCGCCAATTGACAAACTCGTCAAAAGTCAGCAGGTCAAAAGGGAAATATGCTGGGTTAGAGACGGTAAACGACTTGCGTCGAACAAGGGAGACAATGGCTGTAAAGTCTTCCACGAACGCCTCTTTCGGCAGCTCCGAGTGCTGCGCGGATGACTGCATTTCTTGACCTTCCCCGTCAACGACCAGCTCAGCTCGCGTGGAGGCTGTCTCTGGTGGGGCTAAAACGCACACTTCTCCATCTAGTACGAAACGCACTGGTTTCGGTTTGTCTCCCTCCCTGATGGCATATATAGAGGAGAGGAGAGTTTTGACAGCTTCGCATGAAGGGAGCAGTTGACTAAGCTCCTGCTCGATCACTGACAAGCTCGTGAACTGCCTCCCACTTCTGGAGAGAGCTTCGACATTTGCCACGACAAGTTTGACTTGACCGTCAGAGCAAGACATGGTGCCTCGCAGTACCAAGATGCATCTGACGCCATCAAGCTTACGACTTGCGAACCAGCCGTTGCCGTTTGACTGACCCAGCAGCGCCGGCAGCTCAGTTCGGCTCACTGACTTGCCCAGAGCTGCTTCAAATGAACCCTGGAATATCTGGGACCAGTCTGAAGGCTGAGTGTGCTTGTCTACGCTCGCACGAGGATCTCGATCATCGCTATCTCGCGAATTCTGTAACTCATCTTGATCCGTTCCGGCGAAAGCGACGCGCAACATCTTTTCGTTGAAACCGGCTCTCAGGTTTCGATCCAGGCAGCGGGAAAAGAGGTCTAGAGCCGTTGGACGTAAGAGACCTTGTCGGATCAGCTCCGACGTTGAGATGTTGGGCTCGTTGAACCCACTGAGCGCATATTTGTGTTGCTGAATGATTCCGTGATGATACAAGAACTTTCTGACGGTGGCCAAAGCATCCCCGCCTGTCACCTCTTGTGAGCCCAGTAGCTGAAACATTTCGAGCAGTGAGGAGGGGAGCGGTGCCCTGTCCTCTTGCTCAAAGCGCATGGCTGCTGCCTTTGACCTCTTTCGTGCAGCGATTGTCGTCGTGCTGAGACGAGGAGCTTCGTTAGCCTCCCATTCCTGGTCGTCTTCACGCTGAGCCAAGTACTTTTTGACGGTGCTCGAGGTGATATGCAGACGACAGTACGGACTTAGTATGTATGACAAAAGCGGCCGAAGGTCTCCATATTCTGCCAGAATCCTCTCCTTGCTCAACTTGGAGTTGTTTGCGTTGGCACGGTTGAGAAGTTCTCGAAGCCGTGTGATCTCATCAAGCGGAGTCCTTTCGGTGTGAAGCAAACGCACAGCAATCGGATGCGGCAGCAGGCTTCCAATCTTGTGTTTCCGAGATCTGAAGGCCGAGATCCTTGCGCACCGCAGCCGCACACAAGAGCAAGAGGCGTCTGTCAGCAGCCTCACTGCAAATCGGCTGGCTGTCGCTGCTGAAAGCATCTTGATCGAGGTGTGAGAATTTAAGCGAGGGTATCGACGTTTGACATTTCTCATCTTCTGTCCACCAAGTCTCTCAACCCTGCTCGAAAGCGGTCCCAACGCCGTTATGGATCTGCTCGCCTTTAACCACCCGGGCAGGTCTGAACAGATCGACGCTCTTACCGCTCTGTTCTGTCAGCCTGGCCAGTCGTTGCCCTCGGCTGTTGTGCTTCACGATGCATGCAGTCCCAACACCACCAGCCGCCTCCTCCACGATTTACTCGCGAGCTCCGCTGTTGAGCAACATTCAGGCGTCTCACCTTTGCTCTGGACAGCGGTATCTCCGTTGACGTCCATCAATTCCACAACGCTCTTTCGCACCATTCTCGAATCTGTTGAGAGCCAAGTCTCTGCCGAGGTAGCTGGTCCGTCTACCAACCCTCTCGAGCGCAAGCGGAGACCGGACTCTTCGCTTGACTATTTCCTCTGGAAGCTTTCGTCCTTGCTTAACAGTACCAAGGCGAGTCTTGTAATAGCCGTCAATGATGCCGAACGTATCCGCGACTTGTGGCCGGAACACGTCTGGACAGCCTTTTGCCGACTAGGCACCCTCACTGGCACCCCAGGTCGGCTGAGTGTTGTCTTTGTCTCTTCGCTGCCATGGTCGCAGTATAGGACACCGAGTGGGCTTACAATTGCACATCAGCCTCTCACGATACCGTTTCCGAGACTGCAACCGCGAGACGTGCTCTCGATCCTGTCGCTAGACTTTTCTTCGTTATGGCAGTCGTATCAGAGCTCTGTCAGGGCCGCTCAGATCAACGCTGGCACGTCTCCAGGCCTGTGCTCCCGTTTCACCTCCCTCAAGCTCAAGAAAGCTGCCTCGGGCGATACCATCTCTGAATCAGCGCTTCGTCACTTATATGACCAGTTCAAAAGTCTGTTCTACGATTCGATCAGGTCCAACGTCAAAGATATCGAAGAGCTGCGGACCATGAATGCGGCAGTATGGCACTCCTTTGTCGTTCCCGTTCAGACACGGGAGTGCTCAGCCCATGACATCCAACAGTTGCTGCTTGCCTCGTCGAGCCTCTTCCGAGATGTGATTGTACGTCTGCAAACCAGAGAGATTGGGCCCCGGGAATGGACACAAGGATCAAGAATGACGAGCATTCAAGCAAGCAAGACTCGATTGCAGAACGCTTCTCAACTTCCCGCAGACACTGAGCAAGACGTTGAGATGGAAGACGCAGAGCAACTGGCCTTGATCACTACCGATGAAGAGCAAAAGTTGGATGAGGAAGAATGGCTCGAGCATCAGCTGCAGAGACTAACCCGCCAAAGATCCACGTCTTCTCTTGCGACCGTTTCGCTCTTGCCTTCGTTGGCCCTCATCCCCACATTTATAGTCCTGGCATCCTTCATGGCCTCGTACAACCCTTCCAGGTTAGACGTTCGTTATTTCTTGCGCGATGATTCCCTACTCTCCTTGTCCAGTGGGTCTGCCAAAGGTCGCAAGGGCGGTAGGAAACTAGGCCCAGGAAGGGGACGCAAGGCGGGACCGAAGCGTGGTCGTCCTTCCAAATCAGCACTGCGCGTGACCAATGAGGACGGACAAGCAGAGAACTTGAACCGACAGCAGCTTCTTGGACCAAAACCCTTTCCTATAGACCGACTCCTGTCCATCTTTCAGGCGCTCATCACAGAATCTGCGCCAGAAATCAACATGGTCTACGCCTCTCTTGTCGGCTCCGACACCGATCGGACCACGCTCTGGGAGTACCGAAGCAAATCTCTGTCTGTATACTCACAGATCAACAATCTCGTGGCTCGAAGAATGCTCGTCAGAACTTCCGCTCAGGACAAGTTGGGAACAAGTATCAACTTTCGCACAAACGTTGGATACAATGTTGCCGCGGTACTGGCTAAGCGGGTCAAATTTGACCTCGATGAATGGCTCTGGGATTGGGGATCAGGCGGGGGAAATACTACATAATGTCCTTTAGTTCCACTCACTAGCGTTTACATACATTGCGGTCTGAAAGGCTAAGAATTCATGATCTTCCTAGTACGACTCCCATCTTTGATTTCCGAGAGCAATGAGACGATTGAAGACTTCGTCTCGACGACCCATGGCGGTCACCTTGTAGACGTGCCCAATGGAATCAACAATCTCGAGCCCGTCCGCCACTTCACTTCCCAAAGCCCAGCCAACAATCAATTTGCCCTTCCACCCTAGGCCACCGACTTTGCGAATCTCTTTAATGTCTTCGATCGCGACTGAGAATTTGGCGGCCTTCTTTGGAGTCACTTTAGAGACCTTTTCGGTGGGCTCTTCGTTGGGTTCGCCATCCCGCGAGAAGGCAACTAGGGGACTCGCAGCAGTAGTGACGACATATACGTTTCCCTTTTTGCCGTTGTATCTTGCCTTGAAGCAGGTTGGCCCATCCGAAATGGCTTTCTTGGCTTGCTTCCCAGACTGCACCACCCCCAGTCGTGCTTGAGCTTGCACACTTCCCACGGTCTTGGCCTTCACTCGGTTCACACCAAGTGCGGTCTCGACTCCAGCGGCAGTGAAACCCTTGAGTACTCCCACAATCCTGGCTGAAGCTGTCTTCTTGCCCTTCTTGGGGTCGACAGTTGACTCGTGCTCGCCAGGGGGTCGTGCCTGAACGTCGTCCGCTTGGGCATCCTTCATCTGCTTAACGTACTCTGGGGGAAGGTCGGGGTGCTCGGCCATATCAGATCCATGCAGAGCGGAAGGCTTTGGAGCAGCAGAAGCAGGCGGCGGGGGAGGGAGAGGCGCTTTGTTGGCCTCGCCGATTCGAAGCAGGGTGACAGTGAGCTGTGCGTTGGTGGGCACGCCTCGAAGGAGCATGTAGCGGAGCTCGGCATACTTTCGCCAGTCGGGGACATTCTTGTCGAGCCAAGCAAGCACCGCTGGGAATTTGACTCGGTCGATCAGTGGCTGTCCGAAGAGGCCAAAACCCAAGCCGAAAGTAGCTCCTTTGTAGATCATGGTCTCGTTGATAAAGAAGGACGCAAGAAGAACAGGAACTATGGCGCTGGCAAGCCGCGATCGGGGCATCCAACGGGAAAATGGAGGCGTGGGAGAAAGCGCGTTGCAGAAGCGTTCGTAATCATCGCAGACGTTATTAAGGATATGCATGAAGGGAGCTAGCTTTGAGAAGATAGCGTCCTCCATCGGCTTCTTCGTATGGTCGCTTGCCGGGGCCTTCTCACCAGCAGCTTTGCTCTGCGAGTCCTGCGAAATAACGGCAATGTTGGTAGGGTCAGGGATCTTATCCTCCGGATTTTTCTGAGACTTTGTGCTTGATGCATCGTCGTCGTCACTATCTGTCGATGCACGAGCTTCTGGAGATCCCTTGCCAGCTGCAGTGCTAAGGGCTACACTCCCCAAAGCACCGACGAAGTTAGAAGCTTCCTGCTCGACAGCCTCGCCCTTGAAGCCCTCGGCGGCCCCGGTAAGACTGTCTGCGCTACCGAGGTGGCCAGCCATAGGCACCTGTGCTTGACCAGACTTAGCATCGATGGCAGCAAGCGGTGCAGAGGGAAACAGGTGCACACGGAGGCGTGGAGACATGATCAAGACAATGATGAGCGTGAGAGACGCCGGAACCAGGAGATCAAAGATCCATGCGACGGTATAAACGACCATGAATAAGCTGGTACGGATGGGCTCGCTCCAAGAACGAAGGCGGGCTACGTGTTTGATGAAAGCGACTACTCCAACAACCACGTTTACGTAGAATCGCTCAAAGGTCGCCTTGAGCTTATCAGGTGAGAATTGCTCCTTGTTGGACACATACATGTCAAGGTCTTTACTCGGGGCTTCTTCCATCGCCCTGACTCGATAAGTCTGCTTGTTGAAACGTCGCACAAGCATCCAAAGCGATTCGTTCAACATACCGTGCAAGACGGGCACAGGCAAAGAGGGGTCTTCGCTCCAGCCCAGGTCGGTGATGTCCGGTTCGATGGCTCGGTCAGAATCTCCCGCAGAGGGAGCCGGCATATTGTTGTCCGTTCCGACAGCTCTCGTGACATTATCTGGCGCAATTTTGGCCTTGGGTACCTCATCGAGGTGTGCTTTGTGATCGAGTACAGCGGCAGGCTTTGAGACTTTCTCCTTATCAGCGGCAATACCAGCCTCGTGAGTAGGATCTTTCTCTTCAGCTGTAGTGGGTGCTTTAGCACCCGCTGCTACCTGATCTGGGTCCGGGACAGGCTCTGGAACGACCTGAGACTCAGAGGAAGAAGACATGGTCGCAAGGCATCAAAGTTGTGGTTAGAAGTCAAGGCGAAGCAACAACTTTGTGACAGCTTTTTGACGGCAATACGGCAGTACCTCGGCACAAAGTCACTCAACACTTCCAATATAGCCACCACGAGCTGCAATGATTGCATCATCGTGCACCATCGGGCTCGCTTTATGCCCGATTGATTTCGTTCGACGATGAAGTCTGTGCGCACGAGACAACGACACTGACACTGCGGGGTAACAACTACAACAGCATGCAATCGATCCTAGCTTCATCGCTAACTTCACCATCTTGACTTCAGTCAAAATGCCGCGATTGTTGCCCTTGCTCGGACTACCTATTCTGGGCGTCGCCTTGGCCTATTCGTTTCTCAGTGGGCCCGGGTCCAAGCTGCACGATGTCTTTGGAATTGGTAGGGAGCTTTCCTACACTTCGCATGGACCTTGCACAAAGATTCCCGAACTGGCAGCATGCGAAGATATGTGGCAACACAAGTCCTCCGGCTTGATCTACCTGGCCTGTTCTGACATCGACGGCCGCATGGCGTGGACGCCGGCTATTGACAATCTCGATGTCTCCAAACGGCCAAACACGGACTACGTCGCCATTTTTGACACCAAAGGCTCGGGCCCCCCTGCATCTCGAATCACCAAGGTCAAGCCGGCTTCGTATACTGGTACGCTGAATCTGCATGGCATCAGCGTTTACGAGGTACCGTCCCAGTCACGAGAATTGAAGCCCACGCTCCGAATCTTCCTCAATAATCATCGACCTCCTCTTGATTCCAAAAGCAAGACGGTACTAGACGCTACCAAGGTCGGTGCCAATTCGACAGTCGAGCTCTTTGAGACAACTCTGGGCGAATCGCGGATGCGACACATTCGTACGTATGCTGACGAGGCCATTCACACGCCCAATCGGCCTGCCGCTGTCGGTCCAGACAGCTTTGTCTTCACCAACGATCACGGCCGCAAAGTCGGAGCTGCTCGAACGCTCGAGTTCTTCTTCGCTGCGGGAAGTCTCGGATTTTGCGACCCCAAAGGCTGTAAGCTGGCTGCACCTGGGCCGTACTTTTACCCCAACGGCATCGTGCAGAGCAAGAAGAATCCCCGACACTTCTATGTTCCTTCGAGTGCAGATCCCAACTGGAGAGTCTTTGAGCTGCAAGCCGACAACTCTCTTACTTTGATCGATGTCATCCCAGTCGGCTATCCCACTGACAATCTTACTGTTGATGAGGACGACAACATCTACGGTGCTTGCTTCCCCAACGTCATCAAATTGCTCAAAAAATTCAAGGATCCCCACAATCTGCATGCCCCTACGACTGTCCTTAAAGTCAGCCACAATACTGACAAAGACCGCTTCTTTGGTAAGAAGTACAACGTTGAGAAGATCTTCGAGGATGACGGAACGACCATGTCTGGAGCTACAACTGCACTATGGGACAGCGGCGCTCAACAACTATGGCTGTCTGGTGAGTACACTGATCCTAACTTTGCGCTAAAAGTCTTGCTAATCAGTTCAATCACTATCACTAATTTGCAGGTGTCGCAAGCCCTGATGCAGTCTTCTGTAAACTCTGAGCCAGATGCTCGAGAGACCGCAAAACTTTGTTGGTCGCCCGTGATCCGCTACATTTGCTCAACTCACGGCTCAACTCACGGTCTGTCTCCGTGCATTGGAAGGAAGATTGTCCGCTTATCGGATCGTGACCGTCTAGATATAAAAGTACATTCGGACCACGTTCTTTGATCGTTTGCGAATGAGCAACTCCACTAGATTAGCTAGCTAGCTGAGCTTGATTGAACCATGAGCATGATGAGCTTGCTGAGCTTTTCCGCGCGTTTGCATAGTCCGCGTTCCGAGAAAATATCTAATTGGATCGCGAAACCAGTGGCCGAGATTCTCTCTGAGGAGTCGAGGCATCGAGAGACTGCTGCGCGTTCTCCAATTCTCCACTTGAGCCACTCGATTGGTTCGTCATCGACTGCCGTCAATCTGTTCTATCCTTTACACGACTGAAAGCAAGTAGCAAAGATGGTAAGTTGCTGCTACAATGACTGAATAGGGCAAATATGCTGATGGCCCCTTGCTGCTACCGACCAGTCGACTCCGTCAAAGAAACGGCTCATTCGTGACTTCAAGCGATTGTCCACGGACCCCCCAGGTGGAATTTCTGGTGCGCCATGTGCGGACAACTTGATGATCTGGAACGCCGTCATCTTTGGTCCAGCAGACACTCCCTTTGAAGACGGAACCTTCAAGCTAGTTCTGACATTTGATGAGTCCTACCCGAACAAGCCGCCCACTGTCAAGTTTTTGTCCAAAATGTTTCACCCCAACGTTTATGCCAACGGCGAGCTCTGTCTCGACATCTTGCAAAACCGCTGGAGCCCTACATACGATGTAGCTGCTATCCTTACCAGTGTTCAGAGTCTCTTGCACGACCCCAACCCCAACTCGCCAGCCAACGCAGAAGCCGCAAATCTGTACCGAGAAAACATGAAGGAATACGTTCGAAGGGTCAAGGCGACCGTCGAGGCGAGCTGGATGGACGATGGGGAGATGCCTGACTCTATCCCAGAGGATGACGAAGATCAGACATCGTTCAGCTCGCAGCCAGCCCCAACAACGACATAGTTGCTGTGCCGGCAAAATTGTCTGACAACATCACTTAGACTACTACTTTTTCATCGCATTTTTCGTCTCTCGCTGTCCCTCACAGTCTCTATTTCTATGATCTTGCAAGTCTCTCTCACGTTTCACGGCGCGGCACGTTCGCAGATATTGGCTGTGAAAAGTACACGGAAAGTGGTGGTGTTTTATTCGAAGATTGCAAACGCGATATATAGACGCTGTCAAGGCGTGCGAAAGCCATACGTGATGGTTCGAGTGAGTGACTGGACCGTCAGCACTGTGACGATATCGTCAGTTTCGTTTTTGAAAGGTAAAGTGGTATCACAGAGAGGAAAGCAAGGGGGAAGAAAGGTGATATGCTTTTACTGCTTCTTCTCGCCCTCGCCCTCGCCCTCAGGCTTGGATTCGGAGCCCTCGCTGCCGGAAGCGGCACCGCCCTGCTGGCCCTTCTTCTCGTATACCAACTTGAAGAGCTGCAGCGAAGCCTGCTGGGTGGAGTCAATCTTCTCACGGATCGTCTGGGCGGTGATGTCGGCATCGCCGTTAAGACCTTTCGAAGCAAGCTCCTCAGTCTCCTTGATAAGGACGTTGAGCTTCTCCTTCTCGTCAGCTGGGAGCTGGTCGCTGAACTCTTGCATGGCCTTAGCAGTCTCTCCGCAAACGGAGTGAGCGCGGTTGGCCTCTTCGATGACGAGACGACGAGCCTTGTCTGCCTCCGCAAACTGCTCGGCGTCGTTTACCATCTTCTCAATCTCAGAGTCGCTGAGACCAGAGCCAGCAGAGATGGTCATAGACTGATCCTTGTTAGTGGCCTTGTCGAGGGCAGAAACGTGCATGATGCCATCAGCGTCAATGTCAAAGGTGACTTCGACTTGTGGGATACCCTTGGCTGCCGGTGGGAGGCCGGTAAGCTGGAAGTTACCCAGCAGCTTGTTGTCTCGCACAAGTTCTCGTTCACCCTGGTAGACCTGGATGTCGACAGCAGTCTGACCATCGGCGGCAGTCGAGAAGACTTGGCTCTTCTTGGTAGGGATCGTGGTGTTGCGGTTGATGAGTCGGGTGAATACACCACCCAGTGTCTGAATACCAAGCGACAGTGGCGTGACGTCGAGGAGCAGAATGTCGGTGACCTGACCAGAGAGAACACCTCCCTGGATGGAAGCACCAATAGCGACAGCCTCATCGGGGTTGACACCCTTGCTGGGGTCGCGCTTGAAGATGTTCTTGACTGTCTCGAGTACCTTGGGCATTCGGCTCATGCCTCCGACCATGATGACTTCTTGAATGTCTGAGGGCTTGCAAGCGGCGTCGGATAGTGCTTTCTTGCAAGGCTCGACGGTTCGGTCGACGAGCTTGCCGACGAGTCCTTCGAGCTGTGCTCTTGTCATCTTTGTGTTGATGTGCTTAGGTCCAGATGAGTCGGCAGTGATGTATGGCAAGCTGATGTCGGTCTGTTGGGTGCTGGAGAGCTCAATCTTGGCCTTCTCGGCAGCTTCGCGAATTCGCTGAATGGCCATACGGTCCTTGCCGAGATCGATTCCAGACTCCTTCTTGAACTCGTTGACGAGATGCTCGACGAGAACAATGTCGAAGTCCTCGCCACCAAGGTGTGTGTCACCGTTGGTCGATTTGACTTCGAACACGCCCTTCTGCATCTCCAAAATCGAGATATCGAAAGTACCTCCTCCCAGATCGAAAACGGCAATGACGGAGGAATCATTTCGGTCCAGACCGTATGCCAAGGCAGCAGCAGTCGGCTCGTTAATGACTCGAAGAACGTCAAGACCGGCGATGGCACCGGCATCCTTGGTAGCCTGTCGCTGAGAATCGTTGAAGTACGCAGGGACTGTGATGACGGCGTGCTTCACGGTCTTGCCAAGGTAGCCAGCGGCGGTCTCCTTCATCTTTCCAACCACGAATGCACCGATCTGCGAGGGAGAGTACTTCTGGCCACGAGCTTCAAGCCAAGCATCACCGTTGGAGTGGGGAACAATCTTGAAAGGAACGTTGTTCAGATCCTTCTGAACCTCCTTGTCCTGGAACTTTCGGCCAATGAGTCGCTTTGTGGCGAAAAGTGTAGCCTCGGGGTTTACAACGGCCTGACGCTTTGCAGGCAAACCTACCAAACGCTCGCCATCCTTGGTGAAAGCCACTACGGAGGGTGTAGTTCGTCCACCCTCAGAGTTTTCGATAACACGGGCCTGCTGGCCTTCCATTACGGAAACACATGAGTTGGTGGTTCCCAGGTCAATTCCGATGACGGGACCTGAGACCTTTCCAGAGTTGAATCGTGCTCCAAGGGGTGCCAATCGCTGTGGAGTGAATCTATTGTCAGCACTTGCGAGGAGTGAGGTCAACTGCCACTTCAAACTTACAGCAACGCTGGGTCGGGCCGACTGATTCAATAGTCGAGTCGCAGGAGCGGCTGATCGAAGACCACGAGAAAACATGGCGGTTCGGTGATGGGGTGTATGTGAAGAAGGATGTGGTGAGAAGAGATCGTGCGACGGTGACGAAGAACGAGGAGAAAAAAAACTGCCGGTGGAGAAAATCGAAAAGGCTGGAAGAAATCCAAGTTCAGCTCAGCCACGTCCCACTTTACCCGGCATGGACCGGGCTGCACGCCCATTCCGCCAAGAAGCCGTGCTTTGTTCTAGAGCTTTCTCCAGTTAGCAATGGTGTGCCCAAGGTGTCTCTGCTACATCTAAACATTCTGCTCAGCCTCCTTGAGTATGGTCAGTTGCACTGTTGTTTGGTAGCCAATTAAATCTTATGTAATCATAATCTTCTGTGTGATTCTGTATCTTTCTTTTCGCAGGGGGTACTGTTAGATCGGATTCCCTCTTTGTGCCGTCGCGCCGTCGGCCGTCTGGCATGTGTGGCCGTGTGAACGTGCCAGCACGGCAGTCCAGGGGCGGAGACGATCTGACTATGCCAGTGTCTGCTCCATTTGCCTCAGTCTCTGCTCTTCGTGTCGAGCAGCTGCTGAGGTTGTGGCTGCTACAGGCGTCTAAGATCTATCCCGCCTGATCTGCCCCATTTTCATTACAATTTTGTTGTCATAATTATTGGACAGTTATTTTGGTCGTTTAGATGTCTTGTATACTTCCTAGACAATACTTATCTGTGAAGCTCCTCCATCACTGGGAAGATTAAAAAGTGTGCGCAGCTTCGAAGGCACGAAACAGCCAGGGCTGAGACGTGTTCAGCAACCGTGAAAAAAATATGCCCCTTGTGGGACTCGAACCCACGATCTCGCGGTTTCCGTAAAAACCTCATGATCTCGAGGTGCGAAATTGTGCCTGAGAAACATAAGCCACATGCCTTAATCCAACTTGGCCAAAGGGGCAGCCTTTTCGGGCGAGAGTTCCGCGTTGCATACATATACCGATCCCAAAAAGTTCTCATTTTCTGCGGTCAATTCGCCGTGGAAGCATGCACAATTTTCGCTTGACGTAGAGAGAAAAGGGTGAGAACGTGTGAAGGGATAGGATACAGAGTAGAGACAAGATGCGCTGAATTCTGCTGGTTGTGAGACTGCTAGTTGCGACTAATCCTTTTGGGAGCTTCCGAAGACAGGGGCGGGTGACCAATCGGAGGACTGAGAATCCAAAGTAGATGTGGCATTTGCGCTTGATACAGGGGCTTCCGGGGGATCTGCCTCGGACAGAACTCCTGCGACGCTGGTGTTGTCTCCCGTGGTGGTGTTGTTGCCCGGTGTCACAACGACGCCCGTGTCTGTCAAACTTGTGGCGGATAAGGTGTCCCACTCTTGACTCGACGTCGTGCCGCTGTCGGTACCATGGTGCTGAGCTACGGTCTCTGCTGAAGACGTAGCCGGCTGTTCGCTCTGAACTTCCTCGATTTTGGATCCCGATGGACCGTCATCGTCGACTTCATCGAGATCTCCACCGAAACTGCCTCCTCCGCCAGATGCAATGTCCTTGCTAACGATGCGCATGATGGTGTCGAACACCTCAGGGGGAGAAGCTTTCTGCAGAATCATAATGAGCTCCGTGGGCTGGGGATATGCTTTGAGTGCACGGAAGAAAGCGGCAGCTGCTTCAAGACGCTTATCAGAGCCCATGGCAGAGAGCTGCTCACCGAGCGTGACGTTTTTCAGGAAGTACTGCTCTTGCTCTTGAGGGAGACGCGGCATAGCGCCAGGTGCTCTGAGCTCTTTCAGCAGATCCTGAATGAAGACCTCTTCTTCGTTCGACTTTTTTGCAGCCTCCTTTCTAGTCCTTTTCTTGTCTTTGATCAGATTTTTGCGGAAAGTGACATCATTTCTACGACGGTAGTCAAAGTATACCGCATATCCGAGTCCGGCGACGCCGAGGATAGACAAGGACGTTACCACTACTTGAGACGTCTTCATGATGGTATATGGTGGAGTGGAAGAACAGGAAACAGGAACGCACAAACTCGACTTGAAAATTCTGTCGATACGCCGCCCGCCCGCACTTCAACACCGCGACGCCGTGAAGACTGAAGAGCTGAACAGCTGAACCTGTCATCGTGCAGACCCTGTTAGACCGGCTCCTGACCATGGACCACTGATAGGCCACTGATCACTGACCACTGTACCACTGTGACTTCGGGCTGAGCATCGTGTTTGTGAGGTACCTGGCACTAGTACCAGCAGCCACTGATGGCATGCCGAGAAGAAGCGCATCCAAGTCTGTTGCTCCAACTTGCACGAAACGTCTCGATTATGCCGGTGCTCAGGCTGAGTGAGATGAGTCTGTATTCGCCATCTGACCGGTATTCCTCCACACGCCAACAATCTGTGAATAGCGTTGCGAATACGAGCAAAGAGAGCAGCTTACTACGTCCATCATCCAACAACGGATATTGCAATGAGTCTCTTTGCCTACGACCCAGCCTTTGCGTCGGCGGGTACGTCGCTGGCACCGCTGCAGACCTCCGATACATCTGCAAGCGCTAAAAGCAAGGCTGCGCGAGCCGCTATCCCTGGGTTAGAGAATGCATCCGACCCGAAAGCTCTCACTCCCCTACGGGCGCATTACCTGAAGAAGACGCTCATCCGCTTGCAGCTTGAGAGAGAAGTCGCACAGCTTAGTACTAAGGATGCTCTGTCCACTTTTGGTCCGCCGTTCAGGCCATCGTCCACTGCCCGTAGCACCGATTTGCCTCTGCTACGCTTCATGTTCCAGCACTTTGTGCTCACATTCCCCTTTCTTCGATCCGCACCGCCCAACTTCTTTGCAGACAAAGTCCAAGTATTCTTCGAGAGATTCCTGGAGAAGAACATCAGTGGCACGGACGACCGCGATGAGTCAACCAAGCGACGAAAGTTGACCAACAAGCTGGAAAAGTACTTGGTTCTGCTTATGGGCGCAGCGATCAAAGTCAAGGGCATCGGAGAAGATGTTGTCCGTATCTCTGATCTTGATCGACTTAAGATGAGTGCGGTAGAAGCACGTCGCAAGGCCGCTCTAGGCCGAGCAGCTGCCTACGAGGACGAGTCACGCCCGTCCTCATCCCATTCCAACAAAGATTCCACATTCGACATCAACGTTATCTCTGTCCGCACGGTCATACTGAAGGGCAGACTGCGCAATCGTACTCATGAAGAGTTCTTGATCCGTACCAGAAGCGGATTTGACCATCCCGATATCTATGTCTCGCGGCGATACGGCGATTTCGACCGTCTTGCCAATACCTTACGAGTCGAATTTCCCGAAGAGGACATACGTCCACCACCTCCCAAAGACCGTAGTAATACAGATGTCTCGGACCCTTATCGCAGACAAAGCGCCACAGCGTCGCCATCGGCATCTCCTCGATTATCGACGGAATCCAATAACTCCTTGGATTCCGTCTCGCACATACCGCTACCCACTGGTCCATTGGCCAGGGAGAAAAATCGCCTTACTCTCAGAGCCTATTTGCGGTCTCTACTCGCAAGTCCCGCGGTAGCTGACAGCGCTCTTTTTATGGACTTTCTGACCGCTGATCCCACAACTCTAACCCGCGCCGAAGAGGAGGATGCTGCTGTTCGAGAGGGGCTCGATCATGTTCGGGAGGAAGAGCACAAACGCTTTTCTGACGAAGCCGCCAAGCGAGCACAGGAGCTGCAATCCCATCTGAAGGAGTTCAAGCAAGATCTTGTTCAGCACGATGGTCTCACCCGGATTTTTGCCACGATACGAACGACTCCTCGTATCGAGGATCTGCCGGAAAAGTACAAAGCCTTACTGAAATGGGGAAGGATCAGTCTCGCTTCGACCATCTTTCAGATTTTCATGGGAAGCGACAATTCCTCAGAGGTCTTTTCACAAATGAAGCGTATGCACGGCATGATGCCATACTTCATGCTGCGTGGCATGCTGCGGATCTCAAATCCCATGGCTATGGTGCGTGGAGTCCTCGACATCTTCTTGGCGCAACCGTTTGGGCAAAGGAGTCTTTTGCAAAGAATGTTCTCTAGCAGTTTGCAGGACGAAGTCCGCGAGCTCGAGGAAGTTTGCGCTGCAGTCGCTGCCAAGGTTGAAGACCCTGCCATTTGTGAAAAGGTCCGCGCGTTCGTTCACGCCGCCCCTGAAGTTCAAGCTGTATATCGAAAGGAAGCAGAGCAGGAACGTCTTGATCTACTAACGACCATCCTAAGGTCATCCGAAGCCCCGGTCTTGGATCGTGCACAAATCTCGCGCGTCGTCCGGGCAAGTCGAGCGTACGAAGCCTACAAAGAGTACAGACGAGGTCTCAAAAACCCTGAGCTGGAAGACGAGGGTCCACAGGATGACGACGCTTGGCTATATGAAGATCTGCACGTCTTGATGAAGATGATGACGCGAAAGAGGGATAAAGAACAGATGATTTCACTCATCTTTGAAGGCGTCACCGCCGAATTGCTCAAGGACATGGTCACCATATTCTACTCGCCATTAGCACAGGTGTACAAGTTAGCCAACATCGCCGACAGCCTGTCTGATCTGCAAGCTTTCATCACGGATCTAATAAAGACAGTAGAGGCGAATGAGCAACTCAGCTACACCGATCCTACCCAGACGGTTCAAGTCTTCATCGATCTCGTGGAGCGGCACGAGGGGCGCTTCTACAGCTTCGTGCACCAGGTGCACTCAAAGGGCTCAGGGCTTTTCGACGGCCTGATGCACTGGATCGAGCTCTTCATCAATTTTGTGCGTGGCAATGACCGCTCTGCCAAAGACGATGAGAACCTGACAGCTATCGTGAGCCAGCCTGGCAGGATGGGCGGCATCGGCCAAGTCGATTTAGAGATCAGTATGCCGGCGGGCGGCGAGGACCGCAAGAAGGCACTAGAAGAAATTGATTCGCTGGTCCTGTATGCCTACCGCCTCAAGTTTCTTCGCGAGCTTAAACTTCGTCGGAAGCTGGCAGACCGCGAAGTGGCAGGCGTTGCCGGAAAATTGCTCGGTGCCGATAAGAGAAAACGACTTGACGGTATCTACAACGATGATGATGACACTGCCTTTCTTGGTGCTATGGTAGACAACCTTGGCGTGGGTGATATCTTCACAGGCGAGGTTGCCGATGCCGAGGCAGAAGAAGATGAGGATGAGGAGACATCCGACGAAGACGAAGACGATCTCGTGAAAGACGAGTCTGCCGAATCCGCTGCTCGTCCAAAGATGTCAAAAATGCAAAGCCAGAATGATAGCGACACAGAGGAAGAGGACACCAAGCGATGGAGACCTACGCCGTCTCGACAATCGACACTCACGCTTTTGAACGCTGGCGGATTGACCCCGACCACAGAAAAGTCCCTACCTCCTCTTCCAGAAGTTCATCGGATGCAGGAAGAGACGAACAAAGCACCAAAACGGCGCGGCAAAATTCCACCACCAACGGCCCCAGAACTCAAAGTCCTGCCCGAAATGCTGCCTTTGTTTGTCGAAATGGTGCGACCGCTCCTAAGACCCGCTCGAACGGCGAGTGCGTCCAGCTTTACGAGCGACTACGACCCGTACAGTCCTGGATCGCGTTCGCAGTCTTCTTCCACTGCACCGGTCTTACCCAACTTGCAGGTACCAGCTCGGACAGCCAGCAGCCTCTCGCAAAGCTTTCAAGATATCTCAGTGGAATCTCCAGGAACTTACTCCAACACCGAAACCCCTTCCCAGCCCCGTCAAGGATCGAATCGTCTTCCCGGCGAGTACAATTGGTGATGCAGTGGGTATCGTATTACAGGATTGTGGGTTACGTAGATTACAAATTGAATAGAAGCAATCTCTCAGATGTCCGAAAAGGAATTGCGTGATCTTCAATTTTTAAGCGCGATTGCTACTTCCGTGCTTTATGAGCATTTCTTCCATTTTCCTCTCTCTCATCATTCGTTGCTGTCATGAAGACTGTCCTGAGCGCGAATCTAAGCAAAGCGGCAAGATGCTTGCCAAGACCCCAATATGCGCGGTCACTGGCAACTGTCGCCAGCAGTATCCCCACCAGTCATGGCGCCTCGGGCTCTGGTAACCACAGAGTAGTCATTATTGGAGGTGGCTCAGCCGGCATGGCTGTCAGTCACCAATTGATGCGTTCTGGCGGTTTTGCCAAGGACGATGTTGCGATCGTCGACGCATCAGAGTGGCACCACTATCAGCCTGGCTGGACACTTGTTGGTGGGGGCCTCAAAGATAAGCAAGAGCTTCGCAGGCCACTCTCTTCGCTGCTCGATGTCAACCTGAAGCATTACGCCTCCAACGTCGACTCTTTCTCACCCGAGCAGAACTCAATCACACTTCAAGACGGCAGCAAGGTCTCTTATGAACAGCTGGTCGTCGTGCCGGGTCTCAGCATTAACTACGACGCCATCAAGGGTCTGCCTGAGGCCCTTGCGGATCCTCAAAGTCTCGTCTCAACTATCTACGGCTATGACACTTGCGACAAGGTCTTTGACACTATCTCCAAGCTCAAGTCTGGCAAGGCCATCTTCACGCAGCCTGCGGGTGTGATCAAATGCGCAGGTGCTCCTCAAAAGGCAATGTGGCTTGCGTTGGATCACTGGAAAAAGGAGGGGCTATACAACAACAGTGGTGATGGAGCGATCCAGATCGACTTTGCCACCGGTCTTCCCGTCATGTTTGGCGTCCCTAAATACAGTGAACGACTCAATGAGCTTCGTCAAGAGCGAGGCGTCGGCGGCTTGTTCGAACACGATTTGGTGGCAATCGAGAACGGCGACACAGCTGTGTTTGCACGACCCGGAGGGCAGGAACAGGTGAAGAAGCGCTTCGATTTGCTCCACGTCACTCCCAAGATGGGACCGCTGGCTACGATCAAGAATAGTCCCCTCGCCGATGGTGCCGGATTTGTAGAAGTTGACCAAGGCACAACGAGACACAAGCGTTACGACAACGTTTGGTCTATCGGCGACGCATCTTCTCTGCCCACATCAAAGACCGCTGCAGCCATTACTGCCGAAGCCCCTGTATTGGTGCGAAACCTAGGTCAGACGCTCGAGGGCAAGCAGCCGGATGCAATCTATGATGGCTACACGTCGTGCCCGCTCTTGACAGAGTATGGCAAGGTAATGCTGGCCGAATTTCAGTACGGAGGCAAGCCTAAAGAGACATTCGGCGAGTTGTTTGGCATCGATCAAGGAACACCTCGAACTGCGTTTTATCACCTCAAGAAGGACTTTTTCCCATGGGTATACTACAATTCGTATGTCAAGGGCACTTGGGGAGGACCGAAAGGATGGTCCTTCGGCGCGGCGCCCATCAAACCTGAAGCTGCTGCGGGCAAGCGAGCCTTTTCCACTGCATCTGCTCGTGTTGGTGTAAGACACTTGTCAACATCTGTTTCAGCTCATCGCAACACGCCAGCTCGACGTCCCAAAGACCCTTTGGAGATGAGCACCGAAGCTGTCAAGCACAGTCTACCTACAGGCGAGACATTTATCGTCCGTCCACCTCCTTCCACAGAATCGGCCTCCTCCACGACCCACCAGCCTCAACCTCTGCTCACTGCGCAACCTCTGGCGACCTCCGACGAGGCTTTGCTTCCCCCATCTCTGAAAGCCCGAACTGAGGGCAACATGATCAGCGCGGAAGACATTGCCCAGATCCAACGATTGCGGAAACAGGATCCTTTCAAGTACACCAAAACAGTACTGGCCAAGCAGTTCAAGTGCAGCCCAGTATTTGTGTCCATCGTTGCGCCCCTAGACAAGGCCGTCAAGGCTGGCAAGCATGCGCAGCACGAGGCTGAGAAGCACTCATGGGGTCTCAACAAGCGCACCATTCGCGCTGAACGCGAAGAACGACGACTGCTGTGGTAGTTCGGCCACACACATTCCGCACTGTGTATGATTAGACCGGAATGCTATACTAGCATCTATAATTCATGTCTGGTCAATTCTTTCTACCCAGACCTGGAAGAGCGAAGACTGTGTGACGGCCAGATATGTTAGTGGTTTGAGAAACGCAGAGCGACTCGAGATTTGTCACTTACATTCGAATACTTTCTCAGCAGGAATGGCGTCACCTCTTCGACCCTCCAATGGACTCATCTTGTGACCTCGGACGATGCCGACAACGCTACCAGTCTCGACATCGACCACTGGCCCACCAGACGAACCAGGAGGGGGAAAATTGGGTAGAGGTTGGCGGGTCTTGCTCGACACGTTCACACCGTTGGAAGCGGGCGAGGACATACGCAATGCGGAGTCGCCCTGTAGTGCAGGCGGATTGGCCGGAGACGAGATGAGCAGCTTATAATCTAGCTGCGCCAACTCGTCGTAGGTGCCGACCATGGCAGCTGCGCCCATGGGGTCCTTGTATTCGACCAGACGCGCTCGTCCCCATCGGCTTCGACTGGCGTCATCGCGTTCGAGAGCCACAGTCTCCTTCTCGCGTCCTGGTGGGGACGACGGGGAATTTGTGACTCTGAGCTTGTGGTTGTCGAATGCATACGGTGGCAAAATAGCACCAGAATCGTCCTCCCAGCCCCAGAATGAGGAGACGCATAGCTCCGTGTTGACCTGAGCCGGGTACGGCGATACCGGTAGAGTTCGAATGGGCTGTGCGGGCGAGCCGTCTTTGAGCGGCAGAGGCTCCTCGCCCAGCTGCATCAAGACGACATCGAAGTTGGGCAAACTGCTGATCAGATTTCTGATCGGATATATGGATCCTGTCCTTGTGATAGCCATCGCAATGCTGTCCTGAGCGTCTGCTGGTTGCGAAACAGCCTTGGAACCAGAAGCGCGAAGTGTATGTGCACAGGTCACAAGCAAGTGCCCCTTACCGTCGCCATCCTCCGCCGAGATATTCTGACCGCCTTGGATGGCAAAGCCAGAGCAAACGCTGATGCGCTCCTGTCCGCGTCCAGCTTTGAAGTTTGTAACATAGGCAATGAGCAACACCCCATCGTCTTTTGCGCCTTGTAGCTCCTCCTCTGAGCTTGCTGCGGAAGTGAGAGGCACCTTGCGGTCTGTTGTCGGCGTGGGCTCGTATGGGAGCTCAATGGAGAGCTGATAGTCGGCCTTCTGCTCAAAACGTTCCAGAAGCTGACGAATGTTTGCCGCTTTAAATGTAGCTGATGACGTTGATGCTGAGTGCAACGCACGAGCAGCCGTCAAGATCCGCTCGTCCAGCTCGTTGCGCCCATTGAGCGCGTCAATGGGATGTGGATGCTCGCGATCTATCGTAGTCTCGGATCTCTTGAACATGTCGTCTAGCATCTCGTCGCGTGATGGAATGGGGATCCCTTTGCGTTCCGCGCCTATGGCGGTTCCTCTGACGCGCTGCAGCTCCGCATGGGTACCGTTGCTACGCTCCTTGCCCTTCCCGAACGGATCATGACGTTGAGGTCTCAAGAACTCGGATAGATCATTAGGGTTATTGGGTCGGTGGGTATATCTTTGGCCATATTCGTCTCCCTCGCGTGGAGAAGGTGGCAGCGACGTGCCGAGAAGAGCGTCGACAGAACTTGAAGGATTGACCGGGACAGCCAATGTGCGTCTTGCCAATGGGCGAGGTAGCTGCGCAGAGGCTAGCCTACTTCGAGTGGTTCTGATAATCATGATTGGTGGTGTGTTGGGACAAAGATACACATCGTGTGGAGGAGTGGCACAATCACTGACCTAAACGCCGCTTGCCCTCTCCTCCCCTTTCAAAATCGTATAGATGTATCTCAAAATCTCAGCAACCTCAGTCTTGTTCAGAGTACAACGTGATCAATGCAACGGCTGCTCATACGTATTACACGAAAGTGAAACGAACTGGTCTAAGGAGCTTCGTAGCTATCTTGTGGTATGGACCAGAGCGGTTTTTTTCCACAAAAAGATGTTAGACTAAGTAAAAAAATGTCAGATTCAAAAAATAAGAGGGTCGCTACGAGGATCGAACTCGTGACCTCTTGCATATTTCGAAAACGCCCAGGTGTCTCCCAAAGCAAGCGCGATACCACTACGCCAAGCAACCAGATGTCTAGAGAACCAATTACTGCATATGTATTGGTTTGGGTTGTTTCTGCTCCGTTTTTTGAACGCGAAAGTTGGTCGCATTTGAGACGGCCACGTCGGCTGAAATTCTCAATCTTCGGGCATTCACAGATTACTTCTTGTCGACAGCTCCTGTAGCAAGACACCATTTTGTGCGATGGAGTCAGAGGAGGCGCAGAAGGCGCTTCAGCTTGCTCTGAAGTATGATGGCAACGGCGATACGGCATCGGCTATCAAGTGGACCAAGAAGAGCATCGCCATATACAAGACTCCGTCAGCAGAAGCGCTGCTTATCCGCTTAGAGCGGAGTGGTGCGTCAGGGAGCGCAGCAGCGGCATCTTCGTCGTCTAGTGGTGCTGGCAGCTCTTCTGCAGGCCTAAGAGCCCGTCCTGCGCCGACGAGCAATGGCTCTGCTCGAGCAATTCCAACACCGCCAAAGCGTGAATACACGGCAGCTCAGATGGAAATTGTCAAGAAAGTGCGCACGGCCGGCGGCGATTTCTACAAGGTGCTGGGAGTGGAAAAGTCTGTAGAGGAGAGTGGTATCAAGAAGGCATACAAGAAGCTGGCTCTGCAACTACATCCAGACAAGAATGGAGCACCCGGGGCGGACGAGGCATTCAAGATCGTGTCGAAAGCTTTTACGATATTGACCGATGCCGACAAGCGCGCGGCATATGATCGATATGGCGGAGACCCTGACAATGCGCGGTCTGCAGCCGGTGCAGCTGCGGCAGGAGCGGGTTCCTTTGGCGGCATGCGGGCACGAGGGGGAGGCATGTACGGAGACGAAATCGATCCTCAGGACCTGTTCAACATGTTCTTTGGCGGCGGCGGCGGAATGGGTGGCGCACAGTTTGGAGGGACTACATTCACCTTCGGAGGTCCTGGAATGAGGACTCAGCAATTCCGACAGCAAAGACGGCCGGGAGCACGAGCGCAGACAGGAGACCCTCAGAACGCCAACATTTTGCTTCAACTGCTGCCACTGCTGGTGCTTGGTCTGTTCAGTCTGCTGAGCTACGCTCCGTCTTTGTTCACGACTCCCGATCCAAGCTTTACATGGTCACCATCGACCATGTACCGCACACAAC
Source organism: Farysia itapuensis (assembly GCA_023212645.1). Taxonomy (NCBI): domain Eukaryota; kingdom Fungi; phylum Basidiomycota; class Ustilaginomycetes; order Ustilaginales; family Ustilaginaceae; genus Farysia; species Farysia itapuensis. The sequence goes on along the minus strand of JALBYC010000005.1, from coordinate 446,393 downwards.
GAATGACGACCAAACATCAAGTACCCTACTACGTCAACGAGAATCAATTCAACAGTCACCCCTTTGTTACGGGGGAAAAGAGCCAATCCGACATTAGCGGTTTCGAGAGCCGTGTAGAGAATGCCTACCGGCAAGCAATGTACACAAGCTGCGAAAGACAGCGCGAGTATCAGGAAAGACGCTTACAAGCCACTCGGGGCTTTTTGGGCATAGGTGTAAGTACATTGCGCGGACATGGCATGGAGGCACTTGTTGACTTTGATTCTTCCACTATGCAGAGCGATGAGCAGGCCGCACAGAAGATCCTTGCAGAAGTGTACGACAGCTGTGAGAAGCTCAAACAGTTTGGCATCAACATGTAATCCCACACTAATTCTTACAACACGCAGGTGGGCGAGAGATGGCTGGCATGTGTGTAGATTGCAGCGTGCGCGCAGAATCGCCGTATTCCGGTGACTTGTCGGCGCCAGCCCGCAGCCGCCCGGAACAAGGTTGAGCAACGCTGAGACTCACAGTGTGCATACAAAAACGACGTGGGCGGGGGGATGCGTGGGTGCCTTGTGCAGATGAAAAGCGCAAGCTTGCAACATTATTTTGGCTCGCTTGCTCGCAGCGGTTTGTAGATCGCGCACATGCCTGCTTGTTGGAGCACAAGCGAGTTGATTGGCAATCGAGTCAGTCAGAAAACTTTGGGGACAGGCGTGTGTGAGGCGGCGAAACGCACGAACGCACGCAGAGCCGACATGTCAGATTTGCCCTTAGTCCGTGGAAATCGCTAAACCGCCCTTTTGCGCACCTGAACTGCGCCAGCCGAGTGACCACAAGTCGCAAACGGGGTCCAGGCGGGCGGACATGACCCTGGAATCTATCGAATCTCCGCTCCTGCTTTTGACCTTTACTCCCTGCCTCGATATCCTCCTCACTACCTTCGGGCATCGTATGGCAACATCTGCATCCCACCCAACATCTGCAAACTTGCGCTCACTTTCCTTAAACATCGACACCTTGGCGAAATTTTCAGCATAGGGCACCCATCGCCAGTCTCCCACACGTATTTCCTCCAAACGCCGACTGGCTAAAAATCCCGCCGAGCTCGACTTTTAGCGTTTTCCCGCGTGCTGCTACCATCGTGTCATCCCATCTGCATTTGTTTATGACCGACTGTCCAACGTTGTGCGGCTACATTGCACTGCTGTAGGCTATGCAATCTGCTTCTGGCCGCACATCGCAGCCGCATTCCGCTCAACAGCCGTGCAGCAACGATCAGACTTCCAGCGAGCACGTTGGCTTGAAACGCCAGTCTGCCATTCGGCGTGACCCTCTGAATCGGCTTCCTCCGTCTGCCATCTCGTTGGGTCCTCGCGGTCTGGCCACAAGTCTCACTGCAAACGACGGACCGCTCACACCCCGACCACAACCTCGACGGTCTTCATCGCCAACCGCATCGTCTGACAGCTGTGACAGTGGTCACAGTCTTTCCATCATCTCGCACGACCAACCAAGTGAAGCGGACTTCGACCGCACTCCTCACTTTACCCAAAGTTTTGCCAGCGTCCAGACAGAAACATACAAATACCCGCCAACCATGGAGACAAACGGCCTCATGCACAAAGAAAATTGTCCTCCGCCTCCTGTGTATGCATCGCCCCGGAGTGCTACCTCGTACGCAGGCGCCGAGAAAGTCTCACCCCCGCATGCTTTTACCAACGCGGCTCTATATCATATCGGCCTTGTCGAAGGTATCACACCCCCGCCTATACAAGACACGACAGAGCTGTCGCCTCTAAATAGCGTTGTGGCTACCGGCCTTGAAATGGGCTTAGGCGTAAGCCTGGCAACCTCGGCTTTACGAAGTCAAGGGCCGGGCGCTGGCTCTGCTATGACAGGCTTGACGGAACCACGCTTCTCCCGTCCGCTCCTTGGCTCATACGAGGTACGCTATGCGCGGGAACCGCACTCTCCAGAATCCTCGGTTCGCTCTGCACAGAGTGTCGATGAAATCCCGCAAGGCTCCATTCCCGAGAGCATCGATTCGGAGTTGTATCGACGGCGTACCACTGGTATGAGACTGCCCAAAACGCGCTTCGAGCCTGCTCGTGGGGCCAGACACCAACGTGCAGACACTCACGACCATATCTTATCCACGGCAAGCACCGCAGCAGAGCTCGAAAAGCAACAATACATTCAGAACAATTACCTCGCCTTGCGCAACGACCCAAAAATACTGACAGCCAACCTTCCCATGACACATGCGACGGACGAGCCCCCGTCCGCTACCGTCAGTCTCGGTCGCAATTCATCCATCGGCGGTCAGAGCAGCACAGGTGCTCATGTCGGAAGTATGACTCCGGCGACGCCATCCATGGGTGACAAGCCAGAACTGTCTTCTGACTCACAGCTCAACCATCCTTTTGCATTCAATACCACTGGCCTTCAAGGAGAGCAAGCCAGCTGGAAGGCTACTCGAAAGAGAAGAGCAGGCGTGACCAATGGTCCTGCGCAAGTAGCCTTGCTCGGACTTGGTGGAGGCAGTCATTTCGGACCGGGCGTGCGTGCCAAAGTATCTCAGGTTCTTCCCTATCTTGTTTCCAGCGTACCACTCTCTGGACAAGTGGGAGAAACGGTGAACATCGCCGAATATGGAAGCCTCAACACTCGAGCCATCAACCTCATGCAGCCCATCATCTCGTCCATTGTGGATCAGGCGCATACTGACACTGCAAAGCCAGCAGACACAGACGAGCATGACGAATTTGGCGATACGCCGGCCCTCGACACAACGACGTCGCTTCTCAATCTCTTGGGCGTCCATTCGACCTCGGAAGAGCACTGTACAATCAACTTTTCCGTTATTCACGAGGACTCCCCGCAGGCTGACTTCCGGCCACTTTCGCAAATGCTTGACTCGAGCTCCGAGTCCTATCTCAACCCGCAGTGGCAGGCCACTCATCAGCCATCCTTGCAGAATCTTGTCTTTCCGCGTTTCGTGGCAAGACCTTTTGCTTCGCGCATCGCACCACCTTCGAGCATTCATCTCGGCCTCAGTCTCATGGACTTGCACTGGTCGCACACTCCTCGAAATTCCGCCGTCTCGTTGTCTACCTCGGCACATGCAGAGCTGACAGCGTTCTTGACCGCTCGGGCTCACGAGTTCCGCAAGGATGGCGTTCTCGTCATGGCATTTATTGCCCGAGCTGAGGATCACAATGTGGTTCTGCCTGACCGACCGAAGTCAACTCTATACACTACCAGTCCTGTCGAAGCAACCAACGCCATTGGCGAGGGACAAGTCACGGCTGGCTCCTCAGAAGCTCTGCCGGCACCTGTCTCGCAGTTGCGCAAGCAGCGAACACGATCCAATTCGTCGCCCAGCCGACCTGACCTGGCTTCTGGCGTGGATCCTGGCGTCTCTGATATCTGGACTACCATGACCAACACATTGGCTCCCTGTCTTCAGCGCTTGGTCTCGTGCGGCATGCTCAAAAGCGACGTTGCCCGACATCTTCTCAGCCTACCAATGCATGCACGTACGCCACGTCAAACACGCAACGTGCTCAAGTCCGTCAGACACCTCTGGAAAGTGGAATGGAGCTGTGGGCTTGGCGATGAAGCTGTCTCTTCTGACACCTCCTCAGACTGGCAAGGCCAACTCGTGAGCGAGGCAGAGCCTTTGCGACTTCCGCATCCGGCTTGGAAGGCGCTTCAGGCGGGCACACTGTCGCGTGTAGCGTTTGCTGAACACATGATCCAGCTCTTCAAGAATCTCTACGAGTCGCACTTCCGCGTCATCCTTCGAGAAAAGGGCAAGCTCAGTAAAGGTGCAGTTGAGTTTGTTCTGGACTCGCTCTGGGACGTGCTGCAGTCCAGGATCGATGATCAGGAGCCTTGTCCCATCGCGCAGTGCGAGCTCGAAGTTCAAGTCATCGCTCTTCGTCGCACCTAAGTATTCGCTTCGGCCCTCCCCTTTTTGACTAGACATTCCTTTGCTACGGGTTCTCGCATCCTGCCTTCAGCCATCGGTTTCGACGTAAGCCACTGGATGGTTGTACTCTAATCTGTCTCGTCGCCTTTCATAGCATCACCGCAATTGTCACCGAATTGATCAAAGCTCAGCCTGTGCGAAATCGGCTATACCGCGAAAGCGGAAAAACAAAAATGCGTTAGAGCGCGTTAAAAATGGAAAGGGTTCAATGTTAGAGTCGCGTTGAGATTACATCGATGTGATTTTGGCTCCACAACGGCGTCATGTCTTGCCGACAACGCCATCCCCAAGCAGCAAAGTGCATTCCCCTGCTCGGAGGAACAGCGCGGCGGGCACATGGGCGAATTTCCGTAACGCAACGGAAGCACCAGGCCAAGCGATCGACAGCGATACTTCTGGGCACGCTTGTTCAGGGCAATCCCCGCGATGGAAGGGAATGCATCACCCCATGATGCTGGGGAGAATTCATCGAGGCGACTGTCGTACATTCCCTATCAACGAAAGAGTCATTCGCGCAACGTATCATATGCCAGCATTGCATCTGTAGGCAGTGATGTTTCCGCTGAAGGACCAGCGTTAGGAGCAGCAGCTGGAGCGCATGGCTCGGATCTCCGTGCTTCTACGCCAGTGGCCATGAGCAGCAGCGTCGGCCCATCGAGGCTGAGACAGTCTGCTCCGACACAGACCCCGACGAGGAGTCCCTCTGGCCTTACTCGGTCTGGTATGACTCCTTCCTCACCAGCTCCGCTCGGCGTGGGTCTCGTTCGTTCACATCGAGAGCTCGACACCCCACCCCCACCATTGCGTGTCGCTTCCAAGTTGAAGAGTGTCGACCCGCAGGTAGCACAGGCGTCTCCACTGAGCAAGCCTGTGGAGAGACCGACGCCACTCCGCCAGCCCAGCGGCGGCAGCACATCGATACTGAAGCGTGCGTCTGACGTCACACGGTCTCCGCAGATCGCTGCTCGTACCAATGGCAGCACTCAGGATCCGCGCGATGGATCTACGCGTTCGGCCCAGCCTCAAACTGACCGCACTCAAGCCCGAAGTAGTGCACATGGTGGGGAACCGAGCCGGTCCTCGTCCAGTGCTACGAGTCCGCAGAACAGCGGCTCATCAACTCCCGTGATGGGCATATCTGTTCCGGCCCACGTAAACTCCTACGCAGCCCTGCTCGCTGCTCAGTCAAAATTAGGCCCGATACCTGTTCCACAAGGTGTCGCACTGACCAATGCAACCGGTGCAGACCCCATCAAGCAGCCAACGGATGGACGCGCGACCGCGTACCGGCCCGGCTTTCAACCAAAAGGCGTATTGCGTGTCAGAACCGACGAATTCACAGAGTCACGGCGTCAACGCCGCAGTCAAGGCGAGATGGAAGAACAGCGCATGGACCGCCGGCTGGAAAAGCTCCTCGCGATCCACTTTGCACCGATCTCAGAGTCAGACAAGGCTAAAGAAGCAAAGTTGTCTTCCTTTGTCGATTTCGATCTGGACGAGCTGAAGCGCGATCCAAGCGCATTACTCAGGAAAAGCGGGACCGATTTGTGGACCTCTTTTCGAGCGCGTGGACGAGGCGAAGATCCGGCCATCCGAGCTGCAGAACAAAACATTGTAATGTGGCAGGACGATGGCGAAGCGAAAGCGTGTCCGATCTGCGATACCCCTTTCAGCCTAAGTGTGCGTAAACATCACTGCCGGCTTTGTGGTCGCGTCGTCTGCGCGTCACCACATCTGGCGAGACTCACGTGGACGGAACAGATGAACGCAAGCCCGGAGAAGCCATCTAGCTCACAACAGCGACTCGCCCTCGAAAACAGGTGCTCCAGCAACATCATTGCGGATCCGATAAGTGGGAAAATTGACGATGTCACAGAAGGTGCTTCGACGCAAGGCAGCAACGGCGCTATTCCGCACAAAGGCGTGCGTATATGTCGAGACTGCAAGAGCATTGTTCGCAAGCGTCAATACATGCTGGACGACAAGCCATTTCCTGTCTTTATCAAATTGTATGAGGCTCTTATGCGGGTGCAACGAGAGATCGAGCAGTCCTTGCCCGAGTTTCAGGAGATGGTGCTGGGACTGCAAAAGCACGATCAGAACGCTGCACTGGGCTCAAGCATCAAGGCAAATCTAGAGCTGCAAAGAGATGCCATACAGGCACGCAAACAGCTGCTTTCCAATTTCGCCACATACGACGAGCTTGCAAAACGCATTCGAAAGCTGCCCAGTGACAATGACTCTTCGGGAAATGCAGACGTGGAGGTTGGCGACGCAGCGCAGGAGCGCATCCAACACGCCATCTTTACACGAGCGAATCTTTTCCTACAGCAGAACATGCTGCCTTTGCAGAGTTTGCCTAAGCCGGGAAGTAAGACAAGCACGGCGGACGATGCTTCAGACTCTTCCGTTAGCGTCTCTGCATCTCCTCGCGCAAGCTCTCCTCAACAAGGCACGCGTCGAAGCGCGAATGGAGACAATGCTGGCTCTGCTGGATCCTTTCGCTCCCTCTTCGGTGGAGGCAGACGTGTCTCTTCTAAGACTGTCACTGACATTGATGACGAAGAGGCTTCACAAGACAATACCGATCCTACAGAGCTGCGCGAACAACTCAAAGTACTGCTGGAGCAGGAAAAGTTGGTTGCCGATTACGTCGAGAGCGCAGCCAAGGCGAGGAAATTTGACGACGCACGCACGCTGAAAAAGAGTCACGAAGAGCTTTGCAAAGAGATCCTGCGGATACAGCGACGCCTCGTTGTCAAAGGCCAGGGAAAGTAGATACCTATGTGATATGTAGTACGGACTTGCTTAACGACTCGGCAAAATGGTGCAAGCTCACGTGGGATGCGTTCCTGCTGAGTCATTACTATCTAAGCAAGAAAAATCGAAGGGGTCGCAATTTGATTTTGGAAGAAGAAATGTGTGTACCACCCTGGAAATAGCAGCTGCAGGACCGACTCGCTTGAGCACTCGCAGCTGAGACGCAGACGCTAGCCACTCCGCCGATGAGTGTCGGCGATCAGTGGCCCCCTTTCTTTTTGTTTGCCCGAAAGCGTACTAAGAGCCGACAAAGTCGGACTTGGGTCGTGGGAAAAGAAGCCGACTCAAACCGCCGCTGTGGAACCTCAGCTGTGCGTGGTACCGATTCGGGTCAACCTGATGGCCCTCGAATGCTCGACCGAGGCTGACCGAGGCTGTTTTAGACTGGCTTCTGCACAATGCCAATCGATCGAGCGGTCCGAGGACCGGCCGCTGATGCTTGGCGGTTTCGTCTAGAAGTTCATGGCGGTGCCGCCCATCCGCTCGATCCACCCGACTCCTTCGGCAGCAGCTGCGCCACTTTGTCGCAATGCTACCAGTGCCCCCTCGATATCTCGACCAGGCTGTCTCGATTAATGAAGCGCGAGATCAACTTATCACGCTCTGCGCGCTGTGTTTTGCGTCTATTCCGAAAGTCTATAGCGTCCACGAGCCACACGACCAGATCGCCGGCGAGTGAAAAAGTGGCCGGTTCAGCGGCTCCACGTGAGCTGGCGGCAACCCGAAAGCAATTTGGTCGACTGAGTTGTCGGTCTGCGGAGCTGAGAGCAAGCTTAACAGATAGCCGATGCACTCGTCGCACGCTTTCTCCGTCCTCGGCTGGCCAAGGTCCGTCTTGATTATCACATTGCATGCGCCAGCCACTTGCTGAAAGCCAATTTGGCTCAGCGTCGAAGCAGCATTCGCACGCGATCTGACGACAAAGGACATGTTAGCTTGAAAGCGTTTGTTAATCAGATGGGAATTGACACTAATGCAGATCTTCCCGTCGACTTGTACAAGATTCCCATGGGAACTACAAAAAAGTTTGTTTGGAATATCATGCAAACATTTCAGAATCATGCACCCTGAAAATTCTTTAATTCAACCAGAATTTCCCAGTTTTTGAGCTCTGTGACCCCTTATCGAATTTGACAGACGGGAACGCTAAACGGCACCAAGCTAGCACGAGGAATCACGGCTACTCCCACGGGAAGCATTTACGAGGTTCCTTGAACGCCGAAGGATGCGGCGGCATCTTGATAGGCACGCATAGGGGTATTGCTTGCGCTCATCGGCGGCGTGTCTGTAGGATCGCGAGCTTGGTTGACAGTCTACGATGCAGATGGCAAGCTGTGCCAGCCGCATCGGGGTCAGTGGGTGGGATGGGCTCGCTGAGGTTTGATGTTGAAAAAGTGTACCCTCGATTGTGTCAAAAGCGAGATTATAGTGAAGCGAGATGCGGGATTCCGTCTGGCGAGCAGACGATCTTCCGGCTGGGATTTCCTTCTCAGCGCCCATTTAGCCAGCCGGGCGCTGCATGGCAAGGGCGCAATTGCCCAGCCTTGGGCGGGATTTCAATTGAGCTTCGGTCTGAAGTGTTCCTCTTCTCGATGATCGCCTCGCTTGAATTTATGCCGCATTTCCTTCCACCTCGTGGCCCCCCTGGCCACCAATTTCCAGGGTGATGGCTGCACCTCCCCCTATAGTGCAAGCTCTACCTTGCATATCCCGTCCGTCACCGTGTGTCCCCCTCTTTTCCAGGGTGCCCTCGACAATTTTTTTCTTCCAGCGCTTCCCCCCGCTTTGGGTCGGCAGCGACCTGGTTCGCAGCCGCCAAGCTGCGCCAGACCAGTGTCTACCGGCATTTTGAGATCGACCCTTCCTTTGTCCGACACCGTTGACAGTGCCAATTCGCCTTGCTCGCCGTGTCCAACCCTAGTTTCTCACTGCCAGGATGCAAGGAACCTGGGAGGAACACAGCGCCGGTCGAGCATCTATGCTTGCTCCATATAAGGAGGCTCAAGGGGAAAGACCATTCTTGTTTCCTCCAACAAACCCTCCTCTCTCTCTCGCACCTCCTCACTTAGATCTGCCCACCTCATCACAATGATTGCTGCCAACGCTCTCGCTCTCGCTCTCGCCGTTGCTGGCGCTGCCGCTGCCCCCATCGCTAAGCGATCCAGTGGCCAGGCTACCTACTACGCCGCTGGTCTCGGTGCCTGTGGATGGACCAACTCTGGCTCCGACTTCATTGTTGCCATGAACGCCCCCGAATGGTCCGGTGGATCCCACTGTGGCCAGACCGTTACCATCACCAACAACGGCAACGGCAACACCCAGACTGCCACTGTCGCTGACCTGTGCCCCGGATGCTCGTACGGCTCCCTCGACATGTCGACTGGCCTCTTCTCTGCCCTCAACAACGGCAACATGGACGCCGGTGTCTTCCCCATCTCGTGGTCTTTCGGCTCCGGCTCGTCGGCTTCCAACAACAACCAGCAGCAGAAGCAACAGCAGCAGCAACAGCAGGCTACCTCGACCTACACCCCCGAGGCTGTCTACACCAAGTCGGCCGCTGCTTCGACTTACACCCCTACCCCCACCAGCGTTGCCTACCAGCAGCCCGCTCCTACCAGCACCTACTCTGCTGCTCCCCAGCCTTCGAGCGCCTCCAACACCAAGACCGTCGTCTCTACCCCTGAGTGGTGGGCTGACATCGGAAACTCGTGCGGTTTCACCCCTGACGCTGCTTCGCTCCCCGTCGCCATCTCGGGCTCTTCGCTCCTCTCGGCTGACAACCTCGCCCAGGCTTGCGGCAAGTGGATCCAGATCAAGAACAACGACAACGGCAAGGAGCTCTCTGTCCAGGTTACTAACTACTGGAACGGTGCTGACGGTGACATCGCTCTCGCCGATGCTTACAAGCGCATTGCCACCATGAACGGCGATGCTCCCCAGTCCATCAACTCCCTCACCTGGGGCTTCATTGACGGCCAGGGCATGTAAAAAGCTTCTCGTCTCCACTGCGCATTTCGAGCTGCTTTGACAGCACCTTTCGTCTCCTTTCGTTTCTTCCTTCCGATCTCTTACGGGCCTACATTTAGTTTTCTTTTGCACTTCCCTTTTACCATACACATGCTCGCCGATGTCTTCTCTTCTCTTTCGGGCCCACCGCAAGGTAGGAGCCCAAGGAAGGGACCATTCGTGTACACGAGCCCAACAAAACCCATTGTAACACTACTGTCACCACGGGAGTCATTTCTTTCAAGATAGAAATAGAAATTTGGCATATCTGCCTCCTTACCTTTCTTTGTCTATGCTTGCAGTGTGAGAACTAGCTTGTTTGACGTTTCTGGGTGGTTATGTGCATGTGCACAAAATAACAAAAATGAAAATTCGCGTTGTTGGTCTGTTAGACCGCGGTAATTGAAATTGCGGCGTTGCGATTGGATTAAAATGCTTTTCAGCATTTTAAAATTTGAAAAGTCGAAAAGCGCGCTTGTTACGGAAGCGTAACCTTGGCCTGTTGAAAGCGGTCCGGATCCAATAGGTACCCAGGCCGGAAGCTCGATGTTTGACGTCGATTGCTAGGCTCTTTACTGTCATCTTCACCATATACAGCGCATCATGTTTGCAACTCGAGCTGGTCAAGCCACACCGGCTCGTCTAGCAAGTGCTTTACGAAGCACGGCTCAGCGACGAGCCGCTATTGTCCCCGTCCGTACCGCACCTCTCAGAGCTCTGTCTTCGCTTCCCGGCGCTGCTGCTGCAGGCCGCCTTCCCTCTACGTCGTCCGCTCGTGCGTTTTCGACATCTACCATTGCTAAGCGGGCTACACCGGTCGAAAACGGCGAGCCGTTTGACATCAACACTGTCGAAAGAGTCTCGGATGAGGTTGATGTCATCATTGTCGGTGGCGGTCCCGCCGGTCTCAGCGCGGCCATCAAGATCAAGCAGTTGGCAGAAGAAAAGGGTGAAGAAATCCGAGTCGTGGTGCTGGAAAAAGGTCCAGAGGTCGGAAACCACATCCTGTCAGGTGCTGTGATTCAGGTCAATGCGCTCGAGGAACTGTTACCCAACTGGAAGGAACTTGACGCTCCCCTCAATCAGCCTGCCCTCGAGGATCAGATGCGCTTTTTGACCGAAACGGGATCTTTCCCAATGCCGCATCCTCCCCAGATGTCCAACAAGGGCAACTACATCGTCTCCCTGTCCCGTGTCGTTGCCTGGCTCGGAGAGCAGGCTGAAGCAGCAGGAGTCGAAATCTACCCAGGATTCGCTGCAGCCCAAGCAATCTACGACTACGACGCAAGTGGAAACCCTACCGGTATCAAGGGCGTCATCACGAACGAGATTGGCCTCGACAAGTCGCGCAAGCCCAAGGACTCGTTCGAAGCCGGTATGGAATTCCACGCTCCCATCACTCTTTTTGCCGAGGGTGCTCACGGCTCCATGACGCAGAAGATGATCAAGCAGTTCAAGTTGCGCGAGGCCGTCGACGCCGACCCCCAGACGTACGGTCTGGGTGTCAAGGAAGTATGGCGAGTCAAGCCCGAGAAACACCAGGCAGGACTTGTGACCCACACCATGGGCTGGCCTTTGAAGTCCGACACCTACGGAGGAAGCTGGGTCTATCACATGGAAGATAACATGGTCTCGATTGGCCTAGTCGTTGGACTGGACTACCCGAATCCGCATCTCAGCCCATTCCGAGAATTCCAAAAGATGAAGCACCACCCTTTCTTCAAGGACCTTTTAGAAGGCGGCGAATGCCTCGCCTACGGTGCCCGCACTCTGAACGAAGGCGGATACCAATCGATTCCCAAACTCACTTTCCCAGGAGGTGCACTCGTTGGCTGTGCCGCGGGATTCTTGAACGTGCCCAAGATCAAAGGCACGCACAACGCCATGAAGTCTGGCATGTTGGCAGCTGAATCGATCGTCGAGGCACTTGGAAAGCGCAAGGAGTCTGGATCCGAGGAACAGCTTGAGCTGTCCGACTACAAGGAGAAGCTAGACAATTCATATGTGATGAAGGAGCTGTACGAGGTTCGAAACTTGCGACCTTCTTTCCACGGCCCACTTGGTTTCTGGGGAGGTCTCATGTACTCTGGTCTAGACTCCATGATTCTCAAAGGCCGTGTACCTTGGACGTTCCATCACCCTGGTGAAGACTATGCACAGACCAAGCCCGCCGCACAGTGCGAGGCAATCGAGTATCCCAAGCCGGACGGCAAGCTTTCCTTTGACATTCTCACATCGGTCTCACGAACGGGCACCAACCACGCAGAAGACCAGCCAGTGCATCTGGTAGTCAAGGACGGCGACTACAAAGGACACGTCGAGCGAAATGTGGGCACATACGACGGACCTCTGGGTCGTTGCTGCCCTGCTGGAGTGTATGAATACGTCGAAGCTGACTCGCCAGAACAAGAGGATGCTCTGGGCAAAAAGTTCATCATCAACAGCCAAAACTGTATTCACTGCTACACTTGCAGCATCAAGACGCCAGATCAAAGCATTCGATGGGACGTCCCCGAGGGCGGAGGCGGACCCAAGTACTCTATGACTTAGTGCTGACACCGCGTTGCAACGATCAAAATGCATGCAGATGAATTTATAATACAAATGTAAGGAATTAGGCTGGTGACGGTTTCGGGTCTAGCACGATGGCGAAGTTGTTGCGTTCCGGGCCAGGATTGAGCTCGCGTTTCTTGAAGAGGGTGCCGTCCCATTGCGCTTCTGCCTGTGGCTTGCGCTGGAGCAGCCACCGGGAGAGCTTAGCGCTATCACTCTGCTTGAGTACCTTGAAACCGATTGAGTCGAGTATCTTTTTTAGATGAGTCTGGTTCATATATCTGCTGTTTGTAAGACATTGTAAGGGAAGCACGAGGAACATGAAACCGTCATCGACTAGATATTTGTGCGCGTGAAGCAGCATGTCAGACCGTTTGCGCACGTCGCCAACAAAGTTGATGACGAGACTTAGGGCGACCATGTTGTATTTCTCCTCGTCCGAGGCTGGTTGCGGAAAGTCAAAGAAGCTGTACTTTTGCACGTTTTCTCCCTGAGGGTGCAGATCAATGTACGTTGGCTCAATCCAGCGGTACTTGTCGTATGCGGTACCTGTGATGGCTCCGACGTCCAAGACCCGGAACTTGCGCTTTTCGCGCTCGTGCGTGTAGACGGCGTTGAGTGCTTCCACGCACCACTTACTCGTAGGTGTGTGACCTGATTTGGCGGATCCCGTCATACTCCACGCCTGATATTGTGCGAGACCTCCAAGTGAGTCCAGACCTTCTTGAATCGTCTCCTTCTCCTCTTTCGTCGTGGCTTGCTCAAGTTGCTTCAAAAGCGTGTGAAATTTGGCGATTTTGGCAGCATGATCATCGGGGGTTTCTTCGGCTGTGGAAGTTGCTGGCTTTGCAGGTTTGATCTTTTTGCCATCGACGTTGGCCTCTTTAGCTGCCTTTTGGGCTGACTCCTTGACTTCAGTGTCCTTAGTTTTGCCGACTGGTCCCTTCTTGTGCTTGATGCCACCTCGTTTGCCTCTTGGTCGAATGAGTTTCCCCTTCTTTGCTCCGGCCACTTCTTTAACCACTACTTGTGGATCAGCTTGTGCATCTCCCTCTGCCCATTTGGTCTGCTTTGGCTTTTTCGATGTTGCTTCTAGTGCCGGCATTGTTGCGAATATATGGCTGAACAGCTGAATTTCCTCGAGAATTTTCGTGTTGCAAGTTTTCTTCACCGAATTGGACTCGGGTCCAAAATCTTGGTTCCGAGTCCCGAGTCCCAACATGTTGAACTTGTTGAGTTATATGGATTGCCGGACAATCTCAAGACCATTCAGCAGCGTAGATCATCATGCTTGATGATCAATTGAAGAAAGCGCTGGAGAGAAGGAGAGACAAGGGAACACTGCGACAGCTCACCGTGTTTGCGACACGATCGTCAAGCGCAAGCAGCCATGCAGGTCCTTCACGCTTGGTTGATTTCTCTTCCAACGACTACCTGTCCCTCTCTACCTGTCCACAGATTCGTCGCGACTTTATCGACTCATTTGCTGACTATCCAGATGCTCGCTTAGGAAGCACGGGCTCGAGACTATTGGACGGAAACTCATACATCCATGAAAGAGTTGAGCGAGACTTGACAGACCACTTTCAAGGCACCTCTGGCCTGCTCTTCAATTCTGGCTACGAAGCGAACGTATCAATTTTAAGCACGCTGCCGCAACCTCAAGACATTGTCCTCTTTGATTCACTCGTACATGCCTCGGTTCACGATGGTATTCGTAGGTCAAGAACTGCATCTGTCCTCAGGAAGCCATTTCAGCACAACTCTGCCAAGGACCTTTGCGACGTTCTTGCAAAGCTTCGAGATGGAGGTCACCTCGCTTCTGCAGCAAACGTTTGGCTGGCCGTCGAAAGCGTCTATAGTATGGACGGCGACTTGTGTCCTTTGACAAGTCTGCTTGCAGTCATGTCTGATTTCGTCGATGATCACAGAATCTGTGTCGTGGTGGACGAGGCTCATAGCACTGGATTGTATGGAGCTCAAGGTCGAGGCTTTGTTCACTCGCTCGGTCTTGCAGGCGACTCACGCATAAAGGCTCGCCTAATGACGTTCGGCAAAGCGATGGGAGCGTCGGGTGCCCTCGTGCTGTGCAGCAATACCGCCAAGCAATACTTAATCAATTATGCCCGACCACTCATTTTCAGCACAGCCCTTGGATATCCTGCCTTATTTGCCCTGCAAGCTGTACTCACAGCCCTCAAAGACGGGAGATGCGAACAGCGAGCCAAACGCACATTTGCCCACTCCAGAAATCTCATCTTCGGGCTCACAGACATTGCTTCCACACTGCATCCTGTGATACAGCTGCCGGATCATTTACGCCTCGACGTCGCCGACAGCCTACTGCTGGAGCATCCTGCTCCCATTGTTCCCTTGTTGACTCCTTACGCGCGACCCCTGGCAGCATATTTGCGAGAGAACGGGCTGCTAGCCAGACCGATCTGCTACCCTACCGTGCCGAAAGGGCAAGACCGGGTTCGGGTATGTCTGCACGCAGACAACACCTCTGAGGATGTGACTCATCTCGTTGACTGTGTTGCTCGCTGGGCTCAGCTACAGCACGACTCGCAGCCTAACGACCTTTCACAGCACGACACATCTTCAAGAGAAGCGGCGATCCAATCAAAGCTGTAGAAACGCAATGCATTGCATCATCTAGTAATTTCCCGTGCCCGTCTGCTGATTCGCCTGTCCCGTTCGCATCTCTTCGATGATTGCCTTAGTACCACTGGCTCCTACCCTTGTTGCGCCATGGGCGACCATGGTCCTGAGAGTTTCCAGAGATCGAATCCCTCCACTTGCCTTGACTTGCACTCTGTTCTTCCAGCCTAGGTCAGCGCGACTGCCGACCTCGTACATGAGTCGAATGTCTTCCTTTTTGGCTCCTGGGCCGCCGTAGCCGGTTGACGTCTTGATAAAGTCGGCCCCAGCAAGGCAGGCGAGATAGCTTGCGGCGATGATCTCCTCACGCGAAAGCATGGCTGTTTCGAGAATTACTTTCAGCTTCGCGTCATGGCTGTGAGTTTCGTCGGCGACGGCTTTGATGTCCTCGTAAACCATTTCATAGCACTCAGACTTCAACAGACCGACGTTGTTGACCATGTCGATTTCCTTTGCGCCTTGTTTGCAAGCCACCTGCGTTTCGAGTACCTTGGACTGCGTATTCGAGCTACCAAACGGGAAGCCAATGACTGAGATGGGAAGAACAGAGGTGCCAGCCAGCTCAGTCGCAACAGTAGGGATCATGGACGAGTTGACGCAGACAGTGGCTGTGCCGTACGTCTTTGCCTCGCAACACACGTCCTTGATCTGTTTCAGAGTCGCATTGGGTGCGAGCAGAGTGTGATCTATGAGCTTTGAGACTTCTGCTTCCGTCGCTGGCTGGACCGGAGCCGGGGAGATTGGCGCAAGATCCCCGGACAATTCTTGTACAAGCTTCTGAATAGCGGCTTTCATACTTGCTGCTCTGTCCGTTGTCTGCGAGAAAGTAAGTGGTGGCTAGGTGCGAAGAACGGGTGCAGATGGCATTGCCTTTTGCCTTCGGATGTTCGGTTCGTGGGCCCAAAGGCCAAAGTGTCAGGAATCGCCGTTCGGAATTAATTCGGTGTTCTCCGCTAATTCGAGGTCTAACAGCGGTCAACGTTGCGTTTCACTTTTTTTCGCGAATCTCGGTGCTCTTTTGAAGCAAAGTCGTGAGCGGAATGCCTGTCAGCCTGTCCTAGCAGCTGCAAAAGGTAGCCATGTCCTAGCCGGTGCAGAGCTAGAATGAGCGCCAAAGCCCTGGGCAAGAAAAGGGAGCTGGCCTCCGAACCTTATGCAAACGGCGTAAGCGGCAAGAATGGTATTGGCAAGACACCCTCAGGCAGCCGTCCCGCCTCTCCTTCACAAAAGGGACGGTCCTCCAATTCCAGTAGAGGAGCGCCAGAGCCCCGCAACATCGACCGAGTCCTGTACGGAAACTTCGATATCAAGACTTGGTACTACAGTCCATATCCGCTCGTGAACGATGAAGACCATTCCAGCAAGACCGCAGTGAGCGGACAGAAACGCAACCTGTCCCCTTCTCCTTTACGTGTGCAGAGTGGCCCTTCGAAGCGGGTGAAAAGCCAGCACCACCCGCTGTCTGGAGAGCCACTGTCATCTTTGCCCGCCGAGACTGCATCGGCGGTGGAAGCGTCATCCTCGAGGATGTCGTCTCCTTCGGGCACACGCAAGAGGGAACCAGCTGAAACCACGACAATGCTTTGGGTGTGCGACGGCTGTTTCAAATACATGAAGGCTTACAATGACTATGCTATCCACAAAAGATCGTGCGCACACACGCACCCGCCCGGACGCAAAGTGTATCAACGCGGAGCACACATCATCTGGGAGGTCGATGGCGCCGCACAAAAGCTCTACTGCCAGAACCTCTCGCTGTTTGGCAAGCTCTTCATTGATCACAAGACCATCTACTTTGACGTCGAACCGTTCCTGTTCTACATCCTGACCGACGCGGCGTCAGCCAAGATTGACCATCCACTGGGCTTCTTTAGCAAAGAGAAGCTCTCGTATGACGATTACAATCTCGCGTGCATCATTACCTTTCCTCCCTACCAAAGAAAGAGCTTTGGAACGCTGATGATCGAGTTCTCGTACGTCTTGTCCGCAACACAAGATGTGCCAGGAACGCCAGAGAGACCGCTATCAGATCTTGGCCTCAAAGGGTATCTGTCTTTCTGGACCGCCGTTGTACTGCGAGCTCTCCGTTTCTGCTTTGACGGAACAACGATTCCTGACGCAGTATCCACTCGTGGACGCAAGCCTATGCCCCTTGCCTCTCGACCTTCGATGCAGTCTCAAGAATTCGATTCGGAAAACGCCGCATCTGCAGCTGAGAATCAAAAGGAAGCCGCACGTAAGCTAAAGATTCTGCAGATGAGATGCAAGCTTCTCGGTCTGTCCTACGACGCTATGCAGCAGAAAGGTCTGGCCGAGATCCAGCAAGCGGCAGGCTCGCTCAAAGCGCCAAAGAAAATACGTCTCAAGGGGTGGGCTGGCAGTACCCCCACTCGCTCTCCTCGGATCCAAAGCAAGCTGCAAGACAGTCACCTCGTCGGCAATACCCTGCGCTCTCAGCCTTTGCATCCGGCACTAGACTTGGCGCACTTGGACGAGCCCATGACGCTGGAGACGACCCTGGATGCCATTGCTTCCCTCACAAATCTGCGGCCAGATGACGTCGCAATGGCACTGACGGAAGCGGGTCTGCTAAGCCAGGACGCGCATCTTCTACATCCAAACGATCCGGCCTTGGCATCGCACGATGTTTCAGCCGAGCACGTGCTTCTCCTCACCAGAGACTCTATCCTGGAGGCCATTTCCAGATTCAATGTCCGGCCAGCAGTACTTGACGAAAGCTACGTCCTCATCTGAATTGCACACGTCTCTTACACTACGCACACCACTCGGACACTTGTAACAAAGTTTAGCAGTAGCATTTGGAAACTCAAATGGACGCAAGTGGTGTCCGTGCTAGAGCATGGGTTTGGATCCTCGACGTTCGAGTTTGGCGAGACTGTCGGCTGCCTTTGCCTTGGCAGCTGCGAAACCAGTCTGATCTGCCAGCCGGTACGCTTTTTGAAAGTACGTTCTTGCGGTGCACTTGTCTCCTGCCATCTGCATTGCGCGAAAGATAAACATGTCAGCAATAGTTTGAGGGTTAGTGCTTAGTGAACGCTGACAGAGTACTTACATCACTGAGCACACCCAGGTTGTACATGAGTGTCAAGCGAACCCCGAGACATTCCTGTCTCACCTCTTGTGTCCGTTCATCTGAGCTTTGCACGACTGTTCGGGAAGCAGTGCTTGTTGGCTTGTCGAAGCCTGCTTTGGCAACAGTGTCCTCAACGTAGCCGAGACCCTTTGTGGCCCACCTGTTGGCGCCCTCGACGTTGGTCGCCGACATGAGCTGGGAAATGTTGTTCATCACCAACGCAGCCTTGCATCGTTCACTGACAGTCGGTGAGCCGTTCTTGGGCAGCAGAATACTCAGCGCCTGCAAGTAGAGGGGCACTGCATACTCGGGCACTTGATGCATGGAATAAAATGTGCCCAAGCTTTCGATGCTCGCCAAAATGTCCAGCTTGGTCACCCATGGTGGAAGCTGGAGCTCAGTAAGAGTAACTTGCTCTGCTTGCGATGGCTGAGACGCGCTTGCCTTCTGCGCAGTAGAGCTCAAGTCGAATTGGCCAGTTTCTTGACTTGCGTGCTCTGGAGATGCAGCAGCATCGAGCGCTCTCTGGCGAACATCTTGCGGTAGCATGATGCGGAAGAGCTCCTCGACACTCCAGACCAGATACCGCTCTGCTGGATCTTCCGAGTCTGCCGTGCCGGTAAGACTCACTCGTGTTGCTTCTCCCCCAGGCTTGCGTAGAATATCGGATCGTACCTGGGGCAGCTGCCCAAGCTGACCAAGTTTGGACGCTATCGAAACGGAGCGCATGTTGTCCCTCTGCGTACGGGGTTCGCTTCGTAAAGTCTCTTGGTATGGACCCTGGAGCATCAACTCGTACCATGCATCTTCGAGCACATCGTACGCGGCTACAAGCTCGCCCTCGTTCTCGAGTAGGGAAGCTAGGGCGATTGCAATGCCCGAAATTTTGAGCATGGCCTCGCCGGTGCCACTGCCATCGGCCGAAGATGCTTGGTTGAGTTTTTGTTTGCATTGACGAGCCTTGTCAAGCGCTTCTCTGAAGTTCTTCTCTGCACGACGCGAATCGCCCCTGTTTCTCGCCTTGATAGCCGCCCTCAGATTCTCTTGCAGCTCTGGTGGCCAGGTGGAGAAGGACGCATAATACTCATAAACTCCATAGCCAGTCGCAATCAGTGCCAGTGCAATAAGACCTGGAAAGATAGTGCCGACGCGGAAAGATCCTGGTCCAGAGGGCTTCGGCTTCGGCTTAAATCCAGCGCTTTCCACATTGCCCACGCTCGTTGACGAAGACGATGTTGCTGCGGGCTTCTGGGACGAAGTAGACTGGTACCGAGTTTGTCTCAAAGCAGCGCGAAGTGCAGGGACAGAGGTCGTACGTGGGCAGACAAGCTGTCCTACAGCCCGACGAGCTCCTCGTCCGAGTCTAGGCGTGAGTGCAGACGACATCATGGTTGACGTATGTGTGGCTACTATAACTCACGGCGACTTCTTCTCAAAAACGTCAAAGCTGACATATACAAATTCAGCGTCTAACACGTATTCTACTTTACAGCGACTTTTGCGTTCGGCGAATACCGAGGATAGCTCCAGTATGATGGCAGTCGATCTCTTCATCAAAGCCAATGTTGGCGTCTGCACAGAGACGCTGTACGTCTAGGGCTGCAAAGTCCTGGTCCTGCAGGCTGAGTCTCTTTTGCTCGGCGTCTTCTTCCATGAATTTGATGTACGCAGAGGACGAGCGAATGAACTCTACCATCTTCCTGGGCGTTGTTTTCGAGATGACAAGATCGCCGTGGGAGTTGTCGCAGTGAGCCGCGCGTCTTACGCCTGCCTGAATCCAGGGAGGAAGATTGCGCAACACTTGATCCCCATCTTCAGTGCCGATTACCGATGGATCATCGATGGGCACCCAGCAGAAGGACGACTTGTCCCAGAGTTCGCCCAGGGCAGGATCGTGTTCCCAAGGCATGGGAAAGTTCCTGTACAAGCCGCCTTGGCGCAGCTGGTCAAACTGCTCATTGTGACTCTTGAAGATATCTATGTGCTGATACTGAAGGGGAAAGTTCAAAAAGTACTCTCGCAGTGGCTTAATTCTCTCGCCCTCTTGTCCTTTGTACGGGCCGATGATAGCTCGGCCCCCGGTGACCATGAGAGTTCCTCCGGGCTGCAGTACGGATGCCCACTTTCTCCAATTGGCTTTGCTCGTCTCTGGCGTCGACCAGTCCATCCAGTGAATGCACGAGGCCATCATGACAAAGTCGACCTTTTCCCCAGACGGCAGTTGCGGTTCTTCGCCTTTGCCCGTGCTGAAGTCAATCTTTGTTGCGTCAGTTACAGGTGGGAGGCGGAATTCTGCGAGCTGTTCTGCAGACATGTGCTTCACAGACTCTGCCAACTTGAGCATGTTGGGCGAAGGATCTTGGCCGTACACCTTGTTGAAGCGAGTAGCTAGATGGATCGCCATTTGACCAGGCCCGCATCCAATGTCTAGAGCAGAGTTCCAGCCTTTGCTTGACCCGTCAGCCGCAGGATGCGTTTGCGCGTGGTAATCAAGCATCGTGCCCGTGATGGTCGGCGGGTAGGGCGTCCTCGCCTGAAGATACTTGATGGCATCGTAGGAGTCGTGGCTCCAGGCCGAACCCAAGCTCGAATTTGGCATTGTGCGTTTGTGTGTGAAGGTCGGGCGTTCTGTTGTGTTCAGAAGATGGCTTTATAGCCTGCACCGAGGTGGTCGACTGCTGTCAACTCAGGCACGACGGGATGATGCAGCCGGGATGACGCTGCCGTTCAGACGTGTGCCGAAGGTTCGGCAAATTGGCTTGCTGCGCACAACCTCCACCCAACAGTTGACTCGACCAACAGCATACATACACCCCCCCTCGCTTAGCGCTTAGCTTCACACTCTTCGTGACTCGACACTGCCGAAAGACACCCTATCTATCAGCACACAACCACATTGAGACGATGATAAGATTACAAAAGCTACAGTGTTGCAGAGGTATGGGGATCTAGGACGTGCCAGACCCGCACCGCACCGTACATACACACCAGTATGGGCTACAGTGCAGGGCTCGAAATTAGTTTTTGGTCACGTTCTTCTTGAATTGGCCCTGGTAGTTGCCCGGTGGGTCGTAGTTGCAGACAACGTAGCGAGCGTTCCCGTTGTAGCCTTGAAATCCAAGCTCGCTCGCAGGGCACGTCTTCAAGGCACAGCCAAGCTTAGTGGACGCCTTCCATACCATCTGGGTAAAGTGACCAGTAGCACTGCTGAACTGACCGGCCTTGTAGTCGTAGTCTTTCTCTTCCGCGTACCACAGGCCGATACTGTCGGTTGCGCCAAAGTTACTAGCCGTGCCTGCGGCCAGGTTCTGGCCATAAGGATTGTTGGGGGTGTGCTGGAACTTGCAGCCTGCCGCCCAGCTCTTCGCTGCAGCAGCCAGCTTGGTGTCCCACTTCAGGGGAGGTGCAGAGTGCTTTGCTCGGTCTTTGTTGTGCAAGTCAATCATGATTCTCTGGAAATTGGAGACAGAAGTGGTGGCTCTTTCCGCAACGACTCTCTCGGTGATGGCGGACTGCGAGGTTGATGTAGGCTGTTGAGGCTCGTCAACACGTACCTGACCAGCCTCGGCTGGTGCGGCAAGCACGGCAGACACGGCCAGTAAAAGAGTGCCAACGACGGCTAGAGGGGAGGCTGCGATCTTCATGATGACTATACGACAAAGGAAGATGGCGGCTGCTCTCAACAGACGGAGCGAGTCTTATAGGACATGCGCACTGTCTATGCGACGTCGATCTTCCCCGGTTGACAGCAAGTAGAGACTAGGGGCGTTCGGGGAACGGCGTCGGTTGCACCATCGTATAGTGCCCCCTCCCACCGGAGCCTAAAAAAAGGCACTTTGGCCCGGCAATCGCAACGTCAGGCAGACAACCCGACGTACAGACGCCACACCTCGGGCAGTAGTAGCTTCCATGCCACATGAGACACGATCCACGGCTTTGGAGCAAATTCCCGGTGTCGAGATGCGCCATTTTCCAAAGTCCGCATCGGGCGCATCTTGCTTTTTTTGAGTCTCAGATACAACAAGATTCAAATGCCATTTGAAATTCAAACAGTAACAATGCCAAGCGTTCTGCGACTGTTCGCAAACCCAGCAACATAGGTCGGACTATCTCTATTAAGCGGCAGAATGATGAAGTAGAAAACGAGACATGCATGTACGACATTGGAAGGTGGAGTAGAAACACACCATGCAAAGGGAAATGAGAGAATGTGAGACAGACTAGACAGTAGCACTCGTCAGGAGCAACTACTGGGTCTTGGAAAGACGACGCGAAGCTTCTTGCACCTGGATGCTGCCCAGACGCTTGAGTTCGTTGTTCGACATGTCGATCTTTTGCTTGCCTCCAAAGCCGACTCGTCGAGTAGCACGCTGGAGGAAGGAGGTTCGGTTCGAGTACATGCTGTCCGCACGGCTGACGGTTCGGCTGAGGTTCTTCTCGTGAGCTGCAGCGGGCGACTTGCGAGGTCGCACGCGGTTGAGCAGGAACTTGGCACCAAACTTGACAAAGTCCATGGGGAAGTACCAGATAATGTTCCAAACCCAGACAATGCCGATCCAGCCACCCTCGATCGCGCGAACATTGGTGAAGCCCCAGTCTCCATAGGCGGCAATGATGGACGAAATCAGCTGGGCAAGACAGAAGGCACCCATAAGCGCGAACGAAGGTCGCTCCATCCACGAGAAACCGTGCGATCGAGTGACAAAGATCAGAGCCTGGGCCAAGATGGCAACCTGCAAGTAGATGATCATGTGCAGTCGCGGGTCGTTGGGGTTTCCGTGCAACGGAGTTACGCCAAAGGTGTCCTCGAAGAAAGTCGTGTTGTAGATAACAGCAAAGAGGGACAAAGTCGAAGCGACCTGGTACAGACCGTAGAGCGAACCGCAGAAGAAGAGCTCGGTCAGGTCCCAGTGTTGCGGCTCAAGAGCAGGCTTGACTGTGTCGAGCGAGAGCGTCATGATCGATCCATCGTTCAAGAAGGCAATAATAAGAACCATGAAGGGAGGGAAGTCGCTCTTCCAGATGAAAGCCAGCAATGCGAAACCGACAACGACTCGGATAGTGATGGCGGCGGCGTAAGCGGCGTAGTTCTTCATTCGGCCAAAGATGATTCGAGACTGGCGGATAGCTTCGACAATGGTGGAAAGACCGGGTTCAGTGAGGACGATATCGGCGGCACCTCGAGCAGCGTCAGTGGCACCTTCAACGGCAACACCGACATTGGCACGAGCAAGGGCAGGAGCGTCGTTGGCACCGTCACCAGTCATGGCAGTCAGGTGTCCAAGACCTTGCAGGCGCTTGACAATCTCGTACTTGTGCTCGGGGAAGACACCGGCGAAACCATCGACATCCAGAATCATCTCGTCGATCGACTTGTACGGGCTTCCAGCGGGCAGAGCGTTGTCGACAAGCACCTTGGAGTTAAACATACGGTCACCAAGTCCAAGTCGTCGACCAGTCTCCTTGGCGATAGCAAGCTGGTCACCAGTGACCATCTTGACGCGGACACCGAGAGCCTGTGCGTTGTCCAAAGTTTCCTTGGTGTCGTGGCGCGGAGGGTCAAAGATAGCAAGCAAACCGAGCAGCTCGAAACCGTTGCCTTTGCCCTTGATGTCACCAGAGGGGACTTCTTCAAAGGCGACGGCGAGACCTCGAAGACCACGGTTGGCATACTCTTCAACATCAGCCTCCAGACGGTTCTCGAGCTCCTCAGTCTTGTTTCGGGTGCAGAGATCGATGATGACAGAGGTCATACCCTTGGTAGCTCGCTTGATCTTGCCGGTAGACTCCTCGAGGTAGGTGATCTCGGTTCGCTTGTCAACGGGGTCGAAGGGCATGAAATCAAGCAGCTTGATACCAGCACGAGCATCCGCGGGGTCCTTAAGGGTACCAACAACGGTGCCGTCAATGGCATCCTGGTTCTCGGTTCGCGAAGCGTGAGCAGCAAGGCGGATGACATCCTCGACGCTGGCCCAGTCCGAGTAGAGCTTGACGAGCTCCGTGTCAATGGTCAGCTTGTTGGTGGTCAAAGTACCGGTCTTGTCTGAGCACAGAATGTCGACACCGGCGAGCTCTTCGATGGCAGTGATACGGGTAACGATGGCCTTGTGCTTGGCCAGCTGTTGAGCACCGACGGCAAGGGTAACGGATAGCACACAGGGCATGGCAATGGGGATACCACCGATCAAAAGCACCAGGATGTTGTCAATGCCTCGGCGGTATCGGTATCGGAAGCCAGCGTAAAGAATCAGAATCTCGAGCACGATGAAAACGCCAATGGTAACCATGCAGAAGAGACCGATTCGGGAGAGAACCTGCTGCAAGTGACCAGTGGAGTCGTCATCGGATCCGATAAGTGTGGCAGCACGACCGAAGAAAGTGTTGGGACCAGTCGAGATGACCACACCCTCACCTTCACCCTGCTTGCAAATGGAGCCCGAGAAACACTGGTCACCGACCTTCTTGGAGACAGGCAGCGACTCACCGGTGAGCGAGGCCTGGTCGCACGAAACGTTGACGGCCTCGAACAGACGACAGTCTCCGGGAATAATGTCTCCGTGCTTGAACGAAATAACGTCACCAGGAACCAGGTCGGAGGACTCGATTTCAACCCAAGCACCGTCACGTTTGCACTTGGCCTTGGGGGCAAGGGAGTCCATCAGAGCCTTGACAGCGTTTCCTGCCTGTCGCTCCTCGATAAAGCCAATGGTTGAGTTGATAAGCAGCAACAAGACGATACCAACGAAATCCGGCCAGTCCGGGGGCTTTCCTTCACCGTTGGAGAGGGCGATGGCCACAATAGCGGCACCCTCCATAACCCACGAAAGGGGGTTCCACATGAAGGACAGGAACTGAAGAATGGGGTTGGGCTCGTCCGTCTCGATCTTGTTAGGGCCAAAGATTTCGCGACGGCTGACGGACTCGGCATCGGTCAAACCACCTTCGGTGCAGTGCAGCAGAGTCCAGACATCTTCAAGTTCGATAGCCTCGATGTCGACTTTGGTCTTGTCGTACAGATCTTCGGCTTTGAGCTCAATGGTGCTCATGTCGACCAGAGCATGCTTGGGACCGCTGCTGGCATGCTCCTCGTCAATGTCCCGATGACGAGTGACCTTCTTTTCTTGTTCAACCTCGGACATGCTGGGAAGAGTCTGGTAGGAAAAGGGAGAGTGGCAGATTGCGATTTAAAGCACGGGGGCCGAGGTGGGTCAGCTTAGTTCAATTTGTCCAGCGGACAAGCACGTCTGTGCCGAAATGAGGTCGGACGCAACTTACCCTCTTGCGGGCCGGGTGTAGTAAATGCACTGACACAAAGTTTGCCTTTAGCGGACGGGAGACGACTGGAGACGGCGCTTGTGCCTAATTCTCGCTTGAGTCAGTCTAGATGGGCAGATGCCAGGAGGATCAAGTGGTCGGAGGGAAAGATCGACAGACGCGAGCTCACTCAGAGGGCTTTATACTCTGGTCTAGAAAGGGGGGGAGGGGGGAAGACCCAAACACACCAAAAACATCACAAGCCACGGGTCGCACGCCCAGATAATCGTGGAGAGATCGGCGCACCGTCGGAAGAAGCAGCGCAGATAATTGTGCTTGCTTGTTCGGCAGGCGAATCAAGTCGACATACGGCAACGTGCAGACAACCAAAAACACAAAAAGAGGGGCCAAGGGCACAGGGCGGACTGAAATGCCAATACGAACTTTGAATGTGTGTCAGATACCCGTCGATAAGGTGGCCGGAGTCAACGCAGTGAACAATGCTCACCGTGCATCCAGCCACAAGTGCATTTCAAGTTTGGCCCAATGTTACAGCAAAGCGTGCAGACCATGCGCAATTGCCGAAAGTGGCTCGCACCGTTCATTCATTCCAGGTTGGCGGAAAGGTGATCGACTTCGCCCTTCCGGGTGTGCGCTGTCAAATTTTGCCAAAAAAAAAAGGGATCGACAGACAGTTGAACACGCGTGTCTGCGTTTAATGCGAGGCAAGCTTTCTTCGAAACGCACCCTGTCCCCTCTGCAGCGCCGAGTGAAATTCGCCCCCGTTTCCGAATGGCGCTCGCTTCCCACCTTGAATTTTACCCGATTACAAATGCCATTCTGTCCTTCCACTCTTTACGTGTTGTTTTCTTCTTCTCATGCCCGCATTCATACAGACATTTGAAAATTTTCGGCTTTGGGTCCAGGGTGGATGGCTTTTCGGCCCATCGGAGATTTCGACTTGGCCCATGGCAGTGGCTCATGTGAAGGGTCTAGCCTTGAGCGCTCTGGTTCAGAGATAAGACGGTCAGTGCTAACGAGCCAATCGGCACGTGTGTTCATGCCGTTACCGGACGTCCGAGCTTTTCTAATCCGTTTCGCTAGCCCGTACTTGGCACACCGGCGTCGGCACTCTCCGATAACCGTGCTCGCAGGACCAACTTGGCATCGGATCTCGCCATCTTGTCCTTGAGTTTTCGTCCCGCTCAGGTCACAAAGCCAAGACACGCTAAAAAGGTGCCAAGAAAATGCAAGAAAAATTAGCAGGGTATAGTGTGAGATTGCAAAGTGAGAAGTTTTATTCGCGAATTGCTTCGTACCGCAGAGAACTGAGTCTGGCCGCTTCTGATGGGGGCCCCATGGAGTTGGGTCGGCTTCTGCGCCGCAAATCTTTGGGTCCAGATTGAATTCCTTTGGAAGACGAGGAAGAGGAAGCTGCAGACGAGCTGGCCGGCTCTTCATGTGTGGGTTGGGTCACGCGAGCAGCACGGAGCAGCGTCGGTGATGCAGCTAATTTCGCGGGTTCTGACGCAGAGTTGCCAAGCTGAAATGTCCGACGTCGTCGAGCGGGCGAGTTTGTGACCGAACTGCTTGTCTCGATGCTCTGCCCGTGTTGGCGTTGAGACAGGATCTGCTCCTGTGAGAACGAGCGAGAGAGGGGCCTGGGTGTGGCCTCGTTGTTCTCTTTAGCACTGATATTTCCTGCGCCTGATTGAGAGCCTCCGCTACCGGTACCCGTGCCGCTTGCACCGCTACTGCCTACTGCGCTGCCACTGCCCGACATGCCGGGCGTCACAGGAGCACTTCGGACCGTGAAGTGTTCCATGTTGCGGGTGAAAGGACTGAATGTATGGTTGGATTTGACCAGGTCCATAAAGTGGGCCGATGCATCGATAGAAAGATGCGTCGAAGATGGGTTGTGGGCATTGCCAGCGTTTGCATTATGGAAGACGTTGGGTCCTTGAGGACTGTTTTGAGTTATAGCAGGGGAGCCTTGATTGGTGTTGAATCCACGAGCAACTCCGTCTCCCAGCCCGGTCCTCCGGAAGGGTGACGTAGACAGCATGTCTGCCGTTGGTGGAGAGTGAGAGTATGTACCGATAGGTGGACTCTGCTTCCACGCAGTGTTTTGACGCGGAGGCGACGTCGCGCTGTGTCTCAAGTCTGGTCGACGACGAGGTGGCATGGCAATCCCTGCAGCGCTACTCGGCGAGCCCACGAAACCGGTGCGGTCAACGGCTTTGTAAGATGTAGAGCGCGTATGAGATGCGCTCTTGTTCTTACGAAATCGGTAGCCAGAGTCAGAGGACTCTGATAGTACACTTTGAGAAGGACCGATGATAGACTGCGCCGATGTCGCTGCCGTGCTTGGACCGCTAGAAGTATGGCCACCACCGCTGACTTGGGGTATTGCGGCATGGGAAGGATCGAATCGCATTGATTCAGACCAGCTTGCAGAGCTACTGGGAAGACCGTGAGAGCTCGAAGGGCGCGACCTCTCGCTGCTGTGAAGGGATTCTGGCGGAAGGTCGAGCAAGCTGTCTTCGCTATCGTCCTCAGCGGCATACGCGTCAAGACGAGGAGAGTCATTGTGACCCCGTATCGTGTTTGTGCGCGAGCTTTGAGCTCCCATGGTAGCACTGCCGAAGTCGGAGCCGAAGTGAGTGGCGCCAGTCCGTGTCGATGGAGTGCCGCCGAAGTGGGATGGTCGAGCGGTGTCTTCCTCATCCGAGTCCAGTTCGGGAGCTTGAATCTTGCTGGCATTGTGATAGACTCTTGGCCGAGTCACTACCCCTCCTCCTACAGCTGGGATGGTCTCGTACACCACCTCGGGCGCCTTTTTGCGTCTGCTAGCTGAAGAGACGGTCGACCGAGCTGATCGTGTGGAGGTAGCTCGCCTCAGTTCGGATGCAGATCGCGCCGAGCTTCGTTTTGTTCGCCTGCCAGGTGTCGCCGAATCGTCATCAAATATGATTGACGACGCTCGGTTGAGTTCGTGCGTATCCGAAAAAGCTGCCGACGCAGGTGGGTACCCGAATCTGGAGTAGTCGATCGAGGCGTCCACGGGCGCATGGTCATGATCGAACTCAAAGTCAGAAACGTCGTCGCTGCTCATGTCTAGCTTCGAAGCCAGGTCGTCTCGGTCACTGTGCTCCAGTGAGCTGTCCTGATCGTCGTCAGTCTCATTGATGGCGTCTGACTCAACGTCGGAAGACTCGAGAGTGGAATCTTGCTCGAAAATGTTGGACGGTGGTGGCGAGGCAGCTTCACTTGCTGTTTGAGGCAGCTCTGGAGCCTCTGCCATGGTAAGGTCCTTCAGACCATTGCTGGCGCGCTGCACAAGTTTGCCCAGCCCTGAAAACCCGCTGTGGGTCGGCAAGTCATCTGGCCGTAGCCCATAGGTGGGGTCGTAGTTTTCGATGTCTGGAAATTCTGAGCCAAAAGATGAAGCGTGGAAGGCGAATCCCGCTTGAATTGGAACTGCGGGTGTTGACAAAGAACTTCCCAATCGAGGTCGGCGGATACCTGTACGAGGTTTTGGAGGCGAGCTGGGCGGCGACCTAGCCAGGTCTATTGTACTACTTGAGCTTTCGCGACGCCTGCGCGCTTTTCCTCGGCTTGATCTGGGTGTACCGTCGAGAGCAGGTGATGGTAGTGTCGGAATTTGGGGTTGACTGGTTGAGCGAAGTAGGGCGGGATCTGTGTCATGTGCCGGCAGATGATCTGGCTCTTCGCTTCGTTGTTTGGACTGCTCCTTTTCGTGCTTGACTTCGCCACTGAGCCACTTCTGACTGAGTCTATGAATGATGCCGGGCAAGTCTTCGCGAAACATTTCGCGCAATTGACCTTCAATCTCTTGTTGCAGGTACTTCTGGATGACTGCAACGCTGTCGAAGGTAGAGCTGACTTCGACGCTTTCCAGAGGATCGTTTTTGAAGACCAATGTGATGCCCTTTGCTTTTGACACGACAAGCACCACAATAGCGCGAAGTTTCACCGAGGAAAGGCGAAGATGCATTGGAACGATGAGCGGTGCTGCAGCGAACAAAATGCCACGCGAAGCAGCGGAAGAAGGAAACAGACCAATGTCAGGCTTGGTGGGCTTGGTGAGTGGATTGGCTTGCACTTTGGTCTTGAGTACCAAGTGGGCGTCTCCCGCGTATGTGAGTCGGAAGATGCCACGAAAGCGATCCGTACCGAGGTCGCCTATCTCCAGGATCTCGAGCTCGGGCGGGATCGTGCCCATCCCCAATTCTTCTACACAGATATCGTCGGCAATTACCTTGGGCTTTGGTCCTCGATTGAGCGCGCTGTCAAGCATCTGTGCTGCGCTCTTATGGAAGTCCTCCGAGAAAGTCGGCCACTTGAAGTTGAACGACATGGTGCTGTGGGACGTCGCTCAGGGCAAATCGAGAGATTAAGCGCAGAGATAGGCCTTCCGGGAATGCTTTCGTCTCTGCCAATTTCTGGCACACTAGTAGCAAGTCGACATGACGGAATGCGATGATCGGCTGCTCTGTTCCTTGACGGAGCGATGGACAACTGTGTGTTGGTGCTGTGCTGGTTTCAGGTGGGACAACTTTCTAGATTCACATTTTAGATTTCGCGTAAGACGTTTGCCTGTTAGGTCCCGAAAATTTCTCCACCTGGAAGAAATTTTGACTTTTGAGGCGACAAGATGTCGAGCAAAAAAAGGTGCGAGCACCTTCCTATCCTTCCCAGCGCTGTCGGTTATACAACATGCGCAAACAGCTGGATCCCCGCATCCCGACGCTCATCAGAAACAATGTAGCGCTGAATCACCGCTCGTTCTTCGTCATCGTTGGTGACAAGGGCAAGGATCAGGTGGTCAATCTGCACTTCCTTCTCTCGCAGTCCAGGGTGCAGTCGAGGCCCAATGTGCTCTGGTGCTACAAGAAAGATCTCGGTTTCACCACTCACCGTAAGAAGCGCGAGCAAAAGATCAAGAACGACATTAAACGAGGGATCCGCGAAAAGGGTCAGGGCGACCCTTTCGAGCTGTTTGTCAGCTTGACCGACATTCGCTACTGCTACTACAAAGACACACCCAAGATTCTCGGCCAGACGTATGGCATGCTCATCCTGCAAGACTTTGAAGCCATCACACCAAATCTGCTGGCAAGAACGATCGAGACAGTTGAAGGTGGTGGTACCGTCATCCTGCTGCTCAAGACTATGTCGAGTCTGCGCCAGCTCTACTCGCTTGGCATGGATGTGCACCGCAACTATCGTTCGAGCGCCTCCGACGACGATCCAGTGGCAAGATTCAACGAGCGCTTTCTGCTGTCACTCGGAGCAAGCAATGATACATTAGTGCTTGACGACGAGCTCAATGTGCTACCGCTAAGCAAAGCAAAGGACATCCGCCCACTTCCCGAGACAAGCACCGGTGCAGGCACTGGCGTTGGCTCCACAGTCCGCAAGGGCAAAGAACGAGTCGAAGCCGAAGAAGAACTAGCGGATCTGAAAGACCAAGTCCGCGAGACCAAGGTCGTTGGCGAAGTTGTCAAACACGCAAAGACGCTTGACCAAGCAAAAGCAGTCCTCACCATTCTCGACATCTTGGCCAGCTCTTCGCTTTCGACCACTGTCGCTCTGACCGCAGCTCGTGGCCGCGGAAAATCTGCTACTCTTGGCTTGTCAATTGCTGCCGCGATCGCTCACGGCTACAGTAACATCTTTGTGACTTCGCCGAGCCCCGAAAATCTCAAAACGCTGTTCGAATTCGTCTTCAAAGGTCTCGACGCATTGGGCTATGACGAGGTCTCTGACTGGGACTTGCAACGGGGCACGGGAGAGTGGAAGGACGTAGTTGTCCGCGTCAACGTCTTCCGCGGGCACCGACAGACCATTCAGTACATTCAGCCACAGGATCATCAGGTGCTAGGTCAGGCAGAACTCGTCGTCATCGACGAAGCTGCCGCTATTCCCCTGCCCTTGGTTCGCAACCTCATGGGGCCCTATCTTGTGTTCCTCTCTTCGACTATTAATGGATACGAGGGCACCGGACGAAGCCTGTCACTCAAACTGATTCAGCAACTCCGAGACAACGCTAAAGGTATTGCCGACAGCTCGAATGGCGAAGATTCGTTGTCCTCGAACGGCAAATCGACAATTGCCAAAGGCGACGGCAAAGGAAGTTTGAACACGGGACGAGCAGCTGGTGCAGCACTTGCTGCAAGATCTCTCAAAGAGATCGACCTCAAAGAACCTATCCGATATTCGCGCGGAGACAATATCGAGTCTTGGCTCCATCAACTGTTGTGTCTGGACGCGTCCTTGACTCGGCTTTCATCTGCTGCACTGAAAGCAAAGGGATGTCCTCATCCCTCGTCTTGCGAGCTGTACATGGTAAACAGAGATGCCCTGTTCAGCTACCACCCTGCATCTGAGGTGTTCTTGCAGCGCATGATGGCACTGTACGTTGCAAGTCACTACAAGAACTCACCAAACGACCTGCAGCTCATGAGTGACGCTCCGGGGCATCGACTCTTCGTGCTGCTCGCACCTATCAAGGGCAACGAGGGTGGTTTGCCAGAACCTCTTTGCGTAGTACAGGTCGCGCTAGAAGGAAACATCAGTCGAGCATCGGTGCTAAACAGTCTCAGTCGCGGTACACGCGAAGCCGGGGATTTGATTCCTTGGCTAGTTGCGCAGCAGTTCCAAGACGCTGACTTCGCCTCTCTCTCTGGCGCACGCGTGGTCCGAATCGCTGTGCACCCAGACTATGCGCGAATGGGCTACGGCGCGCGAGCTCTACAGGCACTGGAAGCATTCTACAGCGGTCAGCTGCTTGACGTCGACAATGTGCGTGATGACTTGGACGAGGGCGAGACTTTCACCACGGTGCGCGATCAGAAGATCTCGAAAAGCACCACGCTGCTCGAGGGTGATGAGATCCGCATCCGAGACGCAGCCCGCATGCCTGCCCTTCTCCAACGGTTGTCCGAACGAAGGCCTGAGTCACTCGACTGGCTCGGCGTCTCTTATGGCCTCACGCCACAGCTGTTCAAATTCTGGAAAAAAGCTGGCTACTCGCCACTATGGGTGCGACAAATTGCCAACGACCTCACCGGCGAGTATACTACAGTGCAGCTCAAAACTCTCGACTCGTCTTCTTCAACCACCAGCTCGGCGTGGCTTGGTGCATTAGCGATGGACTTCCGAAAGCGCTTCATCTCATTGTTGTCATACAAATTCCGCGAGTTCTCGACCATCACGGCACTGACAGTACTGGAGGCTGCTACTCAAGGTGCGCGCTTGGCAGACGGAGAAACTGTGGATGCTACTACATCAGCCAAAGAGCTGGGAGTGCTCGAACTTCGAACGCTGCTGTCGCCATTCGATCTAAAGCGTCTGGAGTCGTATTCGAGCAACATGGTAGAGATGTCAGTCGTACTGGACCTGCTTCCAACGCTCGCGTCTCTGTACTTCAACAACCGTCTCCGCGCGATTCGAGAGGACGAAGCGGCCGCAAGTGCTGCCGGGCTGGAAGAGGAAGAGGAAGAATTGCGCCTTTCCGGCTTGCAGTCTTCCCTGTTGCTAGCCATCGGGCTGCAGAGGAAGACCCCAGACGAGATTGGGGCTGAACTTCGCTTGCCTGTGCAGCAGACGATGGCACTATTTGTCAAGACGGTTCGTCAACTCGTCAAAAGTCTGCGCAAGGTGGAGAAGAAGGACATTGCTGACTCTATGCCGGAACTGGGAGGAGGTCTGGATACGCGTGCTCCCGTACGCAACAAATCACGGACCAACGGAGCAGATAATGACGAGGGCGAAGACTGGACTGCGCTCAAAGGTGATCTGCAGTCTGAGCTCAAACAAGCCGGTCGTGCATTCCTAGACGAGCACGAACGCAATCGCCGCCAAGCTGACGACGACGACGACAGCGATGTTGAAGAAGACAACGAGAAGGATGAAGTGCTTGACGCAAAGCGTGCATTGGTCGACTCGATGGACCTCTCAGAATATGCCATTCACGATTCAACCAAGGAGGGAACAGACTGGTCACAGGCCGAAGAACAAGTGGCTCAGATGGTGCGCAGGAACGGCGGAACTGATCTGTCCGGTTTCAACACCACTATTTCGGTCAAAGGCCAGAAGCGCGCAGGTGAAGAAGACAAAGCAGCGCCATCACCAAGCAAGACAATAGAAAAGAAAGGCCAGAACAAGAGTCGCAGTCCCAAAAAGCAGCGACGCTAATGATTGTCGCTTCATTCCTTCGTTAACATTTATTAATAGATGGCTAGGTCCTATATTCTGCTGAGTGTACTTCGTCGTGAAGTCGTTGCTGTACGCTGCTGTGCTCGGCTGTGGTGTCGTGATCTGACGTATCGTCGTCAGTGAAGTCGTAGCCATCGTCCTCGAGCGCGATGCCAGTTTCTATATCGAGAATTGACTTGGGTATGACGCGGACTACATTGCGTCCCAGCATAGCACTTCGATTGATCCAAGGGGGTATATGTGCGCCGACAAGCTTCATGCAAACCATGTCGGTAAAGTGATTGCAATTGCGGGAAAGAAGATCGTACTTGGGACCCATCCAGTCTGGATCTGACCTAAGAGCTTGCAATGTCTTTGTGACGTAGGAGACGGCGGCGAGTCTCTGGCCTCGATGTCTTGGATGACGACGGTACGTGTTTCGAGCTGCCAGATTGGAAAGCGAGTCCGGGGACGAAGCAGATTTGGAAGCCACAGAGCTTGACGTGGGAACGGTTTTGGACAAGATTTTGGACACGGCGACATAGTACGGGTCGACAAAGTTGTCAGGCTCCTTGAACGCCCTCTTGCCGGATTGTGGACAAGCCCACCGTGCGCCTACGCTGTCGCCTGCACCATCGTCTTTTACGTGATCTTCTGCGGCGTAGCCTAAGAAGTAGGCACCAATATATCTGGCATTGGGAATGGGAGTCGGACCGGGCTGAGGGATCCGATCTGGACCGAGAAACGACAGTCCATCGAGCGTAGACGGTTTAGGAAGCAAGTTTTGTGAGGAGGAACCAGCGTTCTGCAAACGCTCGTGTACGAGATCTATAGTTGTCGCATCGCGAGGTAAGGAAAAGATGCCGCTGATGTTGGCGTAGCCATGTCCGCCGAAAGCCCATTCGACCGACAGATCTGGGAACCAGAGATTGGTATGAAAGATCCCGAGTCCAAACAAGCCATGCGCCGCACTAGACCACGTAGACGGCGGTGACAGATCCCAGACGGTAACATAGACTGGCGTTCCATGACTGCTGGCTGCATCTCGTTCTACCACCATCGTGGAGAGTTCAAACTGCCTTGACTGTGCGAGTCACGCATGGACCGACCTACTTGATACAAGAGAGCTTCCAGATGGGCGCTGCTCACAGTCAAGTGGTGTGTACTGCACCAGTATAGCCGTGATGAAGCGTTAAGCAAGGTACGAGGCACAGTGGTACACACCAAAATCCGGATTTCAGGGGTTTCAAGATATTTGTTAGTTCAGCTGGCTACCTGTCGAGCTGTCTAGCTGCGATCTCCTCACGTCTCTGCTCTCTCAGGTCTGTCAAGGATGGCGTACGGGCATGTTCCACGGCCGGCCGGATCTGATCCGAGCAATCTCAAGCCTCGTTTGTATGCTTTGCCTGACAGTGCAAAATCTGCGGAGAGAACAGCGGTGATTGCAATTCCCTTTCATGCCGATGGCGATGACCAAACACGATACCGCACTGACTCTGCCTCGAACGGGTTGAGGCCATCTCAGAGCGTTCTGGACTATCTGGCCGATGTGTTCAACAAGGAGCTCGAGCTTGGTGTCTCTTATCCCCAACGTGGCCCCCTAACTCAAGCAGAGTTTGAAGCATACTTCCTAGGCTATGATCTGATTGTTGCCTTCTTCTTGCCCAGCGACGCTGTTCCATTCGCTGTGCCAGAAGACGGGGTTCAGGTCAGTCACGAGCTGGTCCCATCGCTCGAGACACTCGACATGTTAAAGTCCGTAGCCGGCTTCTATTACATCAAGCCCAATTACCCTGGTCGCTCTTCCCATCTCTGCAATGCTGGGTTTGTCGTGCCACCGATCAACCGAGGTCTCGGCTTGGGGGGAGTACTCGGAAAATCGTTTCTTCATTACGGTCCCCAGGCAGGCTACAAAGGCTCCGTTTTCAACCTGGTCTACGTCAACAACATGGCCAGTGTCAGAATCTGGCAACGACTGGGATTCACCATTGTTGGCCGTCTGCCCATGGCTGGGTCCCTCCGAACCCAAACAGGCCAAGAAGAGCTGACTGATGCCTATATCATCTTCAAAGATTTCACAGGCATGGCTCAGGATGCTACAACCGCCGCCGCCAAGCCGTCTGACTCGCATTTGGAGGACGCAAGTAGAGCTGCCGTATGATTTTGTATTTGAGAATAGAATCAGTGCAAGCAGGCTGTTCAAGGTTTGGGGGGAACGCAGGGTCTGATTCAAGACACGCATGTCGCGTTTTGATTTTTGAGTGCATTTTCGCGCAGTTTCGCGACCGACTCTCTCTAACCATCCATCCATCCGTTCGGTCTGCCTCCCACCATGCCTTATCGCGTAGAGTACGCCAGCTCCAACCGAGCTGGCTGCAAGGGTCCCAAGCCATGTGCTGGAACCAAGATTAAAAAGGGCGAGCTGCGTCTGGGAAGTTTGGTCGAGATCCAAGGCAATCAGTCTTTTCAATGGCGACATTGGGGCTGGTAAGTACAAACGTTTGGCTGTGTTAAACGTGTCGCTAATCACATCTACAACTCAGTACTACGGGCAAGATTATCACAAATATCAAGGATAAGGAGGGAATCACGGACCCAGAGGATCTCGTGAGTATGATGTTATCGTCAAAGGTGTCGCCAGCGGGACCACTCTGACAACAGTGCTGTACAGGACGGATACGACGAGCTGCTTCCCGATGACAAACAGCGGATCATCAAGGCGTTTGAAGATGAGCATGTAGCAGAGGAAGACATCCCTGAGTCAGCCAAGAGACCTCCGCCGGAGGATAATCCGGACACCAAAGCAGAGGAGCCATCAACCAGCACAGACGCAGACAAGCCAAAGAAGCAAAAGAAAGATGCCAAAGCAAAGAAAGAGGAAAGCGAGGCATCTCTTGATGCCCCGGCTGAAGCAAAGCCAACGGCCAACGGAGAAGCGCCAGACTCGACCGTCGAGAAAAAGAAACGTGGTCGTCCGCGCAAATCTCAGCCCGACCCGTCTTCCTCGGACGGCGTCAACGCCGAAGACAGCCCCAAGAAGAAGCGCGGACGCCCACCCAAGGGCACAAACGAAACTGCTGAACCGACCAGTGCCAACAAGGTCGTCGAAACCACTTCCGAGACGTCTCCCAAGAAAAAGAGAGGTAGACCGCCCAAGGCTGCAACAACTCTGCCTTCACCTCAAGACCCTGCTGATGAGCATGAAGACACCGTAATCAAGACCGAGGACTCTGAACCTGCTGAACAAACCAGCTTCGATGCTAGCAAAAAGAAGCGAGGACGACCTGCAAAAGCGACTGGTGCCTCGACGGATGCAGCTACGCCTGCCGATCCAAGTCAGACTCCACAGAAGAAGAGAGGTCGTCCGAAGAAGGAAGCTGCCGAAAATGGAGACGTTGGCAACAAGGCTGAGACATCCGCGTCTACTACGAAGGCAGATACCACAGATCACGCTGTCACTGCTGATGCTGATACTCCCAAGAAGAAACGAGGTCGCCCTCCCAAAGAGAAGGCCGAAACCGCCGACACTCCAAAGCGTCCTCGTGGCCGACCGAAAAAAGAAACGGCCAAAATCCCGGATGCCGTGTCACAAGCATAGTTCTCGGATCCTGTAGCTTTGTACCTCAGCCTATGTCTCCGTAGTCAATCCAGATACCTCTCCCTCTCTTCTCTTTTGTGTCGTGTGCGATCTTGTCGTCGACTGGTTGAGTCGCGGTCGCGTGGTCGAGAATGCGCAGCACTGATTTAACAAGACCGCGAGTCTGACGCGCTTTTTTTTTTGGCGTGACGTTGCGTTGGCATTTTGTGTCAGCACGGACCGCGAAGGCTTCAGAATGGCAATTGTGCGAGTCCCGCCACCGTACGTTGCCTTACCATCTTGTACTTCTTGGCTTTCGCAGCGGCCTTCGTCCCACCGTCTTGTCCACACTCCTTTTCTACGCTGCCGTTTCATCTGAGCCGCATTCAAAACGAGCCGGACGTGCCCCAAGTCATGTCCCACAAGCCCACTCATTCTTCCAAGAAAGCTGAAGCTCAAGCAATTGAGAAGCAAGACACCAGCAAGAACGACACACACGCCAGCCCCTTGACCACCACTACTTCTGCCAACTCTCCGCAGGCCCCCGTCTCCCTCGACGTGCACAAAAATTCCCTTGATCCAACAGGCTTCAAGGAAAGCTCCCTCAAGATGGAAAATCGTGACGCCCCCCCTGCTGTACCCGGACAGAGAGGAAGCATGTTTGCCTCTCGAGCCGGCGGCCTAGCCAGTCTGGGAGAAGACGCCGAAAATGTACCAGACAGCAACAGTGCCCATGCAGACACTCAAGCATCGTTTCAGCGACAAGGTGGTACGCGCTTTGCTGGAAATGCAGCCTTCCAGAACGCCATGGCCCGGGGTCAGGCCGGCGCTAATAGTAACAGCGCGACCTCTGCTGACTCGCGACAAAATCTTGCTCACCAACGGCAGTTGAGCCTTCAGAGCCGCTTTGCTGATCTGGGCTACAATGTCGGGTCTGGGCTCGGTCAAGTACCGACAGACATTGACGACATGACCGACGACGGTGCCAGCTCCGTCGGCTACGGTGGCTCCTCGTTCGATCCTACACGCGGTCAGCGAGGCTCCACTAATGGTTCCGACTTCCAATTCGGCGCTCCAGCCAGTAGACCCCATCGTCGAACGGGCAGTGACGTCAGCGCACTATCCTCAAATCGTTCTGGACACCAGTCTGCTGCTAGCATGGGTGGCATGAACACCCTCTCCGCTCAAAGCCAATTGCTCGCAGAGCAGCAAGCAGCCATTCAGCAACAAATCGAGCTCTTGCAGATTCAACAGCAGCAGCTTTATCAACAACAGGGTGGCTTTGGTCAGACTGGTCAAGGTGCCGGCGCACCTATTCAGATGAGCTTTGACAGCGTGAGCGCCACGGGTCTGCAAAATCTCGGCGGACACCGACGTATCCAGAGTCATGCTCCTCGTTCCGGCCCCATGGGCAGTTTTAGTACCAATCCACCCCCTCAGTCCAACACCGGTGCCATGGGCAACTTTAACTTGAACGCCAACGCTACCTCGCAGGGTGCCTCCAATCTGCCACGAGGTCATGGCAGACGACACTCGGTCAACGTCGTCAACAAGGCCAACCAGCAAGCACAGCAGCAGCAGCAGCAGACGGCGTCCCCGGCAGCGACTTCCTCGAATGCCACTTCCGGACCATCGATGCAAGCAAACCCAGATTTCTCCTTCCCTAACACTGCCAGTGCGCTTCGCCAATCACAGCCGGCCTATCACGCCTCTCAGCCAACGTCGGGCCATTTCAGTCGACCCTCGTCGCAGCTTACTGACCTGTCTCAGGACTATCTGATTGCGGGAGGTGGCCTCGTCAGTTTCGGCTCAATCGGTATGACCGGTTCAATGTCGGATCTGGCCGACGGGTTTGGTGGTGCTGGTGCTGGTCCTGCCCGGGGCTCACATGCTCGTACAGGAAGCACACAATGGCGCATCAATGGGCCCCAAGCACCACAGCTTGTTGACCTAGCTCAAGCACAGGCTCAGCTTGCTCAACTCCATCAATTCCGAGAGTCGGCCGCAATCACTGGCCACTACAAAGCTCCCTCCGTCGGTGGCGGAAGTGGCTTCAACCACATGGGCGGCGGCATGGGATTCCAAGGCAATCAGTACGGAGCATTCGCAGGCGGTCCTCATGGTGGAAACCAAGCCATGCAACGCAAGGCTCTGTTTGGCAACTACCTGCCCCAAGGCGCTCTACCGACTCTTTTGGCACACGGCAAGATTGTCGTTGGCGTTTTGCGAATCAACAAACGCAACCGCAGTGACGCTTGGGTCACAACCGAGGTACTCGATAGCGACATCTTTATCAGTGGTTCGAAAGATCGCAATCGCGCTCTCGAAGGCGATCTTGTCGCCGTGGAACTTCTCGACCCGGTCGAAGTTTGGAATGTCAAGAAAGAAAAGGAAGACAAGAAACGACGCAAGGAGGAACAAAGCGGCCAAGCCTCGAAGAAGCCTGACAAGGCCAAAGACGACCTCGAGGTCGAAGGCGCTCAACTCAGAATGATTGAAGATGAGGAAGAGAACGAACAGAATCCTCCATCACTGGCCGGCCATGTAGTAGCCATCGTCGAGCGATCGTCTGGGCAGCTGTTTTCCGGTCTGCTCGGTCTTTTGCGACCCTCGTCTGCCGCCACCAAAGAAAAGCAACAGGCGGAGAGGATCCAGCGAGATGGTGTCGACTTGACAGTGCAAGAAGGACAATCTCGACCCAAGATTGTCTGGTTCCGTCCAACCGACAAGCGAGTGCCCTTGATTGCTATTCCTGCAGATCAGGCTCCTGAGAGCTTTTGGGCCGAGGGCGGACAGGAGGCCTTCAACAACCGTCTGTTTGTCGCCTGCATCAAGCGGTGGCCTATCACCTCCTTGCATCCATTCGGAGCGCTGGTGGAAGAGATTGGCGTTATCGGTAATGTCGAAGCTGAGACCCAAGCTTTGCTCAAAGACACTCTCAGCTCAGCCACAGAAGAGTTCACAGAGGGCGCGCTCAAGTGTCTGCCTGCTGTACCGTGGAAGATTCCTGAGCGCGAGTACGAGACCAGACGAGACTTCCGCGACAATCGCGTCTTCACGATTGACCCTGAAACGGCCAAAGATCTGGACGATGCTGTCCACGTCACCAAGCTCGCGAACGGGAACGTGGAAGTCGGCGTTCACATTGCCGATGTTTCGCATTTTGTCAAACTCGGCTCGAGCCTGGACCGCGAGGCGCGAAAACGAGGCACCTCGGTTTATCTCGTACAGCGAGCGATTCCGATGCTGCCTCCCATGCTGTGCGAGGAGCTTTGCTCGCTGGTTCCCGATGTTGAGCGGCTGACATTCTCGGCCGTGTTCACGATGAACGAGAAGGCACAGGTTGTGAGCCAGTGGTTTGGCAAGTCGATCATCAAGTCGTGTGCGAAACTCG
The DNA here is from genome assembly GCA_023212645.1 of Farysia itapuensis. Taxonomy (NCBI): domain Eukaryota; kingdom Fungi; phylum Basidiomycota; class Ustilaginomycetes; order Ustilaginales; family Ustilaginaceae; genus Farysia; species Farysia itapuensis. The sequence goes on along the minus strand of JALBYC010000005.1, from coordinate 405,829 downwards.
CCTATTCTGACGCCCAGAAGGTCATTGATGGAGGAGAAGCTCCCAAGGACAAGATTCGGGAACACAAGCCCGCCGAAATTGCCGAGGACATCATGGCTCTTCAGACTTTGGCGAAGAAAATGCGTGCTCGTCGATTCGAGACGGGAGCACTGCGCATCGACAACACCAAGCTCAGCTTCCGACTGGACGAAAATGGATTGCCCACTGACGCCACTACGCACGAATCCGATGATGCGCACCGTCTCATTGAGGAGTTTATGCTGCAGGCCAACATGGCTGTTGCTCAGCAAATTGCCGCTGGTCTACCAGATTTGGCGCTCCTGCGACGTCACGAGAGCCCAATGGACCGACGCTTGGACGGCTTTGTGCGCCGCGCTCAGTCCATGGGCTTTGAAATTGACGTTTCGTCCGGTGGAGCTCTGCACCGCAGTCTCAAGAAGATCAAGGACGAGTCGGCTCGCAAGGCGCTCGAAGCTCTGGTGACCAAATCCATGCTCAAGGCCAAATACTTTTGCACGGGCATGGTCGATATTGCCAAGTATCGACACTATGCACTCAACGTGCCTGTCTACACCCACTTTACCTCGCCCATCCGACGATATGCAGATTTGATGGTGCATCGACAGCTCGAAGTTGTACTTGCCAATCAGGACAAGTTTGCCGTCGATCGCGAGGCGATGGCCAAGATTGCACAGCAGTGCAACGTCAAGAAGGACGCTGCCAAGCTGGCGCAAGAACAGAGTGCGCATCTGTACCTCTGCCTGCTGATCCATGATCTGACGATGCGGTATGGACCGGTGGTGCGCACCGCCACAGTGATTGGCGTCCTGGACGCAGCGTTTGACGTGATTGTGCCCGAGTTTGGCATCGAGAAGCGGGTGCATGTTGATCAGATGCCGATCGAGAAGCACGTGTATGACGAGGCGAGCAATGCGCTCTCCCTGCACTGGAAGCAGGACGTTGATGTTATCGCTTGGCTTGCAGAGAGGTCGGACGACGTGCATGTTCGCAAGCTACGCGATGTTTCAAAGCAGCATGCGATGATGGAGACCACCTCGCAGTCGCAGGCTGACAAAGCCGCGCTTTTCGACGACGAACTCGACTCCACAAGCACCCCTGCTGCTGCCGTCGACGATGCTGGGAAACCGAGCATTCAGCGACAGAAGAGTCTCGCTAAAACACCGCTGCACTTTGACGGACTCAACACGGCAGGCACCTCCTCCCACGTACAGACCGTCACCGAACTCCAACACTTGCCCGTCATCGTCACCTCGGACATGACCAAATCTCCACCTGTCCTCAAAGTCTTCAGCGTAAACCCCTACGCCTCTCCCCCCCACACCACCGTCGGCGCTTAAATCTCCTCCGCTCTGTACATGTAGTGTTGACTCACGCGAAAAACAGGGGAATTGCTTGCTACTTTGCTATCTAATCTATCTCTTCTTTCTTGCAAGGATCGTGCGTGCGTGCGTGCGTGCGTGCGTGCGCGTGTGTTTGTGTTTGTGTTTGATGCTCTTGCAAATGGGCTGGTAGTAGTACAAATCTTTATCTTTTGCGAGAACTAAAGAAAACCCAGAGACCGTGCGGGGAGGGGTGGGTATACCGAAAAGGAGTTTTTTTTTCTTTGAGCGATCTTGGGGTGGTCTCTATATAATATTACGTATGATGAGGGGGGTTATGCGGAGGAGTTATACAAGCGTTTTGTGCGAACAGTGTGCGTGCATGCGTGCGTGTGGTGTGTGTGTGAGTTTGTGAGAGTGTGTGTGTATGTGTGGCCAGACTAGATGGAGCGAAAGCTACAGAGACTTGCAGACGAAGCGAGGCGGAAAGAAAAGAGACAAGCAAGGAAGGATCGGATATACGAGGAATGGACAAAGCTGTCTAGGGAAAGGGCGTGGACAGGGGGGGTGGAGGGGATGGAATTAGCGGGTGGGAGAGGCGGAGGAAGAGATTGCAAAGCGGGCTGCTGAGTCGGGTTCGTCGTCGTAGTGGTGGTGGTGGTGACGGGCAGAGGGCTGCTGTGGCAGCTCGGCCTTGCCGCCGACGATGGGCGAGTCAGAGGGACTAAAGGGGCTGAACATGAAGGCGTTTGGGTCTCGGTTGTATCCACGACCGAACTGGTCCACCTGTCCTGGCTGCGGAGGTAGACGCGCTGCCAACGACTGAGGACCTTCCTTGGCTCCAGACCGGACGCCGCTATCGTCGAAATCCAGTGCGGCAAAAGCGTGGGTCAATTCCGACTCGGATTGGGGCGAAGTCAAGCCCTGCGCAAAGGGAGGGCGAGTGCGAATCCCGTGCTCGTTCTGCAGATGGTCGGGTGATCGAAAGCCGTTGCCGGGATGCGAGCGAGGACCAGCACGCGGGTCCATATCGAACCCATTCGGCCCACCGTGACCGTGTCCGTTCAGGATCCCTTGGTAGGGCGGTGGTGCATGGGAGGGCGGCGGTGGTCCGTTGTGACCATTCGGCTGTTGAAGGAATGGAGGAAGCGGTCCCGGCATACCTCCACCCATACCGGGCATCCCACCTGCACCAGTGTTGGCAGCTGCAAGCTGACGCGCAAGAGTCGAGAGCGGATCGTTGGCAAGTGCTGCCGCCGCTGCTTCGTTGTTCGCATAGCCACTTGCACCTTGCGTGTTAGCCTGAGCGGCACTCAAGGCACTCCCCAAGCCAGCAAGTTGTGCCAGCTGAGAGGGACTCAAGGTGCTGAGCCCAGCCAGACCCGCCAGCTGTCCAAGCTGCGCATACTGCGCCATAGTCTGCGCCGCCGCGGCTGCAGCTTTATCGCCCTGGCTACGACCCCAGCTGAGTCGGATCTTGGAGTTGAGAATGGGGAAGCCATTCATCCGCTGAATCGCATTTTCCGCATCCTGCTTACGCACGAATTGCACAAATCCACACCCTTTGCCCGATGGGATCTTGACGTAGGTGATCTCGCCAAAGTGTTCAAAGTAACGGCGAAGCGTCGCTTCCGAGATGAGGGAGGAGAGTCCTCCGACAAAGACGGTTGTGTTGTTGGGATCGGCAGCGCTGTCTACCGCAGAAGCTTGCTGAGATTGGCTGGGCGCTGTGGGAGGGGTGTGAGACTGCTGAGGTCCCAAATGCTGCAGGTCAGGTCCTGGAAACCCAGTGTGCATGGGCAGATATGGGCGCGGTTGGTTGGGCAAGTTGATTTTGTGTGCTTCAAAGGGCGATGTAGGCGAAGTTGGGGATAAAAAGGGAAGCAGTTGTGAGGGACTAGCCTGCTGCGTTCGCAACTGCTGTGGTGGAAAGGCTTGGGCTTGCTGTGGCGGCAATGGCAGCGGTTGCTGCTGATGGAGCGGGGTATTCGCAGTGCTAGGACTTGCACCGTTGCCGTTGGGGTTGGCGTAGAGGAAAGAGTTTGCATTTTGAGCTGGGTTGTGGGGTCGTGGCATTTGCAATTGATTGTTGGGTTCAGAGGGAGGCGGCATACTGCGGTTCTTGGGAGTAGCTGTGCTGACACGAAGCGGACGACCGGGTGACAATCCATTGGAAGGCGTGACAACGACGCCTTGCATCTCGACGAGCGCTCTGTTGCAGTCCGATTCAAGGTTGAAACGGACAAAGCCGTAGCCTTTTGACGCGTTGGTCACCGGGTCGGTCATGATCTTTGCCGACTTTGTGGACAAGAAGGGAGCGGGACCCAGACGTGCGCCCGGCTGCCAGATGCCCTGTGCCTGCTGTGCATGAATGAGCGCAGCAGCAAAGGGATGGTTGGGCAGCCAAGGTGGCGGCTGAAGGAACTGCGTTACGAGATCTTCTTCGCGCAGATCCGGACTGAGATCGCCGACAAAGATACTGTATTCGGACTCCTTGTTGGACGCGCTGCCTGACGAAGCGGCGGAGACGACTGGCCGATGGGAGCTGTCCTGACTGGCGGCAAAGGCGTGTTCGGACATGGATGAATGCGGTCGATCTATTGAGCTGAAGGAGACGGGAGAGATGGAAGGGTGAAAGTCGAGCGGACCCATGCCGTTGCTTCTGGGCATCCAGTTCTGCTGCTGTTTTGCCGAAGAGTCGAGCAGGTAGCGCGGGGATGTGACGTTGGTGCGGGGCGGAGGCGAGGTCGCGTTGGGGACTGACGGCGGACGACCTTGGGATGAGCCTCTTTGCGCCTCAAGAGTGGGGCTGAACAAGGGTGGACGAGATAGCGGAGAGGCACTGCGGGTGGTGTACGTCTGGCGTAAACGGGCAGCTTGGTCATAGTTGGGCTTGCCGTTGGTTCCATTGCTGTGCTGGGAGTGCTGCCCATTAGGCTGATGGTGGATGGCCTCCTGCTGACATGGCTGATGGTCGTAGGATGGCTCTTGCTGAACGTTGCGTGACATGTTGAAGACGTCGTGATGTTGTTGCTGTTCACGCAGATATCTGTCCATCTCGGACGGATACTGGGGTGGTGAGCGAGGCGGCAGCCCAGAAGAAGGGCCGCCTGCAGACATGTCGCGGCAGCTGGTCGAACAAGGATGGGGAGGTAGACTGGATCAAAGGCACGTATGGCGACGAGATTAGGCCAGAGGACGCGGGAAATAGCTTGAGTTTAGCGAGCGCAAATGAGCGGGAGGAGAATGCCGATGTAGAGCCGAGATGAAGTCGTGCCAACTCTAAATCCAAGCACAGGGCGAAGGAGGAGAAGGATCGTGCGAGAACAAGGGGATGCTGGTGAATGTGATAGGATGAGGCGTGGCACAAAATGACAATAAAGCGGATGGCATTGGCACAAAAAAGCAGCGTAGAATCTAGCTATGCCAGAACAAACGAAGAAAAAAAAAATGCAAATCAGGCAGAACGGAGAGGCATATTCCATTCGCAGTGGGAAAACAAACAAGCGTAAAAGGAAAATTTTTGACCGCCAATCGTGAATCGCCCAATTCAAAAATCCAATGCTGCCTTCCTCCTTCGCAAGTGAGCAGATGGCGGAAAGCATATGGACAGCATATCTGTGGTACATCAATAGCGGGCTTTTCGTCTGCACGGACCTCATGCTAGCTTTGGGATCGTGGAAACAGGCTGGCCGTTGGCATAAGGCGTCGCTGCTGAGCAACGTTGGCTCGCGACAAACAAAACGTGCGCAGCGCGATGCGAAGCCGATCAGGGTCCAGTCAGCCTAACATGCCCAAACCCCGCTCGCATGCTCGCACGCCGCACAGCTCGTGCGCTCGCATGCATGCGCTCGTACCACTCTCTCTTCGGCTTGGACCCTTCCGTACTACCTTCTATCACACCAACATGGGCTGCTTTGGATTCTTGAGCAGCAACAAGGCTGCCTCCCTCTTCAGCGAGCGTACGCTGGTCGGCCATGACGAGCTCGCAGAAAAGCCAAAAGCGGTCAAGGCCAATCCCACCGGCCCTCGACTGGATGCGTTGCGGCAGTTGATGGAAGAAGAGGATGCAGATTACTACTACATTCCCTCTGACGATGCGCACGGCACCGAGTATACTGCTCCCTCAGATCAGCGGCGTGTCTGGATCTCGGGCTTCACCGGCTCAGCAGGAACAGCCATTGTTGGCAGGCACTCTGCTCACCTCTTTGTGGACGGACGCTACCACGTACAAGCCGCCAAGCAGCTCGATGACAACTGGCAGCTCCACAAAGTCGGTCAGAGCGGTGTCAAGAACTGGCCAGCCTGGCTCTTGGACGAAGTTCACTCCGGTACCAAACTCGGCCTTGACCCTGCTCTTATCAGCTACACACAAGGTAAGGCGCTTGTCGCCTCCCTCGCCACCAAGCAAGCCGAGGTCATCTTCCCATCCCGGAATCTTGTCGATGCAGCTTGGGGTCAAGACCGTCCCGATCCAATCTCTGAGCCTGTGTACGAGCACGCTCTTAAGTGGGCCGGCAAGTCGGCTCAAGACAAGATTGCTGACGTGCAAAAGGACCTCGAGTCCCGCCCCAAGGGTTCTTGCTTCTTCTTGTCCGCTTTGGACGAGGTCGCCTGGCTGCTCAACCTGCGTGGGGATTCGATTCCTTGTCACCCCGTCTTCCCAGCCTACATCATCGTATCCGCCTCCAAATGCGATCTCTTCATTCGGGATGATCTTCTGGTCGGTGGAAGCGCGGCCGATAAGTACGTGCGGGAAACGCTCAAGGTCCAAGTCCATGCCTATGATGCAGTCTGGGACTACCTGCGCTCCTGGGCAAGCACTCAGTCAGATGAGGGCCACAAGCTTGTTTCGGGTGAAAAGGTTTCGTACGCTGTTGTGAATGCCGTCGCCGACGAGAACATCGAGATTGTGGATCCTTCGCCCGTCGCGCTGCGCAAAGCGATCAAGAACAAGGCCGAGCTCGATGGTTTCCGCGCTAGTCATCTCAGAGACGGCGCAGCCTGGGTTCAATGGGCAGCATGGCTCGAAGAGCAAGTCAAGGTCAAAGGAAACAAAGTCGACGAGTGGCAGGCGGCCGTCAAGTTCCAAGACATTCGCAAGCATGCTCCGCTATACTCTGGTGACAGTTACGACGCAATCTCTGCTTCTGGTCCCAATGCTGCCTTGCCACACTACGAGACTCCCGAAAGAGACAGCCGCATCATTGATCGTCAGACACCTTACCTAAACGATTCTGGAGCGCAGTATCACGACGGTACCATTGACTGTACTCGCACAGTCCACTTTGGGCGCCCTACGGCGGAACAAAAGCGCGCATACACACGAGTGTTGCAGGGCCACATTGCGATTGACCAGGCTCGCTTCCCGTCAGGCACCACAGGCGCCCAGCTCGACGCGTTTGCGCGACAACCACTATGGCAAGATGGCTACGACTTTATGCATGGAACAGGACATGGCATTGGCTCCTTTTTGGATGTGCATGAAGGTCCTCAAGGTTTCTCCAACATGTCGGGCGGCTCCAAGACACCTGTTGCGCTGCAGGAGAACATGGTGATCACCAACGAGCCCGGCTTCTACGAAGAAGGCAGCTTCGGCATCCGCACCGAGTCCCTTGTCGTCGTCACCAGAATTGCAACGCATCGAGGCTTCGGCGGCGCGCCATGGCTGGGCTTTGAGCGCATCACACAGGTGCCAATTGCGACCAATCTGATTGATCACCAGCTGCTCACCTATGCGGAAGCGCGCTGGGTCAAGGAACACAACTCGGACGTTCGCAAGAAGTTGATGCCACTGGTCAAGCACGACTCTCGTGCCGCACGATGGCTTCGTCGCCAATAGGAATGCCGTCGGTCAACATAGAGAGTGCTGTTCGTGCTGTGTCTGGAAGGAATTGAATGTTTGAGATTTCTCAATTTTGTGTGTGGGACGTCAACGTGCATTTGGCCGGCCGCTGCTTTGCTTGCTCGTCGCGGGGAACTATGAAAAGAATTCGCCGCACTGGCCAAGCGCGTCTGTCAAAATTCCAGAAAAGCTCAACACCGACGCAGCGTCATCATCGCCCGTATCTTTTCCACCACCTCTCTTCTTCTTGTCTTCCCACCCATTTTCCCCCTCACTCGTCAGTCAATCAAGATGCGAGCTTCTCCCAATTTGCGCCAGCTTGTGGCGGCCTCGGCCTCACGATCGAGCTTGAGCGCTCCCCGTGCGTCCATCGCCCCTCAAGCCGTGCGAGCTTTCTCAACGACACCAGCCTCGCTCTCGTTGAAGAGCAAGCCAGTTGCGTTGCTGCCCAAGGGAACGCGTGGTCTTGCCTCGGATACCGTTGGCGTGCCCGAATTTGACCCCAATGCAGCGACTGCCATGGACAAGATGGAGCCTCCCAAGCCTGGTGCAGACTTTAACGTCGTTATCATTGGCGCCGGTAACATCAACTTTGGCTCCGACGAGGGCCCGTGGAACCACTCGTTCCGACTGGAGCACAAGCTCGGACCTCGTCTGAAAGTCGTTGCCCTTATCGACCCTTCTGCGGAACGTGCCGACGCTGCTTTGACAATCAAGCGCAACTCGTTTGTGCTGTCGGCATACAAGGACACTGTTGTCTACCCTACCTTTGCAGACTATGTTGCCAACGTTGAGCCCAGCAAGCGGCCTCATGCCATCTGGGTGGGTAGTCCGCCCGCCTACCGAGGACAGGAGTCGCAAGGCCGCGATCTGGAGAAGAAGCTCGTCGAGGCTTTCCCCGAGGTCGGCATCTTTATCGAGAAGCCCGTCTCGACTGGCCCGGTGGACGAAGCGTCACGCATCTCGCAACTGCTTGAGAAGTCAGACAACATTGTTTCGGTCGGCTACATGCTCCGCTATCTCAAGGTCGTGCAAAAGATGAAGCAGATCCTCGAAGAAAACAACCTCAAGGTCATGGCCACCAATGCACGATACATCATGGCCTACGAGCACACTGCCAGTTTCAACTGGTGGAACAAGGCTAGCTCGTGTGGACCCATCGTCGAGCAGGCCACGCACTTTTGTGATCTCTCGCGCTACTTTGGTGGCGAGGTGGATCTTGGCACTGTCGCTGCCCACTCACTCGAGTGGTTTGAGCCTGCCGGTGCGCTAAGCAAGGTCCCGATTGACGAGAGCAAGATTGAGCCCGACAACCGTATTCCCCGAATCACGTGTGCTACGTGGAAGTACGACTCTGGTGCTGTCGGCTCCCTGACCCATGCAGTCGCGCTGCAAGGCTTCAACTACAGCACCGAACTCGATGTCCTGGCTGACGGTTACAGTCTGCGACTGGTGGACCCGTACAACGCACCTGCACTCTACTTCCGCCGCCCCGGAGATGACCATGAGGAGGTTGTGCGCTACCAAAACGACGACCCCTTCTTCTCCGAGGTTAGCAACTTGATTGATAACATTGAAAAGGGTAAGGGCTCTGCCCCCATCCTCTCGTCCTACGCCGACGCCGTCAAGACCTACGCCCTGACTTGGGCCATCCGTGAAGCCTCTGAAAAGAGCGCCAAGAAGCCCGCCAAGTAGATTTACCCCCGCCCCATTCCTTTCTATCTCCCCCACCTAATGCTTCCACAAGTGCTAAGCTGCTAAAGATGTTTTTTCTCTCATGTCAAATGCACGGACCACACATTTCTCGTTCCTCCACTCTCGCATGAGATATGTGTGTGTTATTTTCCTGAGAATGATTACTGGCAGTACTTTTCTTCCTCCTCTCTTGTTGTGGGTGTCGACGATGAGTTCTTCAACGATCGATATACCGGGGACGGTGCTGGAGAAAGTGCGAAAATTTCGCCTGACGCACAGCAAGAATCCAGAGCTGTTGACGGCGCAGGTGTTTAAGATTGATAAGGCGTCGCTCACACTAGCGCTCGAAGAAGAGCTGTCCGGCATCGCCAGCATCGAGGACCTCGTCGAAGGTATGTTGAGCGCATAAAAGCCCTGCTTTGTGCAGTAGAGGACTGACCTCATGGGATTTTTCGGGGGTTTCTGTTGTACCCAGAGTTACCGGAGAACTCGCCGCGATTCGTGCTGATCAATAAGAAACTCACGCATCGAGACGGCCGGATTTCCTTTGTAAGTAGTCCCGGCTGCTTTAGCGGTGAATGATTCTCCGCGGCCTTGCTGACATGCACTGGTGATGACGGCCAAAACCCCCCAGCCGTTGTTCATGCTCTACTGGGCGCCCCAGACGTCGTCGCTGGATCAAAGCACTCTGTACGCTTCAGCGTTGTCCAATTTCAGCGTAAAGGCCGACGTCGCCAAGATCGTAGACGTCCGAGACGGCGAAATCTCTACCCAGCAGCTCGATGAACGACTCGGCGCTTAATCTCACCTCGAGCATTACATCCCTAGCATTTGCTTTTTACATTCCTCTCCGCAGTGTGTACAATAATACAGGGTGACTAAGGGGATCGTCTACTTGGTAGGGTTGGTGCGGGAGCCTGTGCTTTTTTTAGCGCCACCGTTACCGCGTTTACCGGCGGCGGCGGGTGCGTCGTGTGAGGTGGACGGTGGAAGTTTGGGCGCGTGCATCGAGTCCGCCACGCTCGGTGGGTGTCCACCACCATCATCAGCAGCAGCAGCAGTTGTGGGCGGTGCTGATGCACGCTGTTCTTTCTTCGCACCGACGTTCCTGGCATCTTGTTTCTTGTCGCTGCTGGTGGATTTGGCGGGGAGTGGTTCGGGTGGGGACATGAGTTTGGCGAGTGCGCCGAGGTCGGCCGCGATGCGCGGACGCGAGGTGGTCGTCGTCGACGAAGACGGTGTGCCGGACGACGACTTGGTGTCTTTCCCCTCTGCCTTGCGCGCCTTGGTGTGGGAAGTGAAGACGTCCCGCGATTCTTTCGGCGAAGTAGCTGCCGACGGTGGGCCTGAGGCTGGAGCCTTGCGCTGTCCACTGCCCTTGAACGTGCTCTTATCCACACCCTGCTGTGATGTCGTCGGTGTTCCCGTGGAAGAAGGGACCTTGTTCCAGCTTCCGTACGGCGTGCTTGCAGGAGGAGCAGTGTTCACCTCAGATTTGCCGCCCGGCAGCGCTCGTCCAGCGATCCGATCTCCCTTCTTACCACCACCACCACCACCACCACTGCCAGCGCTTGTCATCGACTTGGTCTCTGCCCCATGCACCGTCTTGCCCTTGGCTTCTTTCTTCGATCCATGCTTTGCTTGCCCAACCGACTTCCAAGCTCCGGAAGCGTCGTCCCGCTTGCCACTGCCGGTCTTGCCACGCGCTTCGGGGGCGAGTGGGGCAGTCGATGCAGCCGGTTTGCTGGGAGAGATTGTCACGCCCCAGTCGTCGAGATCCGGCAGCGTATCGTCCATGTCATCATCGTCGGCAGCCCAGTCAAACGCCGAAGTGGATGACTGGGGCGTATTCGGCACAACTTCTTGCGGTCGCGGGGACGTCACCAACGCGGCATCCTCTGACGTCGCAGTTGCAGGTGGGAACTCGGTCTCAACAGCCGTCGACTGCGGCGCGGTGACTGCCGCGAGATTGAAAGAGATATCAGCGACCTTTTCAACAAGATCGGCCGGGGTTTCAACGGTCCGAGGTGCTGATGCTGCTGCTGCGCCGGATGTGAGGACGTCCTTTTCCTTGCTCGAACTCTGTCGACGTCCGCGAATGCGCTCGGATTTATCTCGCTTGAGCGACCGTTTCTGGTCAAGGGACGAGTTGGTTTGCCCAGACTCGGCGCTGGTAAGCGGCTCTTTCTCGCTTGGCGGCGAGGCGCGTACTACATCAACGGGCGCGGATGCCGCCGCCGGCGTCGCCGTCACCGTCGCCGCCTCTGCTGGAGATTTGGCTGGTTTGTTGCGCGCCCGTTTGGGTTTGTCGGTCTCGACATCTGCGTCTCCGTCTTCGTCGTCCGACGGCTGTCCAGAGCGGGCTGAAGCTGGGGAACCGCGGGAGGAGACTGCATCCTGCATGGCCATCCCCATTGCCGATCCGGACGGCGAAGCCGGCCGATTAGGCCGCTTGTCCGTGTCGAGCTGTGGCGAGACGGCCAGCAATCGATGCGTCGGCGAGGGCGTCCTCGACTTGTACTGCAGCGGTGGTGGTGGAAGCGGACTGAAGGAGGAGTTGCTGTTCGCGGCGGATCGCAGTTTGCTCGAGGCTTTGGCTGCTCGATGCATATCGTGGAAGACTTGCTCGTCGTCCCGGTGTTCGTCATCGTCGTCGCCGCTCCAATTGGCTTCCAGTCTGCTACTCGAAGCGGGCAAGTTGGAGAAGAGCGAAGTGGTGCGTGTCGAGCTCCAGCCGAATGCGTCCTTGGCTCGACCGCCACCGTTGGACTTTGCAGCACGACCGTCTTCGGACGAAGCAGGCGAGTCACATCCCAGCGCTGGTGTAGGCGGGACCACATTGCCGTACCATCCATCCTGATTGTCATTGCCATTGTCGTTGGTGGCGGTGGCGTCGAGGGGCGGGTCTATATGGAAGCTAGCTCCAGCAGGTGCTGAGGACTTGTTCGACGGCGGCAGGTCTTCTTCCGTGGCCTCGTCCACGCCCTGCATGACGCGAATCTCTTGACCGAGGCTGAGTTGAAGACCGCTAGGTCGGTGGGTAGGACGCTTTCGGTCAGAACCGGTCTGAGGCTCGCGCAGGCTGGACGAGCTGAACCCGGACCCGATCGTATGGCTTGTCGGACCACTTGCTGCTGCAGCAGAGCTGTCCGCACTGGTTTTGCTGGAATCGGCTGGCTTTGGCGCCCACATACTGGCGCGGGAGCCCAAATTGGACTTTGCCGACCGCGCCTCACCCACGCCGGAGCCTGCTGCAGCCTTATCGACGCCAAGAGCGGTGGTCTGATGGAGGTCAGTGATCCCAGACTTGAGCGGAGACCCCGACGATCGACCGGTGGGCGAGGCGTTGGAACCCGCCCGACCACGCAAGTACAACGGTTCGTTCAGCGGCCCACGCCCACTGTCCGGAGACGGCGTGAGCGGCACAGACTGCTTGAGAGGCGTCAAACCTAGACCAAGACCACTGGCCGTCGGCGAATCACCGTCATTCTGGCCACGAGAGGTGTTGGGGTAGTGCGGATAGTGTGGCGTCGCTGGCGTCTGCGGACCATTGCGCTGGGAGAGTTTGAGTGGAGTCTCCGGCACGGGATGCGAGGCACTCAAAGGTGTTCTCGTGCCGTTTGGTGACTTGGGGGCGGCGTTCCGCGCCGGGCTGGAGAGAGGGAGCGGCGAAGGGACTTTTGAGTGGCCCGCTTTGTTGAAGCCACTATTCGGGCTGGTTTGCAGAGGCGTGGTCGACTGCGAACCTGTGCCTTCCTTTTCGGCGTGCGAGGGCGGTATCGTGGCTTCCATGCGGTCTGTCAGAGGTTTTGCATGGCTTGGTGTGCCGACGCTGCTACTGGCCCGACTTGGTGTAGCATGACTCTTCCGTGACGACTTTGCTGGCGGCGGTGTTGACTGATTTGCACCAGACGGCTTAACGGCATAGATGCTCTCGCTAGATCCTCGGATCCAGCCGTCGTTATCCGACTCGACCTTGACCATGGCGATGCGAGCGCTCGGGAAGTATGCACCTTGAACTGCGAGGTGGTCAGAGTTGTGGAGGCAGGCTCAGTGTATGCTGAACAGCAAGTATGGCGCGCACACTACTTCACAGCCTTTGATTGCTGGGGTCAGCCTCGTGTTCAGCTCTAGCACAGCATGTCTGCCCAGACAAGAGGAGAGAGGAAGAGAGAGAGAGACAGCCGTTTCTGCCAGTCATGCGATGGTGGAGCGGGAAGCGCGGAGATCTGCGTTTTGTGTGCTTCTGTTTGTTGGCAGACACCGGAGTACCTGCATAATCCACTCGTGCGAGTCGTCTAAAAAGACCTAACAATGCAGACGTGGACCCTGAAATTCGCGAATTCGTGATTGTGCCTTTCGACACTCCATCTTGTAGCCCATCTGTCCAACTCAGCAGTCCAAAGCACTCACGCACGCTCACGCACCATCATGGACGCGGATGGGAACCCATGGGCAGAAACGCCAGGGTCGAGCTCGCGGAATCCGATCCCAATCCTCGATCCTGAAGATGCCGTGCCGACCGATCCACCTCCAACCTACACGGCCTCTTCCTCCGTCTCGACTACCGGCATGGAGGGCAAGAATGAGCTGCTGCTCATGATCTTTATCCACGGCTTTAAAGGCTCCTCCGACACGACGTTTGAGGACTTTCCCTCGCGCCTTACTCACAATTTGCAGGAGACGTATCCGGGTCTGCACGTACGATCCTTGGTCTACCCGACGTACGACACAAGAGGCAGCCTGGCAGCAGCGGTTGAAGGGTTCGTCGAGTGGCTGACGGAGAAAACTGTGCAGCTGGAGTCTAAACCTGAGCTGGACGCTGCTACGGGGGAGGTGCTGGCGAATTCGGGCAAAGGTGGTGGCTTGGGGAGTGTCAAGATTGTCCTGTCGGGCCACTCGATGGGTGGACTGGTGGCTGTGGATGCGGCTTTGGCTATTGCCGAGAGCAGCAAGGCGCAGAGGGGTGCCAAGCTCTGGCCGAGGGTCGTCGGCGTTCTGGCGTACGACACTCCATACTACGGTGTCCATCCGGGGGTCTTTAAGAACGGCATCAACAAGTACGCGGGATACATCCAGACTGCTCAGAACCTGGGCACCTACCTTGCGCCGGTCGGTGTAGGTCTGGCTGCACGCTGGGGCTCTGAAAGAAAGTCGCAACAAGCATCAGCGGCGGGCACGGCGTCACGATCGACTGGTCCTGGTAATGAGAACACCGCATCTGCTACAAAGGCGAGCGGTAGTTGGCGATCAACGCTGCTCGCTACGGGTGCAGTTGCGCTTGCGTCTGGCGCCGCCGCATCGGCCGCCTACTTCAACAAAGAGAAGCTCAACGGCGCCTACGGCTGGGTCACCGATCACATGGCCTTCGTATCCAATCTCTGGGACGATACCGCGCTTCGACAGCGTCTCGAACGACTCGTAGACCAACCGCAGATTCTATTCCACTGCTTCTATACCCGTCTACCTGCCACCTCGAAAGCAGCCAATCCACCCAGTATGCCAGTCGCACCGCGCGACCGTACCTTTATCATTCTGCCGCCGCGCACAGCACGTGCAGCGCCCAACTTTACCGCTGTCGACAATACCCGCTCGCCCGACGAAGTCGACGCCCACATCAGCATGTTTTCGGCCAAAAACAATCCGCTCTACTTTGATCTCGGCCTGCGAAGCGCTGGCCTCATTGCCACGTGTCTGGACAACGAAAGCAGGTATGGAGATCAACGCCACTCGCAGCAAGAAACGGCCGACTCGAGCGCGCACATGGACGAAGAAAAGGGTCTTCGCGCCGGAGACGAAGAAATCGAACTACTCAAAGCATCATCCGACTACGCCGCCAAACAGGAACAGTCCTAAGGTAGCACCGCCGTGTCCAACTAATCGTAATATACCCTTTTGCGTTTGTCAAGGCTGTGCAGCGTCGAGGTAGAGTATGAGTGCGTGGAGGATGTCTTTGGTCTTGAGTTGGTCGTCGGCACCGGTTTCGGGGACGACAGACATCTGGTCGCCGATATTATCGTGGTATTCTGTCGACAGCAGAGTATGACATTAGCTAAGCGGATTGAACAGCGTATTTGCGAGAAAGAGTACGTACCTTGGAGAGTTGCGACAATGTCTTTGAAGCTGAGACTGTGGCGTGCAAGGAGCATGGCGAGATGATCACGAATCGCATCGTCTTCCATCACCAGCCAGGCTAAAACTGTGTCGAGCAACTGGAGGCTAAACAGACCCACCTCTAATTTCCTCATGTACACATCCTCGCCAGCTTGGTCGTCGAGCAGGGCGGCGCGCGTCGCTTTGTCAATGCGCGCGGTGATAGTGGCGCGAACCTCGACGAGTCTGTCCACCTTTTCGTAGGAAGCCGTTACGAATTTGGCCAAAAGACGCAAGCGGGGCGCACTCTCCGAGGGGAGATGGGTGAATAGTGAGACGAGGATGCCGAGCAGGTGCTCCATGTGGGTGTTGGACATTCGCCTCGACTTTTTCGCGCCACTGTCGAGCATCAGGAGGGAAAAGAGCGGGGGTAGACCCTGACTTTCGACAAAGCGGAGACAGAGGTGGCGCGTATCTGGTCCAGACAGGGCATGCCCGGCGACACGTAGTGCGTCCAGTCGTAAGCGGGGTACACTGCAGGTTTTGGCTCCCATGAGCAGAACCATGAGCTCAATGCCCTCTGCGTCGAGAAACACCTGCTTACTGCTATTTCGCACGTCGGTCGTGTCTGCAGTTGTGGTGGTGCTGACCAGGGCGCACACGACGTCGAGGACGTTTTCAAGAAACTCGATCTCTTCTCCCGTCGGCGAGCCGCCACGTTTGCGGAAGCGTGCAATGACACTGAGCAACACATCCATCCCGTTTTCGTGCTGCCCGCCTGCTATACGAGCCTGAGAAATGGCTGAACGACTGGGAGCGGATAGATGGGCCAGGATCGCCAGCAGTTCGGACGCATAGGCGGTATTTTGGTTGACAGTCTGGGGATTGTGTGAAATGCGCTGCATAATCCAGGGGAGCAGGCTGGTCGAGGAGCACAAGTCTGGAATCAGGGCTGGACGCAGAGAGACGAGATTGGTGAGCACGGCAATGGTGTGGTAGATTGCCTGGGCATCATTCTCCATCTGCTGCCGTCTTGCGGGAGAAATGTCATCGATACCGAGCTCAGTCTGCTGGTCGTTGAACCGGGTCAGGTTGGAAACGAGCAGGTCGGCTAGATTCTGCTCGAGCACCGCATCCACGAGAAGTGCAAGAGCCTCTTGCGACCCACCTTCATCCTCTTTGCCCACAACATCGTCGTCGTCATCATTGTTGTTCTGGACGACATCTTCGTCGGTGAGTTCTTCGAGCACTTCAATCGCAGCCGCGCTGATGTCTGCGTTTTCGTGCGTCAGCAGCGCAACGAGGCTGCTGGCTCCTGCGAGCTTGACAAACTCTGGGTAGAAGAGCGTCGGGTTGGTGGTCAGCACGACGAGCGCTTTGAGCTCCGTGTCTAGGTCGGCTTCCGAGTGGATAAAGCGGGCAGGATCGTCGGCGTACTTGACACGCATCTCGGCGTTGCGGGTAATGGTGCGTTCAAAGCGGAGCATCTGCTTACGAAGCCCGGCCAGGTCGAGGCCTGCTGCCACTGACGGGCCCGCTTCCGCCGGATTGCGGTCCATGATGTCGAGAATCTTGGCTTGCTCGTCTGTCAGCCCGCCCGAAAAGAAGCGCCGGTCACCCTCATCATCATCGTCGTCATTGTACGGTTGAGCATCACCGTTGGTAGTAGTAGCATTGTCGTCGTCGGCGGCGGCGTCGTCCGAAACGCGAGCAGCTTTAGACACAGGCTCGGCTGCTGCACTGGGGGCAGGAAGCGAGGCAGTGTCGTTCCACTTGCGCTTGTGCAGCGAGGAGGTGGATACCTGGGGTAAGTTGAACAACTTGCCCACATCCATGGTGAGGATGTCGTGGGAAGAAGTTTGACAGATTTGAATGCGAAAACCGGTTAACGTATTCCAGGTTGTGCCCATCATCCCCGCGTCCATCATGGCGAGCTACCCGACTGAGGCGTCATCGTCGTCGTCGTCGAGTACCGACCCGTACGCGCCGTTCTACTACTGGGATGCAAACACGAATGCTTGGGCATTCGACTACTCCTCCTACTACGCCAGTTACGGGTACCCGGAGGAGTATGCACAAGCAACAGCGCCGGTTGTCGAGCAGCAGTACGACTCCAACCACCACCCAATTGGCGTTTCCACCGTCTACCACCCCACCACCCCCACCGCAACTCCAGGCCCAAGCACCGCCACCACTGCCACAGCCACACACGCCGTTGTAGAAGAGCCAAAGTACGATGCAAACGGGTACTTGATCCCAGGAAAGCTCAAACGTGGCGAGACACGTCAGACCGTCCTCCGCCGTGCGGCTGGGAAACTGTGGGAAGACCAGACACTGCTCGACTGGGACCCGGCGCACAAACGCCTCTTCATCGGAGACCTCGGAAACGACGTCTCGGACGAAACACTCCACTCCGCCTTCGCTCAGTTCCCCACCCTAGCCAAAGCAAAAGTCATCCGCGCAAAGGACGGCAAGTCCAAAGGGTACGGCTTCGTCAGTTTCGCAGACCCGGAAGACTTCCTCCGTGCATGGAAGCAGGTCGACGGCAAATACATCGGCTCAAGACCTTGCCGCATTAAGAAAGCAGCAGACGTAGTCCAGCCAGTCACAATAGGCGCACGCAAAGATCGTCTCCTAGCCATCTCGGCAAAGTACGACTCCCAGTCCTACAAGAACAAAATGGGCGGCGCAGTCGGCAAAAACCTCCGCCGTGCCAACTATGGCAAACCCTACTCGTCCAAATAACCACACCACACAAGCGCTGTCCCTCTTTCAAGCCCCCCCTCCTACTAGTCATTTGCTAATATTAAAATGTGTGCTAATAACCAAGTTGTGGAAACTTAGGATACGCGGACGACAATGGCCCCAGGTTCTTCGTCGATATTGCGGTTGGTGACAGGGTCAAAGGCGCGGGGAGCGTCGGCAAAGGGGAGGATACTTCGCAGACGTGGGCAGACATTCCCCTCTTCTGCTGCGCGCTTGACCGCTTCCAGCGCTTCGCGGCAGTCCTCGCCCGTATCAACACCAACCCACTCGTAGCCGAGATTCTTCTTGTCCTTTTTGAAAAACGCGCGACGGAGACTGCGGAAGTGAGACTTGAGGTTGGGATTGGCCGTGGTGTGTTCGTCGCCAAAGCAGGTGCAGAATTGGCCTTCGTACGCTAAAATTCGGCGCGAGGCATCGTAGATCCGACGCCCGCCTACGGTGTCGACGACCAGGTCAAAGGAGGATTCGTGCAATGAGTTGATCGCCCACAGTGGTTCGCCCAGCACGACTTCGTGTGCGCCGTTGGCTTGGCATACCGCCACGCCGTCCGAAATCGACGGCGGACACTGCGCCACGATGATCAGCCCAAGCCCCACGGATTCCTGCATGGTCAGCAGACCCACGCCATCGTGGGCGTTGAGGATCAGCACCCGCGCACCGCGCGAGAGCGAACGACAGTGGTTCTGGATCAGCTGGTGCGCCATCACACCCGCCGACGGCAGCGCTGCAATCTGCTCCGTCGTCAGACAGTCGCTAGGTGCATGGCAGATGAGATTGTGATCAATCGTCATAAACTCGGCCAACGCACCCGACTTGCGGCTATCTTGCAGGCCAAACACCACATCTCCCTTGCGCATCTTCTTGACTTCGTACCCGCACTCTACCACGCGACCGCAGAAACTGCGTCCCGGCACGAATCCAAACGCGTCCTCGCTTCGCACACGCTCGCGTAGCAGCAACTTGTCCATCTCGTCAATCGCAACCGCAATCACCTGCACCAACACCTGGTGCGAGGTAATTTTGCGCGGAGGAGGCGTGTGTGCCGTAAGCGAGAGCGTCGTCAACGACAATTCGTCCTGCAGATGAGCCGGCACGCCGCCGGGACTTCCATTCACGTCGCCGCTGCTCTTCTTTCGGCGCGAGACCGACTTGTTGCGAGTCGCAAACGCGCCGCTCGACACGGCAATCGTCTGCATCGTGGTCCGACTGTTGAGCAGATCCTCCACGTTGGAGCTGAAGCGTCCCGGATCCTTGTTCGGCCTGTAGCTGGTCGGAACGGTGGGCATCGAAGTGGGAAGCGTGCTGGCCATGCTGAATGCAGATTGAGAAGCCGAAGGCGAAGAGCTCAGAGAGGAAGCCACACCATTCACAGAAGCGGCTGCTGTCGATTTTCCGCCCGTGCCTGCCGCGATTGAAGTCTGGTCATCAGCAGACATGCGCGATCGAGGAATCGGCGGGTGCAAGTACTGGTTCGTCGACGCACCCAGCGGAGCATTGCGGACCACCGCAGGCGAGCTGATCGAGCTGATCACTGAGCTGCTTCGCGAGACCGTCGACGCTGGTAATGCAGGGTAAGGCGAGGTCGGACGCGACGGATAGGGCGAGAAACCCTGGTCTTCTGCCGAGTCTGGGACCTGACTCTCCCACTCATTGATCGCCGACATGAGCGAGTGACGACCCGCCGTTTGCGATAGAGTGGGCACCGATGGACCAGGTGAGAGCGAACGCATCTTTTTCGCGTATGGCGACAACTCGTGATGGTTGACGTACGAATACTCGGCACGTGGACTGTTGCGGGTTGTCGAATGAAGACTCGAGACATGCGATACCGTGGACCGACCCGACTGGCTTGGCACAGCACTTGGCGCGGGCGACACCGACCGACTGTCCGAGTCAGGATCGGTAGATCCATCATCTTGCGCATACAGACGCGATGGTGACCCAGATACCGGCGAGCTTTCCTGATATCCGACCGGAATCTGAGGCACAGGAGGAGCATCTGCCATCATACGGTTCACAGTGGGCGACTGTGCCACGCTTGGCGATACGCTCCGTCGCTTCTGTTTAGGGCTGGGCGCCGAGCGAGTCGAATCCACTTCCACAGTTTCCGCGATGGGAGCTACGGGACGAGTCGCTGAACGCGTGTCAATCGGCGGCAGCGGTACCGGCTTGTCCACAGTATTCGCGCGTCGAAGCTTGGATGAATCAATAGTGGTTGCGACAAGACCAGGTGGCAGGCTGAGTCCGCGACCTGTGTACTCCTGCCACGTACCCTTCTTGACGGCGCTGATCGACTTGGACCGAGAAATTGCCTCAGTCTGGGTCTTGTGGCTCGAATTGCTCGACTTGCCAGCAGTACGCTGGCTTGACGAGCGCGAGATGAGTCCGGGACGCTCTACAGTTTCGCCCTCGTGCTCCGAGATGGACGGTGTGGCAGGTACCTTAGACGTGGTAAACGAGTTTCGCGTTTCGAGAGCCGGCGGTGTCGGTGGAATCAGGTTGATGCCAACGCCGGGCCTAGCCGAGGGTTTGTCCATGGGCGTGCGGTCCTCTGCTGCCACACCAAGGATCTCTTCCGGAGCCGAAGGGAGCGGCATTGGCACTTTTGTCGTCGGTGTTACAAGAGGCTGAGGCGTGGCCGTAGAAGGCTGAAGAGGGGCCGTAGAAGGCTGAGGAGAGGCTGTAGAGGGCTGCAGAGGTTCAGGAACAGTTGGGAGCGCGTCTGCTTTGACGGCGGTCGGGTAGACAGGGATCGCCGTTACTCCATTCGACAGTGCTTTGAGATCATTGGCGGTGTGGAACTTTTCGGGTGATGAGGCAGCAGTCATGTTGGCCATGCTCTGGTACGGCGTAGGCAGTCCGTCCGTCGACACCGACCTCGGCCATGAGGCCGCCTCGGCTTTCGCAGCACTAGTCAGCGGTTCGACCGCCTTCTGCTTACCCGCACTTTTCGACGACTTGGTCGGCGTACCCTGCTCGATGCTTTTGGAGTCAACAGATCGAGACGCGACCGAGTCGGTCGAAGGCGTACGCTTGGCCTTCATGCGTTCCTTTTTCTCCTTCTTCTCCCGTTTCTCCTGCTCCTTCCTCTCCTTCTTTTCCTTCTTCTCCTTCTCCCTGGCGGGGGAGCGAATACCAAACAGGGTGTCGGCCAGTGAACGTGTAGTCTTGATCTTGGTCACCGACTTTGTAGGCGAGGGAGCAGCTTTGCTCGGTGAGCTGACAGGGCTCGTCATAGGACTGGTGAAGCTGTCAATGGTGGATTGCGAAGCAAGTCTCCTCATACCGCTCTCTGAAGAAGGCGTTACCGGCACAGGTGCAGAAGCCACCTCTTTTTCGGTCACAATCGCGGGAGCAGTCGGTTCGACAGCAGGAGGGTCAACATCCGCTTTCTCTTCCACTTCTGCCAAAGCAGCCGAGACTGCGGGAGCGTCTGTAGCCGTCTCAACAACTGTGGGGACAGCAGCCGTTTCCACTGGGGCAGTGTGATGATCGAGCTGTTCTTCAGCCTCTGCTGACGAGGCAACAGGCTCGGCGGGAACCGGAGCGGTCACTTTGGCCACCTTCTTCTCAACTTCGTCCTCCGAGGCGATATCGTTGTCGTCGTCGCTCTGCTTCTTCGATCGCAGAGTTTTGGGTCGAGGTCGGTCAAGAACGGACTCGACTGGCTTGACGGATGCTTCCGTAGACTCCACCGAGGCCAACGTCGCGGGAGCCCGAGAGTGCTCGCTTGCATACTTGCTTGCGGGTGACACGAAAGAAGGTGCGGCAACACCGGGGGAGGCATCTTTGAGCACAGATACTTCTTGCCCATCCGGCGTGTCCGACCCGGACTGGTTTAGCAGCCACATGGCCGCGAAGCTAGGCGCGACATCCGTGCCTGCACTGTTGCGCTTGTTGGCGATCCCTTTGGCAGAAGCGTCGGCTCGTTGCTGCCGCACGTCGTACATTGCTTGCTCGCCGTCGGCTGTGCCGTCTTGGAGCGAAGCCTCACGAATCGGCTGGGAAGCGGGCGCATCGCTAGTCTCAACACCGCCGGCAGCTCGACTGATAGTGGTATCTGAGTAGTTGATCTTGTTAAACTTGTCGAGGATGTTGGAGATTGAGGGGCCAAAGAAGTCCTCCCCGACATCCATTTGACGCAACCGATCTTGCTCTGCTTGCGACTGATTTCGAAGGTCGGAGTCGTCGGACATGGAGGACCGGCCGGAATGGTCACTAAGGGGTCGTTCTGTCGAGGCGATGGTGACAGCGTCAGCGTCGTCCGCCTCAGTCTCGTAGGTTGGAGAGCTTTGACCGCTGGCGGCAGTCTCGTACCCGCTAGTCGACGACAAGCGTGACACAAGAGGAGGCCTTGTGACTTGCTTTTCAGGAGTGACGGGCTCGGCAACAAGCGCAGGTGCCGAAGCTTGTACGGCAACTTCACGATCAGCTGCTGGCATTGGTGCTGCCGCTTCTGGCGTGGATATCTCTGCGACTTTGTCTTCGTCCTGAATGTCAGCCTGCACGGAGCTCGGCACGGTAGAAGACACGGTGATGGCAGGACCAGATGCAGAAGCGGGCAGATCGTCCAGAGTCTGGGTCGACGCTTCGATCTTGGGCAAAGACTGGGCTTGGACGGGCACGTTGCTGTAGTCGCCGTACTTGCGACTGAGCGTTTTGCCCTTCTTGGGTCCGAGCGAGCGCATTTCCTTGTTGCTCTGGAAGCCGAGACCGTGGCCAACGCTAGACGCTTCTTCATCTTCTTCAGCCACCACGTCGAGAGTCTGACGCGAGACACCGCCTTCTTCTTCTTCTTCGGAGGACGAAGATGAGTCTTCGTCGTCATCACTGTCCTCGCTCTCTTCTGACGCTTCCGCTTCGTCATCGGACTGGTCCTCTTCGACACGCTGCGCGAGGTACGTCGCTGTAGTGGGGATTGCAGCAACGGGCGCGGGCACTGTTTGAAGAGCTGGCGGAGCCTGCTGGACTGGAGCAGGTTGTGGCACGAGCTGTGCTGGTGGGGCTTGAGCGACTGGTGCAAATGTGGGCACAGGGCTGCTTTGTGCGCGCACAGGCTCTGGCGGAATCTCTCGCTGCGCTTGGTGCGTGACTTGCGGTGGCGGGGAAACCGGGACTGGAGCCACAGGAGCAGGCTGCTGGACGGGTATTGGAGGGGAAGGTGCGTTGGGGTCGGTGTAGTGGGTGTTGGGGTAGTAGGCATTGAGATCCGAGTAATGTTGCATGCTGCTTGAGGGAGGCGAATGGACTGCCGATATCGGCTGAACAAGTTGGCCTGGCTGGAGACGGAGTGGCGGGGACTGAGGCGGCGGAGAGGAAGGAGGCAAGCCTATCACCTGGGATGCGGCTCGGGCCAACAGATCCTGATGGACGATGCCTTGATCGCGTTGGATCTGGTCGTACTGCGCTTCCTGCTGCAACTCCTGTTTGATGCGGTTGGCCACGATGCTGCTACGCTTGAGACTGGACTTGGACTGCTTGGGAGCGAGGGTGGGCATGGACTCCCACGTTTTGGCGACCTCGGTTCCAGACATGGATTTGACGAAGCTGTTCCAGTCTGAAGCGCCTTTGCCGGACTGAGAGAGACGGCTCTGACTGCGGGTACGACCCATGGATGCTGCTGGACTGACTGGCCGTGACAGATCCGGGCTGGCTACGCGTTGGTTGAGGGAGGTGACGGATGCGTTGGAGAGGCTTGTTGCGCCCTTTGGTGCTGACGTCTTGCGCATAAGGGAGGGTTGCTGTTGACCGAGAGGAGAGACACCTGCATCTCGGCGCATTGTGTTCATTGACCCTGTTGCGGGTTGAGCTGGATGGGAAGAATAGCGTATGCGGCTGGACGGACCTCCATAGTCGCTCGATGCATACCGTGGTGCCGTCTTGGAATGCGCGCCTGCTGGTGGAAGATGGGGGAAGCCAGGAGGGCCTGCTGTTGCGTCTGCTTCTGAAAACACGCTGCCGGCGACACTGGGTGGGCGGGAGGAGTACTTGTTCTTCTTGCTGTTGGGACTTTCCCACCATCTGCCCTTGCGTGAGCGCCCTATGTCGGTCTGCGCCATGCTGCTGGCGCCATCACCACTCATGATGCTAGCACCGCCAAAGACGCTGCCCCCCGACACAGACGGCGCTCTGTCCTTTTTGCGAAACATGCTGAACCGACTCGTGTTACTCCGCCCAGACGCCGACGGAGCCTGGCTATAAGAACCATTGGCATGCGACAAGGAGCCGAGACCGTTGCTCTTGAACATGTTGCCGGCGAGGATCGAGTCGGGTTTGGCAGAGGCATTGGGCAGATTGGATGGCGCCCATTGTTTCGACGACGGTGCTGGTTCTGAATACTTTTGCGAGGGACGCTGCAGAATGCTGTCCATCAAGCTATGATGTTTCGTCATGCTGGCTGGTGCGGCAGGGGGATGCGACTGGATGGAGAGCGAAGCCACTTGAGGGAGGGGATGGAGGGAGAAGTAGGCATAAGCATTATTCGCGGCTATTGGCTACCACTACTGGCCCTTCCCAGCTTGGCGGTAGAATTTATTTTTGGCGACGTTTCGCAGTTCGCAGCTTGCCATATAGCCAGGCAGAAGCCGACCCAGCGACGAGACCCTCTCTCACTCGATCCGATCCTCACTGCTCGTCTATCCATCTCGCATATCTAGCTCCGCCCTTTTACAAACGCACAATGTAGTCATTTTCTTTTTTTTCAAATTCTTTTTCTTTTCTTCTCCCTCCCTAGCAGTTGATGATAACAATACAACAGCAAGGCCGATATACAGCTATACAGATCGCTGGGTCCGTTTGTGCAGCTGTGTGGGTCATCATGCCCCCCTCCCCAGGGCCTGCATCCGAGACCCTGGATTTGTTGGTTTCTCCATGAATTTTCCCTGTTTTTTTTTTCTTACGCCGTCAGCTTGTGCCGATCTGCAGTCCTCCTGCCGCCGTGTTAGTTGCTCTTGAGCGTACGCTGCTTTTCGGCCGCTTCGACGATACGTTGGGTGACAAACATTCCTTTGCGCTTGCGTACCGAGTCCATGTATTTCTTGGCTACGTTTTCGCGTTCACCCTTTTCGCCGAGGTCTTCGAGTTCTTCTTCTGTGCGTGGGACCCAGAAGGGGTCCAGGTCGAATAGATCGAACCCTTTGAAGATGAGCTGAGGACTGGCAGCGCCCGATGTACGTTTGCGGATCTCGTCGGCAAAGCCAAAGCTCTCCACGACAGGAAGCAAACTGCCGACGGTGAAGAAGGCGGTACCTTCCTTCATCTCTTCGCTCAGAATTTTGCCTCGTCGCTTGGCCAGCACTGCATGCACTTTGCCCAGCACTTCTGTTGATGCTTGAATGTCGCACGTGTACATGGCGAGCATGAGACGCGGTGACCAGTCCAGCAGTCCGTTGCGGCACGTATCGCGCATCGAAGAGATCAGCGGTCCCGATACCGACGTCAGCGTCGTACTGGCAGCAGAGGCCGACACTGTGCACGCTTCGAGGAAGAAAGCAACCCCTTGCATCGGTTCGGCGCATAGGGGACCTGCACCTGTTGCCATCTGAAACCCGGCATCGATCGACTCGAGCAGCGACGACAAGCTGATACCGCTACTGTTGCTGTTTGCACCAGTGGAGTCTTCGCCATTGACTGTCATCGCATCTAGCGCATCCACCAGCTCGTGCGTTTCGTGCTGTTGGGCAAGAGGAGTGGCAGAGCCCGAGTTTTGCCGGGTGTTGGCTCGAGAAGGGTCGGTACGGTTACGAAGCGCATACTTCGAAATTGGCCCCTCCGTTCGGTCCACCAGCAGATTGGGCCCGGTGCGTCGAGGTCCGAAGGCCACAATGCGATTCACAACTTCGCGCCAGTCCTCGCCGGTCCTGTCTTGTCCCGCCTGAGCAAGTACGTCCTGCAGCGTGGACCAGAACTTGTCCGCCTTGACTGTCTTGTGAGCAGAGGAGCCTGCAGCATTCACCTGGGCATCGTCGTCCACGCCGTCGACTAATGCCGAGCTTGCGTTGGTCCGGCTTTGAAGGCGTCGCAAAGTCTGAGTGTTCGCGAGTAGGAACTCGACCACCGCGCTGGGGAGTGGCACTGAACGAACACGGTATGTTACAGCATTTGACGCAACGCTACCGTCAACCGTGCCACGCGGAGCACCTTCCACCTTCGGGGGAGGCATCTCGGGCGCACGCACACACGTCTCCCGGAACGGGACCAGCGGAGGCGACACCTGAATTTCGCACTTGGCAAACCGCTCGCGCAGATCCTTGAGACACCGTTCCAGATGCAGTTCACCGGCGGTGAGGATGACGTGCTCGCCCGTGTCTTGCACCAAGGTCTCTACGCAGGGATCCGCTTGGTTCAGCAGCTTGAGTCCTTCGACCAGCTTCGGCATGTCTTGCGGGTTGGTCGGTTCCAACGCCACACGCACGATTGGCGCAGAGAGCATATTGACTCCTGCCAGGTTGACAAACATCGCGGAAGCGACCTGGTCGCTGATTTGCGACGCCTCTTGAGCTTGCTCCACCGAGTGCAACGAGTCGGGGGGAGGGGAGCATAACGTCGCGTTACGCAGGACTTTGCCTTCCATGCCGCGAATAGCAAAGACGTTGCCGGCTGGCACCTCGTTGACCGACAGCAAATCTCGTCCCATGATCATGTATAGCGATTGCAGCGGGAATGCACGGATGTGCTTGGCGTTGGACGAGTGCGACGGTGGAAGCGAGGTATTGTACTTTGGCAAGATGGCGTACATCCATTGCCCCACACGCAGTGTGCCCGAGTACAAGCGAGCGAATCCAAGCACGACCTCTTCCGAATCGTCGCCTTCTGCTTCCTCTGCGTCTTTCTCTGTAGATGGGGTGGCTGAGTGACTTTCCTGGGTGGCTGTCTCCTCCAGATCCGTGCCGTTGGGGGGAGCAAGCGAGGCACCCGTGGCTGCGAGTGCTGCTTTGACAGCCGCTTGTTTCTCCCGGCTTTCTTTGGCTCTTTCTCGCATCTGCTCTGCAGTGAGGGGCGCTTTCTTGGCTTCGGGCAGGTCGGCCCTGCGCACGGCAAACATCTTGCTTACATACGCCACGCAATTCGCATTTGGCCCTACTTCAGCGTCCATGAGATGTTGCTCCAGAGGAGTCTTGGCTCGGTAGTTGCCACGGTCGAAATAGCTCATATCTGGGTTGAGCATCATCGGTATGCGTTTGGCCTGAGCTTTGCTCGTGGGTGGGATGACGTAGACAATGGCAGCAAACGCACAGCTGGCAAGCGGCAACCACTGACCAAAGATGGCTTTGACAAGTGTGCTGGCGTCTTTGGATTTGAGATCGCGTGGATGCACCTTGAGATTGAGTGAAGTGACAATCTTTTCGATCTTGTCCTGATCGCGATTCTCCACCACAGCGTCGTAGACTGACCAGATGTTCTCCAGAACGAACTGGACAAACATGGGCTTGAGTGGACGTTTCTCCTTCTCACGCTGCTTCTGGCTGAGGACACGCTTGGTCTTTGGGTCAAAGTAGAAGTCTCCCCAGAGAACGCGGCGGAGCTTTTGCTCTTGTATCCCCATCTTTTTGGCGTAGAGCATGGCGAAGCGCTCCAGACGGAAGGCCCAGTTGTCCATAGCCGATGCAAAGATAACGTTGCCTTTGGAGGGGTCAAAGTAGATGTCCTCGTCGTCACGGTCGAGACGTTCTGCATCTTCGTTGTCATCGTTTGTTTCGTGCGCAGAGGCGGCAAGAGAGTCATTCTGGGCTGCTTTGCGGGCAGCAATGCGCTTCTCACGTTCTTCATGCCAGCGTTCGTCATCATCCATGCGTGCTGAAGCGAAGAAGGATCCAATCACGGCGTTCACTTGCTCAATCACCTGGATCAGATGATGGTACGCCTCAGAGGGGGACAATTTGAGTTCGAGAATCAGACGGTCGACCTTGTTGAGGACCAGTATTGGCTCTAGACCGTCCTGCCACGCCTGTCTCAGCACTGTGATGGTTTGAGCGCAGACACCCTCGACGACATCCACGATCAGCAGTGCTCCATCGCACAGGCGGGAGGCGGTCGAGACCTCGGACGAAAAGTCAACGTGTCCTGGCGTGTCGACGAGGTTGATCATAAAATCCTGTATTGGCGGTAAGTTGTCTGGATCCCAGCCTTTGGTCGGGTCATGCACACGCATTTTCACGGAAAGTGAGACGGCGGAGGCCTCCATAGTGATTCCACGCTCTTGCTCGTCTTCGCGCGAGTCGAGGTATCGGATCTGACCGGCCATGCGTGCCGAGATAATGTTGTTGGCGGCGAGCAAGGAGTCTGCAAACGACGACTTGCCATGATCCACGTGTCCGATCAGTGTGCAGCATCGCACGTTGTGCGAGCTGAACTGCTTCCCACCTGTCGCCATGGTTGATTTGTCCTAGCTACAGAGGTGGAGGAGCGGATGCCCTGTTTCTTCTCCAGCCAAAAACAAGGAAGAACATCCGTAATAAATATCGCAAACGGAAGTCGGAAAACGGAAATGTTGGGCGGCGATTTGGACGGTTCTTCTTCGTGGTCTGTCGTCTTGCGTGCTTCCCTACTGTTTCGTCCTTGTACCGCCATGGCCGAAAAGCGCAAGTCATCTCCACCCCTCTCGTTCCGCGAGACCTCTCTGGTCAAGCGTCAGAGGCAAGAGGATGGCGCATTGGGGACAAGCTCACTCGCCATTGCATCTGCCAAAGATGGCAACGACATGGGACTCGTGCGGTCGGTCAAACGCACGTCCTCACTCAGCAGCCCGATTCTCGGACTGACGGGCGCTCACTCTGCCGAGGTTCTCGACGTCAAATTCTCGCCCGATGGGTCCAAGATTGCAGCATGCTCATCCGATCGCACGATATCGATATGGAATGTGTACGGCGAGAGCTCCAACATTGGCCAGCTCAAGGGACACTCGAAGGCAGTGACCTGTCTCAGCTACAGCTTGGTCACTGCTGACACGCTCTACTCGGGCTCAGCAGATGGCACCATTATCTCGTGGGATACGGTCACAGGTGAGAAGAAACGGAGATTGAGAGGACACAAGTCGGTGGTGAACAGCATTGCGGTGTCCAGAACCGGGCCCGAGATCCTCGTCTCGGGCTCAGACGATGGGAGAGTCATGCTCTGGGACCCACAGTCCAAGCATCCGCTCGACGTGATTGATACAGGCTATCCCGTCACGGCCGTTGGCATGTCCGACGATGCATCGCAGGTGTTTGTAGCCGGCATCGACAACATGGTCCACATCTACGATCTTGCACGCAAATCCATCGTTCTGTCGCTTCGTGGGCATCATGACACCGTCACATCCATCGCACTGTCCCCGTCAGGATCTCATCTACTGTCTACCAGCTTTGACGATACGGTAAAGATCTGGGATGTACGTCCGTTTGCACCGGAGCCACCGCCGGGCTCTGCCTTCCCCTCCGATCCGCGCCTCTACCGAACGCTCAGAGGCACCACATTCGGCGGCTTCGAAAACTTGCTCGTCAAAGCAGCCTGGAGCAGCGATGGAGAGAAGATCGTCGCAGGAGGCGCGGATCGTACCTGCACCATCTGGGACATTGAATCTTCTACCATTCTGTACAAGCTTCCCGGTCATAAAGGCACGTGTACTGCCGCAGCTCTGCATCCCAACGAACCTATCGTTGTCTCCTGTTCCACAGATACCACGCTCCTCTTGGGCGAAATTGATCCATAGCACTTCATGCAATATCAGCATACAAGCACCTGTTCTCGCGAGATGGACAAAGTAAAAGGTGACAATTTGCGCAATCTCTACAAAGATGGCATGGTATACGAGAGAAATGGGTATGACTACAGGCACTGAAACATGCTGCTATGCTCTAAGTGGTGTAGAGGAGAAGGTGGAGGCGAGACGGTGCTGCGCTTCACTACGTTCGGTGGAGAGGAGCATACTTCTACGGCGCGCACTGACCGGGTCCAAGCCATTGAAGATGCGGGTTCGCTCAAAGCGCTCTTCGTCCTGCTCACCATGCATGGACGCAAAGGATCGCGGGACGGATGGCGAGCTGGTAGTGTCGACGTAGGCCAGCGCCGGTTGGATGTCGTCGAATTCGAGCATCGCCGGACCGGGGAAACCGCGAATTTGGCGGAGCGCTTCCGCATGACTAGTATAAACGCCTTTCTTCCACCCCCGTGCGACAGCGTAGTACGGCCCGGGCGCTAGCAACTCTTTTTTAGCCCGCATGTGGTCCTGAACGTTTCGCATGACGTCCAACGAGTCGCTGGCCGAGAAAGCAAGTGGCTGGTGTTGCGGCTTGACAATCGTGTAAGGTGATCTTGGCGGTGGAGAGGTGGGTCTTGGGTACAGTGCAGAAGATCTGATGGAGGAAGTCAGATCGTTGCGCGAAGCAGGTCGCACCATCACATTGACGACCATGGGCGGCGCATCTTCTACGACAGGGAGTAGAGAGGTGTGGGCCGACTGCT
The DNA here is from genome assembly GCA_023212645.1 of Farysia itapuensis. NCBI lineage: Eukaryota > Fungi > Basidiomycota > Ustilaginomycetes > Ustilaginales > Ustilaginaceae > Farysia > Farysia itapuensis. The sequence goes on along the minus strand of JALBYC010000005.1, from coordinate 375,649 downwards.
TTTCGTCTTCGTCTAGATTGCATTCATAGGTGGTGCTGAGAGGCTTGTCCTTGCGGCCTCTGCTGCTGAATGGCAAAAGGCTCTTTTTCCGCGGCGGGATGAACGGGGTGCTACTGCGTGGTGGTAGGAAGTCTAGTTCTGCCGGATCTAAGAGGATTCTACTGTGACGGTTGCTAGAGACGCGGTGCTGTTCGTAGCCGATACTCGAGTAGCCAAGGCCATATTGTTGCTGTTGGCCATGCTGCGAGGGGACACTGTCAGTGCTACTGCTGCTGCCAATAGAGCCATTCTGATTCCGACGGATGGGTGTGGTGATATAGTCGTCAAGCTGGGGCGAGACAACCTCCACTGGGGAATCAGAGGACTGCGGCTTGCCTTTAGAACGGCGCAGAGAGGTAAAGCGGGAGCTTATGGATTTGATCAAGCTCGGGCTGCGTTCGACCATGATGAAGTGTGCGAGTACAGGTGTGAGGAAGGTGAAGAGGAATCATGTGCTGAGAGATATACCACTTTTGTGTGAGTGTGCGGGGAGCAGCGGGCACAATGGCTGCGGGCTGGGCAAACAAGGGACCACCGTCGACCCGTCAGTCGGTCCGAGCCAAACGTTGGAAGCCAAATCTGATTCCATGTCGGACATGCAAACAGCCTGCTGCCACAAACTAAAAAGCCCACGTTCTGGCCTGCAAATAAGAAAGGCAAAATCAGGCAACGTTTCAGTCTTGCGGACTTGCCCCTTTTGCCAAGGCCAGAAATTGAGACTGCGATCTGCCTGTTTTCATGCCGTTGGCTGAAAACCGACAAGTTCGCTTAAACGGACTAGCGCCTCTTTCAACGTGCCTCCCCATGCCGACGGTATCCCCTTGCTAGCTGCCCCTACGCAAAAATTTCACCGGTGATAAAATTATAATTGATATGGCCCTACTGCCAGAACGTGATCACAATGACGCACGCAGAACCTGTCACTGCAGACGCAGCGCCGGCATCTACGTCGGGCCCGGTATCATTCGCTCTAGCAAATGCTGTATGGTGGTGCACTGAAGCTGTCGTAGACGTGTTCCGGGAAAGAGAATCACGCAGCAGCGTCACCAGATTGGCGCTGATCCGATGGGCAAGATCAGCTGCCCGACCTGATTGGCTTTCCTCGGGCTCGAAGAGGGCCCTATCGAAGATCGTCAGGGTGTCACATTGCGTGATGTGCTCCAGTAGGGCTTCGTCTTCGTCGATGCCGGGATACTCGTCATTATCGTCTTCATTATCGTCTTCATCCTTGTCTTCATCATCGTCTTCATCATTGTCTTCGTCATCGTTGTCTTCACCGTCATTGTCTGCAACATCGTGCTCGTCATCATTGGTTTCGACGTAGCCCGCGTCGAATGAATCGGTCTGAGTGTCAAGAATTCGCAGAGGCTGCAGGTGCGTGAGTTCCACCTGTTGCTGGCCCTTGCGAGCCTGAGCGGCTCTGAAGAGCATCGATCGTCGATTTCGAGCGAGGCTGTCAACGCGAATGTATTCGTTGTACATTGGTTCGCTCCCATTAGCCTTCCAGTGAGCACCGTGTTTGTCTGCAACCTGAGACTTGAGCTCGCGGCTGATAGAATAGTGGCTCTGCAGCGCCGCATCGCCTTGTTCAATTGCCGCTTCCTCCGCTTTGGTAAGAGGTACGAGATTGAGCTTGGTGAGCCCGCGTTCTTTGATCAGATCGCGTCGCTGCTCCCCGTGCCGATATAGGCCTTGCATATCGACCTGCTGTCTCTTTGCGACGTAGTGTTTCTCCCACATGTGGGAGCCGGGCCTGTGGCCGATGGCCCGACGGGCATCTTCAGACGTCACCGTCGTATCGTTCAGAGCGGTGGCAATGCCTCTTCGTATGGCCTGAAACGTAAATCTCTCGTATCCAAGACGCTGAGCTATGTTGTGCAGCTTATCAGAGTACTCGTAGAGGCTTGCGCCTTGACTGGCAGCAAGCACCCACTCTCCATCGACCTGGGCATGCTTGCGGATGACCATGTCGTAACGCTTCGAAGAACGTATCGAGAGCTTTATCCCGGAGACTTTCGGGCCTGTTCCGGTTGGGTACAGGGCCGAAGATGCGAGATCCTTGTACCTTTTCAGGTCGACATTCTGCTGATCGAAGACGTCGTCCTCGATCGCAAGCGAAAAGGCGAGACGCACTGCGTCAGCGCAGAACGGTACCCTCTCATCTTCGTCAACAGGCTGGATCCTGTAGCTATGTGAATCGGAGCGCATATCCTTCAGGTTACGGACAGTAATGTCGAGCTGGATGATTACTTCACCCTCAGGCAGTAGGTGAAGAGAGAACTCCAGATCTCGCCATTGGAGTCCCTCGTTGACGACTTCGTACCCGGCAGCGACAGCGATTTCGCCTGGTCGGGTCGCGATTGATGCACAGAGCGTGATCAGCAGGGCGAGCTGATCACGGTCGCGCGATGTCTTGTATCGCGATGCTTTGATGCCATAGACACCTTGCGTGAGAACATCCAAGATGTTGTCGAATGAAGCCGCTTCCAGACGAACGGGCTCCGGCATGTCGAGCGACTTGGACAGATGATGGACCAGCAGTGTTTCGCACTGCTGTCGGATCTCTGTTTCGACCTTCTTCTTGGAGATCTTCGTGTACACGATCCAGCTGTCCGCGAGGCGAGCCAACGCAGTTTTCAGACTGAGAAAGCGCTGAGCTGTCGCTTCGCTTGGCAGTCCTTCGAGCCGATCAAGACGGGTGGTCTGCTCCACCGACATTGGGCAGAGCCGCGTGTAGGCTATCCAGAACTCTTTCGGCAAGAGGACGTCGTTGCCGATGCCCAGATACTCCTCTGGCGTTCGAGTGTTGGCTCGTTGGCAGAACAGATCCAGGAATTTACGCAAGAGGCGTTCCGCTCGATCCCTGTTTCTTAGGGTACCAGGAGCATACTTTTTAGAAAGATTACCCGGGATACCGGCGATATGGTCCTCATAGCCCTCAAAGAACGTCTCGAAATGGAGTTTTCTTTAGCACGGCGATTGTTCTCGACTTGAACAGCTCTTTCTTTGCTCGACATGATGTAGCAGACGGCGGTAGACAAAGGTAGCGACAAGCAAGGTGCAAATATCTCTCGATGGAGGTATGGAGCAAACAGTCGAGTGTCTCGAACGCGAGCATTGCATATTACTCGCCGGATCACAATGACGCAGCACCCGTCACCGCAGACGCAGCGCCGGCATCCACGTCGGGCCCGGCATCATTCGCTCTAGCAGGTCCTGTATGGTGGTGCACTGAAGCTGTTGTAGACGTGTTTCGCGAAAGAGAATCACGCAGAAGTGTCACCAGATTGAGTGCCGCGTTCGCTGAGATCTGCAGCGACCACAGACTGACATTCTTGAGACGCTTGTGAGAAGCGTTCTGGGATGCAACGTGGTTGGCCAACGCTTCGTAGATCTTGTCGCTCACCACTGGCAATAAGCCGGTCTGCGCCAGATCCATCGATCCGTCAAACTCGCTCAGATCCATGACGATCCGACAACGAATGGGAATGAGCGTCTTGTTGGCGTTCATAAAGGCGACAATCGGTCGCACAAACGCGTTGGTGCTGTAGCTAATGTCCTTGGTAAACAGCGGAACGGCCGCCTTGATGTCCTTGAAGCGTACGTCCATGTCCATGACCACCGCAGGAGGTGGAATAAAGGGCTTGATGTCTTCTGCAACGCTCTTGTCGGCATCCTCGTCGCGCAATTTGAGCTCTCTGCCCGAGCGTTTTGCTTCTTCGTTTTCTTTGCGTACACGTTCAGCCGTGGGTCCGACGGCGGAGACAGGTGCCTCGATGGCTGGCCCGCTGAGTCGATGCTGTCCTGGAATAGGTCCTCGGTCTTCTGCATCTCGATGTGGTTCGCCAGACAAGGCTGCACTCAGATTGTCCAGCACTTCGCTGATGATCGTATTGATGTCCGCCTCTTCATCCAGGTCGCGGGGGAATTTGATGTCGGCTACAACGTCAAACTTGCCCGACAAGATCCACGAGATGGGTCCAGTCAAGTCGGACTGGCTCTGAATGTGGTCAAAGTTGACACTGTCGATGCGCAGACGTGACATTGTCTTCCACTTTGACACGCTCCGTTCCCGGTCCTGTTCCACCGTGCGGGTGATGCTCTGTGGTTTATGCAGACTGAACAGACACCCATCCACCTGTCCTGTGATAGAGTCGGCACTGAGTAGGTCGTAGAATAGCCACTGTTTGCGCAGCTTGGATATATTGGCGTTGAACACGCTAAAGTTGAATGGTCGGAACCCATTGGGCTGGTAACACGTGACCAGGAAGTCTTCGACCTGCAAAGACTCGAGTTCAAAGTCGCCCTGGGATGGCTCGCGTCGTGCGGCTTTGGGATCGTAAGGTTTGTTGGGGTCCCAAAACACGTTGCGTCGGTCGACGATGCCGCGCACACCTCGCACCACCGCATCTTCAATCAGGCCTTTGCCGTCGAACCAGCGGTGCAGACTGAGCGTGACGTCGATCGAGTCGACTTGCAGGTCAAACATGGTATAGTTGGTGTTGACGGTGTCGTCTTCAATCAAGTCTTCGCCCCGCGCTTCGTCGCTCATTGGCGGTGCAATTTCTTCAATCTCGTCGTGATGCGTGCCTTCCCAGGCCATGCCGTCGCCAGCGGTGACGGCAGTACGACGCCGAACCTTCTTTGATCCCTCCATCGTCCCAGCCTTGGTCTTCTGTCTGCGCTCCTGCAGCAGTGAGTCGACGTCACCGTGCACTCTACGGGAGATAAAGACATTCTTGAAGCTGATCTTGCTTTCTTTCCACTTGGGCACGATTGCGCTCTCGAATACAACAGTGACCCCCGTTTCAGCTGTAAGGTAGTCGGCAATCTTGCGCGCAATCCATTCTTGCAGATTGAGTGCGTTGAGGGCCGCAAACACGAGCGAAACAAAGGTCGTCGTTCCGGCTACGATAAAGATGAGGGTGGTGAAGGTGCCCAAAGTGAAGAAGGCACTGATATCATCAGCATTGAAGCGTCGGAACCCTCGGATGGTGAACCACTTGAACCGGATGCGCAAGCGTGTCCAGAATCCCTTGGCAAGACGTAGCAGGTCTTCTTTGGACGGACGTGCTCTGTGGTCGTGGACTTCGTGGTTGGGCGTTGTTTGAGGCGGCTGGTTTTGTGGAGCTGGGATGGCTTTCATTGCCAGACGCTGAAGAGAGCGAGGGTAGTTGGCAAAGTGCTGGTAGGCACGACCTGCCGTTGACAGTTCGTGGCCTGTCTCTGCCTTGTCGGGCTCTGACTTGGTATCTGACGTGGTCGTGTCCGCATCCTGTTGCTTTGGCGGCTCTACCTCTGGTTTGCGATGGTCCTTCTGTCGGTACACCGAAGCATGGATACCGCGATTCAAGCCGAGTGTTGATAAGCTGCTACTTGGACGTAGAACATTTGGAAATGTCTGTGTCTGTACAAGCCTTGTGAAGTACGACCGTACCTGGACGTAGCGACGAGTAGTGACAAGTCGCTGCGTTGTAGCCAGGTATATCTCGCGCTGCGTTGTAGCCGAATACAGCTCGCGCCGCGAGGTAGTAGCGGATGTCTGGCGTAGAAGTCGCAGTGCTTGTCTCGCGTCTCGCATCTTTGACAATTCGCTCAGTGCGTCTCTGCCATGCTGGACGACTTGATGTGAGTGCTAAAGCGCAAAAAAGGGTCCATGCTCCAGTTTCAGCTCAGCAAAAATCTCCACAAATTCCTTCTCGCTGCGAGTGAGTTGAAACCAAAAAAAAGAAGAAAAATGCTGGAAATTGAAACCGTGAAAATAGCTCACAAAATGGATCGTCTAGTACACTCAAGCCTTGGAAATGGCTGCAACAACCTGCCGCTTCTTGGCAACCTGCAAAATCTGTCGGGTCCATACCTCAAAGTAGTCGCGGAAGAAGAAGAGCAGGGCCTGGGCGAGGACAGCTTTGGTGATCTGGGCCTGCATGCCTTGGTACCAACCGGCAATGCCCTTCTCGCGGAAGATTTGTGATAGGCAGTCGATTGCGCCCTTGTAGCGTGTGTTTCGGGCCTGCAGACGGATCTTGCTGAGGATGTAGGGGAATGTGACAACCGTTGCCAGTGTCTTGGACAGTGCGCCCACCAGGAATGATTTGCCTGGCGTCATTTTGCCGTCGATCGAGGCAGCCAAGATCAAGGTCTTGACTCGTTCAAAGACACCGTAAGTGATTGCCGGATTGACGGTGAGCACAAGCGATGGCTTGAGGCCACGCCAGAGACCTGTGACACCATCCTCTTTCAGAATGTCTTTGGCGACGCCGAGGAAGCTTTCGTCGGCAGGCGGGTCCCCCTCCTTGACAGCGTCAGAGGAGCCAATCTGCTGACGGGTTGCAATCACACTGACGGGAATGGTAAAGATCTGTGCCAATGCACCGGCAATAGCACCCAACAGCAGCTCAGTGGCTGTATTGAGGATAGCAATGCCAGTCGTCGTCTTCTTGGCCAGTCGGTTTATGTAGAGCGTACGTACGACCGAATACCAGTAGAAGTAAGCAAATTGCGTGGAAAAAGTATTGACCATGCTGGCGCCGAACCCCTTGTACAGACCCTTGGGCCCCTCTTTACTGCGGATGATGTGCATCATGCCCTTGAGCAGACCGGCATGCTGGGGTACGGTGACGAGCTCCTTGACCTTGACCTCCTTGCTCTTGGCCGTTGCACCGCCCTGTCCTGCCTGGATGCGGGTCTTGACCGTGTCGAGCGGATAGATGACGGCATTGGAGAATACACCGCCAAGTGCACCTGCCAGCGCATTCCCAAACGGCGTCAAAGGTTCTTCGGCCATTTTGACGTGAGGCGGGGACGGGGCACAAGATGTCTGACAGACGGTGGGGAAAGAGAAAGGCAACGTAGAGATATGGCACAATCTTCCTCCGGGCCAACCGGTGCATTCACGCCCATTCCAGGCGTGGGAGCAGTGGATGCGGGTTCTGCCCTGGCTGTCGGCTATCGGAATGACGCGTGAACCGGCTTTTCCAATTTTATCTCGATCGTGCGAGATCCTGCAGCTCCAGCTTTCTCGGCCGTGTGAGCATGGCTGGCTGTTGCCAGGAAAAAAAAGGTGACACCAACACGCCGAACAACGCCGAGCGACAGCACGCTAAATAACACTCAAACACACGCACCCACACATCCACCTCACGTGGTTCTCGCTAGCTGTCGCCCTCCCACCATCACACTCCTTTTGCACCAAGGAACCATGAAGTCTTGCTCTATCTAAGCTTCCCAACTCCTCATACTTCACCAAATTTTCGCTCGGCTTGAGCTCAGGTCGACATGTGCTGTGGTTCGGCGCACTGGAAGCGCGAGGAGGTGCCAGATCACAAGTTTGACTTTATCGATGTGCGCGACTTTCGAGACAGCGGCTGGTTCCAGCAGATCAAATACACGTTCCTCTTTCTCATGGTCATAAAGTCGTTTGCAGTATACGTTGCCGACATCTACACAGCTATCACCCTACTTGCCTTTGGCCATTTCAGCGGCAGTCTGTACGACAAGGTCCAGAACGACCCTGATAACAACTTTCGCGTGCCCATCTCCTATGGCCGCTGGATCTTTACAGGCTGCATCATCTTCTCCTTCCTACTTCTCGCCTACGAAGCACACAAATCTCGCGCCATTGTTAAAAGTCGTGACATTAGTTACGCGTACACCAACGTCATGGCCAACAATTACTACTCACTACGCAGCTACGACCACTTTTGCTTCTTCAGCCAGATCAATGACAGCAAAAAGAAGAAAGATGAGTTGGCTTTCTTCATCTTCTTCACCTTCAAGGGCTGGAAGCGGCTTCTCGTTGCAGACGGGCCAAGACAGATTATCAACTTCTTCACGCTGTACGGTCTTGGATCATTTGCCAAATGGAGCACGAATCCTTACGACTACTATGAGGGCAACATCATGACTGGCGTCATGATTATTTCCCAGCTCTTCACCGTCGCCGTCTTTGCAGGCAGTGTTATCTTGCTCATCATTGCCGCTCTGATGTACATTCCTTTGCTTTGCTACATCAAGGGCAATCTCAAAGAGTACTGCTGTCACAAGATCGACAAGCGTGTCACGGAGCTTGTGCATCGCAAGAAGAAGCAACGGCTTGCCAAAGTTGCCGAAATCACGCGCAAGGAAGCAGCCGGTGACTTTTCGCATCTCATGGACAAGAGGGGCAACGTGGTGGGGCGTGCCATGCCCCAACCGACGCTACCCAAGATGGACGTCGACCTGCTGCTACGGGAAGAGAAGCTCAATGGCGGCGCTATGCAGCGTTCCACCAGCATTGGCAGCTCGACAGCTCCTGCTGGCTATCTTGGCGCGCAGCCGGGCTACACGTCTCCAGGTCTGGGGCCAGCGCAGTTTTACGGTGCACACAACCCGTCTGCTACGTCTTTGGGCTATGACAAGACCGACTACGGCAGTTCGGCACACCTCGTTTCCAACGCAGGTCATGCGGGCGGCGAAGGGGAGGCGGACCGCGATCGGATGGAGATGTTGATGGACAACATGGGTCCCATTGGCACATCTCCCATGCTGTACGCTCAGCGTGTTGCCGCAGGGTCAAGCGGACATGTTCAGGATCTCTATGCGCAACAGAACGGTAGTGAACGGTCGTTGCTCGAGCCACGAACGGGTATGCAGCACCGGCCCTCGTTCAACTCGCAGCGATATCCTTCGCCCACGCCGCCTTACGAAATCGCCGGCCCGGGATCGGCTCACAACTCACCGTATCAGCAGGCACAGCGTGTTCGCGGTCAGCACGGCCAAGATTCCAGCCAACACGAGCGTGCTTACGTCGCTGAAGCGTCCGCACCATCGCAACAATACGCAGACCAGCAACACGAGTACTACCACCAGCACGCAGACTCTGCGCCACAGTACGACGAGGGTGAGCGTCATTTGAAAGTCGACGACCATGGTAGTGCGCGCTATGCGCCAGACGCGGGCGGGCAGCAACCGAGTCCCGACCCGAGCGCTGGCGGTGGTGGAGACTACGAAGACCTGTACGATGCGTATCTGCATTCCTCGTCCCACTCGCCCGTCGTCAATGCCGATCGCCGACACAGCTACATGATGACCGACTACAGTGCCCCCCAGGATACCCAACACCACCACCAGCAGCAGCAGCAGGAACACTGGCCCGATCAGCACGACCAGCATTACTACCCCGACCAACAGCAAGTAGGACACGCGCACGATGGTCAACAACCAACCTACCACCACGGCTACGATAACGACGGGCAGCACGCAAATTACAGCTACGAACAGCAGTACGCCGAAACAGAACCGGCACACCACTACCATCACGACCGTCAATGGACGCAGCAAGAATTGGACGACTACTACGCAGCACAAGACGCCGCCGAATACCACCAGCACCAACAGCAGCAACAGCATTACACACACGCCCAGACACATGCACATACCCAGCACTCCTCCAGCACGCACAAATACTAGAACCACGCGGCGGTGCGCCACACACACACACACACCGCATTCTGGTTAACTAGACCGACACTCGAACAATGCATTGATTAATTTTTACACTTGCGCCCGTAGGAAGGTTGGCGGGGAGGGGCGGGGGCTAGAAGGTGGAAAGGCAGGAGTCGAGGAGGGTTGTGCAGCGTTTGACTTCGTCGAGGGAGTTGTAGTGTACGAAGCTGAGACGGATGACGCCGTCGGTGAGGTCGAGGTGGAGGGTGGAGATGAGGGCGTGAGCATACATGTGGCCCTGTTGGGCGCCTATTTCGCCAGATTCGACGAGGAGGGCATGAATGCGGGCACAAGCATTCTCGATGGGCGTGTTGGAAGTTGGGTCGACCATGCAGAAGCTGACAGTCGGGGCGCGAATTGCGCTTGAGCTCGACTCTGGACCAACAATACGCACACCTACATCGTACTTGCTCAGCAAGTACGGGATGAGTACGTCCAGAATCTGCTGCTCGTGCGTGGCGATTGCGCTGAACGCGCCGGTGAGGGCTTGGTCGACGTGCTCGCGCGGTACTTTGGCCAGGCTTTCACCGGCGTAGGTACCAGGTCTTCCCATGACGTGGTTCCAGTCAATAGCCTGTACTGAACCACCGGCGAGGCTGACAAAGTAGTCCGCGACGGGCGCGATGGAGTGGTTGAGCTCGTACTGCACCGAACTGCTCTGATAAGGGTACATGCCTGCATCTGGTTTGCCCTGCAGGAAAAAGTGGTTCAGCGGTGCGAGTTGGTCTCGAGTGACGTGTGGGGCAACGTACATGGCGCCAACGTGGGCGCCAAACGTCTTGTATAGGCTGAAAAAGGCGACGTCCACCCCCCACTTTACCGGCTCCAGTCGACGATGCGGTGCAAACGCTACACAGTCGACGCAGATCAAGGCGTGTGGTGCCTGCTTGCGAATCACCTGCACCGCACCAGCGATATCAGTGAAGGCGCCGAGCAGATTGGAACATGCTGTAAACGCCACCAGCTTGGTCTTGGGCGTCACGATCTTGGCCAATACCTCTGGGTCTAGTGTCACGGCGTATGGGTTGGGGCGTGTGCTGTCAATCTGTGTTACAGGCCATGGCTTGACGACGAGACCAAGACGCTTGGCCAAGTTGATCCACGCTCCTCGGTTGGTTTCATGATCGGCGTCGGCCACGATAAACTCGTCCCCTTGCTGCCACGTTTCTGCAGAAGCCCCCGCTGCACGATCAGCAAGCACGCGGCGCTCCAACATGAGACTCAGACTGAATGTCAGTTGAGTCGCCGACTGCCCAATCAACACTTCTTGCGAAGTCTGCGCCCCAAGGAGTACAGCAGCTGCATTCGTCCCCATGGCGACCCGTTCTTCGGCTCGTTTCGCTAGCGAGTAGTTGGCCATCTGCACGTTGGTCGACACCAAGTACGACGATATCGCATCGGCAACAGATGCGAGCACCTGCGAACCACCGGCGTTCTCCGCAAAGACTGCACCACATTCATCAGTCATGAGCCCCGAAACGATGCTCTGCACAGCTCTGCTACTCACTGTACGGCTTCGCTGCTCCATCAGCCTGTGCCAGTGCTGGGAATAGCGTGCGCACTTTGTCCACCTGAATTGAAGCCATCTGTGAATCGTCTCTTCTGGTGGTGCTTGTGGTGCGTGGACGTTGGCTCTAGCTCGGCCAACATCCATCCAAGAGAGAAGCAACACTCTCTCCGGTAAAATCGCCGGATCGCCCACGCGTTGCTGACACCATCCCTTTTTGACAGCCTCCACGCACACAAAAATAGTACCAAAACACAACTCAACAGCAACGCAAGTGAACTACTTCTAAGTCTCGATTTCCAGAGCAGAAAAGGGGATTGAAAAGTACAGCAAGGGAAAGGGGTAACTGGATTCTCGGATGGCCGCATCGAGAAGACGAAATGGGGAGACAAAGGTGAAGCAAAGGATGGTTGACGAGAATGCGGAAAGCAGCCTCCTGCTATCCGCAAGCAACGCAATGGTCAGAGTCAGAAGAGGGGCGGATTCTGTTCTCATTGCGGAGTTGTCTTTTGAGGGGAGAAAAGCGCTGTGAGCGCAGCTACCACCGTCGGGTGACGGGGTTGAGCGGAGGTAAGGTGATTTTGGGGTCGAGCCCGCCGCTGCGGAGATTCGATGCTGGCTTGCGATCGACAGTAGCGTCATCGCTCCAGTCGCGAGCTGACGAGATGGGCGGAAGCGACTTGTTGTGGTTCGTAGAGCGGTCGGAACTGTAAGGATGTTGATACGCAACCGCAGAGTGCGCAGAAGCACCGTTGCCCATCCTTCGCCCACGCGTGGAGAGGGACGAAGAGGCCGGTGATGCACCAGCTGTTGCACTGAGCTTGTCGAGCGCAGACGCGGCAATACCTTCAGGGACTGAGTACACGCTCGACGTCGGACTGGATTTGGGGCTTTGCGAGGATCGTGCAGAGGCGACCACAGAGCCCGGCGCTGAAGTAACGTGTGTGGAAGTAGGTCGGTTGACGGAAGGAGACGGCATACTCAGTGCAGACGGCGGGGCAGGCATCGTCCGTCCACTGTCTCGGTGGCTGCTGCTGGTCGAAACGCTTCTTCGAGGCTCGTCTACCGCCTCGCCTTCGTACTTGACCGCGAAGCCGCGATCGTCCGCGCGGGGAGGTCTAGGTCCTTCCATGCTCAGGTCTGGATCCAGGATGGCGGAAGTCGCTCGACCCATGGCGTCAGGCACGTCGCGTCGGGATGGTGAAGCGGTGGCTGGTCGTGAGTGAGCAGAACTGAAACGAGGATCGATGAAGCCGGCTTGTGCTTGTAGCCAACCAGGCGCAGCGGCGGTAGACGGGTACATGGCATCGCGGCCGTAGGGTGCTGGGGGCGCAGGGTTCTGATACCGAGGATCGTAGACAGCTTGCGGATGTGGAAGTGAGAGACGACCTTGTCGCGTAATTTGCGAGGTCCAGTAGTCGGACGTGGGTTCAAACTGGGCTCCTTCCAGCGGAGCACCCGGTAGACTATTCTGACGATCAATGCGACCGTCGTCAGGAGATGAGGGCGAAGAACTCCGTTCATCTTCCAGTATGCCGGAACGCAGCGAGTCATTTCGGCCCCTGGGCATTCCCACCATCCGCTCCACTGTTTCGCCCTTTTTGCGGCCGTGCTGGTCTTTGACGTCGTGCACAACAGCGATAGCGGTGCCATCCTCGAGGGCGCGTCGACCGAGTTCTGCTTTTGCCTCGGCTTCGGCATCCACCGCGTCCATATCGTTGTGGTTCAGGTCGAGCTGAGCAGCGGCGTCGCGTGCAAGGACGGATTGGGAAGCTCGACCCTTTGGATGAAGGATGTGGGTACGGTAGTGCTGCAGACTATTGTCCTGTCGCGAGAAGCGAGCTTTGCAGCCGGGGAAGGTGCAGCGATAAGGCTTCTGACCAGTGTGGATGCGATTATGACGGGCGGCATGGCCACTGGTGGAAAACGTCTTGTCGCATCCAGGATGCTGACAGCGATAACGTTTCTTGCCGCCAACAGTGATTGCACTGGAGCTGCTGTCCTTGGAGGAAGGCTTTGCGAGCCCATTGTGCTCCCCCGACATGTCTGCGTAGGGAGTGGGGCGATCAAACGGGTGCAGACTTTCTGAGCTGCTGCTTGAAGATCGACGACTGTAGTCGCTCGGTTGAAGGTAAGGGCCAGCGCGATCCCACTGTCCGGGAGGAAAAGTACCGGTGACAGAAGGTGGAAGAGAGTCACGTGGATGCGTGCTCATAGGCTTTGGCGAGGCCGAAATATGGTTGCCACGAAAAAATTTGTGGCTCTGAAGAGAGTGTCGTGCAGGTCCAAACTCTTCTGGCACTTCGATGCGAGGCAATCGGATGGCTTCGCGTTGTTTGTGACTGCGTGAGTCGTATGAATGGTCGACGGAAGTGGGGGGCGAAGTTGAAGCGGTAGAGCGATCGCCACTGCGTGAGAGCGATTCAGTCGATGAGGATAGAAAGTCGGTCGACGCACTGGACATGGCTTCGCGATAGTAGGACAAAGAGCGAGGAGAAGACAGCGGCGCAAGAGAGCTGTCGGTCGCGATCGGTTGGGGAGAACGATCGTTGAGCAAAGAAACGAAGCCTCCAGTAGAGTTCAGGCCAAACGCCATAAACAAAGGACGAGCACAAGATCAAAGCTGATGATGTGCAAAGGCAGAAGAGATTACCTTCTGTCTATGATTGAGCCTGCCTCTAAGAAAAAAAGACGTGCGTGTTTGAGCAGGGCGTTGAACAAGTGCAACAGGCTGTACAGATCTAGGCTAGTGTCAAGCGGTCGTTGTTGGTGCAGCAGCAACGTCGTTATGATGGTTTCGTCGGACGGTGGTAGGGAGCAAAAACAGGGTCTGGAGCGGCGGGATTGATGCAAGTACCGTCGAAAACGCAGAGTGGACGACTGCGTCTGATCAGCAAGGGGGAGGCGCAACACGACAGACCCAGTGCAGGGTCAGGTGTAAGTGTATCTACACCCCCGTGCTAGGGATGGGCGTTCGATGGTCGCGATTGCGGTGGAAGGAAATGTCGTTGGAAGTGATGACGGAGCCTAGAGCTCTCGCCTCTCAGATCGCCCTATGCCACAGGCGATAGAGCAGAGGGCACGCCGCAAACTCAAATACAGGGTTCACTGAAAATTTAACCTAACTCGTCCTTTTCCGCAGGCACTATGCCACTGTCCCTTTCAGAGATAGGGTCCGCCTCAACGCCATGTGTGTAACAACTGTAACTGTATTTGGAAACGAAAAGAAAAGAAAAAAAGCCCGCTCTGCCTGTAAATGCTGTGGTAGGGGTGTGTTCGATCACCCTGCAGCTCGCAGTAGGTGAGGCTCAGCCCGTGCTCTGGGTGACTGGACTTTAGCCACCGACAGGTCAGACGTGTGTCATGCTCGAACCTCTGCCCCTTGCATTATGGACCCATGACGCGCTATATACGGGTACAGGTTCCACAAGTTCGCTGCCGATCCTCGCGGCGCGTCTTCCTGGATCGGATACAGGTCTCTGCCCATTTTGACATTTTCGGATTCCCGCCTTTTGGGTCCTCCTCGCTCGCACGATTATCGGCAAACAAGCACCTCGCATACGCGCATACGTCGCATACAGACGCCAATTTCATGGATCTGACAGTTCCCCCGAAAGCTAGTCGGCGCGCCGGCGCTTGGATCGGTCCGATCGTTCCCGATCTGTTTCTTTGAAATAAAGCTTCAACTGGACCCTTCTTTCTTTGTGTGCGAGAAAAAAGGCCACCGTGCGCGTCCTTCCTTGCCGTCCATCATCGTTGGAGATGTCTGAAGAGATCGCAGAGGCCTCCGAGTCACTCGTCAGCGCGGTAGTTGCGACGAGTGTCCCTAGCAGTACCGCTGGCACTTATGCTGACGAGCGGAATCCGCTTCTTGCCCTCATCGACGGACTGCTGAGGGTGGTGTTAGCTTCACTCAATCTGTTGCGAGTGTTGGTCACCTTCTTTTCCATCACTATCCCGAGCGCTGTCTATACTGTTCTCCATTACAGTCTCACTCTGCAGCTCAACTTTGCTTCCCTTGCTTTACTCTTCGTTGGCTCTGTCGTCTGCGCCTTTGTCTGGCTTCGATACCGCCATCTCAACAAGTATGAGCGCTTGCGTGAGGTTCCTCTCACAAAGGATGAAGGCTTCAATCTCAACCCAGACGTGGCTTCTGCAGGCGGAGACAACGATCGCGGCAGCTTTCACAACTACCTCGACGACTTCCTGCAGGCCATTCGCATCTTTGGCTTTCTCGAAAAGCCCGTCTTTCACGAACTCGCTCGTCATCTGCAGACACGCCGTCTGGTAGCTGGAGACAGCCTTTCCCTGGACTCTGACTTTTCGTTTTATATCGTAATCGATGGTCATGTGCAGGTGTATGCTCCTCTTCCCTCTGCTGCCTCCGGCGTTGGCGCTATGGACACCATCGAAGACGAAGACGACAATGGGTATCAATTACTCAATGAGGTTGAGAGCGGTGGCACCCTGAGCAGTCTCTTCACCATACTGAGCCTTTTCACGGAAGACATCAAGCTTGGCTTTGAAGAACAGGATTCTCGCGGGTCCGCCTCTCACGACGGCCATCAATCCATGTTTTCCCAGCCTCCGCCCACTCAGCGATACAAACGAGACACGCCTGGCGCAGAAAGTCTCAGCGCGACAACCTCTCCATACATGTCTGCATTCAATCCGCCCTCCCAAGCCGCTCAGCTTCAACTCAACGCAGCCACTCTGCGCAACGTACCCGCTTCCATGTCCACCGAAGGCGCTATCGAGCGGCTCGGATCCTCCGCCAGCACCGCTCGAAATTCCAGAGCAGCTTCAGATGCACGGTCGAGAACTAACTCGTCCGCGGGCTCTGTCACCATTCAGGATGGCGATACCAGCACCATTGTAGATCCCACAGAATCCGATGACATATCAGCACATCTTGGCCACGCGCCCGACCTGCAAATGCCACCAGCACAGGCCACTGCTCCGTTCCCGCACTTTGCCTCGCCTGTGGCTTTGGGCTCAATGGCCAATGCTGCGTCGTCCTCCTACTTTCCTGGTCGGACTCCTTCCGCGTACGAAGGCGGACCAGCGACCCCTGGCTCTATTCTAAGTGCAATGAGCAGCATGAATGCTCATCATGCGCAAACCTCGCACAGGCAAGGTGCCGGTACTGTCGCAAGAGCCACAGTCGACACTACTCTGGCCGTCATACCTGCTGAAGCATTCAAACGTCTTACCAAAAAGTTTCCCAACGCAGCCGCACACATTGTTCAAGTGATTCTGTCCCGACTGTCGCGTGTCACGTTCCACACCGCTCACACATATCTTGGCCTCACCAAAGAAGTCATGCGCACTGAAAAGTCCATCAACGACCTTGCTTGCTACCCTCTACCGTCAGAATTCTACGAGAGGGGTGGTATGGACAAGCTTCGCCAGAGATTCTCGCCACAGCCAAAGATGAAGCGCGAGCCTTCCTTGTACAAGGACGACGACTACTTCCGCAACTTCCAGGATTGGACGACTGTCAACAATCGCAGCACTACACCTGTGCAGGGTCAAAGCAGGAGGGGAAGCAAAGACAGTACAATCGA
This sequence comes from Farysia itapuensis, assembly GCA_023212645.1. Classification (NCBI taxonomy): domain Eukaryota; kingdom Fungi; phylum Basidiomycota; class Ustilaginomycetes; order Ustilaginales; family Ustilaginaceae; genus Farysia; species Farysia itapuensis. The sequence goes on along the minus strand of JALBYC010000005.1, from coordinate 359,050 downwards.
CAAGAGCCCGTCAAGGGACAAGTCGGCAGCGAAACGCGGCAAAGCCCAGCCGCCGAGGCTGGATACCAAAACTCCATGGGGCCACCCGGATCCTCCCCTCAAAACCCCAGTGGCTCGTACCATGGTCGGTCCTGGCGACTTGCTGAGCATGGCCGGACCTAGCGAGGGAGGCTGGCGAACCGACCTGCACTCTGCTCAACCAACTCCACGCGCCAAGCCCAGGACTGTTTCCAAGCTAGAGCCCTTCATGGGACCCATACCGCATCCGATCGATGAGCACTCTGTGCTCAGCCCTGTTTCTGCTAATTCAGGTGGTGGTGGAATGAAGCAAGCTCGCTTTCGCGCAGACAGCTTTCACGACTCAGAAGTGGACGATGAAGGTTTCTTCTCCAACATCGGCCTTTCGCAGTTCGACATCAAGAACGAAGTTATGGACTGTATTGCCAAGAGTATTGGCTTGGCTCAAACGCCTTCATCGCCCGTCACCGCCAGCTACCAGGCAAGCCCACATATCTCTGCGCAGGACGCCTTGCTTCAACGTTCGGTCTTCAAGTCAGCCTTTAGCTCTCTCAGCATGCTAGACGCAGCCATGGCTGAGGAAGAATCTAGTGCTACGGGCACTAACAGCTCCATGGCTGGACTTGGACCCTCGGCCTTCCATCACTCTGACTTTGAGAATGAGATCGAGATCAAGTTCTTCCCTGCCGGCAGTACATTGGTCAAGGCTGGTGAGACGAAAGCCGGCCTGTTCTATGTCATTGATGGCTTCCTGGATGTCCTCTTGTCTGCTGATGCCAATGAACTGGAAGAAAACGACGGAAAGAGGCCGAACCTCAGCTCCTCGGCATCGTCAGCAAAACATCGACGTAAACCTAAAGAAGGCATCAATACATCCAATGGCACTTCTGGGCACAGCAAGGATGACACAAATGCTTCATCTCGGACCATCCGACGACCAGAATCGTCTCACTTGGATGAAGAAGTGAAACGCTCTCAGCGCAAGGATTCAGATGCGACTTCCACGGGTCGGAGAAGTCGTGGCCGCGACAACTCTGTGCTATCTGGCGGATCGACCTCGCGACGACCGAGCGAATCTACGAGAGTGGGCAACGCACTCGACGGTACAGGCGGTGGCTCTCAATCAAAAAGAGCCTCAGCTGATCTAAGTCGCAAAACATCTGCTGTCATTGATGAGAGATTGAGCGACGTCCAATCGGCGTCTAGACCTCGTCTGTTCAAGCAGCCACTGCCCGACTTTGCCCATGGATCCAGTCGGGCCAAGGAGGAGAAACGCTCCATCTTCAGTGTTGGCCGTGGAGGTATTGCAGGATACCTGTCGAGCTTGCTAGACACCTCATCCTTCGTCGACATCAAAGCCAAGACGGATGTGTACGTTGGCTTTCTTCCAGCTCACGCTCTGGATCGCATCATGGAGAAGCGGCCAATTGTGCTGTTGACACTCTCAAAGCGTCTACTCAGTCTCCTACCGCCTCTCATTCTTCATATCGACTCATCGCTTGACTGGCAGCAGGTCAACGCTGGTCAAGTCATCTATCGCGAGCACGATGCTTCTGACAGTTTCTTCATTGTCATCAACGGACGTCTGCGGGCTATAACGGAGCGCGATAACGGTATTGAAGTTCATAATGAATACGGCCAAGGCGACAGCGTCGGCGAGCTGGACGTCATCACCAATTCTCGGAGACGTACGACGTTGCATGCCATACGAGACTCGGAACTGGCCAAGATGCCTTCGACCTTATTTAACGCCATCTCGGTGCGCCATCCCGCGATCACTATACAGATTTCGCGCATCATAGCTCGTCGTGTTCGCCGAGAGCTGATTCGGAGCAAGCAAGAAGGCGCTGCGCTCCGCACACCCATTCCCGGTCTACCGGACTTGGGACGCAACAATCTCAACCTCAAGACCGTCGCCATTGTCCCGGTCACGCGTCAAGTTCCGATTGTGGACTTTGCCGCGAAGCTTCAACAGGCATTTGATGACACAATTGGTGGCCCAACCATTTTCTTGGACCAGAGCAGCGTCATGCGAGTGCTTGGCCGACACGCGTTCAGCCGCATGGGCAAATTGAAGCTGGCAAACTGGCTCGCCGACCTTGAGCAAAGATACAGACTAGTCCTCTACATCGTTGATACCCCGGTCTCATCGACCTGGTCCCAAACGTCCATACGTCAAGCAGATTGCGTTTTGATGGTCGGCTTTGGCGACGATCCAACGATTGGCGAGTATGAACGCTTGTTGATGAGCGTCAAGACGACGGCTCGCAAGGAGTTGGTGCTTTTGCATCCGGAACGAAGTGTACCGCCCGGCTCGACGCGCGAGTGGCTTAAGAGCCGACCCTGGCTTCACGCGCATCACCACGTCGAAATGCCCGGCATCACGCGCTCGCACACTGCTTCGAGCCAGCTTTCCGAGACTGACCCGAAAGCGGTCCAGGCACTCAAGAACCTGAAACAAAAGCTCGAAACGTCGCTGCAACGGTACCGCAAATTCAAAGCACCGCTAGCTGTGCCTGGCCGACCTCATCATGCATCCGACTTTGCACGCTTGGCGCGACGACTTTGTGGCAAAAGTATCGGACTTGTGCTCGGTGGTGGTGGTGCAAGAGGATGCGCACATTTAGGTGTGATCCGAGCGTTGGAAGAGCGAAGCATTCCTATCGACATGATTGGAGGCACGTCTATTGGATCCTTTGTTGGTGGCTTGTACGCGCGAGAAGCCGAGCTTGTGTCCACCTTTGGCAGGGCCAAACGCTTTGCAGGTCGCATGGCGTCTTTGTGGCGCTTTGCTTCGGATCTAACGTACCCAGTGGTCTCGTACACCACTGGTCACGAATTCAATCGCGGCATTTTCAAAGCTATCCAGGACACTCATATCGAAGACATGTGGATCCCTTTCTTCTGCAATACGACCAACATCACCTGGTCGCGCATGGAGGTGCATACCTCGGGCTATGCATGGCGCTACATCCGCGGGTCCATGACGCTTGCTGGCCTGATTCCGCCGCTGGTAGACGACGGCAACATGCTGGTCGATGGAGGATATGTTGACAATCTGCCAGTCACTGTCATGCTGGCCATGGGTGCTCGCTCCGTGTTTGCGGTCGACGTCGGATCGATTGATGACACAAGTCCGCGCGCATACGGGGACACGCTGTCCGGATGGTGGGTGCTGATCAACCGTTGGAATCCCTGGTCTGACGCAGCCAACATCCCGTCCATCCCGGACATCCAGGGCCGACTGACCTACGTCTCGTCAGTCAAGACGCTGGAAGAGGCCAAGAAGATCAAGGGCTGCTTCTATATGCGAATGCCGGTCGAAGAGTTCGGCACCCTGTCGTTTGGCAAGTTTGACGAGATTCACGCCAAGGGCTACAACGCAGCCGCAGACCTGCTCAACGGTTGGGACAAAGACGGAACCTTACCGTCCGGGATCGAACGCGATCCGAACGAGGATGAGAACGGAGCTATCCGTCGTCGACGCAAGATGGGATTCAGTGCGCGCCGAAACAGCGTCTAAGCCCTCCCCCCCGCCTTTTTTTCTGAGCTAAAGTAGTGTTCCTTAATCCCAAATGTCAGACAGCGGCACTAGTGGGGCGGTGGTGGCAGCTGCAGGCGATCATGTCAAAGATGGAGGCGAGAGGAGGTCATCGAGGCGAGGTCAAGGCGAAAGAATCAGGCGCTCTAAGGGGTGACGAAAGAGATGGTCAAAGTTCAAAGGAGTGCAACTAGCGTACATGAATACTATAGACTTTATAGCTATCGGTATGTGAGCTGCTGTGAACTATGCCGGAAGAGTGGTCCCAGACTTGGGGGGCGATAGCCCTCTAACATATTGTCGAGCTTGTTGCAGGGTCTGACGGTGTTGATATGGCGCCGTAGGAGCCAAGCTTTGTCGCCGACTTCGAATGGAGGTGCCTCCGAGCGCCGCTTGTTGGACCAGAACACATATGAAGCTTGCGCTTTGGCGATATTGTTTTTGACGAGATGCTGAATTGCCTGAATGTGCTTTAGACGGTCGTGAACATGGGCGACCGGGGTCGATTGCAGCTGGATGGAGATTTGTGGGTTATAACCACGGTCAGCGTAGAAGGGCGTGGTGCCAATGGCCGAATGGTGGCTGGCGAAATTCGGCGAGGGGAAGAAGGTCCGCCCAGTCGTTTTGTAGGTAATGGCAGTACGTGCGGAGATGCTGCTCGAGACTCTGATTGAGACGTTCAGTTTGGCCATCGGACTGGGGATGGAAGGCTGTGGAGAAGTTGGGCGTGACTTTGAGAAGTTTGAGAAACTCTTTCCACCAAAGGGACGTGAAAGTCGTGCCGCGGTCGCTGACGATGTCAGACGGGAGACCGTGATGTCGAAAAACATGGTTGAGGAATTGCCCTGCCAGTTCCCTTGCCGTATCCTGCCGCTTGGCTTTGATGTAGTGAGCCGCTGTGAACTATGCCGGAAGAGTGGTACCAGACTTGGGGGGCGATAGCCCTCTAACATCGGTCCCTGACACGTAGGAGCCAACTTTTGTCGCCAACTTCGAACAGAGGTGCCTCAGAGCGCCGCTTGTTGGACCAAAACACGTACGAAGCTTACGCCTTGGCGATGTTGGCTTTGACGAGTTACTGAATCTCTTGAATGTGTTTTAGTCGGTCGTGAACGTGGGCAACAGGGGTCGACTGGAGTTGTATCGAGATTTGTGGATTGTAGCCACGGTCAGCGTAGAAGGGCTGCCAGGGTGTCCAAACTTTTCGTGAAGCAGCATGGTGTTACTTTCTCGTGAAGCCTTTCCTTCACTTTTTCAAGTCGGTCTTTCTGACATACCAACATTTCGCGGGCTTGGGCACCGGCAGGACCAATGTGCTGAGAATATGTCTCGACGTGACTTGAGCGTTTGTTGATCTTCCCGGTGATGGTAGTGCCGTCGGGGAAGTGTTTCTGCCCTCCGTCTTTTTCGAGGATGATGTGCGCTCCTTGATAGGTTAACACTGAGGTAGACAACAGATTTACGCTTGCCATTGGCACATACAAGACATTGTGGATCTGTAGTATTTCATTGTTAACGTTGAGGAATGCACTACCTATTGTAGTTGCACTGGTCTTGCCTGTACAGGTTGAATGGCTGACACCCGGTCGCCTCGTCGGATAGCTCAGCGCAATCGTGTTCATCGACTCTTCGACCATGTCCAGTGCCTCCATGGAGATCACACCTTCAACGTTGTCGAAGAAGATTGCTTGCAACCTTCTTGCTGACCTGTCTTGCTGTTGCTTGATCTTTAGTGTGATCGCGTCATTGCTGCTCTGTCTGCTTCCTTGAGGTGGAGGTACACGGTGAGCAAGTTTGCCATCGAGGCGCCACCAGATACTTCTTGAGTCTGGCGTGCGCTGCCTCTACCCTTGAAGACACCGTGTGGTTGAGGTGTGACAGCTTGTCAATCCAGCCATCGGCGTACATTTGCTTCAAGGGCAACCACTGACCCTCGATGTAGGAGACAAAGCCTGGCGAGCTAGTGGCTCGAAGACGCTGCCATCCCTCCTCGAACTGCTCTGGCGTGTTGACATACAACAGAGCTTTCCAATCCTTGAGCCAGTCCTCCAAAGACTGGCCACCAGCAACGCACTTGAAGTGCTTGGCGATGTTTTTATAAATATGCCAGCGGCACAGTAGATTGCTGGCCTCTGGAAACACAGCTTTCACAGCGTTCATCAAGGCCGTGTCGTTGTCAGTCATGATGACTTTGACTGGCAGCTCGCCGAGCAATCTTCGTGCCACCGAGAGCGCCCAATCGTAGTCCAAGGAGGTTTCTGACTTCATAAAGCAGTAGAACGCCGAGAAGGTCTGATAGGTGGAGGAGACGCCTACGCAATGGAACAACGGCAAACGATGCTGATTCGTTTTGTAGGTCGAGTCCATGATCAACACAGTGTGTGAGTCCTTGAACAGCTTGATAGCGTCGGGAAACGCATAGAACAAGTGCGAGAGCTTTTCGTGGTGGCACTGGCGCTGCATATAAGCAAGATATTACTGGTAAGTTGACTCCTCAACTGTAGTCGAAGCCATCTTAATCGCGTTGTGGGGTGGTAGAGACTCCAACTCCACTTGAGCCGCTACGAGGGTGTCCTCGAGATGTGCGAACCGGTCAAGACGCCATCTTTCCAGGTGGTCCAGTTGTACCGGTTCGATCTACCTGCTTACCTGGCTTGATCTCGGTTGCGTTGGGGACGTGGCATCCAATGCTGAGGAAGTCCTCTTTCCCAGGCTCATCCTACCCTTTTGTGCCGTTATTCGAGGCGTGATGGACTGTGTGCCCCTCCAACGTCTTGTCTTGGGCCAGCGCTCCTACCCTGTAGGCTTGAACGCCGTCTGTGACTGGATGTCGATAGCATCTCTGGGAGCTTGCAGAGACGACTTACCACACCTTTGTCTTGTTGATGGCTGCATGCAATGCATATTGACAGCCTGATGACCAAGACTGTCACAGCTCGAGAGCGAACATTGAGGAAGTCCTCCCCTGAGGCAATGATACAGAGTGTAAGAAGATACTTGTAGCGGTGAGGTGAAAATCGATTCCGGAAAATTCCCGGGCGTGCGTCGATCGCGCTGAAGAAATAAACTCCCGATCCCCATCGGGAAACACAACCCAGATCCGCTCTCCGGATCTCCGTAGTGAACCGTGCCTGGCCACTCACACTGGGCACGCAAGTTCTTCCAAAGCTCAAAGCATTAGCTCCACCGAGACTGCATTGGCAAGCTGATTCAGCGTGATGGGTGCGGCATGCTGTGCAGGTTCTGCACTGGCTGGAGGTGCAGCAGCAGCGTCGGCTGGTCCCTCTTCGCTCTTGGACGGTACCATTTGGGGCCTTGTCTCAGCAGTGCCAGTGACACTTTACCACTTCTACCCCACTGTCACCATCACACTCACCACATTTGCCGCTCTGTGTGCGGGAGCGCTCTACTGGGTGCTAATACTGCTTACACCCGGCACCAAGTCATCTCTGCCGGGCGAATTGACGTTTCAGACAGCCGAGTCAGACTCACCGCTTCCACTACCATACCTCGTGCGAGATGACTCTGACGACAGGGTGCAGCTAAGCGTGGTGATTCCAGCGTACAATGAGGTGGATCGATTGCCAGGGATGTTAGCCGAAACCATCGGCTTCTTAGAAAAGCTGCGTAAGAGTCAAGGATGTCTTGCACCTCGAATACAAGCAAACGGCTCGTCATCCCATCAAGACCAACAGAACGAAGTGCAAGCAGCGCTGCAGAACCCGCTCAGCACATACGAGATCCTGGTCGTAGATGACGGGTCCAAAGACCGCACACACTCTGTCGCTCTGGAGTTCGCAAAGAAGAATGCGTTGCCGTCTGGCGCAGAGATTCGGGTCATCCGCTTGGAAGTCAATCGCGGCAAAGGCGGTGCAGTTCGACACGGCGTTATGCATACTCGCGGAACGCTGATTTTGTTCGCAGATGCTGATGGAGCAACAAAGTTTGCTGACCTTGCCAAATTGGCCACTTCCATGTCGCGCATTGTGGCCGGCACGCACGATGGTCGAGGTGAACACGGCGTTGTCGTGGGCAGTCGAGCTCATATGGTCAAGTCGGATGCTGTGGTCAAGCGCAGTTTCCTGCGGAACTTTCTCATGCATGGCTTCCACCTCTTCCTCTCGCTTCTCATGCGTCCACCCACGCTATCAGCGTTGCTACCATCACGGCTTCGCAGGATCACAAGCACGAACACGCAAATCCCCACCCAACCGGAAATCAAAGACACCCAGTGCGGGTTCAAGCTGCTCACACGCCCCACAGCGCGTCTGATCTTTCCCAACCTACACATCGATGGCTGGATCTTTGATGTAGAGATTCTCATGCTCGCTCAAATGGCCAGCAAGCTCGCCCTCGAAGCCAATCCCAACCTGGTCGCACCAGCCTGTCCAGCAAGTGAGAAGGATGCATCGCGATCCGACGAGCAATACTGGGTCGACTTACGACGCTTGCCGCTGCCAATAGCCGAGTGTGCTGTGGATTGGAAAGAAGTCTCGGGAAGCAAGATTGACTTGCTTCGTGACAGTATCCGCATGGCACTCGACTTGCTTGTCATTCGCTTCAATTATGGGACTGGACGGTGGGCGTCTCCACCACCCGCGCTGTAAGCTCACCTGCATATCCACACACAATATCGCAATAAGAAAGTAATCAATTCAGCAGTGGGGGTTTCGTCTAAGCGAGAGCGCCGAGCGGGTCGTAAGGTGGAAGTGTGATGGTAGACTTGTCAACGCCGTTGGCGAACAAGGTCCAGAGATGCTTGGGCACAAACTGCTTGCTGACGACAACCTGGTAGTTGAACTCCTTGAACCAGTCGTCCGACATGACCATGTAGCCCTTGTCACCGACATTGTCGGCACCCCACGAGTTTTCGACTCGGTAGCGCAAGACTTTGCCGTTTTCAATGTGGACTGCAGTGATGACCATGGCGTGAGTCATGGAAGATTCTCCAAGGTCGATACGATCCGTCTTGGACAGACCGAGCGAGATGTTGAAAGCCAGATCGTAGCCGAACAAATTTTGGTCCATGATACCAGATGCTGTGTCTGAGAACTGGCCGACGTCGCAACCGAAGAAGACCGGCTGGCCTGCTTTGATCGACTGCACGACCGCATCGCGCATCACCTCGATCACGGTGTTGACGTACAGAATAGGTGTGGCACCCCAGACGTTTCCGAGACGGGCGACCGTGATGAGCTTGTCAGCTGCATGACGCGGGTCGTGGATCAGAGAGCAGCGCTGCTTGTGGTCAAACGCCCCCGTGTAGTCGCGCAGGAACGACTTGGGCGTTGCCTTGATCGTCACAAATTTGCCGTCCTTGTTGCGGTAGTTGTAGGTGAACTCGGTATCGGGTTGCGGTGGAGTGCCGAGAGAAATGGCAAGGATGCGGTACACCTCTGCCATCTGTTGCTCCTTTCGTGCACGTTGAGCCTTGAGAATGACAATACGCTTGGTTTCAGCTGACATGGATGTCTGCGAGGCCAGCTTGCGCTCCAGATCACCCTTGATGGCGCGCAATTCCAACGTGTATTCGCGCAACTTGACCGTGACGAGCCAGTTGATCTTGGACGAATTGCTCGAGTTGTAGCTTTCTGGGAAGAGCGACTTTGGCACGACACCGTACTTTTCCAGCAGGTTGGCGACCATGTCCCACTGACCACCGTCGTTTGTAGGGGCGGTCTTGAGGAAGCCAACCACGCGCTCGTCCAACGGGCGATCGGCCAGCTCAATCATGTTTTCTAAGAAGTAGTTGGACTTTTCCAGCTTGTCCCAGAAGCTGAGGTAGGACTGCGACAGTTCGAACTCGTCAATGTTAAGCACCTTGGCTGCCGAGTTGCGAATGACATTGCACGTAGCGAAAAGCCAGCATCTCCCCGAAGATTTCTGGTTGACTACCGGCTTAACTTCGTACGGCAGAGTGTGGGAGAAGACATGGGCAGTCTCTATCTCGTACTGACGTTTGTGCAGCGATGCTGGGATAGCAGCATTGTGCAGGGTGAGTTGAGCCAGTTGGGCTGTAGGTGATTGGAACGCTGCGTCCTGCCACTCGGTGATGGCCGAAAGCGAGATGGCAGCTTCGGAAGCGTGTGAAGCATCACTCCACTGTCCCGAACGGTGCAAAGTCTCCGCGTGGATACGAGCCAGTCGATCGGCAGCGTGATGACTCGACGTCCCCGCACTAGACAGAGATGCCGATGCGGGTGCAGAAGACGTATCGACTACGTAACTGCTCTTTTCGTTGGTGACACTCGGTGGTGCGACGGGCTTAGAAGCAGCAGACCCCATGTTGGCAAGTGGCAAATCAGGGCTCGAGAGGGGAGAATGGTGGGGGGAGAGGAGAAGGGGTTCATTACGGCGCAAGGAGGGCCGGCAACAGGCGAGATAAGCTGATCCGGTCAACTTGCCAGTAGTGCGGCGAACACGACTCAGGGTGCAGATCTCCGCATTCAATTGCGCGCTCATGCAGGCAAGCGACGCACGCTGGTCGCGTGAGATCGTGAAAATAAAATCGAAAGTCTATGACAAATAGTGTTAAATTGCAAAAACGCAATTCTACGAGCTAGGAGCTAAGAGAGTAGGCGGGTGAGGATGTTGGCGTTAGTCTTGGAGATACGGTCGTAGATCTCGCGCACATCGGATTCAGTGACGCCCGAAATATCAGCCATGAGGTAGGCGACATCTTTGAACGAATCGGAATGCTGCTTGTCGACGTTGAACGAGCCCAGGATTTCATTGACGGCACGGAGCGAACCAGGCTGGTTTTGGTGCACGTAGCAGATTCTAATGACACGCGAGTCAGCTTCCGTGATCGCTCGCAGGTCGACCTCGGGGAAGTTGACTGCTCCCACAGAGCCACCAAAGTTGGTGTAGCGGATGAGTGCATCGGCTACCTCGATGCCGATCATGCGTTGTGCTTCTTCTGTTGATCCACCAATGTGGGGCGTCAAGAGCACGTTGGGTTGAGCACAGAGCTCCGTGGCCCAGCTGTTGACATCATTACCAAATGTGCCTTCGCCCGAAGCCGCAGGCTCCTTGGGGAAAACATCGACAGCTGCGCCGGCCAAGTGGCCCGACTTTAGCCCTTCGATCAGCGCTTCGATGTCTACGACAGAGCCTCGAGCGTTGTTGATCAGATACGAGCCCTTCTTCATTGCGTCGATCTGCGCCTTTCGGATCATGTTCTTGGTCTCGGCGATCTCGGGTACGTGCAAAGAAACAAAGTCGGAGTTGCCCAGCAACTCGTTGAGTGTCGGCACCTGTTTGGCCGAGCCGAGAGGCATCAGCGGGACCACATCGTAGTAGATGACCTGCATGCCCATAGCTTCTGCCAGTACTGACAGCTGCGAGCCAATGTGGCCGTAACCGACAATGCCGAGCACTTTTCCTCGAACCTCGTAGCAGCCCTTGGACACCTTGTTCCAAGTTCCTCGTCGCATCTCGTTCACTCTGTCGCCAAGCTGTCTGGACAGACAGATCATCTCGCCAATCACGAGCTCTGCAACAGATCGTGAGTTGGCAAAGGGCGAGTTGAAGACAGCCACACCCGCCTTGGCCGCTGCTTCGAGGTCAACCTGGTTGGTTCCGATGCAGAAGCAACCCACCACAAGCAGCTTGTGCGCTGCACGAAATACTTTGGCTGTGAGTTTGGTCTTGCTGCGAATGCCGATAGCGTGGTATTGGCCAATCTTTTCCACCAGCTCGTCCTCGCTCCAAGCCTTGTTGTGAAAGTCGACTTGGTAGCCCTGCTCGCGAAGCATCTTGACCGCGCCTTGACTCACGTTCTCCAGCAGCAAGATACGGATATCTCCGAGGTCAAACGGCGTCAGAAGCCTTGGCGCTGAGAGTGGCACGGAAGTGGACTGCGATCGTGCTCGCGGTGGCGAGAAAGACGTGGGTGGAGAAGACGAAGGGTGAATCAAGGTGCCGTTCGCAAGACGTTGGCCGCCAGCCTGGGCAGCCATCATGGCAGAAAAGGAGCCACTGTTTCCGGGTGGCGAGAAGCCAGCTCGATGGAAAGCCTGTCCGTGAGTGTCAGACATGTTGAGGTAATGGTGAGGAAGAGACTGATGATCCTACCAAAAAGCTACATCTAAATCCGACTTTCTTCTCAAAAATGACTCGAACAGGGCACACGTTCAACCTGTCACAAATTCCGAACAATCACAATATGTGAATCACGCCTTCGCCGATTATCGCACACGGTTTTTCTGATCTTCTGTATTCGAATCGGCCGATACGAATGAGTTTGATGTTTAACAACCACGAGCGTTACGCGTTAACGGCGTTACTCATGGTGTGGGAGTGGATACCTGTGAAAACTAAGGGCGACCACTACATCAATTCGGCTGCTGTATCTGTCTTAGAGGGTCCAGAAATTCGACTGAGTTCTCTCCCATGAAGTACAGCCCAGACCAGGATGTCACATGTCTTGGAAACAGCCCTCTGGCAATCATCGTGTTCGCAGGTTCATCCAACTCCCAGACAATGAAGCCGGAACCGCCTCCGCCCCTGGGTGGAAGCAGCGTCGTCTTGTAGTGCAGGGTCAACCAGAAGACTCGATCCTTGTAAGCGATTCGAATGAGCTTGTTGACCCTGGTCCAGAGCTTTCGGCCTCTTTCGGCGAAACGAGCTAGAGCTTCTGGAGGAATGTCGCTTCGTATCGTAGTTGTTGGCGAGGTGGAGGTCCATGCTTTCCTGTTGAAATTTTGCACCATCTTGTCGACCTCGGGGTCAGGCTCATAGCGGAATCTATCCGGCAGGGCAAGCACTTGCTGCGATTCTGGTAGGCCGGACCCAGGAGTGCTTACAAACTCGCGTGGTTTGTATTGCACCAAAGGCTTGTCACTGACGAGTATGTACACGCGCACATTCTCGCGCACGTATTCGGCTGATCTTTCCGGCGGCAAAATGAGATCCTGACGGTGTCTGAGCGGATAGAATCCTCTCGCAATCAACTTGTCTGGGAAAGCATTCGTCTGCTCCCATACAACAAATGTCCTATACGTCCATCCTTGTTCAAACGGCGCGTTCTTGTGGTACGTGATGAGAAAGTCTCTGTTGCTCTGGATCACTCGGTGGAGATGTCTCACGCCACGCATCCAGACTGAATCGGCAATGTCTTGAAAGTCGACGCTTCTGTCCGAGGCGAAATTCAGCGAGGTAGCTCGGCTGTCGCCCATCCACGCTCGCGCCAAAAGGTCGACAGATGGATCAAATATGACCTTGACAGTCCCCGGAACGTTGAGGGAATGAGTCAGCCTTGTGTCAGTGATCCGTGGCGTTTGTCCGCTTTTCTGAAGTGTATTGGGCGTGGCTTCGAAGTCATCTTGCATCAGTTGAGCAATTGTGTGTCCGCTATCCTTGTACCGTGGCGGGTTTTGGTCTGTCGTGACATGTGGCAAGTTGGCCGTATAATCGACGTTCCTCAAATTCTGTGAACTTTGCGGGATGTCGGATTGAGGAAGGCCATGATTTTGAGAAGAAGCATGGATGTATAGTTGTGGATCTACTCCAGGTTGTGCATTGCCATCCCAGGCAAGTTCTGGAGCTGAAGGGGTATTGAACATCCATCTGTGAATTGACTGCTCGGAGTGGATCGTTCCAGGTTGGATATGACTGTTTGACCACAAGCTGGACGCCTGCGATGCAAGAAGTTGAAGGAAACCTCCCGGCGGCGCGTGCACTGCTTGAGCGTCAAAGTCGTGCATGGAATTTTGATGCACGAGGTTGCGTTCATGCCCGATGCTCGCGGATATCTGCTGCTGCTGCTCGGCCTGGTTGGAGCTGCTAGGCCATATTTGTTGCAGTGAGGATTGACGGATGTCATCCGTAGAAAATGATCTTGAAGAGCTTGAATCATGGGGTACATGTCCGCTAGAAATATCCGTAGATGCTAAGTCTGGAATACTGCTGTGATCAGAGTAGATTGAGAAGGAAGAGAGCATATGGTCATCGTAATCTGGCAATGGTGACAGCTGATCCCAGAAATGCTCTTGTTGTTGCTGAGGAAAATGTTGATCAGCTGCGGCCTGATGAGACCTCATAGCACCTCTGACCACATCATCGAGAGTTCCGAACTCGCTTCCAAGGGGTCTTGCTATCACTTGAAAAACAAGAAGCCATAGTGGTATGACCACTCTTGCGAGAGTGCAACTGGTTCGGCCAAAGCTCTTCAGTAGGATGCGGCGCATCTTTGCTAGTCTGAGGAACGGCTTCTCCAAAACGAGCCCGGTCTATATACAGCATGTATGCTCTCATATGATTGGGGCGCAGATCTCATATTGAGCTTCAATAGTCACGGAAGGAACGTCAGACTCGGACAGCCTAAAAGAGCAGGCGCAGATCAATGTCGGGAATTGTACTTCATGAAAAGGAATCGTCGAGCTTCTGCAGCTACTCAGATGAGAAACATAACTAGCATAATTTGAGCGTGCTGGCCACACTACAGCTCTCGGCAGATGTTATGAGATACTCGGTAGAAGATGAGGTCAAGCTTCGCCCGATTCGGACGAGGAGGAAGGGACGTCAATCAGCGGATCTGCGGCTTGGTGTTGCAGCCCAGATTGTAAAATTTGCTGCTGCAAGTTTCGTAGATTATCGAGTTTCAGAAGACGCTGATTCGGGAAGACCGCGAGCTTGTAGCGAGGAAGATTGGCATCCATGCTTCTAATGCCTGCTTTGGTCACCTTGTACATGCACACAAGGTTAAGACTATATGTGTTCCACTTCCATGCAAACATGAGTCGAGTACCGGCTTGCTCGCCCACCCAAGAGTAGCGACTGGAAGGCGTTAGAAGATAAGTGGCGCCATCGTGCTCTGCTAGGTAGATACTCTGGGTCTCCCAAGCATTGAAAAACGTTTCACCGTGTCTCTGAAAAGCGGAGCTGACAGTCAGCGTCAGTGGATAAAAGTCAGGATATGGCCCGACCATTGCTTTGCTCTGCCGTTCGAAAGATTTAAGCATGTCTCTCATGCTGGTCTGATAGCTTGAGCTATACAGAAGATCATGGTTGGGTACGTCTGAGATGAATGTGGATGGCAAAACCTTCGGTTGGCTCATGTGTCGACTAGCAGAAGCTATTTCTTGCGCAGAGGGCATCAATGAGACCCAGTTCATTGCCTGCACCATCGCCGTAGCGTAAAGTGTTGCTGTACAGACGCTGAGGAAGAGTCTGACCAGGGACATCTGAATAGTGGTGTGTTGCAAACTAGCAGAATCGACTCTCGACGTCCTTTTTGGCTCAAGAGGGACGTAGTCCGTCGGCTTTCATGAGACTGTGGCAACAGGAAATCGTCTCCTCCAGATGAAACCCTGGATGTATATGACGAAGGTTCTACAAGTACCCTTCCGCGTCTTTCTCATAGTACCGTGTGCTGCTCATGTATAGATCGTATATTCGATATCACGCTTTGTTATCGTGAGGAGCTTTGCTGACCAGTACTCGACAAAGTAATAGATATATCTAGCCCAAGTGCATATCGTGAGAAATAAGCAGCAACAGGAAGCCTGAACAGAGCATTACCAGGTATACTAAACTGGTCCAAATGTTTAGAAAGTGAGACTTTCTCGCGGCACGAACACACGGTGTTGTTGTGTCTCGTCAAAGCGATACAATTCTCGAGAACGAGGTCCCGGAACTAGCACGAATTGATCAAGAGCTCCCAATTGGAGCATAGGATGAGGTGTCCAGCTCAAAGGGTTCACAGAAGCTGGACTATACATGGCTGCAGAAAGGATCAGCTGTGGGTCAGTCTGAAGTCCGTGGTCTTTCCTCCATACAAGGATGGCGCTGTTCGCTCCGCTACCCGTATAGGCTGTCCTTCTAGTGAAAAAGGTGTATGCTTGCTGCGTTTCAGGACCCACTTTCGTGAGATACACATTACCTCCGAGATGATAAAAGATTCTTTGTTGATTTTCCAGGTAAGCTGCAACGGCACGCCGGATTGTTCGGGAGTCGCCAAAATGCTGGAGAGCTGTCTCTATGTGGACAGCTGTTCGCAAGAGAGGCGTCTGACCAAGACGTGCAACAGCAAGATCCCACTCGGCTTGTTTGCCAAGCAGCACGTTGACAGTCGGTAGTCCCTCCAAGTGATGTCCATCTTCACTTCTGAGGTCCATCAGGGTACGTGGCACTGGATTACTCAAGGTTCGTAAAACTTGTTCCGAGTTGCCGATGAGCTGTTCGGCTATGGGAGTGAGAGCGCCATATGCATAAGTAGCGAGGATCACTAGGATAACAATTGTCAGCTTTGTCCAAATAGCTCTGCAAAGACAGGAGAAATGCATTCTGGGTGGCTTTCACAGAGAATTGTGTTGAGGGAAACATACCTGTGCTGGTCCTGTGATTTTATTGAAGATCTTCTTGAAAGCTCATTCCCTAGAGATGAAGAAATCACGGAGGACAATCGGATCGAATACCTTTGTGCTATGCCAATGAGCCTGTTGACGATCGACAGTGCAACACTTGCCCTTACCCTGGTCCCACCAACCTTCTTTCAATGGTATCGAGTCGTTTGTATGAAGACAAAAAGGTTATTGCAGAGTTGGTGGCTATGTGTACGCTTGGGCGTCTTCGTTTGTGACTCTTCGCCATCACGATGTGTTCCTACACTAGGCTCTTGCTTTTGTGTCTGCTTGTCGCTACAAATTGCTGCTTTTCCCTGCCACCTCCAGATGCGTTTGTGCTCAACTTCGGACCTGTGACTTTTACGTCGTCCGTTTACGATACAGCGAGCCAAGCCATACTGCTGAACACATACGACACAATCTCGAATCTACATGCTGCGCAAGCTGGTGTGTCACGCATAGCCCCCTATACACCTGCCCACATTGCAGATGACGTTTTGTCGAACATACAGACTCGAATGGACAACCATTTCGGCAGAGGACGTGCAATGCTTTACCAGCCTCCATTTCGAACGCCTGAGCATGGTCAAGTCTGGCTCAGTCTAGTCAAGACTAGCACAGCTTGGATTGATCTGGACGAAGGTCAAGCAGCGCCACCTTCTCTAGCGCTTGTTTGGCAATTCATCGACGGAAAGGTCAGCCTCAGAGGAGCGTTTGGGCTTAGCAAGACTTATGCCAACACTGTAAGAAGTAAAACGCCAGCCTGGAAGCCCGTGCACCATGCTGTTGGAGGCGTGCAAGGCTTCAGTCTCTTCCGCACCGTAGTCCCGCGCCGAGGTCATGGAGAACCCTCTATGGGACCCTCCTACATATGACGCTAAAGCTTGGTGTAGCCATGGCAAATGGTATTGATTATGTAACCGTGTGAGTTAGTTCTTTAGCAAAGCATTGACGACGTGGTGGACTCTGAGCTGACGAAGATCAGTGTACGTCTGACCGGTACCAAGGAAGTAGATGGGAAGACCGGTAGCGGATGTGGTGGTGAGGGCAGTGCCGACTTTGTCGTCGACCGTGTCCCACTTTGTCAAAAGACTGCCGTCAAGTCCTCGTGGGTTGCTAACGCCGCTGAAGTCCTTCATAGCGCCGTCAAATTTAGTGATTTGGTCGACAGCCTCGTTGCCGACGAGTGCCTCGCCGACAAAGATAATCTTATCCGGTCTGTTAACGGAGACGAGCTTTGCGAGGGCCCTCATTAGTGGTTCGTTGTCTTGCATGCGACCAGCAGTGTCGATCAGGACTACATCGAAACCTTCAGCTTTAGCGTAGGTGAGAGCATCTTTGGCAATGCCGGCGGCATCTTTACCATAGCCCCGCTCGTACAGCTCGATCCTGCCCTTTTGCTCTTCTAGCTGAATGCCGTCGACCTGAAGCTGCCCCAAGTTTCGCACGTGGACGCGAAGTTGTTCGACCGCACCAGCTCGGAACGTGTCACATGCTGCAATGAGGACTCTCATGCGATTTTGCAGAAGCCAAAAGCACACCTTGGCCAGGTTTGTTGATTTGCCGACGCCATTGACACCGACAAAGCAGATGGAGTAGGGATCCGGCTTGGCAGCAAGCTCCTTCTCCTTGGCGCTGGAGGCGAGCGCAAGTGATGATGCGGTGGCCGCTCGCTGTCGTTTTGTTGCGATCTCGAGCAGGATGTCGGTGCTGCTTTTTGGCGTCAGAATACGAGTGATGGCCTCTTCAAGCGCCTTTTTGACTTCGACTTTGACCGAGCCGAAATTGCCAAGACTCTTGCCAACCAGGTTACGCTCGACACTGTTGCAGAGGCGCTGCGCGACATCGGAGGCGACATTCTTGCTTTGCAAGTGTGACGCCATGGCTGACAAGGCAGGCGCCAGATCCTCTTTGGTGAGCGTTTTGGCACCCGTCAATCTTGAGAAGAAGGAAGCACCAGAAGACGACGCTGACCCAAATCGGGAGAGGAAGCCACCAGACTTAGCACCAGTTTCCTCTGACAGCTCATCATCGTCGTCGTCGTCATCCTCCTCGTCCTCAATCACATCTGCAATCTCGTAAACACCGTCGGAACGCTTCTTGCCCATGCTCTTCTCGTCAACCCAGCTTTCAAGATCAGCAGCTTCGTCGCGGTCCTGGTCTGAGCCTTTTGCTCCGCTAAAGTCGAGGGCTGCGACGTTCTGCGCGCTGACGCTTCGTGATCCGTCCCACTTTCGCATCTCTTTGGCCGCCTTGGTCTTCTTTCCTCCGGGTGATTCGGTACCACTAGCGTATCCAGGAGTTCCGGGAGCACTCCCAGGGTTAGAAGCAATGGCAGAAGAACTCTTTTTGCCGCGTACCACCTTTCGACCACCTGGACCAGCTTCCAATTTGAGACGAGTCTTCAGAGCTTCTACACTCTTAGCAATGTCGGAGTTGTCTTTTGTGTCCTTGACTGATGTAGGTGTGGCTTGACCATCTTCTTTGTCAGAGTCGACCACAGCTTGAGCTTGGTTGACGGCACTCTTCTTGTCGCCGAGGACGCCCTTACGTTTGTTCTGGGCTGCCTGCTTTTCAAGGTTTCGTAAAGTCTTGCCGAATATGTCGTCCCATTCTTTGAGCGCGGAGTTGAAGTCGTGCCGTGAGTCCGCTGTCAGCGCGGCTGTCTTTGCTGTGCCAGAGCTGACGGCACTTTTGGAGGACTGCACCAGTCTGCGTGTGAACGGAGCAAAAAGTTCGACAAACAGCGACTTGACTGTATCTAGCAGCTCATCTATATACGAGAGCTGGAGAATACGCTGATAGACCACAACAAAAGTAAGCTCGAGCTCGTTGGCGAAGGTCCATCGTAGTGTGTAGCCATCCTTGTCAAACTTTTCTTCGGCTGTGCGTTGCTCTAAGAAGGCCTGTTTGATGAGCGTGTTGACCGGATTAGCCGCCGAGTTGGCGCCTGTCAGAGCCGGACTGAATGTCCTTGACCAGAGAACAAGTCCGTTCTTGGTGAAGATGGTGAAGTGATCGAGCATTGGTGGATGTGGTCAGGGAAGGTAGGACGGGTATGTACGACAGGGAGTGGTTCGTCGTTCAATCCCGATCTGCGCCCGATGCGACCCTGCTCCACTTGGGTTTTTGGCTTGAATTTTTGAGCTTCTTTGCGCTTTTTGACACGGACAACAGGCAAGGAGGCATAGTCACAAGTACAATGGGACGATACGCTGTGCTGGTGTCTGGACCTGCCGGCTCGGGCAAGTCGACATTCTGCACAGCCCTCATAGCGCACGCCCAGTCCATCGGGCGCAACGTACACTTGTTCAACCTGGACCCAGCAGCCGAACGATTCGAGTACAAACCAAGCATCGACATCAAGGAACTGATCTCGCTGGAAGATGTTATGGAAGAGATGAATTTAGGCCCCAACGGAGGACTGATCTATTGCTTCGAGTATCTCTTGGATAATCTTGACTGGTTAGATGACGAAATGGGCGAATACAACGACGACTACATCATCATCGACTGTCCCGGTCAAATTGAATTGTACACACACTTCCCCATCATGTCTCGCTTGGTCAACATTCTATCAACACAGTACAACTTTCGGATCTGCGCAACGTACCTGCTAGAGTCTCAATTCATGGACGACAAGACCAAGTATTTCGCCGGCGTGCTTAGCGCAATGAGCGCCATGATCAACCTCGAAGTGCCACATCTCAATCTGTTGAGCAAGATGGATCTGGTCGAGAAGGGTGGCATCGGATCTGAAGTCAAGAAGGGTCGCAAGAGAGAGATGGAACGCTATCTCGATCCAGATCCATTGCTACTCATGGACGAGGTTAACTCGAGAACCAACCCCAAATTCCACACTTTGAATCAAGCACTGGTCCAACTAGTAAGTGAGAGACAGACCCCATCGATGGTGCCTTCATCAGCTGACGGAATTTACTTGCTCATAATAGATTGACGACTTCAGCATGGTGTCATTCATGCCGCTCGACGCTACGGACGAAGACTCGGTGGGCTCAATCTTGTCACATATTGACAACGCGGTACAATATGGCGAGGACGAAGAGCCCAAAGAACCCAAGGATCTTGTTGATGCAGATGGTGACATGGCTGATTAACGTAACGACTCTACTTGTACTTGTATTCATTAGGCCTGTGCAATGTATGCGGGGCGTATGAAGGCATGCTCCTTTTGTTGCATGCTGCAATCTTTGGCGTGTTAAGTTATGAAAATGGCTCAGTCAAAGATATCAAAGATCAAAGTGCAAAGTCACGTTGAGTCAACCGAATTTACGATTCACGAATTCGCGCACTTATTTTTGGAGCTCCACCTGTACGGCTGTACACCCTGCAGCAGCCAGCAGCCACTCCTCTCCACTCCGCCACCCTAAAACCCTTCTCCCTATCTTTCACGGTCAGAAACCAGTTCCTTACACCAGTGATGGCGCGCAAGGGCAATCAAAATGGCAAGGTTAAGCGACTGGCTGCCTTGTCCGTACTAACGCTCGCTGCAAGTGTACCGGCTGTTCACGCAGTCAGTGCGGCGCCGTCGGCGTCCTCATCGTCACAGGCGCGACCGACTCTGGACCCAACAAGTTCAATCTCGCAGGCGATACAGAAAGCAAACAATCCCTGGGCTTTCTCTCTGAAGGACAAGCTCTTCGGCAGTGTCGCCAACTTTCTACATTATGCGATCCCAGACCCCAGCTACTTCTCCTATGATTTGGACCAATTCGATGACATGCAAGACATAGATGGTCTGCCTGCGGAAAGCGCGATCGGAGACGGAGCCGGTGCAGGGCTCAATTGGGGCGGAAGCACTCTGGAAGTCGTACGATCGCAGGCCATCTTCTTGACTCGTGCAGCCGCCTTTGGTCCCCGCGTTGTAAACGATGAGGGTCTACGTGGCTTCCTCCAGCCCATCTCTGACTTTTACAAACTTCCCGAGACTTCTGACGTCCTACCAAGCCAGGCATGCCCCTATGAAGGCGGGCCCGGTTGGCGCAGCCAAAACTACCTGTCAAAGTACGACGAAGATGATCGACAGTTATACTCTCGACTTGGGCACCAGTCGCACCACGCAACTCCGGTGACGTGGACTCATACGTATAACGAATCTTTGCCCAAACCACCGAAGAATTGGATTGCACTGGTGGAGCGCGGTGGAGGCTGCGGATTCGCCGCCAAAGTGCGGGTAGCGCAGGATCTAGGTGCCATTGCCGTTGTCGTTGGAGATGCGTCTAATCCCAGCTGGCACGGCGGCAAGAACGGGGACCCCAACGAAGAAGGCGACCCAGGACTGAGCGGCAAACGACTTATCACCATGTTTGCTCCTGGCGACACGAGTGATGTCTTGATTCCATCCACTTTTGTCACTCGCCCGAGCTTCTTAGATCTCGAGAGATTGATCGAGGACACGGAGAAGGACGAGAAAGACTGGCAGAAGGAGCATTCGGATCAGAAGAAGCCAGACACCTCGCGCGGCCTGGAAATCGTCATTGGCAAAGATGATACCGTCTGGGAGTGGCCGCTGATTGACCTGGGTATCTTGTTGCTGCTTTTGCCCAGCTTCATGACTGTTTTTACCATCATCATCCATCGCTTCCGCATGATCCGACAGAGAAGAAAGGAGAGAGCTCCGCAACTGGTCGTCCTCAGCTTGCCGTGCCTCATATGGAGGAGCAATGGACAGCCATGGGAAAAGGTCGAAGGGTCGGATGCTGATCCAGGGCCGGGCAACGGCGGTACTTCGCAGGAAGCAGAGCAGATCGCCAACGGTCAAGTTGTGCGCTCTGACGATCTCGAGGCGGGTATGTCTGGCGAAAACATCCCTCTACTGGAAGAAGACGAAAATGGTGCAGGCCCTAGCAAAGTTGCGCCGTCCACTTCAACGCGCCTGCCTGCCTCCTTCCTCCCACCCGGCCGTACGTACTTCAGCACAGATGAATGTGCGATCTGTTTGAGCGACTTTGTCGACGGCGATCGTGTGCGCATTTTGCCGTGCGGTCATATTTTCCACCGTCAGGAGATCGATGACTGGCTTGTTCGCGTCAAGAAGCTCTGTCCGATCTGCAAGCGCGACATCACAGTGCCCATCCCACCGACGCTTCCCTTTGCTACTTCTTCCACTACTGCTGCTCCGGCTGAAATGCCAACAGCTCAGTCAAGCACTAGCATCGCCACTGTGGCAGCAAACGAAAGCATCGATCTCACACAGCATCTCTCGCAAGACGATGAAGATACGCCACTCTTATCTAGCGGTCGACAGGTCTGACCGCTCTCATACTCGTCTTGTCTCAATGCTATTGTTTCAACCAACTGTCTCTCGGTAATTTTTGTTTCTGGGATGTTTGTATTCATACGATGAACGTGGCATGTGTCGTTGACTAGAGGAGAGTCTCGAGGACTTGGAGGACCGTGTCTCCGACTAGTTTGCTTTTGGCCGAGCCGCCAAGGTCGGCGGTTCGAAGGCCGTGACCGCCAATATCCTGGGCGTCGAGGGTCTTGCGAACGGCGTCTTCGACTTTTTGCGCAGCGAGGGGCTGGTTGAGCGAGTATCGAAGGAGCATGGCGGCCGACAAGATAGTTCCTACAGGGTTGGCGATACCCTGGCCTGCAATGTCGGGTGCCGAACCGTGGATCGGCTCGTACAGGCCGTTGCATTTGCCCTTGCCATCTGGCAGACCTGAAAGCGACGCCGAGGGAAGCAGACCGAGAGCGCCTGGGATGACCGACGACTCGTCGGAAAGGATATCGCCAAACATGTTTTCTGTCAGAATCACACCGTTAAGCTTGCGCGGGTTGGAGACCATGACCATGGATGCCGAGTCGACAAGACTGTGGTCGACAGTGACGCCGTGGGATGCGAATTGCTCATCGACAGTGGTCTGCACGACTTTGCGCCAGAGTCGCGAGGTGGCAAGCACATTAGCCTTGTCAATCGAGTGCAGTGGAGCAGGGGGACTGGTCTGCATGGCTAGGTAGGCTGCCAATTTGGTGATTCGCTCGACGTCGTGCTTGTTGTACACCATTGTGTCGAACGCAGCGCCATCGCCAGAGGGATCGTCCAGGTCGGCTTCTTGTCGGTCGCCAAAGTACAGACCCTTGACGAGTTCTCGGACTACGATGAAAGACACTCCGCTGGCAATCTCGGGCTTGAGCGGGGAGTGAGAGAGCAGGGACTCAGAAGGGAACAGGCAGGGTCGGATGTTTGCGTACAGGTCCAGCTCCTTGCGAAGAGCCAGCAGACCCTGTTCCGGTCGTACCTTGCCAACACCCCATTTGGGTCCACCAACGGATCCCATCAGGATGGCGTCGGCATTCTTGCATGCCTCGAGAGTGTCATCCGGCAGAGGCTTACCGGCGCTGTCGATAGCGCACCCGCCAAAGTCATAGGACTTGAGCGAGATGCTGAACTCGCTCGACTTGTCCGAGATCAAGTTGAGTACCCGAGTGGCTTGCTCAACCACTTCGGGACCGATTCCGTCACCGGGTAGCACGACTACGTTGTACACATGTTTGCTCATTTTGGTGGTATGAAGGCAAATGAGCAACGAGTCACCCGGTGCGGACAGATCAGACAGATCTTCCAACCGCACGGGAAAACCGGGCAATGTGAATGTGAATTGGGCAACGTGAATTGCCCAAAAGATTGATAGAATTGGCCTAACATTGTATAAACAAATAATGACGTCGAGTTCGCTGCGACTATCACCGCTGCCTCCTCTTACTTCTTGCATTGGCCTGAGACGCCAGACGCTGTTCGAAGCTGTCGTCTTTAAGCGTTGTCTTTGGATTGGTGTTCGCTGGTCTGCTGCTCCTCTTGCTCACGTCATCGGCGCCTGCCAAGAAGCAACACGAGATGTCTTCAGCCGCGAAAAAGGAAGCTACGCTAAAGTCGTTTCGCAACATTACCAATGCGACGCCCCAGGATGCCCATCGCATTCTCAAAGCTCACGGATATCGGCTAGAACCAGCTACCAATGCTTTCTTCTCCGACGAACAGGCGCAACTGAATGCCAGCTCAGCAGCATCCAAGAGCAGCACACAGGATCGGAAGTCTGAAAAGGAGTCACGAGATCGACTCAATGCTTTGTTTGACCAGTTTAAGGATGATGACGAGGACCAAATCACCATCGATGGCGCGCTGAAAATGTGCGAAGCGCTCGAGATCAGTCCAGAAGATGTCGTCTTCTTGCCCTTGTCGTTCTACCTCAAAAGTCCGTCCATCGGCACTTTCACCCGCCTGGACTATGTTCAAGGCTGGAAGACACTCGACCAGTCCGACACCCTCGAGAAGCAGAAGAGCACGCTCAACACGCTTCGACAGGAGCTACGGGACAACAGAGCAATTCGACTAGACCGTGTCGCCGAAGATCAAAAAGCAAGTCAAGCTTCCGGCACAAAAGGGAAGGGACTGTACGAGCGTGTCTACGACTACACCTACAGCTTTGCCCGTCAAGAAGGCCAAAAGAGTCTTGGTAAGTAGCCTTGCAACATGCCTTTGTATCTTCTCAGCGAGCTAAGGCACTTGTGTTTGGACAGCTCTGGACAGTGCACTGGCATTTTGGGACTTGATCATTCCCGCATCCCCTACATTTGCTCGTGACGGCAGCTCAGGCACTTTCACAGCAGCTCAACTCGAGCTGTGGAAATCATTCTTGCAGTCTGAAACTTCCAACCGCGCCATCAGCAAAGATACATGGACCCAGTTCCTCGACTTTACCAAAGAGATTGATCCACACTTCTCCAATCACGACTTTGACGGTAAGCATCTGCGGCGCTCCTCTTTGCAAGCCCGTTACTGACATATTCCGCAATTTTTGTACAGCTGCATGGCCATCGGTGATAGACGACTTCGTAACCTGGGCAAAACAGCGTACCACGAACGCTGACGGCATGGACACCAGCTGAAAGCATTAGAATCATGAAAGAAATCAATAATGCATTGTATGCTGCGGCACTACGATTCTACAGTACAGTTTGTGCGGGCGCCTTCGGATCAGACGTCATTACGTCGTACGAAGGGAACACCAAGGCCGGAGAGGAGGATCCGAGCGTTTCTTGTGGCGTGCTTGCCACGCAAATTGGTGATACAGTCGACCTGGAAACCGAGTGGTCTGTTTGGGTACTGATCCTGGTTCACTTCAATCTGAGGGAATAGCGGAACAGCGTCTGGGACAAAGCCTAAGGAGACGACACCCGAATGCTCCGAGGGCGATGACAATAGTTGTGATGGGGGAGGCAGAGTGAAACCGGTAAAGCTTCTCAAGCGCGGTAGGACAAATGTGACGAGCGTTTCGAGGAAATCATGAGCAAGCGGACCTGGAAGCACGGCTTTGACGCCGATCGCCATACCGGCACGCAACTTGAACTTAGCAGCTCCCCCCTTGGAGCGAATGACCTCGACGTAGCCTCTGTTGGTATACGATCGGGGCGAGGCGGCATGAATGAGAGCAACAGCCGGATCCGCAAAGCTACCTTTGACAGACAGGCCTGTAATTGCCTGGAATTGCGCCAAAAGTGGTACGAGTGCGTTTTTGTTGCCAATGGCGTCTCGCGAGAAGCTGGTGAGCACGATCCGCTCCAACCGTGGCAAGCCTTGTAATGTCTTGCCCTCATGAATAGGCTTGGCGGCCTGCTTCGTGGGACGTGTACCCTTTGATGGTCTTTTAGGTCTGTTCACGGAGTAGGGACTTGTCGGGTCCCATTCACGCTCTTTCGAATTACGTGCGAGTATGTCGTCCAGGGGGGATGATGTAGAGTCTTTGAGATTAAGTCCAGGATTGTAGGTCATGTAGAGAAGGTCGGTTGACAGAGTTCGATAGAACTCTTGATTGCGATTGAGCTGTCTGGGTCCAATGACGACGGGATACTCACGCAGTCGCATTCTCGATGAGGGGGGTTGATTGGGCAATGGCCCGTTTGTTTTCCCAATCCTCTTGGTCGAAGCATGTCTGGTGGAGCGCACGACGGAAGAGGTCGACGCGGATGCTGTCGGTCTGCGAGCCGCAGAAACCACCGTCGCAGAGTGTCGCAGCATCGTTGACGAACCAGATGGCTGACGGAAGATGTTGCGAGAAGCACGAACGGCGATATTTTTCTCTTTTCTTCCTACGCCTTTTGCAGGTCGTGTGACAATTTATCGTACGAGTCACTTGATTCTCACTTTGACGTTTCGCTCAACTCTGCCATCGCTCTCTGACCACCACAGACATCTCGCACAATCATGGCAGAGGTCAATACAGCCTCAGCAGCGTCGCCATCACCAGCAGCAGTTGGCGTCGCTGAGCCATTTGACCTCATCAGACTCAGTATCTCGGAACGTGTCTATGTAAAACTACGCGGCGACCGCGAACTTCGGGGCACTCTCCATGTACGTACGCACATCTCTTGCATCAACCTACACTGTACTGACGACAATCTGCTGTTCCATTAGGCGTATGATGGTCACATGAATCTCATTCTGGGGGATGTGGAAGAAACCATTTACGTTGTAGATGTGAACGAAGAAACTGGCAAGGAAAGCGTCAGGGTATGTCCTTCCGCGCTTGTCAGCCCACTGTTCCAGTCTTGCTAATCATACATGTGTTGCACAGCTTGTAAAGAGACAGAGTGAGATGCTGTTTGTTCGTGGCGACAGTGTAATCCTGGTAAGTTGCTCGCAAGTTCCCTCATTTCCGTCTTTTACTTGCTCACACCAAATAATGGTCCCGTACACTAGGTATCCCCACCATCAAGAGTATGAAGGACATTTCCCAACCTCAATTGCAATTATTGAAAACGGGCTCATTGGCCAGAAGCACAGTGTCACGGAATGAAGGCAGAGGCAGGCGGAAGGCATTGGCTGGGCGAGAGGAGTACGGCAGATGTCTTCGCGTAATGTCTACATACGTAACATATAGACTCGATGCAGGCATCGAGCCTGGGAAAGGACCGGGAGCTATACATTATAAAAGGTATGGCACGCAAGCACAGTAAAGAGGAGGGACAGAATTTGAGTAATGAAAGAATGTGCAGTCTTGCGCCATCTCTAAGCCTTTTATGGGACAAGGGGCCTACATGCACGCCGGAAGAGGAAGGGGCTCGAGGAGTGGAGGGAGACGATCGTGCGTCTCGCACGATCTGGACTGGGACACACAAGAGCTGTCTACCGGGATCACCACACGAAGAGCTGGAATAAATTGTCCTAGATTTGACAGGAGAAGAAAGAGATACGAGTACAGAGATATGCAGATGCAAGTAACGTGCGGAAGGTCGGGGATGCGAGGAGTGTTAACGGCGCCTCGCCGCGCTTCATCAAATCCAGGTATATTGTGGGCCAAAGAACAAGAGGGCAGTGTTAAGAGCGGCCCTACGCGCTTGTTGTGCAAGGATCGAGACGGAAGAAAGGGGGCAGTGTTAAGTGCGGCCCCCACGCGCAATGGAACAAGTACATGAGAGAAAATGCTGATGCGGATATGGAGCTGGTCGGGTATAGAGAAGCGGAACTTCTTCTTACTCCAGGTTGGATGGGTAAATGTGAGTGGCAGGATCAATGGTCGTCTCCTTGATCGTTCGTGCAGACACAAAGCGGTAGAAGATCGAAATGGAACCAGCCTTGTCGTTGGTGCCTGAAGCTCGCGCACCTCCGAATGGTTGCTGACCAACAACAGCACCTGTGCACTTGTCGTTGTAGTACATCATACCGGAAGCATTTCGCAGCAAGTTGCTGGCCTTGATCAGAGCGTATCGGTCGGCCGAGAAGATGGAGCCAGTCAGAGCGTACTCGGTGGTAGAGTCAATCAGCTCGCAGGTCTTTTCGAACTCGTCATCGGGATAAGCGTAAACAGTGATGACAGGACCAAAGATTTCGTTGACCATGGTCACCGACTTGGGGTCCTTGGTCTCGATGACAGTGGGCTGCACATACCAGCCTTTGGAATCATCGCCCTGACCGCCACAGAGCACCTCGCCGCCTTCCTTCTTGGCAGCCTCGATGAGACCAATGATCTTCTCGAAAGAGTGCTTGGCAATAACAGGACCACAGAAGTGCTTGAACTCCTGGACGGGACCGACCGAGATCTCGGCAATCTGCTTGAGCAGCTTCTCCTTGAATTCGCCAGCCCACATTGATTTGGGCACATAAAGACGGGAAAGAGCCGAGCACTTCTGGCCCTGGTACTCGAAAGCGGCACGGATGGACTGCGTGACAGCAGCATCAACATTGGCTGACTTGTGCACCATGTGGAAATTCTTGCCACCAGTCTCACCGACAATACGGGGGTAACCGCGGTATTTGTCAAGGTTGTTGCCGATCTGCTTCCAGAGCTGTCGGAAGACATGTGTCGAGCCTGTAAAGTGTAGACCAGCAAATTCTCGGTGGTTGATGGCGGCTCCTACGATTTCCTCAGCAGGTCCAGGCACGAATTGAATGACACCGTCGGGCAGACCTGCTTCGCGCAGGATTTCGTAAACAACATAGTTGGAGTAGATGGCCATGGGCGATGGCTTCCAGACTACGACATTGCCGACCATGGCCGGAGCGCAGATCAGGTTGCCAGCAGCAATGGCAAGGAAGTTGAAGGGTGACACGGCCAGGACGAAACCTTCCAAGGGCCTGTACTCGGTTCGATTCCATGTGTTGGCAGAGCACTCGGGTGGCTGCGTAGAGTAGAGCTCTTGGATGTACTTGGCACTGAAGCGGTAGAAGTCGCAGATTTCCGCAGCGGCGTCAATCTCGGCCTGCCAAACATTCTTGCCTTGACCCAACATGGTTGCAGCGAGAACCTTGTAGCGGTACTTGGACGCAATCAGATCTGCTGCCTTGAGGAAGATGGCAGCACGGTCGTTCCATGGCATGTTTTCCCATGCCTTCTTGGCCTCTAGCGCGCCCTGTACCGCCTTCTCAACGAGCGCAGCGTCGGCCTCGTGGTAGTTGCACAGAGTCTGGGCATGGTTCGAGGGGTTGGGCTGCTTGCTGACCTTGCCAGTCTTGATCTTTTCGCCGTTGATGACCACGGGCACGTCAAAGGGTCCGGCAGCGATCATCTCGTCGACGGCCTGCTGAAGCTTGACGCGGTCCTCGCTTTTGGGCTCGTAGTTCCGCATTGGCTCATTCTTGATGGGCGGGAGCGAGAAAAGCCCCATCTGGGGAGCCTGTGGAACAGCAGCCATTGTGAAGGAGTCGCAAGAGAAGAGAGAGGGTAGAGGTGAGGGGAAACGCGGATGTCGAGCGGCCGAAGTGGGCTTTATATAAAAAAAGCGCGATTTTCCTCGAAGGCGAGTCAGGTGCACGAGCAGGAAACTCTGATTTCTAGCTCAGTCTACAAAGCTCCGGTCAATTTGCCGTTTATCAATTTACTGAATTCACCCTAGGGAGCAGCGGGTCTTTGCAATTCGACTGGCTAGTGCAACGTGCTTTTACTGCGGTAATGATTGACGATACGCTGCGAGGCAGTCAGTGTTGTCTTAGTAGTACTCAGCGCTGGACCTGCCTCAGATTGAATGGTCATAAGGGGACTGCGACCTAAGAAAGTAAATCTTCGTCGACTTTTGGCCGATATCTTGTTAGGGTGTGGCGTTGATTGTGCCGCCGGCGAAGGCAGGCCGTCTTCATCTGTCGTGTCTGACAGCACAGACTCAGCGTCCTGCGCGTCTCGAGCAAAGCCAGGCCGAGGCATTGCTTGCATCATTTCCTCTCGGTCTTGAAGCTCCCTTTGTTTCTTCTCAAAGACGTCACGTAGAGGATGTGAGGAAGCCTCGAACTCAGCTGTGATGTTATCAGCCCCGCCTCGAGCTGCAATGACCGCGACGAGACTGGCAGCGACAAGGTCGCAATTCATGGGACTTGAGTCAAGTGAGCCCTGAGCTTCGTGATTGGGATCGTGGCAGATAAGACAACCGATCTGTACGCCAGCATCAGACAGTGCCATGTTTGTTGAAGTTTTGCTCCCTGGCACCACTTTTTTGTATTCTGCAACTTTGCGATGGTCAAAGGCACGATACAGAGCGAGCTCACTCTTGCTCATCTTCCAGACGTACCGACCTCCGCCCTTGACAATTATGCTCCACTCGTGCTTGAACAGACGATAGCTGCCATGCATCGTGGCCTGAATTTCAGCTCCGTAGCGAAAGTCATAGCAATTCCTGAGCGACTCCTGGCGCACTTCCCAAGCGTGTCGCTTGTGTCGCATCGTGAAAAGCCCTTCTTTCTTGCAGACGTCATCTGATCTTGTTAAGACGGCTTTCCATCCAACGAGCTGTTTGGGCACTCGAATCTGTGTTGATGGTCCAGCGGACGTGCCACTCGGGCAGAGATGGTAGCCAGGCAGTCTCTTGTCCTCGAAGATGGCAAATATTGCCACACTATCTCCAGAATAGTCAGGCTGGGAGCTATTTGCGGCATTGACTTGTGGTTCAGCCACACCTGGCTGGACCAGAAGCTGTGCCACAACGTTTTCGGCCAGTCTTCGATCCTTTGACTTGTCGGAAGACGGTCGTTGAAGAAGCAACGACGACGAATGTTCCTGTTGATGCTCTTCGTACGAGGATGGCACTGACTGCGAGCTCGCAGGGTTTAGTTCTGCCCCGTCTTGGTCACAGCTCTGTGAAGTAGGGGAATTAACCGGTCGCGCAGGGTCGGACAGCGTCGGCTGTTGCGAGTCTGCGACTTCTAACGTCGGCTCTGCCGGCAGAGTCTCTTGCGTTTGTGGCTCAAAGGTAAGTCCGCTCCTGTCTAGCCAGGGAAAGTATTGCGAGAGCTCCGCGTTCTCGAAGACTGTGGACGTGGTAAGCTCAAGTTGTATGCGAGGTGGTTCAGGCAAGGCCGATTGGCGCTGTTGCCCTTCGGACATGATGTCGACCAGCGACAAACTTGTGAAGGATTGATGGTAAGGACGAAGCAGGCATGGTCAAGGAGCCTGGCCATAAGAACACGTAGCATCAAGCTCGGCGCACGAAGACCTTCATTTCGCCGACGAGTGCAAGCTCCAACAAAAGAGTGTGGCCATGCAGAACAGCAACGACAAATATGCAGGGTCTGTTCACACTTCACAGCCACAAAAAAGAACCACACGCATGCCACGACTTTGACCGAGTTAGAATATTGCCGTCGAAACAATGAACATGAATGCGAGAAGGGGATTGCAAATGATACAAGTGAGGTGTGGTTTAGCGGGAGCGTGAAGTGCCCTTGCCCTGCTTGCCGGCAAAGAGCCACTTGGGCTTGGTTTCGCGGATCATTCGGTCCGACTCGCCAGCTTTTGCATGCATGTTGCCTGCTCGCAAGCTGAGCTCGCGCAGCTGTCTCGCTTTCTCCAACTGAGCCGAGTTCTTGAGACCCATAATTTGCCGGTCGGATGCAGAGATACGTGCTGGGCCTGCTCGAGCACTGATGTGACCACCGGACTTGTTGGTCAGAGCTGTTGTCGACGAACGCAGGCGTGCGCTGACATTGCTGCGTCGGGCCTTTGCAGGTGACTCTTCCTCTTCGACTTCCATGTCTTCGGCATCATCATCGGAGTCTGCATCCATCTCCTCCTCATCTTGATCGTCATCAGCATCGTCGCCTGATCGTTTGCGCTTGCCTGTGAGACCCTTGGCTTTAGCCAGCATCTCTGCTCGTGCTGTGACACTGCTTGGGTCGACTCCGATCTCACGCATTCTCTCGGCCATCTGCGAGAGGGTGCGTGTCTGATTTTTGCGGGGCACACGTGCTTGGTTCTTGATCATGTTGCGGTCCTGCGACAAGATTTTGGCCTTTTGTTGACGCTCACGGATGGAAGCGGCAGCAGCTCGGATGGCTGCCTCCTCTTCATCGACCATGGATTCTTCATCTCCGCTGTCGCCGTAGAAGCCTTCAGCTTCGAGCTTCTCCTCCTCTCGCTCTAATGCGTCAAGCTTGTCGAGAATATCCGGATCGACAAAGTCGGCAATGTTCTTGCCCTCGTAGATCTCTGGAATGTGATCATACTTCCAGTCGTCATTGGCCAGCATGTAATCGCGCTTGACGTCAATGTTGAAAACACCAGCACCTCCGTTTTCCTCTTGCTCGTCTCGTAATGTTCTTGGGCGATCGGGATCGTTTGAGTCGTACTTCTTCTTGGTTCCGTTGGCTACTGCCTCTGGGATGAAAGCTTCTCTTGAGACGTTGTCTCGTGACTGTGGCTGAGAGACGTGCAGACGGTTGAGAACGGTGTTGATTTTGCTGCCCTTCATCTTTGTTTCGATACGCGAAGCAAGCAGAACGTCACATGCGAGGTTGCGTGCTTCCATGACGCCTTCATCGGTATAGGTACTGAGCTCGGTAAGCTTGATCTTGCCGTCAGACTCGTCAATGATGCTCTGGACTAAAGCGGCTCGCTCGGGCTCAAGGTCACTGAGCCTCTTGGCGTCGATCTTGTTGATTGCGAGAAGGCAAGGCTTGTTGGCAAACAGAGGCTTGATGCTGTTGAACAGTTGCACTTGAGCCTCGATAGTGTATCCACACTGCTCCGAAAGGTCCATAAAGTAGAGCACAGCGGCGCGCAGATGGGCGAGAGCTGTGATGGACTGCATTTCGATCGTGTTCATCTCCTCGAGCGGGTGATCAAGGATACCGGGGGTGTCAATGACCTGCCATCGGAGATATTTGTAGTCCATGTGTCCCACAAAGAGGGACTTGGTGGTGAAAGCATATGGTTTGACGTCGACATCGGCTCGACTGACTTTGTTGACAAAGCTTGACTTGCCCACGTTGGGGTAGCCACAGATGAGCAAAGTACGCGTGTTCGGGTCAATGGGCGGCAAACGCGACATGTGTTGACGAACCTGTTCGAGGTAGGCCAGAGGATCCTTTTGACGCTTCATGATGGTTGCCATTCGACCAAGACCAGCTCGCTTGAGCTGTTTGCATCGATACAGACTGTCACCAAACTTGATGAGGCGAATGTAGTCTTTGGACACTTGTTCGATGAGATGCTTGGCAGTGTTGAGCTGGCCAAGTGCGAGCTTGTAGTGGTTCTTGTCATACAGCACATTGAGCAGAGAAGAGACAAAGGGATGCAAGT
Organism: Farysia itapuensis; assembly: GCA_023212645.1. Taxonomy (NCBI): domain Eukaryota; kingdom Fungi; phylum Basidiomycota; class Ustilaginomycetes; order Ustilaginales; family Ustilaginaceae; genus Farysia; species Farysia itapuensis. The sequence goes on along the minus strand of JALBYC010000005.1, from coordinate 326,117 downwards.
TGTCCATGATGGGGAATTCGCGGAGGATCGCTTCCAACTTCTCTGCAAAGGCATCTTTGGTGAACATGACCTTGCGCATGTAGAACGACCTGATACGGGTGATTTTCCAGCCAGGGTGCACTACTGTGGGTGTCTTGCGCTGTGTCTTGGACAGAACGATGTCCAAGAAGTCGGTTGCCGTGGGCACCGGCGCTATTTGAGTTTTGAGCGTCGCCATCTTTGCAACAGCGAGGGATGATGGAGGTGAACAAGTCTTCCTTCTGCCACTTTTGGCCGTTTCCACCTTTTTGAAAATTTCGCCTCTCTGACCAAAAAAAATCCCGGCTTTGATTTCACGGCACTCGGAACACGAACCCCTTCACACAGGCTCTCGCACGACACGGCCTTCCTCTTCTCATTCAGATTGAGGGTGATGATCACTTTTGGCGCCTGACAGAGCTAAGCGCTGGCCTTCCCTGCTTCTGATGCTCTCCGCAACAAGCTATGAACAGCAGGCGTGTCTGGAAGCCGAGCACGGTGGTGCAATTGTGCAATTGTGTCGATGTGTGGTGTTAAATCTCGTTTCTCCGAAGCGAGGGTCAAAACAAAAAAAAAGTTCAGAGTGATGTGGGAAAAAAAATCCAGCTAGCGCTCAGCCGAGAGAGGCGGGCAGCGCATTGGAGCAGTGCGCTGTAAATCGCTGTCCATCCAATTGCGTTCAACGCGGATTAATGCGCAACTTCTTCCTTTCCACTATACCTCAGCAGCCTCCCCCATATCTCTCAGTCCCTCTCTCCATCTGACGTACACCTCTTCTTGAAACACGGATCAAGAAAGCAGCACGTTGGCCCACTTCTTCCCCTCACCCTCCCGGAACATGATCAACGACACTCACCGCTCTCTACCTCTGCTGCCAAACTCTTCTCATACACTTGGATCTTTCTACCAGAATAACCCTTCAGCCCATTCCTGACTCAACTCTACCACCAAAGCGTGCGTCCGCTTGCTCAACGCAAGAAACGTCTTCACCCACCTCGCACACAAACCCCCTTCATGTCTCGACAATTGACTGCAGACCATTGTAAGTTTGATGATGCGATTGATAACACGTCGGCGTCAGCAGCGGTGCTAATGTCGTCCCCATCTCTCTAGCACGCTCGGCCCGCAGATCAGAGCCAAGCTATCGCAAGAGCATTCAGGCCAAGCTCCAGACCACTCCCACCAGGCTCAGCCCCTACAGCCGACCAGCATCTCATCGAACCCGTGCAGCTTCTCGGCAAACACTGAGCGTCAGCGGTTCTCCCCGCACGCTCTTTGCAACCGACGACGAGAGCTCGGACGACGATCTCGCATCGAAACACATCCCGGGCATCAAGCTCCCTGTCCCCACCCTGGCCATGACCACGCGGAAGTCCCCTCGTGGCCAAAATGGCAAAAAGGGCGTCAAGAGCAACACCAACACAAAGAAAGAACGCACGCGAGGCGAACGCAAGGCTTCTGTCCGCAAGGAACGATTCGAGGAGCTCGAATCTGATTCTGATTTGACTGATGTTCCAAGCGAAGATGACGAGGCTGGTCCATCCAACAGCAGACTCGACAAGGGCAAAGCAAAGAGCTCTGACAGCCTTGACTCAGACTCTGACACAGACATGGAACGCAAGCTGGCCGAAGCTGGTGATGGCGAATCCCTGCTAGGAAGCGGTCTCTCTGGCGATGACACTGAAGAGGAAGAAGAGCGCTACATCATTCAGGACGCAACAAATCGCGATTCCAAAACTCGGTCTCGTCACCGCGATTCGTCCGATCGCAAGCGTCACGGTGATGAACGTGACTGGGCTAGTAGAAATGACACCGAGCACCGAGCTCGCTCCATTGCGATAAGACCGGCTCAACGCGATGGCAATCAGTATGCTGCAGGCAATTCGGACGAACAAGACATCGATCAGGAACTGCTTTCACTCAGCCCCAACTCACGTCGCATGTTTGGGCTTCCCGTCATAGATGATGAGATTTTCGAAGAGCAGGATGCCTTCAACTCATCTTCCGAACCTTCATTTACCGACTTTTTCGAATCTTCTACCAACTCGGATTCCGAAGAACTCGATGCTATCCTTGGCGATGTCGAAGACGATGATGACGAGTTCACCACAGACTCTGACGAAGACCATGATATCAGCGACCTTGAAGATGGCGTCCTTGATGCACCTCTTATCGCACATCTTGGTCGAACGCAAGCTGCAGGCGGCGATGACGCCGACAGCGTCAACATCGATCCCGTCGAGCTCAGACCTGACATGCCTCTCCTTGTTATCGAGGATCTAGACGGCCGTCTCATATATGCTCGCGCCGGTGATGGTGAGGCAGTATTCGGCTCTGATGGAGAATTCGAATTCGTCGGCGACAGTGACGACGACAGCGCTGATTGGGAATTTGATGGCGGCGGCAACCGTCTCTTACCTGGTTCTAATCCTACCCTTGGTATCGGCGATGATGATGGCGATACCACAGATGAACTGCCGGACGAAGACATGCCTTACCCAAGGCTGTTGGTTGGTTCCGTTGCACCTCATGGTGGTCGAAATGCACGAAGAGCTCGCGCAATGGCGGCTCAGTCTCGACGTCTGTCTCCAGCCGTAACAAGTGCTCTGCCATCGCCTTCTATCGCTCATGGCGATCAGCCATTGTTTGATGCCCCAGATGCTGTCACTTCCACCAAACAGGTCACCAGCCACAATGGATCCCGCGAGTCCCCGAATTCAACCGATGAAATCAACACAAGTGGCGAAGTCGGGATCACCATCTCGACCGAGGATCTGGCCCGCGATCCCGAAGGTACACTCAAAGCAGCCGCCGCTGCGCTCGGTGTCACAATTGAAGAAGCTGCTTCCCTCGTCGCGGGGGTTCAGATTCCCGGCGCCGTTCAACCGATCAACGATGGCAATGCATCCAACAACGGAAAGGCGTCGACAGATACTGGCTCAACCGCTGCCGACGCTCAACGTGGAAGCAACATGTCCAAACCACCGATGGGAAGCTTCATGCCTACCTCAGCAAAATCGGTTCACCGCGCCGTTATTGATGGCTCTAGCAAAGCGCCATCGCCCTTCTCTGGAAAGCGGAGCTTGGAACGCAAAGGTCTGGCAAAGAAGCGAAACGCTGGTCGACGAAGCTCGCTCATGCAAGGCTTGAACTCCAAACGTCTTCGAAGATTCTCTTCGACAAACGACGCAGGCTCGGCACTTGACGAGTTCAGTGAAATTGCTCCATCGTCACCCGAACACGTCCAAGTGGACCCTATGGATTTAGACGACGTGGTCGATGCCGACATGTTCTGGCGTGGCACTGCTTCTAAATCGCCGTCGCCCGAAGTGGTAGGCATGGCGAGTGATTTGGAGCTTGAGTCTTTCAAGAGAAGGGACTCGACTCGAGGCAAGAGAAGGTCTTCGATCTCTACGCCCGGCGCTGCTACCCCTCCGGGTCTCAATCTGAACGCCTTTGCACGATGGCACAAAGTGCCTATGGGATCTTTCCGAGACTCGCAAGCTTCGCCTGCCCAGCCGCAAAATGCATTCCAGCAGAAGCAGCCGCTGGGTACCTACTTACTCACTCGATCGCAAGGCTCTTCGGCAAACAAACGCACCAGCTCGCCCTTCCGCTCCAGCTCAAATGCAGTGCGACATCCGGAGATGTTTTCCATCAGTCCTTTGCGCCCGAGCCATACAGAAGGCGAAGCGGAGCTGACTCTAGGAGGCGAAGGTGGCCCGCGCACGAGATCGTTCATCATCTCGCCCGTTCTGTTTCCTACGCGTGGTGGAGAAGTTCCACCAGCGTCGTCAGCAAGCAGATTGGCCACCCTTCCGTCTCTAGGTCAGATCACTGGTCTCCACTCCAAGGCCGAGACTGGCAGCGTTGCATCGAACAGTGCTGGGCCTGGTCGCATTACACGTCGAGAAAAGCGAGAGCGACGGGCTCGACGAGCTGCCATGTCTGCCTCCGGTCAAGTAACTGGATCAACCCCGACAGACATTAGCGAGGCCCGTGAACCTTCAAGGTCGCCGCTACCCACTACTCCTCAGTTGCAGACATCCAGCCTTGTCTCACTAGTCCACGACGACAGTGACTCGCCGGCGACGGCACTTCCACGAATGCGCATCACGGATGCCACGCCCACTCCTCGTGGTTCTCCTGGTCCAGGTCCCAATGGTTCTCCGATGGCCGGCAAAGACTTGCTGCAAGGGAGATCAGACGGCCAGTCTAAGCTCTCTCGCACATCTGACTCCGATATGAACGAGTCAACTGCAACAGAGTATCAGCAGATGTCTGATGACCTGCCAGAGCCGCCCTCAATCGACGGTAACATGTCCAGCGGTATCAACAACTCTGACAGTACCTCCACAGAAGTGCCAGGGGGCCTGCCCTCATCGGTCTGCAAAGCACCCTTACATTCGCCTCTGTTTGGCGGCATCTTTGGCGGCGCGTTCAGCTACGACCTTGACGAAAAGGAAAGCGAACAGCTCCGCATCTAATCGCGCCAGCCCACGCGTACATAGTCCAGTTCCCGTCCCGAGTCTCTATCTCAATAACGTCTCTCTCTCCAATTTCGATATGTCCACTACCTAATGTACCTACGCTCGGCGAAGTCTGTCCTGATATGCTCGGTTACCTGTAGATACACAGTCTCTCTCTCTAGCGACCTCTTTGGAATCACATCTATGTCCATTTCAATTTTGCACAAAACGCAGAATCACAGTGAATGGGGAAACGGAGGTCCGTCGGCTATTTGTGGATGGAAACAAAAAATCCAGTTTGTGTGAGTGAAACCCAAAAGATTTTCAGGGTTCTTGCAGGAGCTCGCTTAGCGGGAGCGACTCATACTGGCTGCAAGCGGGTACATTTCGGGTCAGATGGGCAAGCGAGGAAATGATGAGAGCTTCGCGAGTTGCAGTGAGAGTAGAGCGGGTGGGGGTCTGGACGAGGATGGGGGCCAAGCAAGAGAGGGTGTCTGTGTGACGTTTGTTTATGCCAGTTCAAACACCGACACCTAAAGAGGGGAGGACAAGTCGAGTTACGCAGAACAACGTCGTATTGTCCAGATCTCATCAAAATCGTAGCACCACGGCCGCATCGCATTCCCCCTCTCACACCATTCTCACGCACAGCTCGTCTGGCGGGGCAGCTTGCGAGGCTTGTGGCAGGATGTCTTTGACAGCGCCACAACCGCTTTCAGATCGACTGCAGGCGTTACTCCAGCCAGAGCTTGGTACATCTGCTCGCTCATCCACTTCAGAGACCAGCAGCCGTCGCAATGCTCAAGCTAGCACGTCGTCAGTGGGTAGCGGACATCAGTCACCTGTTGCGCCGCCGAGAAAGCGCGCGAAGTCGTTGCGAGGCGCAATACCTGTCATCCCTCGTCCTCTTGCTTCCACAACCGAGATGTTGCACAGTGACAGCGTAGATGCTTCCCAAATTGCTAGCACCAGCGCGCCGATACCGCGTCAGCGTCCGTCCATCAAAGTCCGCATCATCACATGGAACATGCACGATAGTCTGCCCAAGGGCGATCTGGAAGTCCTTCTGGGAAAAGCAGGCAACTATGTCGCTCCTCCTTCTGAATGGGACATCAGTGTCAACAGCGACGAGGAAGACGATCAAGACTCACAACACGCACCGTCCGGCTCACATACGGATGACCACCGGCGCGACAAACGCAACACATCGTTCGTAGCTGGTCAGGAAGACACGCCGAGAGCAGATCGGATCCCGCCCTTGCCGCACGACGACTCGCATCCGTACCACCTGCTCGTCATCGCGGGGCAAGAGTGTCCCTGGGGTGATGGAAAGCGACTTGCGACCAGCGTCGGTATGGCGGGTGAACTCGGCGACATTGGCAAGCAAAAGACACGGTCTGCCAAAGAAAAGGCTCGGGCGACCAAAGATGCCCAAAGCAAGTCCACATCTGCTGTTTCACCCACATCGACTGCCGAAGACGGAACCTTCACACCTGGGATCTCGTCAGCTGCTGCATCGTCAAGCAGAGAGGCTAACGAGCAAGACAGCTTCCCATTCCAGTCTCCCCCGATGACCCAAGCGATCGCAGGTCATCCACTTCCTTCGCCTTACATTGGGGGATCACAAATGGCAGGTCTCGGCACGCCAACATCGGCAGTGGACGAAGACAGGCTGGCTGGAGCCGTATGGCCAGCCATCGGTGGTAAAGGCTGGAGCGACTTGTGCGAGGATTGGCTGTGCAAGAACCAGACTTCGAAGAAAGACAAGGCTTTGAGTGGCGGGGCTCGGCTTGCTAGAGCGCTCTCGACCAGCTCCAAGATGATGGCGTCGCGCGAGTCGTTGGTCGACGCATCGTCTCGATCGGCGGTGGTCACACCGGAACTTTCGCGTGCTGCCAGTCCCGTCGGTGTCGTGATGAGTACAAGTGCGCCTGGCACACCCAATCAGAGCACGCACGATGGCTTGGCTTCGTTTGCTGATGCTGCTTCTCCTTCCTCGGCCGATCTAGCCCATGGCGCATCCTTCGCTGCTCATGACAAGCGCAAACGTCTCGTACCCAAACTCAATCTCAAGCACATGGATCTAGCTCGAAAGCACGCGTCCCCCTCTAGAGGCCATGGCGACGAAGGTGTCTGGCAATCGCCAGCTGTTGACTCGTCCATCGTCTTCTCCCCCTCGCCGAGTGTCGATCAGCCCACAGGCTTGGCAACGTCGTTGTCTTCTGGTGGACTGCTTTCCGTGCCTACAGTGCCTTCGATGCATCGCATGGGCTCGTCCAATAGTCTATCCAGTTTGGCACGGTCTGGCTCACCCGCGCTGTCGCCATCCGGACTGGGATCTGATGTGCAAGTCGAGCCACCTACTCCATCTCGATCGCCATCGCCTTGCCCTGACGATGGACGCCTGACTCCAGGACATTCGAAAGCTGTGCTCGGCAGCGAAAAGACGACATCGGATGGCACGCCAAAGAGCCTCGGACCGTACGAGCTGGTGATCAAAGAACGCATGATGGGCTGTTACATGGCCGTGTATGTCTGGAGGGGCTGCAAAGACCGCGTTCGAGGCGCATCGCGCTCGCACGTCAAGTCAGGCCTCTTGGCTGGACGGCTTGGAAACAAAGGCGGTGTAGGCATCAGCGTCAAGCTCGGTCCAGCACGGTTGCTGTTTGTCAACGCCCATCTGGCAGCTCATGAAGACAAGGTGGCTCTCCGTCTGGCTAATGTTGCGCGTATCAAAGCTGCGCTCAAGGTAGACTCTTTCCTGCCCAACACTGACCCGCGATCCAAGCTCGAGGACATCACGGAACAGTTTGACCACTGTTTCTGGTTTGGCGATCTGAATTTTCGTATCGACATCTCGCGTCAGCATGCCGACTGGCTGCTGATGCACAAAAAGTATGATCAGGCATTGGCGTTTGACCAACTCGGCAAAGTACTCAACCAAGGTGACGCTTTCAAGGGATTCGCCGAAGCGCCTATTCACTTCCCACCCACCTACAAATATGACGTCCTCAAAACGCTGCGCATCAAGAGAAGCAAGAGTACCAAGGGTGCAGTGGATATTCCCAGCTCTGGTCTGAAGCCGGTTTCTTCAGATCGAGCGCTTCGTCGTCTCGCTGGGAATGTCATCCCGGAAGAGTGTGACTCGCATACAGACCCCGACGACGCTGAATGTACCGCGACCTGTGCAACCGCCCTTGCCGCGTCGGTGGAAGCAGATAAAACCATGCTCTCCTCCTCCGATGTAGAGTCGGACATTCTCGTCACGGGTCTGACCCCGAAGAAATTGTCTCGAGCGGAACGTCATGCACAGTACAAGCTGAACAAAGCCGCCAATGCCGATTCTCTGGAAGGTGAGCCCTCGGACGACGATCAGCTCTCGGTTTCATCGTCGGCGTTTGACTCGGTTGGATCCTCCAGCAGCTTCGCCGCTTCGTATGCCCTGCACGAAAATCGCTTTTCACAGCAGGCCACGACCGAGGCGGGCCGAGAACGCGAGCGAGAGCTGGAGAACCAGCGCGTTCTGCACGAAAACACGGCAGCTGCGCAAGGTCCCAAGCTCTTCTCACAAGGCGCGGCGATCAAGGCAAAGCTCAAGATCCTCGGCATTGTCCGCACAGCCGCCGCTGTCAACCTCAAAGACAAGCTGACTCCCACCAACGAATTAGAAGACACGGCTGTCGTTGGAGGCGTGAAGAAGTGGCTAGGAGGACGGACTGACTCACCGCGGTTGATTCATGCCGAAGATTGTGCTGAAGTTGTGCCGTCAACACCCGTATCGCCTAGCATCAACCGAACGATGTTTCCGGCAGATGACTCGACAACAAACCTCGAAGGGACTGCCTCATCGGCCGAGGAAGATAACGCGGGCCTGCAGCGAACCAAATCATCGGCCAGACGCACCAAGTTCAAGATCGAAAAGGCGCAGAGAGATGCAAAGTACCCGCACCTCACGGGGGCGACGGCCGAGCAGATTGACTTTTTGGAGGCGCAGCCGTATGATACCAGCGCCAAGCAGCGTGTGCCGTCATGGTGCGATCGCGTGCTCTTTCGGTCAACAGTCCCCGCCGATCCGGACGATTGCGACTCTGACGACGAAGACGCGAATAAGATATCGAGTCAGACTGATGCTCGACGGTCGTCCAAGGTCGGCAACGTTTTCTCGAATGCCCTCATCACGCCGCTTCGACACGCGGCTGAACGCAGGCACCACATGCATGCGCAACGTAACGCTGGATCTACTGCAAGCGGTGAAGTGGCTCGCGTTACCGCCGGAACTGGCGTAGATGGCGAGGTTTCAGAGACAAGTCCAGTAGGTCTGCTGCCGCCAGCACGAGCTCATACCTCTCCCTCGATTGAGACAGCCTCTTCTGGCTCAACTCGGGAAGCCGTCTTGACACCCATCGCTCTCGCTACCAAGGCGGAAACTACAGCACATCCGCTGGAAAAATCAAAAGCTCCGCACTTACTGCAGCGCTTCTTGCATCCAGCGAAGCGACGCCAGCACGCAAAGGCACTGAGCCCTAGTCTGACGGTCTCCAATCTCGCGTCTCCGACCATTGGCGGCGGCTTGTGGACTTCGCACGCAAACGGAAGTGCTGAAGTCGTATCTTCTACGCCCAAACAGGTGCGTGGGTTGGGACTGGCTGGGTTGGATGCAAAAGCGCTGAGCTCGGTCGATTTGCCGAGTCAGTTGGAGGAGCGGGAGCGTGCGTTTGACGGGGCGAAAGCGCAGGTTGTGATGCGGTCGCCCGAGCTTGCACAGCGCCAGATTGTAATTCCCCCGCGCATGTCGTCCTCGTCATCAACAAGTGTGACTTCCAAGCCGACGCTGCCTCGATCCGCGTCCGCAGAATCGCCAGATCGTCCGCCCGAGCCCAGCACCACCACGGCAACGGCCGCTCAGCGCGAATCTCAAGCATCCGCACCAACATCGCAGACAAGCTCGTGGATGGACAGCATATCGTCCCACATTCCGTCCTTCCTCGTCCCCGCTATGTCGGCACTCCGCCCATTCCACCACCTCAACTCAGCTCCACAGTCAGACACCGATTCCGACGACCAACTCACACATCCCCACCGCTCTTCCCGGCGGGAACAACACCTCCTAGGCCCAAAAAGAGGCCAGATTGAGTGTCTACTCTACAAATCACTCGACGATCGCGAAATGCGTCTCCTCGAAGGGCGAAGTGACCACCGACCTGTCATCTTTGTAGGCGCTATCGGCATCTGATTCCGCCTACGCGCACTCTCATATACCCCCGCTCATGCACATCTCTATTCGAACAATAACATCGCTAATGAGGTTTTCGGTAGTGGCGTTACACTATGTACAAGCTGGCTAGGGTGTGTGAGTATTATGTGTGCTTTAGGCGGTGAGGCCAGTTTTGGAGCTTCCCCATGCACCAGCTGGTGTTGCAGCGCCTCTGGCGTTTTTAGCGGCCTCGGTGCCTCCACCGGAGTGAGCGGCTGCGGAAGCGGCGGCAGCGGCGGAACCTGCTTTGGGCGCAGAAGCCCAGGTAGACTTGACACCGCGTCGCTCGCCTTCGGCCACATTGCTGCTGTTTCGCGCAGCAGCGGCGGCAGCAAGGGCAGCGGCTTCTTCTTGTGCCTCCTTGCTCAAGATGGGCAGAGGTTTGGACTGCAAGTTTGTCAAGACGTCGTGCATGCGTGTACCGTTTCGAAGGAACCAGTCGCCATATCTGCGGCCGACACGCGACTCGGCAATGTGAACCATGTTGGTGTCAATGACGAAGTCGAGATCCGAGGTGTTGACCACTTCGCCCTCGAGCAGACCGCCAGAAGACCATTTGAGCGAACGTGTCGAGTTCTTCATGACCATCATCATTTCCACCAACTCTTCCTCGTCAATCTCGAGGAACGAAGCCAGCTTGTCTGTGCCCAATGTTGTGTAGAGGCGCAGGAAGGAGCGCACATTGGAGTTGCTCAATTGCGTCTTGACGTCAGCCAGGAATACGCGAAGCTGGTGCTGAGCCGGGTCGGGGAACGTCGACAGCTTGTACTCCTCGAGCGCCTCGGGGTCGTGGTACGGGGGAGAGTTGGCGGTGATAAACTTAGGGCAGGCGTACAGGAACAGTTCCTCAAAGGCAGCCAGACCCTCCTCGCCGCCTTTGGTCATCTTGTTGAACTGTTCGCCGTACTTTTCGCGCATCTGGGTCTGAATGTTCTCGTCGAGCCGGGTAGGACATAAAGCGCATGCCATCGAGAGGAGCGCATACATCCTGTCGGCGGTCTTGTTGATCTGATCGTACTGATAGCTGCGTGTATGGTACTGACGCAGACGCATGATGAAGACAAGAATGTGGGTAAAGGACTTGATGGAATCCGGGTACCTGCGCAGCATCAGGTATGCATAGCCGACGTAGTAGTAGGCGGTAACGTGACAGGCAGTCACTCTGTTGATCAGGCCCGACTTCTTGTTGAGCTCAATGTGGTCGAGCATCTTGAGCGCTAAGGTGTAGTCACCAAGCAGGACGTGAACACGCAGAAGACCGATGATGGAAAAGTATCCCAGCATGCGGTACAGCGGCTTGCTGCCAAACTCGCCAGCCACTTCGTCTGGATCCTGTCCCTTGCTGGCCGCAGTAAGCTGCTCTGTGATTCGCGACTTTTGAATGAGCGAGTAGAGGACATTGAGTACCGAATAGCTGCTCCAGACGCCGCCATCTTGCAACAGTGCAGCCTCATCGTCAGTCTTATCGGAAGCACGATTGCGCCACTGCGAGAAGCTCTGGAACTGGTAGATGAATTCATCAATAATGTCCCAGAGCCACTGAGCGGGCAACTCGAGCTGGACTGGTCCGTCCGAGTTGAGGACAAAGTTGAAGAAATCACAGTAGTTGTCGTAGCTGTGGAATCGGTCTTCGCCGTCAGGGCTGAGACGAGAGTAGACGTGTCGGTACCAGAGTTCGCGGTAGAGGGTGAGGAACTTTTGATCATCGCCCACGAGCGGGGCAATGGTCTCGGCTTCAGGCCACTCAGATCGGCTGTAGAATTTTTCCGTCAGACGACTCCATGTTCCTTCGTAGGCGTTGGTGATGTCCTGAATGTTGTTGTTCTGCACTGCCTGGTTGAAAAGAACAACATACTTTCGGATCTGGTCGGGCACGGCAGCAAGTGCGGCGGCCTGAGCTTGCTGAGCAGCTTGAGCGGAAGCAGCAGAGAGGGCGGCAGCTTGAGCATCGTCCACCTCGGCTCCTGCTTCACCGCCAAACGAGCGGGCAGAGTAGTCTGCTACGACGAGGTCAACGTCGTCTCCAAGCTCATCTTCATCGAGAAGCTCTTCATCGCCGCCGAAAAAATGGCGCTGCTGCTGGTACTGAGCAAACTCTGGGCCGTCTGGCTGACCTTGCTGGGCAGGATCAACGACCATGTTCATACGATAGTAGTGTTGAGTGAAGAAGGTGCACCTGGCTGAATTCTGCGAGAAGAAATGCTTTCCAACCCTTTCTTCTTCCGAATACAAATTCTCCCTCATTTCTTGCCTCTCGATTTCAAAAAACCCGCAGCGGACGCGACTCAACTCATCTTTCGGCCGACTAGCACACCAGAAGTCAAACACTGAAGTCACCAACAGTGTGAGTGCAACACCAACAGGGTATAGATTCGGTACGAGGGGAAGAGGCAAGTGTTCATCAAGGCTGGTGATGTCTGTAGTCAAAAAAGGCATTCTGCTGCTGTCCTGCTGCCCCAGGTGGCTGCATACGGACGCTTCCACTGTTGACGAGCTGCGAATGGTGTCGCTGATCGTCCAGCAATCCAGGATTGGACGGGTTCATTCCCGATCCAGCCACACCGCCTTGTGCGGCTGACGACATGTACTGCGAATTTGCATGGTGTGCGCCGTGCTGACCATGGGATTGGTACTGCTGATGCTGAGATTGTGGCATTGTCTGAGCTGATGTGACGTAGTTGGACGGTCCAAACAGTGACGAAGCGGCGTTGGCGTTCTGATTCGCCCACGCATTTTGTGTGTGATCCTGCTGATGGTGCGGATGTTGCTGGTGTTGCGAATGTTGCGAGTGTTGTCGACTGACATCACCACCACCAGCAGAGCCCAGTGTGCCGGTCTCGTTATAGTTCGAATAGTCAGTGAGCGAGCGTGCATCCATACCTGTGGACGACAAGCTATGCTGTGCTTGCATCGACGCTTCTTCATTGGAGGCGATGAGCGAGTTTCGCTGTGAGGGAGGTATGCGGAAGCGTGTCGGAGAGTCCAAGTCGGCTTGATCTGCTTTGCGCCTAATGCCTGCTTTTGCACCTTTGTCAGCATTGATACCAGTACCAACGCTGGCCAAAGAGGCACCCCTCTTGTGCGATGTCACGTTGTCGGTTGCCTTTGTTGCTCGCGAAGCAGAGGCAGATGCGGGAGCCACTGATATGCGAGAGGTGTCCGCTGACCGTAACGGAATATCTGATGACAGCTGATGTGCATTGCTGGAGCGTGCTTCCTTCTTGCGATGCAAGTTGGCTTCGTCAATAGCATTGTCGATAATCTGCTGCAAGAGCTGCCGGGCTTTCCAGTGATCTTCGCAGTCTCCAAGCTCATTGCTCTCTGCTTCGAGCTTGTTGATGGCGGCTTTGACCCGATCTTCGGGTTGCTTGGCCAGTCGAACTTCTTGAAGTAGCCATTCCTGATACAGCTTGCGGCCCAGCTTGCGAACATTGAGATATTGCTCTGGCTTGATTTCGAGGTACTCTTTGAGCGGCAAACGTCCCAAGGTGGCCATCGATCTGCTTGTACTGTCGCGATGGGCTCGACGCGCATCCTGCATCGTTCGGAACTGGATCGAGCGAGGATTGTGGCCGAGCACTGGTTGCCAGTTGCGGTTGAGCCAGACCTTCCAGTCGCCCATGGGAGAGTCTGAGACTGCCTTTGGTTTTTGGGAGCCGCGGTGTTTCTTCTTGGCATTGGAGTTAGCTTGGCTAGAGGTTGACATGTTGGCAGACATGTCCATTGGGTCGTCAGGGAATACAGGACTGGGCAGGCGGCTCTTGTGCATGTCTTCAGATTCGTGCGGCTGTTGCTGTATTGCAGTTCTGCCATTCATGACTGCAGACATTCCAGAGAAGGATGGTGGAGAAGCAGGCGAAGCGGCTCGCAGCGGGCCCAAGCTTGACGAGCTTGTATCCATGACGTTGCGATAGTTGTTGGAAGGTACATGGTAGATTGACGTACGGAGGTCGGGCCGGGTGGGATTGGCAGAAGCAAGGGAGCCAGAGTCGGGGGCTCCATTGCTTCTCGCTGCTTGGTTCGGGTCTGCTCTGGTGAGTGGGTCAAAATCTGCTGCAATGTTGGCAGTGAGCGGTGCCTTGGCTCTGCTGGAGTTGTCAGCGGCGGCAAGTGAGTTTTGGGTCATTTCGATCAGCCTGGAGGTGAGTGAGACGAGGTTACTGAGCTGGGTACCGACCATGGACAGCTGGCCGGTGACTTGGGCTGACATGGTGTTGACGGCCTGCACCAGCTCGAGATTGGACGCTGATGGCGCAGCGGCTGCCTGATTGATCTGAGGTGGTTGAGCCTGCATGTCTTGACCAGAAACACGTGGCGCGATCCGCGAATCAATATTGGCAAGGGGGCGATTGAGAGGCGGTGACGGGGACCATCGTGGATGCGTCTGCTGGTTATAGAGGTGATAGTCCTGTCTCGATAGGCGCGACATAGCTGCGACTGTACTGGCGTGCTTGTGGCCCGCGCTGCCTCTGAATGACGAAGCTGGCCAAAGGAGGGTTTTGTCAAATACTCTGTAGATTGCCTGAAGTTCCCGTTCGCCGGTGTTTGCCCGCTAGCACGACAAGGTTGGCGAAGGTAAAGATTAAGCACGCGATGCAGCGTCGGTGGCCAAGCTCTAGATGGAGCAATCTGACCTCTTCAAACGCGAGCAGAGAACGACGATCTGCTGCGTCGAAAGAGACGAAAAGAAGACGATAGGAAACACAATCAGGGTAAAAAGCCAAGTCGTTGATGTCGACACGAGCCAACGCCAACGGCCCAGAATTTTGGAATCAGACCGGCAAATTCCAGAGAACACACTCACCCAGAGCCAGAACCTCAATTAGCAGCAACCAAACACGTTCTAACTATGCCGATCTGAGATGTATGGATGTGCCTCTTGCCTATCTCAAGAGGTCTGTTTGAGCATTTCCAGCCCTGCTCAATCCTGAGAGCATATCTGTCCAGAACCTGAAACCTTGACAGAGATTGTTGCGCCCCCCCACGCCGCAAGAGACGCGAAAATAAAAAGGTCAATCGTGAATTCTGGGGGGTGGTCTCCACCAGAGTTACTCCGCCTGGGTCTACATGAGCTGTCAAGTTGGCTTTGGTTCACTTTCCCCGCCAAGCAGCGGCTTCCGACGTTCCGTGCCTTTCTCGAGCTTGCTTTTGACTTTAAGTTCAACTCTCTTGTCTAGCTCTCCTCGTCATGCATCATGCACAGCTCCGCCGCCCAGCCCCCCTCATAGCCATTCAGCCTGCCGCTTGCAGAGTTTTAGACATGTAGCATGCAGCTGGGCAGCAACGTTGCACGTAGCAATTTAGCAACCCTGGCTCAATCTGGGATCTAACATTATAGAAGTTTCGAAAGAAAATCGAAAATCGTGAAAGTGGAGGCAAGAAATGCAGTCACAGAGTACGTCACGTAAGGGGGGAAAGGCCAAAAGTTCCAGTGATAACGGCCAAGTCTTGCCTCCCTACTCAAGGTTACCTACACAACAGTGCGACTTCAGCTCTAGAATGCTGACGGCCCCTATGAGGGCGAGCAGCGCCGCATCAGCTGTTCGGATCGTGAGCGGCCGTGAGCTTGTCGCTCCTCTGATACCCAGAATAGCAGCAACACGCTCCTTTTCTTTCACGCCTTGTCGGCAGATCCGTCTAGACACGCGATCAAAGGCACCAAGCTGGACCCCGCGTGCCACCTCAGCCACGCCAAATTTGACGATCCATACTCGATATGCATCTCAACAGGCTGGATCGAAACCGCGCTCAAAGTGGCCTTTGCGATTTGCGCTCCTGATCGGAGCAGCCGGACTCACCTACGTGGTCGACGAATACGTAAATGCAAGGACACTACAGCGCAACCTTCTGACTGGATGGACCGGTCTGCAGATTGCATTGGACTACAAGATGAACTTTGATCGCAACTCTCTCGAATCCATCAACGCTTTGCACGAGCGTTGCGCCGACCGACTGATGTACGTCTGTGAAGAGAATCAAGGACTGTATATCAAACTCGGTCAAGCGATCGGAGTTCAGGCTGCCGTGCTGCCCAAGCCCTATCATCAGCTATCCAAGCTGTTTGACAACGCCGAGAAGCTGCCTTACGAAGATGTGCGCAAAGTACTGACCGCCGAGCTGGGCGCTGATCCCGAGCAAGTGTTTGCCGAATTCGACAAGACCCCCGTTGCAGCTGCTTCGGTCGCTCAAGTGCACAAAGCCAGGCTGAAGCCACCGCCCAACTCACCTCCTGGCACGCTCGGCCCCGAAGTGGCTGTCAAAGTTCAGCGACCCAACATCCGCAAGTATGCAAAGTGGGACCTCTGGTCTTTCCGCATCTTGCTGGTGTTGTATGAGCGCATATTCGAGCTGCCACTGTCATTTGCAGGTCAGTACATATCCGATCAGATCGAACAAGAAACCTTCTTCAAGCAAGAACTCTCAAACTCCCTGCGAGCTAAGAAGGCGATCGAGACGGATCCAGAGAAGATCGTACGAAACACATGCTACGTGCCAAAGTTCTACGAAGACTTGTGCACGCAACGCGTGCTCGTCATGGAGTGGATCGGAGGTACGTGTCGTATGACGGATCGTGAGAAGCTAGCAGAGATGGGACTTTCCGTAAAGCAGGTCTCCCGGTCTGTTTGTGAGGCCTTTGCCAGTCAGATCTTCCAGCACGGTTTCGTACAGGCAGACGGACATCCCTCCAACGTCTTGGTCCGCAAACATCCCAACGGCAAAAAGGGTCAGCACCAGATCGTCCTGATTGACCACGGTCTGTACGTCGAGCTTGGCGAAGAATTCCGTCGCAAATACGCACAGCTATGGAAAGCTATCTTCACACTCGATCTCAAGACGCTGGACGACATTACGCGAAGCTGGGGCATGGGCGAAGGATCGTCCGAACTGTTTGCCTCGGCCACGCTATTGCGACCCTGGAGCAAACCCAAACCAAAGGGACAACAGCAGACCGAGGGCGAGCATGCACGCAAGACGGATCTCGAACTCCAGCGCGAAATGAAGGAAAAGATCAAAAACTTCCTCGTTCACGTAGAGTTACTGCCCAAGGAACTGATCTTCGTCGGGCGGAGCATGCGCATTATCCAGGCCAACAACCAGGTTCTTGGCTCACCTGTCAACCGACTCGACATCCTCGCCCGACATGCTGCAGCTGCTATGATCAGCAGCACGCGCACGCCCAGCCTGTACCGCGTATTCAAGCCCAAGCAACTCGGAGCGGGGCAAGATCCTGCTGCGGGTCATCCTGGCTTCAGTAGCCGGCTCGGCGAATGGGTCAAAGACCGCACAGACTACCTCCGCTTCCGCTCCACCCTCCTCGTTCTCAACATGGCATTCATTGGTTCAGGCATAAGTCACTGGTTCAAATTCTTGTTCAAAGCACCCGTCGCAGCACTGCTAGGCCGCTCAGATCCAGACGTAGGCGGCTTCGAGGACGACTTGGAGCAAAGTATGCGCAAAATGGCTCGCGACGAATTCGGCGTCGAACTCGACGAAGGCGCCTTTGCAGGATAGATAGACACACACACACTCCAACCTCCTTAGGAAACAATGCGAACAATCCGATTATTGTTGCAGACAGAAAGAGGGTGTGTACTCGACAGTGGACGAAGAGAGCGTGTGTTGGCAATATGGAATAAAAGTCGGGGAAAGGCGAATGGGGAGGAGGAAGATCTTGGTGCCGATGAGGCGGGTATATGTAGAACGGCATAAAGACGAAAGAGGAGTTATGTTTAGATTTACCATGCTGGACGGGATGCCTGGATTTCCTGTGGCTGCAAAGCTGCCATCTGCTGTGGGTTAAAGTGTGGGAAATGCTGCTGCTGTTGCTGTTGTTGCTGTTGTTGTTGCTGCTGTGCAAAGGCTGCGTAGTTGGGCTGATGCTGACCGTCTGGGAAGAGGCTTTGCGCGTTGGGCTGCGGAGACAAAGCCGGATTCCAAGCGGCGTGGGCAGCGTCGACAGCGAGACTGTTGGGGATGGATGGTTGGTGGGCAAAGTTCATTTCGGGACCTTGACCAGAGCCCGGCATTCCCCCTGCCGCGTAGTAGTTGCTGGGTGCGCCGTAAGCGGTAAAGTCGGAAGGGTTGATGTGACCATATGCCGCTTGCTGCTGCTGCTGCTGCTGCTGCTGCTGTTGCTGATGTTGTTGCTGCTGCTGCTGGTGGTGGAGATGATGTTGGTTGAGGTGGGGAACAGAATCAGTGCTGTACCTTTGGTGCAACGGCGGAGGCGGCGCAAGGCCATCGGCGGTAGCAGGAGCAGAAGAACCAACCGCGGCGCCTGTCAAGCTGGACGCACTTCCAACTGTAGACTTTCGCGGCCTGCCACGTCCGCGCTTGCCAAGCGTGATGGAGCCACTCTCCTCGTCTGGAAGCGATGTGCTGTTGGGCTTGGAGATGGTATCGACGCGGGATCGCTTCTTGCCCTGTGATGACGCTGGACGCTTCTTTCCTCCACCTTGTGATGTCGTGGGCGAGTTGCCGTCGTCACCCTCGCTTCCTTCTCCAAACGAGCGGTCTTCCGCACCGCTATCTCCAGGCACATGTGGCGAGTCGGGAGCGTTGAGACACGCCTGGATCAAGTTCCGCCCTTCCGCCTGCGTGACAAGCGCCTGCAGCTTCGGTGTTGTAAAGGTATACACCAGGCCAGTCTGAGACACTACGAGGAGCAGCACCTGTGTCCCCGTCAATGTCGCCAATTCGTAGGCTTTCTTCATGATACCTGCTTTGCGCTTGCTGAAGGTAATGTGTCGGCGAGCGTCGTCCTCGATAAACTCAATCTTGATCTTTCTGCGACCGGTCTTGGTGTCTCGTTCGCCCTTTGCTTCGGAGCGGGACTTCTTGCCCTTCTTGGCACCTTTGCCCTTACCGGCGTCTTCTGAGTCAATTTCGTCGTCGTCCTCCTCTTCCTCTTCGTCATTGTTCTCGAAATCAACGGGGACCGAAAAGCTGTTGGAGAGGTCAAAGTTGGCGCTGTCGTCCTTGAGATGCGATGCAAGCTGGACTGTGCCGTATGGAAGTTCATATACTGGGCTTTGCTTGTCGGAAGCTGAGAGGCCAACCGGTCCCAAAGTGAGACTCGACATGGCTGTTGCAGGAAGGGGTGTCGTGGAGGGGAAAGGAAAGGGAGGGGGTAGGGTACGATTAGAGAGAGAGAGAGAGAGAGAGGGGAGTGGGATGGGTGTCGAAAGAAAGGGAAGAGAGGGAGCGACCGTCGAGGCCCTTGTTGTGACGTTGCCTGTCCGAGACGGCGGATTCGGCGTTGCCTCTGTCTCTCTCCGCCACGCTGGGCTCGCTCCGACAGGCGCCCAGAAATAAAAAATGCTTTTCTTTGGTGGTCGGTGTTTGTTTTGCTCTTGTGTTGTTCTTTTCCAAATTATATAGCACAGGCGCGTGTCGGACGCGCCAAACTCAAAAAATCGAAAATCATTGTATTCCCAAACCAAATGCAGCTCGGTCTGGTCTTGAAATCCCAATTCACACCCCCTTGCCTTACCGCAAATCTCGCCGTCGTCAAATCCACTTCAGAGCAGTAGGAAGAAAGCTGAATTGATACAATACTGACATCGGATTGTGTGTGTGTGTGGTGGGGGAAGTCTACTCGTCGTCGGAATCTTCATTCTTTTTGGTGCTGCGTGAGCGCTTTCCGAGCTTGATCTTGAGACCTCGAGGAGCGGGGGCTGGCGGCTTCTCATCTTCTTCCTCATCGTCATCGCCACCGTCTTGGTCTTCGTCGTCGTCGTTCTGAGTGTCGCCAACAGATGTGTCGCCCGTGTCGTTCGCACCGCCAGCGGGAGTCTCGCCTTCGTTTTCAGAGCCAGGAAGCCCGCTGAAGCGGCACAGCATGTCGTACGTCGTGTCAAATGCCTTTTGCAGCTCGACAGCATCGTTCCATACCCACGAACCTTCCTGGTTGTATGTCTTGGCGTTTCGCACCATCAGGTGGAACTCGTCGCGGCACGTGTCCACACGGCGGAAGGTGCGGTTGTCAATACGGCGCTTGATCTGTCGCATGGCAATCGGCTTCTCGATGACCACGTGGTAGTCAGGGTAGTCGGACTTTTTGGGAATGTCCAGGAAGAGCAAGCAACGCTTGCGGCCAGTCTCGGGCTCGACGGATCCTTCGACCGCCTTGTAGCACTGGTTGAGGGCGTACTTGATGCGATCTCGCGTTTCGTCCTCGCTCCCGACTTTGCGACGCTTGAGCTGCGCAACTCTGCTGGCGGACGGACTCTCCTCGTAGTCGGGCGAAGCGTCCAACGAAGCTCCGAAGCGCTTACGCTTCTTGCCAGACGGGCCTGGTGACGGCTCTGGTGTTTCGCTACCAGCAGCAGAGGCGCGGATGCGTCCACCCTTCTTGCCCCTCTTGCCGCCTTCCACCTCTGGTGTGCCTTCCATCGAGTCAAAGTTGCCCATCTGTTTGGCTCTGCGCTTTTCAATGCGCTCTCGTTTCTTCTCCACCATTTCAGAGAGATCAACGTCATCGTCCTCGAGCGCGCGAAGGAATTGGTCCTCGGTCAGGCCATCGTCATAGTGGACAACATTTCTCTTTCGTGTCAGAGGCTGTTCTTCCTCTTCGACTTCGGCCAACACACCCTCGGCGTCAAAGTCTTGCTGATAGACAAGTGGAAGCTCGGATTCCGAGATCAGTCGCTCTGGTAGCTTGCCCTTGTAGCCGAGAGCCTTCCAGTAGTCCGCATCCTTCTTTTGCCGTTCTTGGTCCATCTGTTCGAAAATGCCAACCTCGTCCTCGCCTCTGGCCAACAACTGATTGAGTTCATCATCGTTGAACTCTCCATCGTCTTCTTCCTCGTCATCGTTGTCAGCTTCCAGCATGGCACGGAGCAGCAGCTCTCGTTCATCGTTGGTGGCCTGGTTGTCGAATTTACCAGCCTGGATGACTTTGCCGTCAATCTCCAGCTTGTACTGCGCTCGCGCCAGAATGGTCTCTTCCACTGATTTTTCGGTGACAAGACGCAAGATTCGCACCTCCATCTTTTGGCCAATACGATGCGCTCGATCCTGAGCCTGCAAATCCTGATGAGGGTTCCAGTCTGAGTCGTAGATGATGACCGTGTCAGCTGTCTGCAAGTTCAGACCAAGACCACCGGCACGAGTAGACAAGATGAAGATAAAGTATTCGGACCCAGGTGCGTTGAAAAGTCTCAGAAGCTCGGATCGATCGTCAGGCTTGGTGGAACCGTCAAGACGCAGATACTTGAAGCCACGGAAACGTAAGAAGTCTTCCATGATATCCATAATGGCCGTCATCTGGAAAAACATCAGGCAACGATGTTTGGTCGCAAACAGCTTGGGCAATAATCGATCCAGCAGCTCGAATTTGCCGGCCACTCGGTACAAATCCGGACCGGTTTCCTTGGTCGGGTTGATAGCAAGTTCCACCTGTTCAAAGACGTACGGGTGATTGCAAATCTTTCGCAGCTGCATGATGGCGTTCTGCAGACCCCGAATGCCTTGTGGCTTCGATTTCTTGCCGACCTGAGCCTGGTCGTCACCGGCGAGAATCATCTTGTGCTTCTTCATCTGTTGGTAGAGCTTGTGCTGGAGGGCACTCATCTTACACTTGATGACCTTTTCGACCTTGTCGGGCAACTCGGACTCGACATCCTTCTTCAAACGACGCAACAGGAAGGGACGCAAGACCTTGTGCAGACGCTTGATGATCAGAAGCGCTTCTTCTTCGTTCAGATTCATGCCGCCTTCACTGCCGGTGTTGGCAAAGGGAGTGTTGAACCATTCGTCAAAGCTTTTGACGGAGTTGAAGATTTTGGGCAACACAAAGTTGAGCAAAGCCCACAACTCAGGCAGGTTGTTCTGCAATGGCGTACCTGTCAGCAGCAAGCGATACCGACTGACGTAGAAAGACGTGAGCGTCAAAGTCAATTTGGACTGCGTGTTCTTCATTCGATGACCCTCGTCGATGATCATATGGACCCATTTGATCTTGCCGAGCAGATGCTTGTCCTTGATGATGTATTCGTAGGTGGTCAAGAGCACCTGGAAGTTCATCGATCGGAGGCGGCCTGTCAACTGCTTTCGCACATTTGGTGTACCTTTGTAAATGAGGGTCGAGACAGAAGGCGCCCATTTGTTGAACTCGTTGACCCAGTTCGTCAGTGTCGATAGGGGCACAATGACCAGGAACGGTCCGTTCTGCTTCTTGTGCTCGATGAGGAAGGTGATAAGCGAAATGGTCTGAATCGTCTTTCCGAGACCCATCTCATCGGCCAAGATACCGTTGAGTCTGTTGTTGTACAGCGAAATCATCCATTGTAGACCCTTGACTTGGTACTCTTTGAGCTTTCCGCCGACCAGGATCGTAGGCTGCTCAGAGACACGCTCGGTGATTCTGTGGGCAACCGAGTAGTAGTCGACTTTGCCACGGTCTTCACTCGGGTCGTCTTGTCGAGTCGCGCCAAACATGGTCTCGTCCACAGCCACGCCAATCTCTTGGTTTGAAGTGTCCTCACGGGCACGGTCAGCTGCAATGGCATCGGCGTGGACATCATCGTTCTGCTGGGCCTGGACTGCCTGGGCTAAGCTGTCAAGGTAAGCGTCAGTCTGTCGGAGCAGGTGGGTAATACGCGTGTCCTTGGCTGTGTCGATAAGCTTGAGATAAGCCTCTTCGTCATCGGCCTTGAGCGCGTTAAGACGATCTTTGGCAAGTCGTTCGATTCTCTTTTGTTCTTCGCGCTCGGTATCGGCGTGGAACTTGAGCATGGCACGACCGAATCTGCGAGACTGATCGTAGGCTTTGGTGTGGGCGTTAACGAGATCGCGACCGTGGTTGCAGATGGTGGCGAGATAGTCTGTGTGCTTTTGGCGTGCACGCTTTTCTCGCTCCACTCGCTGCTTTCTTTCGAGCTGCTCGGTCATGCGTGCATCGCGCAGAGTCTGTTTCTTGACCCTTCGGAAAGCAACGCGGTCGAGTCCAAGAGTGGTGGCAAGGTTGAGACTGCGGACAAGCTGCTCTCGTAGCTGTCTCTGCTTGTCCAAGAGGTGCAGAGATTTGAGCTCAATGAGCGCTTTCAGCTTGGCGTTGTCACCCTCAGTGCTGGTACCAAGCATGTGCTGCTGCAGATCTCGCTCGTTCTCTTTGCCCTTCAGGGAGGCCATGGTTGGTCCCTGAGACATGTCTGCGGGCAACGACTCGAGTTCGCGTATTCTTTGGGTGATACGGGCTTGCACGAATCGATCACGCTCTTCTAGCAGCAGCTTTGGTTCCAGACCGGCGGGCATAAGACTTGGGATCAGGAGACGCTGTTGCTTGGTCGCAACGTAATCTGTGTCGTGCAGCAAAGGCTTAGAGACGTAGGAGAACGGATGAAGGTAGGCATTGTACGGGTATATGGAGCTTGAAGGATCATCCTTGGGACCCGTGGGGGGTACTGCGTCGGTTGCAGACGTATCAGCATCAATTGTTTCTGGCTTGGCAGGCTCTTCTGCTTGCTTGACAGGGACATCGTCAGAAGCAGCTTGGGAGGCGATGGCTGCTGACGCGATATTAGAAGCGGATGCAAGAGGCTCGCTCTGGTTGGTGGACTCCTTGTCGGCAGCCAAGATGGCTTCTTGCAGATGAGCTGGCAGAGGTTGATTACGCGAGATCAGCTTGAATGCGATGATCTGTGTCTTCAGAGCTTCAAGTTGGCTGGGAGTAAAATTGGCAGGGCTGAGTGCACGCGACTCGACATTCTCCGTCTTGACGGTGATGCCGTTGGAAGAAGGAGCGGCAGGCGAAGGTTCGGAGTGGGCACCATTGGACACAGGGGCGGGGGAAGAAGCTGTTACGGCTTGGGAATTACGAGCCTGCATCGCTACGGCTTGTTGTTGGCGCATAGCTTGATACTGCTGAAACATCTTGAGGGTGCTGACGAGCGTAGCATACTCTTGGCTCGTTGACTCAGTCACACCGATCTGCTTGAGATGCTGCATGCGAGCGATCATGGTATGTAGTCTCTCCTTTGTCATGCCGGACAGCATCTGCTGTGCTTGAAGGCTGATGGTGGACGGCTGGGCGGACGAGCCATTGCTGGCGCCATTGAGGACGGCGGACGACATGGTCACGCGCGATCAGGTGGGTGCGATGTCCAGAGGAGAGTCGTGACGCGAAGAGCAAGGGCCAGAGGGGAGGGAAAAGAAGAAAGGGAGAGGAGAGGGGGGGCGGATGGATTGCGAAGGAATCGGCGAGCTAGGTGTTGGTGTTGGTGCGTCGGCGTCGGCGTCCTTGTGTCGAAATGACAGGAGGTGCGACCAAGTATTGCCGGACGGACGGGTTGGCGCACCTGGATGGGCTGCTGCGATTGCGGGTTGCGATTGTGGATTGCCTTTGCGAGTTGCGGATGGCAGATTGGCAGATTGGCGCAACGAGAAACCGACACGACACGAAGCAAAAGCCAGCCAAGCCAGCCAAATCGGAATCCCATCCGACTCAAACTGCGCACTCACTCGAAATCTGTGCGCGCGCTTTTCCTTTTTTTTTGCGTCAGACCTTCTCGTGCGAATGAGAGCGTCGATCGAATCACGAATCGTAAATCACGGAAATCGGCCTCGGGTCCGAGTGGGTGCTTCTTTTTTTCTGGAAGAAACAAGATTTTGGCCGGTTGCGTTCCTCACTGCATCGCGACATGTCCAACGCCAATCTAGCTGAGGTTATGGGCGATGGGCCTGTATCGCTTGCCGATAAGCTCACGCTGCTGCCCGGCTACGAGTCAGACTACTCTGCTGTCACGTTTTGTCTGCAAGAAGAAGACCATACGCTCGGCAACTCGTTACGGTACATGGTCATGAAAGAGTAAGTGCCTCAATCCCATACCTTGCAAAGGTCCCAAGATGATACTTTGAAACTATTGTGCTTTACACGAAAGAGGTCTCTGACTTCTAGTAGTGGTGGGGGAATACAATAAATGGAATTCTTCGTTGCTGAGGACCATTGCTCTCGCTGTTTGCATTGCATCGAGCCATGACTAACGTGTTGATGTGCTTTTACAGTCCTCGAGTCGAGTTCTGTGGTTACAGCAACCCACATCCTTCGGAGAACAAGATTCATCTACGTATTCAGATGTATGGTGAGTACAGCAAACGTCAATGCAGACAGCAATCGTTCTGGCCAAGATGAGGAATTGGGATCGTAACGTCCTTTGGCCCGCAAGGCTGATCAGGGCTTGACGATATAATCGATTATTGTACAATTGTTCCTTCTGAGCTCATCCGACGCTGCTGTTTCTGCCAAGCACGCTAGTCGCTTTGGGTAACTAACCCAATTGTGTTCGCTACATACAGACCACGCATCGGCCTTGGACGCTTTACGCGACGCTATCGAGAACCTGGACCAGCTGTTTGCTACAATTGGCGACGCCTATGAGAAGAGTCTCAGCGCTGGCAACTTTGAAAGGTTCGCCGAACCCAAATTGGATCACGACAAGCTAGCCAAGATGGCCGAGGCCGGCAAACAGCGACGAGCAGAGGAGGAAGCCAAAGCAGCCGAAGCTCGCCGACAGGCCGCTCTCACTGCCTGTACACAGTCCATGTGATGCTCTATACCCGTCTACTTGCGTCGTCATCAACACCAGTGTATTTGTATTGTGTAATCCGCATTGTACTTGATATTTGCATCTATCATTGTCCCGTCTCGAACTCGATGCCGCGCATGGCTTCACCCACTTTGGGCTGCGCTCTTGCTTTGAAGTCGCCCTCGGCATCGATCTCGTTTGGATCAAGGTCGTTAGTGAGCATATTAGCTGCAGAGTCTGGATCTGTGTCGAGCTCGTCAACTCCGATGGACGCAGAGAGGTTCTGTTGTCGTAGCTCTTGGTCCTGTGCAGCCTGTTGGTCCGACTTCATTTGTTCGAATGACATTGAGGCGACCTCAGCTGCGCTTGTTGATCCGCTCAACAGTGCTGCCGCAAGCTGGGGATTGTCCTTCTTAAGCGTCAGTCCAGTGTCTCTGATCTCGGAACGGTAGTCATTGGAAGTGTCTCCGTGCTTGCTATGGATCTGTTCTTCTAGTTGTGAGGCGATGCTCGAGCCATCTTGGCCGTTTGCGTTGGCCGACAGGGAGTCTGCTAGAAACTGTACGCTCTTGTCTCTGATGTCAGACATGATGATGATAGAGTGCGAAAGGAAGTGGATCAAGATGGCAGGTGGAGGAAGATTGATTATTGATCGACTTTTGTGGCGCTTTTTTAGGGTCAATTTTTCAAGGACTTCCACACAGCTTTGCTGATCGGCCTCAGCCACGAGGAGTCAGAGCTTGAATTCATGTACGGCACTTGACGGCGATGAGATTCTATCAGCAAGCCTCGATCTGACCCAGAGCGGAAGAAATTGTCTCGCGGAAGTGAGATGCACGTGGCCCCGATTTGAGTAGCCGATCTTGCCACATTGCTGCGATGTGATTGTGATTGCGCCAAATATAGTACGCACAGGCTGGGGTTGGCGGTTGGCGTTGAACTCAACCGGAATCGCCGCCGGGTTTCTGAAATTCATTCGCATTCCACCATCACACCATCCTCGTGCTACATCGTCGCAAGTGCTTCTCACTAAAGCTTCCAAAGCTTCCCAGCACCAGCGCAGGGCTCTGTGTCGCTGTCTGCTGCTAGAGATTCCTTCTTCTCTACTCACACATTCTCACACGCATTGACGATCACGATCGAGCTGCCTCGACTCTTGCCAGCATGGTGCAAAAAGCGTCAGGATCTCTTCTGTCTAATGCGAGAAAGTCGGGGATCTCATTGGCATTGAACGGAGGTTCAGGCCAGCCAGGGAGTATCTCGCTTCACGACAGGCTCTCGGCGAGATCTCGGGTCACAAATTTGGGTGTTGTGCTGCTGCTCGGATTCGCTACCTTTTCGGCGCTGTTGAACTTGCGATACATGATCAAAGGTGGCGGAGGAAGCGGAGCAAGTCTACCAGCAGGCTTCTCGTCATGGCAGACCTTCCATGGCTACACGCCGGATCAGCTCAGTGCCACTATACCCCCACCCCGCAATGGAACTAGCCACCTCAACCATCTGGTCATTGTCACCGGGCACGCCATCTGGGCCGGCTGCGATGTCGCCGGCAAAGACAACGACGAGAACTGGATCCTCGAAGACTACCAGAAAGGTGGTAGCGTCAAAACTTTCTACAAACACATTGAACGGGGACTGCAAGTGACCAATGAAGATCCCAATGCACTTCTCATCTTTTCCGGCGGTCAGACTCGTCCGAACTCGCTGCAGACCGAAGCTGAGTCCTACTTTTCGCTGGCTGTAGCAGCTGGACTGGAATTGCCCATGATTGCGGGAAGCTTGGATAGCAAGGATTCCTCTGCAGCCACCAGTGCGAGCAAGGCGAGTCTCGGCAGTCTAGCACACGCCAACGCAGCGGTAGCTACCAAGCATGGCCTACAAGACGCCCGCATGACGACGGAAAACTTTGCGCTCGACAGCTTTGAGAACCTCCTCTTTTCCGTCGCCCGCTTCCGCGAGTACACTGGCATGTACCCTGAACGCATCACCATTGTCGGCTACGGATTCAAGAAAGCGCGTTTCGAAAGCTTGCACGCCAAGGCGCTGCGATGGGACGTGAACGGCTTCCTCAAGAACGGCGAGCGTCTATTCCAGTATGTAGGGATTGACGACGAGGTCGACGACATTGACGCGCAGTACAGGGGGGAAAAGGTGAAAGCATACGCGCTATTTGACAAAGACCTGTATGGATGCCACGGCAAGTTGCGACAGAAGCGAATTGATCGCAACCCAACCCGTCGCTTCCACCCATACATGAGCTCAGCACCCGAAATGGCCGACTTGCTCAACTGGTGTCCGGGCGACAACTCGGGGCTTCAGGGTCTCTATCCGCACAACTTACCATGGGATCTGCGTGTCACCGGTTCAGGTTGGGGCAGAGGCGCTCTTGCTCTCAACGCGGATAAAAAGGCAAAGCATCTCATCCCAGATCCGCGCTGGCTTGAAATCGGACGCGAACAGCACTAGTCGCCGCCCATTGCCCTCTATTCAACACTACTTCCCGAGCGTTGTTAGTTATCTCTCGCGCGCAATACGAGGTGTTTCCTTGAGATCGATCGATAATTTTCCGTTTATGGGGTATAAGAAAGCGGGTGAGGGAGGGGTCTATTAGCGAGTTCTAGTGTGTGGGTAGTGGCGGCTGTTGTTCCTGTTGTTTCTCCAGATCGACGGGGGCTTGTTCGGTGGGGAGGGTATGGTGAGCGTCGACAACGATGCCATGTTGCGCCTTGAATTCGACAAAGTCCTGTTGTCCTCCAAAGGGGGACCAAATCTCGAGTTCGGGGTAGCATCGACGGACGGAGGATTCGGCGCCCATGGCCATGAGTGCCATCAGGGGGTTGGTGAGGAGCGACATAATGGCGCCGAACAACAGCTTGATAATCATCGGGATATAGGTGCCTGCCAATTCGCGGTGTTCGTAGATAGGCGCGACTATGGCGATAGCAATGGGCCAGTACCACCAGAATGTAAGGCAGCAGAGGAAGAATCCCTGCGCGGCTGTCCAGACCAGACGTTCGAAGCGCTGACGCCACGAGATGCCGGCGGCGAGCAGGTCGTTGCGCTCGCTTCCTGTGCAGACAGCACGAACGAACCACCACCACCACCCGTTCAGGCGAGACTTGCCTTGCGCTCTTCCCATATACAACGGTGTGCCGTCCGCCTTGACATCCTCCGGCATACGCACGCCCAGCCACAGTCCATTGGGAGACGGAGTGGCAGGAAGGTGCAACAACGGAGGCCAAGGCCGACGCAAGGGACCAATAGGCCCAACGTCCAAATCTCGGTGCACGAGCGACGAAGTAATGATGAACGATACAACTTGCTGAATAATCACCGTGACTCCCATATCACCGGCCACAGTCTGCCGGTTGAACGTCCAGATGTTGATTGTTGGTTTGCCGCGATACAGTGCCACGGCGACGCCGAAATTGATAGCGCCCGAGATGCATGCAGCGACGAAGCTCTGTGCAACAACGAGGTAGTATAACTGCAGGTGCCGGAATGACAGCGGACCAGGGATCATCCAGTCGCTCAAGCGAGCCGATTTGTCAAGTACGACACCAGAGCGTTCGTATGGAGCTGCAAAGGGCACTACACGGCGCTGATGACCTTTCTGACCATGATGTGGATCGCGACGGGCCAAAGTGAGCTCATCGGGGCGTTTGCGTATCGAACGACGTGGCTCTCTCATATAGTCAATCGTTTTGCAGCTCTTTGCCGAAGTCTTGCGATGTGCTTTGGGGCTTGAGGTATGGTGCGCTTCTTCTGTGTCAGTGGAACCGTTCATTGCCGCTGATGAGGACGATGTTGTTGCCGGTGGCTCGACATGAGAGGGAGACATTCCGGTATCGTCCGCTTTGTTGACGCCTTCGACCGGCTGGACGGGCACGGCTGTTCCAACGTGCGCTCCGTCTGTAGTCTGAGAGCCACTGGCACGTTCAGAGCCAGTCACATTCATTGCGGGATGGACGTAGGAAGGGAGAGTGGCGTGAGCTTACAATGTTTCGGTCATACAAAAACGGGTTCGAGCTTTCTCACTCCCAAAAAATTGCGGCCAACTAATTTCTACCTTTGAGCTTCCGCACCCGTCTTCGGCACGGCTGCACACTCTGGCGAGACACACATGGCAAGTGTCAATGTATATACGGAAACGGAACCTTTAGCGTGACTAGATTATGAGCGAAGATTAGGTGGCAACGACCTCGCCCCTCGCAACTGCCGCTTTGACGGGCTCAAAGTAGGGATGGTCCTGGGCCTCCTTGGCTGTGAGCCGCTCTTGGTGGTCATAGCGCAGCAGCTTGTCCAGGAAGTCGATCGCGTCGTTGGAAATGTAGCGCTGGTTTTCTGATGTGATGAAGCGACTCCATGGCTTGCGCTGGTATCGCCCCAGGATCTCGTCGTATTGCGGGTCGAGGTCGATGTCGTACTTTTCCAGGTAGGCGTAGAGCTCGTCGGTACCGAGGACCTTGCAGATCTTGACCAGCTGGTCGTAGTTGTCATGTCCATGGAAGAAGGGCTCCTTGCGAAAGATCATGCTTGCAAACATACAGCCCAAGCTCCACATATCGAGCGAGTAGTCATACTCCTGGAAGTCAACCAGCAATTCGGGACCTTTAAAGTAGCGCGAAGCGACGCGCACGTTGTATTCTGTGTAGGGATGGTAGAATTCGGCCAGTCCCCAGTCGATCAGTCGCAACTTGCGCTTCTCGTGGTCGATCATGACGTTGTGTGGCTTGACATCGCGGTGCATGATCCCTCTAGAATGGCAAAAGTCGAGCGCCTTGAGCAGCTCGAAAATGTAGAAGCGCACGTCAAAATCGGTAAATTTGGGGTATAGCGTCTTGAAGTCAGTGTTGTTGATGTACTCGGTGATGATGGACGGCGTCTTGGACTGCGGATCACGCACCACGTCGAGCAAGTCGACGACGTTGGGCCCACCAGCCAAGTTTTGCAAGATCTTGATCTCTCGCTTGATCTTCTTCTTTTTGACCGGTTTCAAGACCTTGATGATGCACTTTTCCGGGATGCCCGATGCTGGCGCGACATTGACGCCTTCAAAGACCTCCGAGTACTTGCCACGTCCGACTTTGCGCAGAATCTCGTAGTTGTCCTGAGTACCCCAGTGGACGACGAGGTTGTCGTAGTCCCACCACGATCGTCCATACTTTTCGTTCGCACCGGCATACACCCGCGCGCAGCTCCGGCCCTCTGACATGTTTGCAAAACGAATTGCAAGCCCAACTGACTCTCGAACTTTGGTCCACGACTCGTGCTGCGATCAAGGGCAAGAAGATGGAGATCAAGAAATCCACGCAACAGCGACGAGAATTTCCCATCTCTTTCAAAATCCCAGTTTGACGGGCACGCTGCAGCTGTCGCGAAATCGAAATCGCGAAATCGCGGCGTGATCACCGCACTGTCAGATCATAATTTACCACACTCACACTTGTACACTTTACACTTTCGGGCGCGATCTAGGCGCTGGGCTGCTTTGGCGCAGATGGTGGTCGGCGCTGATTGCTCAGAGAACGGGTAATGCTGATTGCGACGGGCAAGGGTAGATGCTACAAGTACAACGAGAAGGTGACGAACAAAGAGCAGGATGGGTAAACGCATGGCAGGACTATGAGTGGGGCTCGCTCAGGTTGGCGTTGCTGTCGGGTAAGGCGTGAACGTCGTTCTGGAGATCAACTTTGTCGCTCGGGTGGAGCTCGGTGCCAGCGGGTGAGCGAGCGGAACGCAGGCTGTATGAGTTCAAGCCGTCAGCATTGGTCAGTCGTTCGCGGTCCAACGTCGAGAAAGAACTGGAAGGCGTGGCGGGCGGACCAAAGCTGCTACTGCTTTCAGCGGCGGTGGAACCCTGAGTCAGGCTTGTCATCTCCGAGACAGCCGAGGGCGAGACGGGCTCGGCCGGAACCATTGCCAGTTCGCCTCCCAGCCCGGCAAAAGGAATTTGCAAAGGGGCAAGGGACCGAGGACGAGGACCAGAGCTTGCTCCATCAGCATCGTGATTATCAACCATGATACTGCGTCGACGCAAGGAGCGTGTCGTCATGGACGGCGAGCGAGTCCTCGAGTTGCTCCGGCTGCCAGACCGTGACTCGCGGGTGACGGCTAGCTCCACTCCGAGACCTAGCAGATTCGTTTGGCCGAATTCATTTGGCTGCGGGTCTTGGAAATTGATCAAGGGTGCGCTGAGAGAGTTGGTCATTCGGCGTGGTCTGCGTGCAGACGATGTACGACCGAGCGTACGGCTGCGGGTCGACATAGCCGGGCTAGACGCCTGGCCCTGCGACGAGGCGGAAGGCATGAGCGGCATGCTCGAGGGGTAAGGGTCTAGCGAGTCGACCGTAAGGTCATACTCGTCAGAACGGGGACTAAGTCGAGCGTTTTCATCGCTCTGTCGAGGATGTCTGGCTCTTTGAGAACGGCGAAAGGGCATGGTGGGAGATTCGTTTCTCGTCACTCCAGGACTTGGTGGTGTGGAAGTCATAGATGCTGTTCTGGAGTGGCGGGTAGAAGGCTGAATGGAAGCCAGCCAGTCGTCTCGGTCCATGAAACTCATGGAGCTCGAGCTGCTACGACGACTTTCACTACGCATATCGGCCAACCAGAGTGGGATTTCGGCTAGCGGGGTACGTGGCGTTGACATGCCAGACGGCGGATTCGAGTTGGGCTCAAAGGCGCCGGAAAAG
The DNA here is from genome assembly GCA_023212645.1 of Farysia itapuensis. NCBI lineage: Eukaryota > Fungi > Basidiomycota > Ustilaginomycetes > Ustilaginales > Ustilaginaceae > Farysia > Farysia itapuensis. The sequence continues at coordinate 294,154 of JALBYC010000005.1, read as the reverse complement.
GGCCCGCATCCGGTCGGCGCATTCTGGCGGTTGTGCGACTGGCCAGAAGCGAGTATATTGGCGTTGGAGCTGGTGGTGGAAAGGATGGTGGAATTGGAAGCTGACCGGGCTCGAAGAACCTGCGATGTGGATGAGGATGAGGATGATGGTGCATTGTTGCTAGAGAGCACGGGGCGATTGAGGGTGCGGGCAGATGCATTGCGTCGAGGGAGGGATCGTGTGGGTCGAGGCGGAGACATGTTGCTGTTTTGCGTATTGACACTGAGGTTGGTAAGATTGGAGAGAGATCTGGTCATGCCACTGCTAGTAGAAGGAGCATTGTGGGAAGAAGATGGTCGAGTCTCTGATGGGACGGTGACAGTTGTGTTGCTGCGAGTAGCACGAGATGACGAAGCGTTAGGAAGGTATGACGAAGAAGAAAAGGATGACTGCGGTAGTTGCAAAGTGGGATTGGGATTGTGACGAATGACTTGCTGATCAAGTGGGCTGGTTGGGGTAGGGTTATCGACAGACGGTGAGGGGGTTACTTGATCTCCGCGTGCAGGCGCGTGGGCTGCGATGCGTCGTGCTGAGCTTGCCGTGGCCGGTTGCCGGTGAAAGACGGACATGATGCGGTGCCTAGCCTCGTTGGGGGACTCGAATGCAAGAGGGCGAGACCCGCTCGTCCTGCTTTCAAGCTCGTCCTCGTGAGGTGTGACAGAGGCGCTTGCGCTAGCTAGATCACCTCCATCGCTGCTCCTAGTAGTCACATGATCGTCTGCGCCATTGACAGCGAGTCGTTTGCGACTTCTTTTGCTGGAGCCAGAGGCGCTCTGAGCCGTATCACTGTCCTCTACGCTGCCCTGTCGGGACGAAGTTGACTTGAATGCTTTTGAAGATGAGACCATGCTGCAGACGAGGAAGAGGTAAAGGCGGCAGTCATCTGCTGATGTGTGCCGACCTTGATATGCCTTTGCTTTGGTCCCTCACGAGCTAACGAAAGGGAGAGGAATGTGGACAAAGAAGGAGAAAGGAGGAGGAGGCGGCACGGTCACTCGACTCAATCCGCGCCTGCAAGCCGAGTTGGAGCAGGAATGTGGCAGGAATGTATGGCGAGAGTCGTGCCGGGGCAGAGGATCGCGAAGCTGCAAGCCCGGCCGGTGCAAAGGAAAAACGTTGTGTGAGGCACTGAGGGTTAACTTTTTAGTCTGGTTGCCTGCAGCATTGTGCATGTTGGTGCAGCTCTGACATTTCAACTTCTTCTTTCCTTTGACGCCGTTTGACGCACATCCCAATTTTCAGGGCCTTTGCAGACTTGCAGACTTGCAGACTTGCAGTCCCTTGCATTCACAATCTCTCGCGTGCGTAAGTGACGTGCTGCATTAATAGATTCCATCGTTCTTGGCCCTTTGCCCGCTTCCCTTGCTTGCCAGTTCACCAAAACCCTGGTCTGCGTCAAGCGCCCATCTTTACGCGACGCTTTGGATCGATGTAATGCGTGGTCGGACGCCCTCCGACGAGCGCTATCCTGCCCACCGTCAAAATTTCGCTCCGGATAAAGTGTGCCTCTTCATCGCCCTCGGCTGGTCGGAAGAAGCGATGGTTGCGCTTAATGTCTCAACAGGCGCTCATGGGCTAGACCCTCGTCTGCGCACGCCGCCATGATTTCGTATCAGCATGAATGCGACTATCTACGTCTACGCATTAATAGATCTCAAGCTTCCCCGCATACACACGTCTTGAGCCAAAGCTACGGCACATGACGCTCCAAATGCGAGCCTAATTCCTTGCACTCAACCAGCTCGGCCCCACAGGCCCTCATTTCACGGTACTCTCTCGCGCAATTCCAACGCCCGCTCGGTCATATTGGTTCTTCATTTTGTGGCTTGGGGAAAAAAAATTGGAATGGCGGGAGGCGCGCGGCAATCTGAGTCTGATCATTTCGAGGCGTGGCAACCGATCGATCGGTCGCGCTCGGTGCAAAGCATGGCTGCGCTCACTTGCGCCGGCTAACACCGCTCATCAGCTTGCTGAACCTGTTCTTGCCGCTGTTTCCGGTACCGGTACCGTTGTTTGTGATGCTGGGACTAATTGGGGACCCGGTGGTGAAACCACTGCCACGGGACGGGAAGCGCTCGTGTGTCGAAGATCCATTTATGCTGTTCTTACCAACATAGCTGTCTTGAGTCACAGTCGAGACACGAGGCGCTTCACTCGGCATACTCGCGATACCTCCCAGCATGTCTTCTGTGATGGGCGGAAGCGAGCTTGACGCTGCGTCGTCCTGCGCAGTAGTTGTTAGCATCGAAGCAGTATCGGACGCCAAGATTGGCCCCGATGGCTGCCTAGGCTTTGGCGCTTCAGCTTGTCGAGTCAGGTAGGCAATATGCCTCTGAAGCGGCGACTTGATGGAGCTGCCCATTGTCTCGTACTCCTGCAGATCTTCACGAGTACCCGCTTGACGCTGTTCATTGAGGTTGGCGCGCTTCATTGCGCCCATGCCTGAAGTGAAACCTTTCGATAGCGTACGCTCGGGCGATGCTTGCCTCTCCTTGTCCTCATCTACAGTACTGGTCAGAGGACTGGCGCCCATCAATCGCAGATCCATGTCCTGCCGCTGAATCTCGTCAGAGAAGTTCTGCACGAAAAACCGCTCCAATGTCTCGTGGAACGACTTCATCTCGGCGGGACACAGCTGCGCATGCAATCGAATGCATCGGAACACAGTCAGTGCTTGCAAGTCGATAGCCTCGCGCAGCTTTTGGACCTGTACCTCCTTGTCCGTGCTGTGATTGGCAGCTGCAAATCCGGGCGAGAAAAAGGCCGTTCGGTACATGGGAATGCCAGTGTTGGCAGGCGCATCGACAGCGCTGTTGAGCGCCATGGACAATCGATTCGTATTGATCTTGCCGGACGCAATTTTGCCTAGCGAAGTGTACTTTTTCTCCAATGTTGCCAGCTCTTCCGTCTTGGCTTGCACATCGCTGAGCGCGTTTTCCAATGGACTGATCTCGACGACGTAGATCTCAGCCACCTCGCTCCGTCGAAGGACCGTGGGGAAGGCGTCCTCGCATCGCAGATACGTCTTTTCCACCCACTGCTCCGTCACCTTGTCCTGCGTCTCTACCGTCTCGCCATCATTCTTGGTAAAAGGCCGGGTGAAGAAGAAGAGATCCGTTGCATTGTGCTCGTAGTAAGCGCGCACGGTTGGCGGCACTTCTGGGTTTGTAAACACATCTTTGGCGCGATCCGGCTCGGGCTGAATGGCAGTGATTTGCAAGAATTGGCCCTCTGCGCGACGAACGTCGTCGCCGGGACTGGCTGAGCTCTTGATCAGCATTGCCTTAGGATGCTTGGCATGCAAGCGATCGCAGAAAGCCGCAAACTTCTCGTGTTCCAGTCCGCGGTAGACAAACATCTTGTTCTGCATTGATGTCGGCCAGTCCTGACCGTAGTAGGCAACGCGGAAGTAGGATGGGAAGGCACGCTCCTCCGAAGCAATCTTTTGGTACAGATTAGCCTGGTGGCTCAGCACTTCTGCCAAACGGGCGTAGTTGACCGAACGGAACTCGTACTGTTGCGCGAGCTCGCGACACACGTCAACGGAGATTTCCCACGCCCGACCCTTGCCCAAATAGTCGAGGATCAGCATGTACAGAGTCTCTTTGCGTGCAAAATGCGATTGACGCGGCAAGTCCAGATCTGGGAGGGGATCGACTAGGCTGTCCATGTCCCACGAATGCAGATCTGCGTGTAGTTTGAGCGTAAGCGCCGCCTCTACATAGTTGAGATTCTCTAAGTGCAGATTCGCCAGGCGCAAGACGTGGGAGGAGAAAGCCGTGACTCGATTTGCCTGTCGTAAGAAGCCGAGCAGTTTGAGCGTTCCAGCGACTCTGTCGTCTTCGTAGCCCTCCTCGACAGGCAAGCTCCTCACGCTGAGAAGCAAGTCCAAGAATCGATTGACCGACACGAGACAAGAGTGTACCTGCTCGCGCAGCCCAGGATCGACACCCGGGTTGTCAAAGAGTAGCCGCAGCTGCCCAATGAAGAAAGCACGTGAGATCTCGTCACCCTTGGTATGAGTCATGAACAAGATGTCAAGCTTGTCGATAATCTCGGCTTCAATCACGGTAAAGTCCCCATTGAGATGCCACTCGGACGTGATCATGGTAGCCAGTACGCGTACTGCGCATGTGCGCAATTCATCGTGATGAGACAGGCACAGTTCCAGGACAGGCTCGACCAAGGACGGCACAAACTGCACCTGGAACCCACCGGTGTTCATCTGCTCAATGTCGACCTTGTCCTTGGCTTGTTCGACTGCCTTTTCGGGCCAGCCGATGGACGTCCACAGCTTGGCGAAGATCTGAGCACCTTCGCCTCGGATGTCACCGGCCAAACGCCATACCGCTCTCCGTCGCTGTGGCTTGAATTGCTCAATGACAAGCTGCTCGCTTGACAGGAGTGTCAACAACATCGTCAATCCCGATCTCCACAACGCCGTGTCGAACGCGTGGCTCTGATCAGCCGATGGAATGAAGTGCCGGATCAGCATCGACGACATTGGCTCAGCCAATTTAAGCAGCATTTGGTGAGCAAAGATGTTGATGTTCAGCCAGGTGCTAGGGAAAGCCTCGTTGGACAGGACTGAGGTAGCTACCTCGAAAAAATTTGATAGGAAGCGGCCGGACTGTTCGTGTCCGCCCAGGTCATGCTCCTCGTCCAAAAAGCTTGCGAGATGCTGTCGAGGGCTGAGAACGAGCAAGACCATGATGACGGCACTAATCTCTCCCAGACCACAGTTGAGGTAGTCGCTCTGGTTGGTGCGCTTAGCCCTTCGGGATGATGGACCGAGCATCGCTGATGGGACGCCGTGAGGCTTCTTGGCAATAAGTGGGAACGGATAGCTAGACGGAAAGATGACGGGCACGGTTGAGGCAGTTGTACAAGGTGCACGATGTCTCTCCAGCGTACGGACCATGGCCGGACTAGAGAATTCTCGATAGGTCTCGAGAAGCTTGGGCATCATGCTGAGCAGGTAGTCAACATTGTCTTGCTCCTGACGTGCCTCAGTGGAGGTAGCACTGTCGCTGGCAGCAAGACTGAGCTGCAATCGGTCCAGAATGACCGATGAGACAGTCACGGCAAGACGAGCAGCTTCGAACCACATGATTTTGGCAGCGTCGCGTGTCGTGTCATGTGCTGCAGTAGGAACATGACCCGAATCATCGTATGATCCGAGGTGCGGGCGTATCCAGCGAACTACGCTTGGAATCATCTGAGACCTAGCAGTGTGGTCATCAAAGAGCATGCCTTGGGTCAGCTGCAGAATGTGCAACAATTTCCAGATGGCGGTCTTGCCTTTGGTCATGTAAACGCTGTCGGCGAAGGAGACGGCAGTGCGCACCAGCTCGTCCATGGTAAACACCCGCGAGATGTCGGGCAGAATACCTGCAAAATGCTGCAGGGCCAAAGTCTGCGTGCCAATGATGGAGCTCGGTTTGGTCGTGCTCATAAGTTGATTGATGCTGCGCAAGAGACCTTCAAGCTCTCGCTTGAACTCACTCTCGAGATGATCGAGAACCGCGCCCCCGCCTACATCGCGATCACCGCGCTGGTTCTCGCGACTCTGAATAATGAATTTGAACAAGTATGGCCATACTTTGATCGAAGCGCGGAGATCTTTGGATTTCTCCGGCCGGCTCGGATCCACCATCAGCTTGGACATGGACGCAATCAGCTTGTTGTGAGCCGTGGTGAACTTGAAGTGTTGCTCGACGTAGATGTCCAGAGTAGCACGGAAATTGTTGAATCGTCGATCCTGTACGATGCCGAGCACAGTGACGAGACCGTCAAAGATAAGATCGTCCAGCTCGCCCTGACTGTTGCGCACACTCGCCGAAATGCCAAAGAGAGCATCGAAAATGTCCCTCAAAAACTTGACGATCTCCACTTCCCCGACGAAGGTAAATTTGGTAAGTACATTGCGGAGGCCGTCAAAGTCGTTGGAGAGAGCAGTTTCCCAGTTGAGCAGCTTCAGTAGAATGTCGTTCTGGGTATACTTGGTCGAGACCAAGAATGTTCGAAGAGTGAGAATATCACGAAGTGGTTGCACGACTGAAGCAAGACTGCTAGGCACAATATCGGATGGGTCTTGGCCCACGGGTGTCACAGGAGGCAGATTGAAGTAGAGGTCCGGTCCGATTTGGGATGGAGGACGACTTGTCTTCCACAGCAGGAGTGTGTGACTGCCATCGGGAATGAAGGCGCGATTTGATTCAAATAGCGGCAGGTACCCATATGCGAAAGGACGAGAGGCTGTTGCTACGTTTGCGGCTGACGCGCCGTTCGTCAGCGGCGTGCGTTCCTCCTTTGAGCTGCGGTAACGGAAGGAGAAGAAGAGGTGACAGTCTTCCATGATGTCGTGTGGCAGTTGCAGTTTGATAAGTTCACCCCACGTCGGCGCGTTCTGATGGTAGTAGACCAGACTGTCGAATTGAGTGACCAGAGCTTCGCCCACTCCCCTTGAGATAACGTCGGCCACAACTCGACCGTCTCTAGTGCGCACTTCGGCAGACACCTGTATATTTTTGAGCGAATTGCCAGCAATCTTGTTGCCAGAAGGGAAGAATTCACCACTCCACAGCTTGAGGTAAGCTTCATTGCGGCGATCGCCGGGAAAGACAACGTCGGGGAAGCCGAGTCGAGCAGTGATCGGTGCATCCTGGAGCAAAGAAGGGTTGTCACGGACCACAGATGCTGTCTCGCCGTGGAAGACTTTTACGTTGACGGCCACCATGTCGGCTCTTGGAGACTTTTCGAATTCGCGTGTTCGCGATGCAACGATATCTTGATGAATTGTGCTGAATGCTGCTTCGTTCACAGGCACGAATATGGGCATCGCATGCTCGCGCAATGTTGAGGACGAAGCGACGTCCGTCTGGAAGCGATGGTGCTGACCCAACTCGAGTACAGCGCACCCGAACGGTCTGCGGAAAGAGCGATCACCCGTCATGCGGCTAGCGCGGAAAGCGGGAGTGTCAGCCATGGAAGGATCTGAGAAGTTGTCAACAGCGTCAATCATATTACTGTCCTGACCGGCAGCTCCTAATGGCGTAGCTTTGATCTCGCCGACGCGCATACCGCCGTTGCGGACAATGCGACAGACAACATTGAGATCTTGCATATCGGCAGAGCTGAGTTCCGTGAAAAGTGCGCGTGTCTTGCCATGTTTGCTCTGAGATTTGGAGACAGGCACTCCCCTGTGGTTGAGGACGACGCAGAACTCCTCGGTCAGGAACCTCGATTCGGCTCGGTTGTAGAGGGAAAAGTATAGCTCAGCCGTCTCGCCGGCGTTACACGGGGTGGCAACAAATGCGCGCAACTCGAGAAGGACGTGGAAGTACTTGACAGCGGCAGACGACGGAGCCGCGTCGAGCAAGCCTGATGCAGACTGAGCAGATGCGATTCGACCTTGTATGGGCTTAGAATTGGATGTCCGTCTGCCGAGCAAAGTAGACCTTCGGGCGTAGTTATTAGAAATGCCGGCCAAAACGCCAGCACTGCTGGTCGTTGGCGAGGTGATGTCGAAGGCATTGGATGCAGCAAGATCCATACCGCCAGGTGCAGTCGGCGTGACGGTGTCACTCTGTTGGTCGACATACGCGAGTGCTGCCTGCAACGCAAAGAGACGGACACCACTGACCCAGTTATCAGGATTCGTGTCTCGGGGATCAATGTTGAAGTCCACAAGCCCACCGCGATTCGAGTGTCGAACAATGACATCTAGCCCTTGGGCAACGTTGGCTTTCACCAATCTGGCTACGCACTCTCGACGAAGCTTGGCGACTTCCTCGGCCGAAAGCGTCTGTGCAAGCAGCTGCTTCCGAGCCATGTGCAGCACTTCGATGTGCTCTTTGACGACGTGGAACAAAGCGTAGTCGCGTCGACCAAGGTATACATACATAAGTGTGCTCCACTCTCGGAGAGCACAAGCGATTTCGTCGACAAGTGGCTCTTGGGCACCCGTGTGGGTCTCGTCGCCGCACTTGAGGCTCGGCAATGGAGGAGGTGGACGCTGAACAACGTGCCCGTTGACGCCAATCTCGGCGCCCAACCCGCTTGTTGCCGCGGCAGTATTTGGACTGTTCTGCTGTGAGGACGTCTCATCTTCTTCTGGTAGTGTTTCCATGGGAGGTTTGGAAGCCTGTCGCTGGAGAGGTGCAGTGGCTCCCACGATACCAAGCTCCTTTGCATTCTCGTAGACCTCGGCAAGGCGCATCTCAGCATCGTCTAGCTGCTCGCGAACGTGTACATGTGTTGACGGGAACACACCAACGTAGACCTGAGGTTCTTCCATGCTGGGTCCAGCAGAAGATCCAGCGCCGGGTCCGGGAAATGCGCTGTAGTCGCTGAGACTGCTCGCGCTCGTGGCCGTAGCAGGCAGTCGGATGGTGGAGACGACATAGCCGCGGAACCAGCTGACGTCAGAATGCCCTAGCTGTTCGAACACGTACACCTCGTCGCCCAGCTCGAGGGCAATGAGACTCTCCTGCAGGTTCTGAAGCACGGCCGGAGACAAGGAGTCTAGCGGCACGGATCCCGTCTCTAACGGGTCTGTCTCGGGACTGAATGGGTGAGTGACAAGACCATAGTGGATCTTGTCTAAAGGCTCCCATCTGCGATAGACGGAGTCAACAGCCGCCATACTGGCGAGTGAGACAGCAAGAATGTGGACAAAGAAGGGGGAAGAGAGTAACAACCTCGGTCGCGCTCTCAATTTGCGAAAACGTCAAAAAAAGTGAAAGCAACGCGGTGCCTGTGCGCCTGTCACTCGTACACTCGTACACTCGTCATACTCGTCACTCTGGTATTCAGCATTTTATATTCACAGCTATCGAATCTGGATCGCGAGCTGGTCTGATAGCTGACTGAGGACATCTGTGTGAAGTACATTGACCTCGTCGTTCTCCAGGGAACGATCCATGGAACGGTAGTTGATGCGGTAGCACAGGCTGTGTTGCTGCGTTTTGGGATGCACAAAGTCATCAATCTTAACCACGTCTTCCACCAAATCGCCTACCCGATCTCGGACGATCTCGAAGAGGTCGTTTTCGTGAAAAGCTTTGTCCTGTGGCAGCCAGAAAGAGACATCCTTGTAGCACGGTGGGTATTTGGAGTAGGGCTTGAAGGTGAGCAGCTTTGGCTTTTGAGGTGTCCCGTCCGATTTGAGCTGGCCTCCAGCGGAAGAGACAGAGGTAGAAGGGGATTTGGCAAATTGGTTCAGAAAGCGAGCATCTTGCGTCCAGAAAAGGCGGATGTCAGGAATCGAGAAGAGAACCATGGCAATGCGCTCGAGTCCCATTCCGAACGCCCAGCCCATTCTATTGGCAATGTTGGCACTGTCGAGTGTCTTCTGCTTGACAACACCACAGCCGAGGATTTCGAGCCAGTCGCCACGAAACCAAACTTCAACTTCATACGAAGGCGACGTAAACGGGAAAAAGGCAGGTATCCATCGCACTCGCAATGGATCCGCTGTATCGCCACCGGCTTGGGCTGTTTCTTGGGCGTGTCTCTCTCCGAAAAGGTCCAGGACTAGTCCATTGAGCGTCGCTTTTAGATGGCGCACGGCGAGAGCGGCCGCTTCTGGATCGTGGGCAGACTGATAGCCTCCGGCCTCTTTGAGGTCGACGACATCTTCGATCTCCAAGGCAGCTTTTTGCAGTTTTGCCTCCATTGCTTCACACTCCCGCTCGACTTTGCCGCCTGGCGCATAGTCTTCGGGAGCAAAGATGCTCGCGCCCTCCATTTGGTGGAAGATGGGGTAGTGCGATGCATCAATCTCATCACGGCGATAGACATCGGCAGTGAGAAGCCATCGTTCGTTCTTGTTGCGGAAAGTCTCGACTTCATGGGCCGAAGTGTGAGTACGAAGGCAGGTCGTGCGATTGACGTAGTATGTGTCGGTAGGATTACGTCCAGGGTGGTCTGGAGGTATGCCTAAATCGTCAAAGTTCAGTTGAGTGTCTACAACAGCGCTAGGTGCCTTCATAGGAGTATACTGCGGACCAATCTGTGTCTCAATCTGCTCACGCAGCAGAGCAAGGGGATGGTTTTTAGTGTATGGCAACGTTGGTGAAGGTGCCAGGCGCGACAAAATTGACGCTGGCACGTTTGTAAAGTCGTCCGTAGGATACTCGTTGCCCAAGATCGTGATGGTCGTGGCACCTTGGCTCTCCGCCAGAGCAGCTCGACTCTTTGTGGATGTGAACTCGCGTTTTTGCGACGGTATTGGCGGTAGCAACTTCCCGCACGAAGTGTGCAGAGCTGCTGTGGGGACAACATTGCAAGCCTTCGGGGTGAAAGCGAGCGCTCGAGCCAACGTTGCCGCCGGCCGCGTGACGAGACAGGCTCGATACGCTGCCTGCGATGACCTCCGGGACAGCATTGCGTGTGGCAGAAGAAGGAAATTGGAGCGCGGTTGGGCCAAATCAATTGACGTTTTTTGCCGCCAAAAAACCGGCACCAAAGAAGGGTTCACTCTCCTCACATCAACCAACATGGACATTTACGACGCAGGCCTCTTGGGCAACAACGGCCGCAGTGGCACCGAAACGCCAGATGCTGCCAGCGCACACAAGACGGAGCTGGATCAGAATGTCGAAAAGATGGTAGGCAACATCTCGACCTGGTGGTCTGGCATCGCAAAGAAGTCCCAAGAGACTATAAACCAGGCTAGACAACAGGTTGAAAGCCAGGGCGGCATCGTCAACTACGCCAAGAGCAACTATGCCAAGATCGAGTCTTCCGTCGCTGATGCACAGAAACGAGCCCGTGAGCAGAGCACCGGCGAGGCTATTGCTGATCATAGCGACAGTGATGCGCCGATTGCATCGGCTGACAAGGGCAAGCAACGAGCTGTCGACGATCAAGCCTCTGAGACGAATTCAACAAATCCTACTCTGGGAAGCTCTGTCAGCTCTTTATTCACCAAGCTGACTGCGGATCCGCGCTTACAGCAGCTACAGAAATCACTCACCAACACCCTTCAGTCAGTCGCCAATCCGCAGCAAGAGCCCTTGAACGAGGACGGTACCCCGCGCTCACCATCTCTTGGCGGTCCAGTGAAACTTCAAGAGTCGTTGGCCAAACTGTCTCTTACCTTCCAATCTCATCTACCGCATCTCGACTTCAAGGAATCGCAGCAATTGGCGACCAAGTACCTGCACGCTACTGAAAACTTTGCCAAGGAGATTCAGACCGACATGACTGAACTCGTTGGCGAGCTGGTCCGTATTGTGCCTCCGGAAGGAGAAAAAACAGCTGCTGAAGAGAAAGTCGCCGAAACCGTTCAAGAAAAACAAAGCGACATGGCGAAAGTCATGCCAGTCTCAGGAGAAGTTGTTGCTGCCAAAGATGGGGAGGAAGAGGAAGACTTTGTCTGGGATGAAGAAGACGAAGAGACCGCCGCTACTGCCACCAAATCTGCTGCAGAAACGACCAAAGTACCTCAATTGAAGCCAGCACGGACAGAATCAGTACCATCGGCCGAATCTGAAGACGAAGTGGATTCAGACTGGGAGTAGCGACACGGACGATTATATACCCTTATGCACAAGTACAATTACACGAATGCAAGATGTTTTGCTATACTGCGCCTTCAAGAAAGGCAATGAAACGCTTGGCTATTGCCCATTCTGAGGAAGCGGGCTCGGCTGTTGGGGCGGATTTGGATGCTGGACCTGGGGTCAGGGAGAATTGGACTCCTTCTGATCTGGCAGAGCTGCCGAGCTGGTTGACGTTTGCGGAGCCTGCGCTGTGCATGCGCACAAATTGACGACGTACACGTTGGAGGGACGAAAGGGTCAGAGTCTTGTCAGAAGGTATCGCAAAGGTGAGCTGAGATGGGCCAGGGAGGGAGGCGTTGGTGATGGGGACCTCTGTCCCTGGTTGCAGACCGAAGGTAGACTGATGCTCCAGGATGCTCTGAACCACGGCCTGGGTGGAAGACTCGAGCAAGGACAGATAGTTGGATGTAGTGCTGCGTGTTGGCGCCACAACTTCAGGAGCCTTATTGACCGAGCCTTTCGTAGCTGCGTCCCAGATGTCTTGATGCGGTATTGGCTCGATGACGATGTTATCGACCGTAATGGAGTCATTGGCTTCTCGTAAGATGGTTGGGACGATGATGAGGGGCGAGTCCCATCGCGTCATTGCATTGGGCTCTTCGTACCGCATAAGGAGGCTGTCAAGTGTCTCGTCGTCGTAGCTAGCATCCTGACCGCGTTCTTCGCGCCTTTGTTGGTTCCAGTAACGACAGACCGATGGAGGAGCATGTACATGCACGGACAAACATCGCACACCGACCTCGCGAGCTGCACACCAGAGCTGGTAGCGGAAGCCTTTGATATTGAGACCAGCACCTCCGTCGGCAATGACGATGGTGTCTCTGCCCAGCGCGCGCGTCACTGCAGACAGGTACGATGCACGAGCCGGCTTCTCCAATCTCTGTGACGCATACGCCGATCGAGCAGCGTGAATATCGTCGTCCGATACAATCACGACCCGCTGAATAACAGAGGCAGGAGTGGACTTTATACGTTCTTCAAGGTCCTGCTTGATGAGCAGAGACCGTGTTGATCTGCCCGAGCTGGCAAGGCCAGAGACAATCACGAGTGCCATGCCTAGCTGCAGTGTCAGAAGGGTCCTACGCTTCGACAACCTTTTTTTTTAAGAAGATCTGTACTGCTGACGTAAGCTGGATCGGTCGTTGCCGGAATGTGTTGTGCGGAGCCAGTCGGGGAAATTGAATCGCTGTTTGCATGTTTGCAGTCACAGTTTGGCGTGGGGATTATGTAAGGTTGGATGGTGTAAGCTGGAGCGCGTTTTACTTTCAACCGGGCATGCGACTACAGCAAAAAGGCATGGCGAATCAGACTCGCGCTAATGTGAATTGGTATTCCCGTCGCTGGCCGATTTTGTTGGTCTGCGCACTACCTTCTTGCCCCGCTCTCTTCCTTTCCTAACCGTCATCTCACACTCAACCTAGCCATGATGTTTGCAAGGTCACTCTCGCGCGCCGTAGCGCGAGCACCTTCGTCTAGCCTTGTGGCATCTTCGCCTCGTCTTGCCGGCTTCCATTCCACCGCTTCCGCATCACGCATCATCGCCTCTCAGCCACTACGCGCAAAGGAGGCCCCGACCGTTCTCGACGCCGCCAAGGGTTACGCCGTCATTGACCATGAGTATGTATTGGTTCTGCCCATCCTAGGCGCGATTGAAGACTAACCGTTTCTCGCTTTACAGATACGACGCTATCGTAGTTGGCGCTGGTGGAGCTGGTCTTCGAGCTGCATTCGGTCTCGCTGAAGCTGGTCTTAACACTGCTTGTATCACCAAGCTTTTCCCCACTCGTTCCCACACTGTGGCTGCTCAGGGCGGCATCAACGCCGCTCTCGGTAACATGACCGAAGACGACTGGAGGTGGCACATGTACGACACCGTTAAAGGTTCCGATTGGCTCGGTGACCAAGACGCCATTCACTACATGTGCAGAGAAGCCCCTCGCACCGTTATTGAGCTCGAGCACTACGGTCTGCCCTTCTCTCGAACGAAAGATGGCAAGATCTACCAGCGAGCTTTCGGTGGTCAGTCACTCAACTACGGCAAAGGCGGCCAGGCTTACCGATGTGCCGCTGCTGCTGACCGAACCGGTCACGCCATGCTTCACACCCTCTACGGCCAGTCTCTGCGTCACAACACCAACTTCTTCATCGAGTACTTCGCCCTTGACCTCATCATGGAGGACGGCGAGTGTGTCGGTGTCACTGCCCTCAACATGGAGGATGGCACCATTCACCGATTCCGAGCTCACAAGACCGTCTTAGCCACCGGTGGTTACGGTCGAGCCTACTTCTCCGCCACCTCGGCCCACACCTGCACAGGTGACGGTATGGCCATGGTTTCCCGAGCCGGCCTGCCTCTTCAAGATCTTGAGTTTGTCCAGTTCCACCCTACCGGTATTTACGGTGCCGGCTGCCTCATTACTGAAGGCTCTCGAGGTGAGGGAGGATACTTGCTCAACTCTGAGGGCGAGCGATTCATGGAGCGATACGCACCAACTGCCAAGGATCTTGCATCGCGAGACGTCGTATCTCGATCCATGACCATCGAGATCCGAGAGGGTCGAGGTGTTGGCCCCGACAAGGACCACATTTACCTCCAGCTTTCGCATCTTCCTCCGGAAGTCTTGCACGAGCGACTTCCCGGTATCTCGGAGACAGCCGCCATCTTTGCCGGTGTCGACGTCACCAAGGAGCCCATCCCCGTTCTTCCCACAGTCCACTACAACATGGGCGGTATCCCCACCAAGTACACCGGTGAGGTCATCACCAAGGGTGCTGACGGCAAGGACCAGATTGTACCCGGTCTGTACGCTGCCGGTGAAACAGCCTGTGTCTCAGTGCACGGTGCTAACCGACTCGGCGCCAACTCGCTGCTCGACATTGTCGTCTTCGGCCGAGCATGTGCCAACCACATCAAGGACAACCTGTCGCCAGGCAAGCCCCACAAACCTCTCTCCGGAGATGCCGGTGCCAAGTCAATCAACGACCTTGACTGGGCCCGAAACGCCAATGGCTCCAAGACGACTGCTTCGATTCGCAACGACATGCAGCGTGTCATGCAGTCCGACGCCGCCGTATTCCGAACGCAGAAGACGCTCGACGAGGGTGTGCAAAAGATTGACAAGGTGTACGAATCCTTCCCAGAGGTCTCGGTGCAGGACCGCAGCATGATCTGGAACTCGGATCTCGTCGAGACGCTCGAGCTTAAGAACTTGCTCACCTGCGCCACGCAGACGATGCACTCGGCCGCGGCTCGTAAAGAGTCACGAGGTGCTCACGCCCGCGAGGACTACCCAGACCGTCTCGACGGCTTCGAGAACTGGCAGAAACATACCCTCAGCTGGCAGCACGAATCCACAGGCGACAAAGTCAAGCTCGACTACCGTGCCGTCATCAACACGACACTCGACGAGGCAGAGTGCAAGCCCGTGCCCCCCTTCAAGCGACAGTACTAGATTGCCCCCACTTTCTTCGCCCATCGCGGAGGTTTATCTTATTCCGAATCCTGTCTCCCTCCCCGTTGTACCATCTCCTTTCCGCACACTTAATGCGATATCTTCCAGCATTCTTTTTTGGGCGGGCTCCTTCATGTGATGAGTGTAGTGTGGAAACATATTGCGCGTATTTCATGTCGCTTGGTGTAAGTACGAAGTGTTTCATTTCGGGTAAGGTGGCAGTCATGTGGGAGGGGTAAGGGGTTAAATCCGTGGCAACGCTTGGCTGGTTCCTTGCTCTGCGTATGAAGAAGACGACGGGGTGGACACTGTCGTCTGTCCGCTTTCTTCTTCGCCAACACGTTTGCAGCTATGATTTCAGCAAGCTGGAAGCGCGGCTTTGCCGCGAGTATGCTCCGAGCGGTGTTGGTACTGGGGGCGTTGTTCGTAGCGACGTGCGTGCGGCCTACGTTGGGGGTGGGACCACCATCGCCTGCGGATTCTGGCGAGAGGATCAAAGAGTTGCTCGCGGGAAAGGCGCAGTCTGACAGCTTTGGCTGGTTCGCCCTGCGTGACTTTACCTACTGTCTCGGCGGGAAAGCGCCAGATCCACTATCGCGAAGACTGGGCCTCAATTCTCCCCAACCGCCAACAACGGCTGGTGCAATCACGCCGGATAATGGCGGCGCTGTCGAGCGCATGATCGGAACAGGCGACTCAGTCGTCGTACTCTACCACCCGCGCCATAAGAACAAACCAATCGCATGGTGTAACACGCTCGTAGCTTTTAGCAGTACAGCGCACGTGTCGTGCCATCGCGCGCTTCCCACCTGTCAACGATGCGACGCCCTCCCCGACAACACCACCACCACCATCCCGTCACAGCAGCACATTCACCACCCGCATGCTGGCGCATCAAAACTCGCCACACCTCCCTTTCACAAACGTCAAAACGTCGACACCTCGCCCGAAGCCGACACTCAGGACCTGCAAAAGGCGATCCACGAATTCCAGGACTACTGCGAGAATAAGCTCACCCTCGCCGTGCGCGCCGACTGCCCGCTGCACATTGTGCAGGACTGGAACGACGAACCGCCATTCGACCTCGTGCGATTCTGCATGGCTTCCTCGGCCGATGATGGCTTTACGCTCAACCCCGAGCTCGCCAAAGCAAAGCCTAAGGGCGTGGTCGATCCCAATGACGCAATAGTACCGCCTTCCACTCCGAACTAACCTCTGTTACTTCTGCTCTAAGTCAGTTGCGTGCGGTGCACGCATTGCTTCTTGGTACAAAATTGAAATCTCTTGCCCGTTTATGTGAGTGCGAAGGAATGCCTACACGACAGAGTATCTGCCTGTTGTGCCTGGATTGCGTGATTCGGCTTCGAGCGCTGCTTGCGTAGCTTCGACGAGCAAGCGTTGAATCTCGCGCACTGCGTCTTCCACCATGGCTTTGTTGTTGGATTCAATGAGCAGCTGCAGTTTTGGCGGTTCGCCAGGCTCGGGTTCGACGCCTTCTTTGTAAAACACGCCCTTGTTGGTGATGGAGGCGCCTGTGGATTCAATCAGGAGTCGCATGGTCTCCTTGTTGGTGACGCGCCATCGCGCGCGTTGCGGGAAGTCGTTGATCGGCACAATGGCGTGGTAGTCGGTGGCGTCTGGATCCCGCGCCTTGCGTTCTCGTAGCAGATCCGCTTCCGTAGTCTTGGACCCTGCACGTCGTAAGTTGCCTTGTCGACGGATGTTCTCCAGCACAGCGGCGAGCTTGGTGGTATCCGCTCCATGTGCCTTGGCTGCCTCGAGCGCAGACTCTTGCGCTTTGAGTTGACCAGCTTCCTTGGCATCCTGCTCCTGATCTTCCCTGCTTGCCGACACCGCACTGTTGCCGACTTTGGCTGGCGCAGCCGTTCTGTTCTCCCGCACTGCCTCTGGCGCTGCACCTTGCATGATTTCAATCTTCATGCTCTGCAGTCTAGTCAGTTTGTCGTCTGAGACAGACGATGCTCCCTTGCCTTCGTCGTTGTCCGCGTTGACAGTCTTGCCGTCCTCTTCTGTCTCACCATACGCTGACCTTTGTGCTTTGAGTGCCTTTTCACGGTCGGTCTCGAGTTGTTCCAGGCCTCGACCGCCAAAGCCCGATCCGGCCGCCTTGGCTTTTCCAGCCGCGAGCTTGTCCTTGAACGACTCGGCCATCGATTCTAGCTCAGCGGGCACTGAAGCCTTGCTAGCTTTCAGAGCAGCGATGATGTCGCGCGCGTAACGCTCTTGCTCGGGGGTAATAAAGGTGATACAGGTGCCCTTTTGCCCGGCGCGACCTGTTCTCCCGGCACGATGTACGTAATCTTCCATGTGGTTTGGGACGTCGTAATTAATCACTAGCTTCAACTGTTTGACATCCAAGCCTCTGGCCGCCACTGAAGTTGCAGTGACAATCGGAACGTTGCCAGCCTTGAAGTCTTGAATCGTCTCGTCCCGGTCTACTTGGTCTTTGCCACCGTGTAGAGACATGGTGACGTACCCCTTGCGGATGAGATTGTTGAGCAAGTCGTCGGCAGCCTCTTGTCGGTCGACAAAGATGAGAGTTCTTGCGTCTTTCTCCCGGTTGTACAGATCGCCAAGGATTTCCAACAGACGGTTGAACTTCGACGCCTCTGGCCTGACTTCAACGATCTGCTCGATCTCAGCTGCGACGACACTGCGACCTCCCACAGTAATCTCGACTGGTCTGTTTTTCAAAACCTTGCGCGCTAAGGATTCCATCTGCTTGGGAAAAGTGGCCGAGAAGAGGACCGTTTGTCGATCAGGGCGCACATTGTTGACAATCTTCATGACTTGAGGCTCGAAGCCCATGTCAAACATGCGGTCGGCCTCGTCCAGAACTAGGTAGGTGACTCGACGAAGATTGGTGACTCTACCCGAATTGGCGGTCAAGAGGTCGATGAGGCGACCAGGCGTGGCCACAACGATGTCAGCGGTCTTCTTCATCTCGGCAATCTGCTCGGAGATGGGAGCACCGCCATACACGCATGCTGCACGAAGACCGAGTGCTCGAATAAAAGGCCGCATTTCGCGGTAAATCTGAACCGCAAGTTCCCGCGTGGGGGTCATGATGATGGCAATTGGACCCTCCATGGATTCGACGGGACGCTGGTCCTTGATATGGCGGAACATGGGCAGGAGAAAGGCCATCGTCTTACCGGAGCCAGTCTTGGCGACACCGATAATGTCGCGACCAGACATGATGGTCGGAATGGCCTGGCTCTGGATGGGAGTAGGCGCGGCGTAACCGAGTCGCTTGATGACGTCGAGACAGCTTGCGGGTAGACCGCAGTGTGACCATTTGCTTAGCGGATTCGGGCAGTCCTTACCACGTACGACGATGCCGCCCATCTCCAGGCGAAGTTGGTCAGCGAGCTCGGGCGTGATTGCCTCGACTTCGGCGGGCGGATGATAGAAGACTTTTTGGAATGGCTCGTAGTCGAGCGAAGCGTGATCGACTGTCGGTAGGTCCTTCTTTTTGATCTTTTTAGCTGCCATTGCGAGTAGGTCTTCTGTTGCGACCCCAACTCGATCCAGTTCGTCTAACTCTGCGTCATCTGCATCTTCGGCTCCGCTCTCGTCATCTCCGAGGATTACAGCTCGTGCTTGACTCGGGCCAGTGCCTGCCCTCTTTCGATCTTGCTCGTCTACCTTGGCAACTGTGGTCTTGACGGCGGACATGAAAGCATCGAGAGGATCCTCCTCTTCATCATCTACCTCCATCGGTGGATTTGCAGCAGGTCCAGGGGTATCCTCGTCGTCATCGCCGAGATCGAGGTTGGGGCCTACCTTTGTACCCTGGTGTACAGTCGGGTCCAAGGGGGGTAGATCATGGAATGGGTTCATCTTCTTTCTAGCCGGCTGATCCGCGATGTCGTCCATCATATTGGTGGAACCTGCTTTGCTCTTGGTAAAGTCCTGCCGTAACGCCATGCCGCGTAGACCAGTCGCATTGATCAACGTCGACTTTGCTGGTGGAATGCTAGCTGCGGTTCCAGCTCCCTTATGGTCAGACGCGAACACTGCTTCGCCAATGCCTTGAGCTTTTTGTTTGGCTTCTTCCAAGGCCTTTTTGACTGCCTGCTCTTTCCTCCATGCCTCTAAACGGGCCTTTTTCGCCAGTTTGGCCTGATCGTCGGCGGAAGAGCCCGCAGCTTTTTGTGCACCATTTGCAGCCGTGGAGGGAGCTTGACCATTTTCGGTAGCGTGAACAGGTCGTGAGGGGGTTGCACCACTCGCTATAGCAGCAGACGTACCAATCTTTAGCGTGTCTGACCGGTGAGGTGACTTGAGCTGTGAGGCTGTGGGAGTCGGGGCCTCCTCATCCCATCTGCGGCGGTCGGATCGACTGCGACTGTCCTGCCATGATGACTCTTTTCGATCTCTCTCGTGGTACGTATCACGGTAATGCCTGTCTCGATCCTGATCACGATGGTAGTCGCGCGAGTGGGCATGAGGGGGAGGAGAACGGGATCGTCGTCGGCTCGGCTCAGAGTTATGACTTCTATGATACGATGATGACGGATCAAGCTTACTGTTACGAGATCGAGCATACGTGCTCGAAGCGCGGTCTCCGCCTTCCGCTCTGTCGTAGCTGCCCATGGCTGTGTGGGGACTGTTGGAGGGATTGCGGCTAAGCCAGCCTGCGAATAGCGAATGTGAGCGCGTGAGTGGAGAAAAGGAAAATGCGTAATTTTGAACGAACACTTTTTTTTGGATTTTTTTCTTTCCTTTCGACGTTTAAGAAGATTTTGTCTCTCTCACGATACACAGGACGTCCGTGGTTTAGCTCGTCATCATCAGGAGCAGAGAGGGCTCACACATGTCCCCGAGACGCTAGACAATCTTCCCACAAGACAAATCGGCCATGCCTGCCAAAATGGCCGGGAAAGCCTTTGGCGCCGAAGATTTCATTGCCTTCAACTTCGATGGCGAAGAACAAGCGGGAAACAACACTGGACTCGATTCATATGTCGGAAGTGATGCAGAAGCAGAGACGTCAACAGCTGGGCAGAGCAAAAAACGCAAAGCCGAAGAGAGAGCTGACGATGGTCGCAGCAAAAAGGAGAGGGAGATGGCCAGATCACGTCGAACACCTTGGTCTGCCGACGTGGACTGGTCAAGGTGTAGAAATGGCGCAGAGGCTTTGCATCGAGAGCTCATGGCATTTGATGCCTGGCTTGCACCAACACATGCTGAGCACGAGACGCGATGTATGGTCATCGAAATGATTCGTCGTGCCATCAAGTCTCAGTGGCATGACGCCGACGTTCATCCGTTTGGCAGTCAGGAGACCAAGCTGTATCTCCCACAAGGCGATCTCGACCTTGTCGTCGTCAGTCCAACAATGGAAAACAGCCGAAGAGAGGGAGCCTTGCGCACAATGGCGGCCTGTCTACGACGTCACAATCTCGCCACCAACGTGCAGGTTATAGCCCGAGCCAAAGTGCCCATCATCAAGTTCGTCACAACGTATGCAAGGTTGAAAGTGGACATCTCGATCAATCAGACCAATGGTCTAGCAGCCGCCAAGTATGTCAACTCCTGGCTTCGAAAGTGGCCCCACATTCGCCCAATTATCATGGTCATCAAGCACCTGCTGATGCAACGAGGCATGAGCGAGGTCTTTTCCGGCGGTCTGGGCAGCTACAGTGTCATCATCATGGTCATCAGCTTCTTGCAGCTTCATCCCAAAGTGCAAAGGGGAGAGATTGATGCTGGTCGTAACATGGGGGTCATGCTCCTCGAAATTCTGGAGCTATATGGCAAAAACTTTGGCTATGACAACTGCGGCATTTCGATTCGAGGCCAAGGCGGCTACTTCAGCAAAGCTAGACGAGGCTGGAAAGATGAACGAAGGCCGTTCATGCTCAGCATAGAAGACCCGCATGACCCGACAAACGACATCTCCAAGGGATCATTCGGTATCATTCAGGTGCGCTCAACTCTGGCCGGAGCATTTGACATTCTCACTGCGGCTATCTGTCAGCAAGCCAACGAAGCAGGTGCGGGTGGAAGTGGTTGGAGTCGAGCAGTCGACAAGCCGAGCAGCAACAAGCGAGGCGGCAAGCATCAACGTTTCTCAGTCGACTCTGACTCTGATTCTGATGAAGAGGCTAGGCGTGCATTGTTGCGAGATTCGCGCTATGACTCTGGAAAGGAAGACAAGGACCCAAACAGTCTTCTCGGAACCATCCTCGGCATATCCAATCCGGTCGTCAATCAGAGGAAAGAGATGGAAGCACTCTATCATTCTGGATCGCTGCAGTTCAAGTTGGGAAGGCCTCCAGCCCCCAGAAGCCCACCACCGGCTGCCCCATCCGGCCCGCAAGCCCTTCGAAAGGATGCTGCGCAGCGTTCAAAGAAACCGTCATCGACAGATCCTTCGCACAAAGGTAGTGGAGTAGTCTCAATTAGTGGAACAGCCAAGGCAAAAGCGAACGATCCCGGTCCTCCGCAATTGACAATTCGTGGAGCTTCGGCGCTCGCCAAAAAGCGGACACGCGACATCCCGGTTGATCAAAACGGTACCAAAGCCAGCGAACCCGCATCTTCGGGCGATGAAGATTCAAGGTATAGCGCAAGTCGTCTCAGCAAGAAGAGCAAGTTACCACGAGCAGCTGCAGCGCAAAGACACGGCAATGGTGATACAGTGCCATCGGCGCGCAAGCGAGCTCGTCTTTCCGGCCTGGATATGTCGCAGTCGGATCTGGAGGAGCTGTCACACTCGGCGCCGTCCAACTTCGTATCGGAAGACGAGGATAGTGATGACGACGACGACCATGATGTGCAATTACCGACGATTTCACGTGCGAGCAGCAGTGCCAAATCGTCCCCCCGCCTGCCAAA
Source organism: Farysia itapuensis (assembly GCA_023212645.1). NCBI lineage: Eukaryota > Fungi > Basidiomycota > Ustilaginomycetes > Ustilaginales > Ustilaginaceae > Farysia > Farysia itapuensis. The sequence continues at coordinate 272,226 of JALBYC010000005.1, read as the reverse complement.
CGGCTCAGCAGGCGAGGGCAAGACGACGACGACGCCATCGGGAGCACGACTCTCGTCGCGCGTCAAGTACGATTTCTGGACGGCAAAGGGTGTAGACCCACCTTCTGGGAAAGCGTCTTCGCCCTCACCTCCGCTTCCTGGAGCCGACTCGGACGGAGCTGCATCCGAGTAAGCACAGACCCTACTCACAAGCGGTACACAGCACCAGATGCGGTAATATACCTCCTTTGATACTTCACTTGAACAGCATGCGTTTACGTGCGAGATTCCGGCGCGGTTGGTTCGGATGTTTCCTGCAGTCCGTCTGTGGGTGCAGGTAGTGGTGGTGGTGTTGCGCCAAAGACTTCCTGAACGAGACCGGGGAGGAAGCTCTGCAATCTGTGCGTAGTCGCGTTGAAAAGATCCTGCTCGAACGGCACCGCTTGTCCCTGCCCCGCGCTCGCGCTGTTGGGCGGCGGCGACAATAGGTGCGAGGTTGACATTACGAGCAGCACGTTTTTGAGATTCTCCGGGATGGCTTCCGTCAGCGGGTTTCGTCGTCCAGAGTTGCCGCCGGTGGAGTTGATCATCCGGTCCATCAAGTCGAGGATCTCGAGCCAGAGTGTTTTGAACTCGCTCGCGCCGGCCTCGGTGTCGGCGTGGTTTGTTGGGGCGAGGTAGGGCATGAGGTGGAGGAAGGTCTTGCATATCAGAGCTGACGCTCGGATGCGCACTTCGAGCATGCCCCCGTTCTTATTGGCCGCCGAGGGAGGGTCGAGCTGGTAGATCTGCGGTTTCAGCAAGTCTTCCATCAGTGGGAACAGAGTCGATGTGAACACAACCTTGATTACCGCATTTGACGAGACACCACCCGCCGGTCCACTTGTCGATGGCGGAAGCAGCTCTGGCGAAAACAACGCTCGTTGCAGCAGTGGCAGAGCGGCACTACGAACGGGGCCGAATGCGTTGACCCACTGTCTCGAAAGACCACCAAGCAATACAAGCCAATACTTGCTCCACACCGCATCCATTTCTCCAGAGCTAGAGTCGGCCGTCACGAGTCGGGGGATGTCAGACTTGAGCTTTTCCAGCAGCACGACAGCCTCGACCCCGCGTTCTTGCTGCGCTTTTTCAGCTTCCGCCACCTCCTTTTTCTCCGTCAGCGTAGTGCGACGCTGCGCAGTTGTCTCGCGCAGCACAGCGTTACGCCACGCGGCCGTGTCGGCTCCATTCGCAAAGTCCACCAACTGCGCAACAGCAGCATCAAAGTTATCGGGCGTCAAGCGAGATGCAGAAGCTTGTCCGTCAGCGCGAGGTGTGTCACCCGATTGCGTTTCAGCACCAATGAGAGCGGCCTTGGTGACTTGGAAAGCTAACCGCGCTGAGTCGGCATTCCGCATGTTGGAGTTATCAGCAATGAGTGAAAAGACGAGGCTCCATTCTGTCTGAGAGCGGACGAAATTGGACTTTGTTGCCATGATGCGATGCAGACCAGCAAGGAGCTGCTTGGATCCCGAGATGCGTACCTCAACAGGCAGAGTGCGCAACAGATCCAAAGCGAGGAAGATTTGATCTCGAAGTGGCTGCAGACCGTCATCAGCAGCTACGGCGTCGATGATACGGAGAAGAGCTGCGACTTCACGCTCGATTGTCATCTGGTGGTAGGACTTGGCGTTTCGGAGCACTGCGCAGATATGTTCCGAAAGCCAGGGCCACGTTTCCGACATTAATTCGAGGGAGGACGAGGTAACTATGACTGTCAACAGTTCGAGCAGGAATGCGACGCGAGGGTCGTATGGCAACGGAAGCCCTCGAGACGATGCGCCGTTGGGGCCGTGTTCTGCGTTGCCATGAGCTGCGTTGTGGTGATTGGTGCTGTTGGGGGTCGAGGTGCCGTCTGTGTTCCAGCTAATGGACTCTCTGAAGAGCACCTTCTCGACTGTGAGAGACTCGATTTGGAATCGAAGATAGTGCACCGCACACAAATGAGACTCGGTGGACAAGTGTTGAACTTGGTTCCACAGCTCTTCGATCCTGCACGAAGTGATGCAGTCCACCGAGCTGAGGGTAGCTTCGACATCCTGGGGCGAAGCCTCGTATGGTACGGGCTCACTGCTGGATGAGTAAGGCGACAGCAAATAGGATGAAAGCGTACTGAACAATCCACCGCCCTGTGCTCGTGGATCTTGCGGCGGTGGACCGGGAATCTTCTTTGGCTTGAGCGGGATGGGTACGCTACCATCCGACAAATCTTCCATCTGCACCATGGATGAAGGGAGCATCCCGTGAGCAAACAGGTTTTTAAAGATTTCGAACAGATCAGCCCAGCCTGTACGGATAGCATCAACATTGCCATTGGCGATGGTGAAGAGCACCACAGCAGCCAGTTGACCCTTGAAGTTCACACCGAAGCGCGTCGACAGTGGGCTGACAGTGATACGCTGGCCTTCCACCTCTACTGTGGGATTGCTCGTCAAGGTCTGCGAGACAGAACTGTCCAAAAGGCCAGTAGCGCTCGCTAAAGTATGCACCATGAAGTCGAAGACTTCAATCATGTCAAAGCCCGACGCAAGGATGCCGCACTGGCGGATTCCAGAAATGGCCCGTTCGACCATGTACTCGTCCCGAAACGTGGAAAAGGCAAATGCGATGCTGGAGAAGATCGGTTTCCAGCCCATTTCGAACATCGCGCCGTCGAAAGCGGCAGTGTCACATGCAAGCAGGCCGCCAGCGGTGCGCGAGCGACGCAACAGCTCCTTCCAGGCATACTCGAAGCCAAGCTGACCGATGTGTTCTTCCGGCATGACAATCTCACGCTTGCGAATACTCTCGTAAATGGCGCCGGTCAGCTCGGGATCAAAGTCACGGCCATCGTTGACACCTCGCAGGTTCTTGCGATAGTCGTCGACGGTCATACGCCGCTTGTTTTGTGGATTGTGCAGATCCGTATTGAGCATGATGACAGAGTAAGCGAGGATAAAGACGGCGTCCTCCGTTGCGATACCTTCAGGCTGTGCTGCAAAGTAGGTTGTGGCAAATGTCTGTGTAATCCGCTCAATTTGCTGCGATTCACCTGGTAGTCGGAAGCTCTCGAGCATTTCCCGCAGTGCGTCTGCAATCGGTTTCTGCTTGAAGTCAAACAAGCCTATAAACGCCGCCAGAGCCTTCACGTTGTCAGGGCGGCCAAGGTAGTCACCGAGTAGCTTCTTATCGAGACGTGGACAATCCTTTAAGAATTTGGCCACACGCTGCTCGCGCGACAAGGACGGATCACCGTAGTCAAGCAAACCTTCCTGTTCGAGGTATGTCAGGCCGTCTTTTGGCTTCGCGTTGAAGCGCGCCGCGCCGGCGAGAATGGCAGCTTTCTTCCCCTTTTGCTGCGACAAGGTCTCAAAAGACAAATCCCCGGGTAAAGAAAGAGACGCAGGGCCCGAAAGTTGATCTTGTCGATCAGACAGAGCCGAAACAAATGACAGCAAAGCATCCAGAGCAAACAGCTGCAGACTGTCTTGATGCATTGAGTGCTGAGGATGTGCGGCGTGTATGCTTCGACAAAGGAAGCTGACCACCTTCTCGTACATATTCTCGCAGTCAATGTCACAATCGTAGTTGATGTAGAGGTCCACCAGATACTCGGAAGGCCGCTCTGAGTCAAAGTTGCGGAAGAGAAGGCTCAACGCTTCTAGAAGTAGTTCGCGAGCCTCGCCTGTAGCCGGAGCACGGTCAGACGTCTTAGGCAACGGTGGGGCAGGCGGCGCTGCGGGCACTGAGGAGTCTGGCGTGCCGGCTCGACCAATACTGTCAGTGGCAAGAGTTCGTTTAGCCACACTGTCAAAGGTCCGCTCGCTCCAAGGCTCCAATGGCAGAGGAAACGTAGGGGCAAGGCGGTCCAGAAGGAACCCAACAAAGTGTTCGTGCTGGAGCTTGAGGTGAGCTCGCATGTTCTCAAACAGAGCTGAGATGCAGCGCAAGCTGAGGGAGAGCATCAGTGTGTTTTCGCTTTTTGCGAGGATGAAGAGATATTTGCAAGCTGAGTCCTGCACGAGTGCGCGAAGCGAAGGGAAGCGTCCGATCGATTTGCCCGCTGTCTCAAAGATGGAGATGAGCATTGAGATTCCGAGTCGACGCATAGTGTCTGTATGCTGCAGATTGGCAGGATCGAGAAGCGAGATGACGACTCGGAAAACCTCTCGCACGGCTGGGAGACCGTACGGCTCTACGTCCAGAGGGGCAAACGCAGTGGTTTGTTGGCTGTCTGTTTCGGTTTCTATGACTGTTTCTGGTAGTTCTGCCGAGAGCACTGCTTCATCGCTGACACGGGCAGGGTTATCCGTGTCGTCACCCTGTGCAGCTTCGTCAGGCATGGGCGCTGATTGATCCTTCTCAACGGCAACTTCGGACTGGACGGGCGGGGTACCGGGTGCGTCTTCCTGATCTTCTTCCTCACCGATTTGCTTGAGCTCCATTAGCGCTTGTACCGCGGCAGCTGGGAACGCGTTGCTTGTCGGATCCGGTAAAGTCATTCGTCTGAGCCGCTTCTCGTCGACTTCGGCGTCATCTCCAACAGGATCTGCGGCCAACGTGGCATGCTCGGGCTCTTGATCGGGTACTCCAGGCCTAGATGAGTAAAATTCGTCGACAGTTGTTGGGATCGAGGAAAGCCGACCGAAGAGAGCGCGCAACATGGCAGTCACAGACTGCTCAGCGGTGCGACGCAGCACTTCTGAGAGACGCGTCTGACAGCACATTGAGAGGCCGGTCTCCATCATCTCGCAGATACTGTCATCACCCAGACTATCAGCTAGACCATGCGGGCGAGGATACGCACCGTCTTCTGCATCATGGAAAGGGACGGAGGCGTCGACAGAGTCGCAGATCAGATCGCGCATGACGGCCAAAATGCGGACAAGCACGAGCTCGTCGGTCGTCGCTTCGGAGGCTTCGAAGCGGCAGTGACTTGTGGCGTGGGCGATCTCCGCAATGGCAAGCTGAGCACCAGGAGCCGCCGTGTGGATCAAACCGCAAACGAGAAATTTGTGAACGGCTTGCAAAGCGGCAGAAGTGATGGGTGCCGATGTCCTCGCGCTGAGAATGACGCGAAGGAAGGGGGACAAGAGCATGGGTAGTGGAAACGTAGCGAAGTTAGAGCAGTCACGAAGCTGAGCCTTGAGCACAGAAAAGCCGGAAAGTAAGCCAACAGGATCTTCAGTCTTGCCTGCCGCAGTAGAAAAGGAGAACCCGAGCCGAGCCGAAGCGGAAGCATCGGAGTCCTTGGCCTTTGACATGTGTCGGAGACCCATGCTAGGCCGCAGGACTGGACCATTGGGGCCTGGCTTTGTTGTGGCAATGGTAGGAGCCGCAGTGTCCGAAGCCGGGGCAAGAGAAGCACTGGAATAGCTATAAGATGTGACAGCGCTCAAAGCAGCGGTGGTGGAAGCCGTCCATCTTGTCGTCTTGCGAATAACTGAGGTGACTGCAGATATCTCTGACAGTACAAGGTGCAGGCCGTGGGACTGAAGCCGAGGTCGAGCAGACTGATGTGCGGCAGCAAGAGAAGTCTGCAGACTGTTGGATCTGCTTGGTGTGTCCATCGTCGACGCGATGTGGGCCGATCTGCGATGTCCCGAAGGCGTTGCCGATCGAGAGGCATTGACCGAGCCAGATGTCGATGCACGGACAGATCCTACCATGATGTCGAGTGTAGCGGTAGGTACCGTAATAAGACGAGAAGAAGAGCAACACTCGCACACTCACGCCGCGACTCTTCCGGACAAAATCGCAATCTCACAAATGCCACGTCTTCGATCGATCCAATCTCGCGACCGTGACTGGCTGCAAACTGCACTCGTGCTTGCTGTGACACAGCACCATTACATTTCCACTACGACAGGTGCGTCATCCCCTTCTTCCGCTTCCAGGTCTTGTTCAATCTCAGCTTCTTCGTCCAGACGTCGATCGAGCTGCCAGCCGAATTTGGCCAAAGTGAGGTGCGACAGGCTTCTCCATGCTCCGATCAAGTCGTTGATTGCTTGATCTTGAGATTCCCGTGAAGCCTTCTCTGATCGGGCTGCAGCAGCACGCCACGAAAGCGATCGACCGATGCTTGATCTGAGTTTGTCGAGTTCCGTCAGCAGCTCCTTTTCGTCCGAAGGCGTAGACTGTGTCGCCCAAAAGTCATCATCTAATAGATGCAATTGAGCGGCCAAAGCCTGCAAGAACGCAGAATGGGCTTCTGCGCTGCCACCGTCGTCGGTTTCGTGAAAGTCGTCAGTGGCTGGGTGCGGCAGCCATTCGGAACCAGCGCCTAGATAGGACGAAGAGCGACAGAACAGGGTTATAATACGCTTCCACTGCTCCCAACAGTGTGCATTCCCAGACTGCACGAAGAGGATAAAGGCCAGTTCAAGCTCGCAGAGAATAGCGCAATGAGACGGCAGATGTGATTTGTCGACATCGGTCACACCGAGGTAAGATCGAGTTATGGTCTGGCGGAGCAACCAGCTCTTGTCTCTTGACCATCGTGTGATATCTGGGCCTAAAGCGTCTGCCGGCCAACTGCGCCTCAGGTCAATTGTGGTGAAATGCAGCAATCCGTCGTCTTCGTCTTCGCTATCTTCTTGTGATCTCTTTCGCTTGTGCGCCTCTGCCGTAGTTTCAGCGGTCTCGCCGTCGTCAGAGAGCTCTTCGAAGCGAGGTACGATTTCCGGCCGTGGCTTGCCCCAGAACCTCTTGCCTTGCACGCAATCGCTGAATTCCTCATGAGGGCTGAAGTCGCCGCTGTTGCCTTTGCTGTCATCTTCGGTTGGTGGACCAGTGGTAAGACTGTCAATTCTTGCGTCGCCGCCGTCTGCTGTCATACCCACTACCTTGGCCACTATCGCTCTGCCGAGGCGTCCCGACGCGGAGCTCAAGTTGCGAGTCGCCCGTTGCCATTTGCTTTTACCCTCGTATGGGTAAGGCAGCAATCGAGTGTCGAGACTCTTCAAAAGCTCTTGCGAGACTATGGTCTGTGTCATTCGGGAGGTCTGCGAATCGATCTTTCGCTGCGAATGTCGGCTTGCGTTGCGACTTGAGCCGGGAACTACCAGCTCTTCTTTTGCTCGGTCTAGGGATCGTACGGCCACCTCTCCCTGCTCAAAGTATCGTAATAGCACATGCTTGATGCTTCCTTGACCTCCGAAAGCGACCACGGGGTCCGCGTCCGAATCGAGCTCGCGGATATTCCATGACACGCAGTGCCACCCCGGTGGCAGCAGCTTGATGCCTTGAAATTGATCGCTTGTCACGTATCCCTGTGAGTTAGCATCGATAGCGATTTGAGTTCTGGGTGGAAGGTCTTGCAGCAGTAGGAAGCCGGACGCTTCAAACAGGCGTTGCGCCTCTTGCTGCGTGATCCCATTTGTCGCCATCGGTCGAGACGGTCTGGAAGAAACATGGGGAATCAACGGACACGTCAAAACCTCAAAAATTGGCCTCCACACTCACTTCCGAGTTCCGCGCGAAAAGACTTGTCCAACACGGCCATCCACGGTTCCCCAGACCCAACACACATGGGCTCGCCGGGAAAGGGCAGAGACTCTCTCTCCCACCTTTTGGAACAGATACCGTCTTCAGTCGCGGACGCAGATCTGGACGACTACATTGCAAGTTTGATCTTGCAGCAGTCTAGGCAACGTGGCGAGCAGTATGGACGGCAGGGCATCGGTGCGTATCTTGACGACCAGCCCGGTCCTTCGAACCGCTCAAAAGCTGTGTCAACCAACAAAGCATTTCTCGCCTCCGTCATCAGGAATGTAGAAGGCCACAATAGCGCATTGCTCCGTCAGCAAATTGCAGATACCCCCCGCACCAACCGAGATCGTCGTAATAGAAAGACCTCGCCGTTATCCCCAACGCAGCATCACAAGCCAAAATTGAAGGCAGCGGCAGAAGACAAAGATGGAATTCCATCTAAGATGGACAAGTATTTCTGCAAAGACTACGATCCGGCACTCGATGTTAAGTTGGATGACCTGACGGACCCAAGCACGGGATTGATTGCTGCAAACGGCGAAACCTCTTCTGCTGCTTTCGACAGATTGATGACGGTCTTAGACCCGCAGAGTGGCTCGCAGTCGAAAAGTGATTCTAAAAGGTTGCGAAAGGAAGAACGCGATCGCATTCGCGCCCTTCGAGAAGCGCGTCGGGAGTCACGCGCTCGTGATCGCAGTCGATCCCCTTCCCCTCACAGGCATCGAAGACACGGCAAGGAGGAACAGAGCTCGAGCCTCGGAACAGAACGCAGGCGGCCGAAGCTACACTCTCGCTCAAGAAAAGATGACGACAGCTTCAATCAGGATCCGCCCAAAGCAAAGGTCAGAGAATGGGATGTAGGAAAGAATCTGAGCTTTTAATGTAGTAATAGTTATCGATGCAGCTGTTCACGAGCTGGTAACAGAATTGCGAAGCCGTCAGCTATAGTCATGTCCATGCTAGTCGCGGGGCGAGGACTTACGAAACATTCCTAGGTCTTTCATCTTGGTTAAAGTATCGTCTAAATGCTCTTTGTCGATGCGTACATGCGGCTGCCAGCCGATGATGGATTTGATTTTGGCGTTGTCAAACGCGACAGAGCGATTGGCCACCATTTCGAGATCGAGCCAGCCACTGAGAGGGCTTGGCGGCAGACCAGACTTTTCCATGATCTCGACTATAGCCTCACTATGCTTTTCGTTGATCTCGTTGACTACGCTGGCGAGATTGAGGCGTGCCCAGGCATTGACAAATGCGTTGGTGAAACCTGTCTCGATGCCAAACGTCTCTCCAGCCATTTTGAGCAGTTTCCCCTGTGTGAGGTCCGTGTCGTCGACAAGGTTGAGGACGGGAGCACGAGGCGTTTGATCGCGTGGACAACAGCCAGCTGCCACTTTCTCTCGCATAGAGTGCTGCAGTTTGTCTTTGATGCGCACAGGTGGTAGGTCTTCTCCCGCTTTTGCGTTGGCTTCGTGTCGGGTGTGGGAAGCTGTCCAGAGCGCCACTTTCCATGCTGCTGGGCACCAGTCATCGACGTGAATGGCATGTGTGCGAAGCTCAGGCCCCCATAAAAGCTTCATCGGTTCGTTCAGGTACTTGTACACATACCCTAGCGCGTACCGTGAGACAACGGTGCCGTGCACTAAGAAGGGTCCTACTACTTCGGCAGACCGCGTTATTGCCAGTGGTAAGTCGTCGACGCTCGCCACGGCTCGCTCTGCTTCATACCACCAGTAGGAGCGTGCTGTTCGCGGAGCTACCACGTCACCCTCTTTCATCGCAGGTGCGCCGACGTCGGTGGTCATGAACGGCGCCGTGTCCCGAACGTGAGCCTTGACGCGGTTTCGACTCGATTCGAGGGCTATTGAGTGTGCTAACTTCGTCGTTCTCTCCAGCAGCAGCTCTTCCGGTACGTCCATGCTGGAAATGCCTTCGCCGGTGAAGTCAAATACAATCTCGTAGGACCCACCGTCCGGGTGCTTGTACACACTAGCCAGTGTTGCAGGGCTGTTCAGATTCGCCTGTCGGTACTCGACGCGTGCATCTCGGTACGCCTCGAGCGAGTCAGGATCGACAAATGTCGAAGTAGCCGCGCCTGCGATCAGGAACTTGTCCACCAGTCTAATGTGCGTTATCACAGGGCCTTCCCACGTCGGAGCGGCACTGGCTGTGAGCAACCATTTCAAAAAGGGTCGTGACACATGCACCGTTCCGCCAAGAATTAGAACCGAGACCTTATTCGGCAGCATTCTGAGTGCTCAGGATGAAAGGTATGCCTGAGTGCAGCCCCAACGTCGGAACGCAGCGCCCAGTGTACGGTGGTCTGTGACGTGACACACAAGCGCCTAGCAGCTAGCAGCTCTGCACAACGTTGACAGCACGAATCCTAAATAACGCTGCACAAAATAAATTGCCCGACCAAATGCCGCTTCATTCACCTGCCTGGTGCACCTCTCATGCAAATATGCCATACCATAATTCTGCCATTGTGATTGATTTCAGTGAGGCTAAATATGTCTTGAAGGACCGCTGCGGGGGTCTCGCTTGTACTTGCCCTCCTGTGCTGCCTGTTTGTCGCCCAGACTGGCTTGTACGCCTTGCATGGTTTTCGCAATGGCTTCGGTAGCACCTCGAGCACCTCTCAGAATTGCCACTGGTATCGCGCGTACCACCGGCCGAGCACTACCAGTTGACGAGCTCGTCGAAGGTTCGTATACTTCCATTGGAATCGCCAGAATCGTCTGAGCTGCGGAGGTGAGACCACGGCTGAGACCAGAGTACGCCTGCGAGAGTGCTTCTTGCATGTCCTCTGGCTGGGTCGCGTAGCGGCTGATTTGAGCTACGCTTTCGTCACTAAGACGCCTAACGGTCTCGTTGTGAGTGCCCTCGTCGAGCGCGGGTGGGGGTAGCATCATGCTCTCACTCAGAGAGGCATAGCTATCCGCCCGGCCTTCAGGACCCACCGCTCTTGCTGTAACAGGCTCCGGCATGCGTCCTCCTAGTATATGTTCTGCCTGCTCAAGGATGACCTGAGTTCCGGTGGCCAGGCGAGCGCCGAGCTTGGCTGCTTCCAGGGCAGTGCTTCTGGCAAAGCTGGTTGCGCCCTTTTGCACACCGCGCAACAGCCGGCCATCTTTTTGGTACTGCTCGATGGGCAGCAGTACCAGATCAGCCAGGCCGGCGCCTACATTTACCAGGCTGCGGATGGGCGCAACTCCCGACAAGACATCGGCCAGCTGATTAGCCTTGACATCCGGAGTCCATATATCGTTCAGAGTATCAAACAGTCGTCCCCAGCCAGTGATCCCTCGCAGTGTGACGTGTCGCAGAACCATTTCGGCGCCCTCAAAGTGGAAGAAATTCATCAGCTCGATCGTCCTACCCTGTCGGAGAAGATTATAGTCCACTCGCTTCGGCTTGTAGTCCAATTTGATCTTGATCGGTAGCACTTCGGCGAACTGTATGAACGACACTGGATCGGCCGAAACTGTCCCTGAATTGTTCGTCTTGCTGCTCGCGCTCAAGCCTGGCGCCTTGAAGGCAAAGAATTTTTTCAGGAAATCGAGCGCGTCTTGGTCGACGTGTAGACGTAAGGGGGCGATTCGAGCCCGAACTCTGTATTCTGTTGCATGGCCAGGCTGTGAAGCAGCTTCCGAGCGCACTGTCAGAATCTCGGCCTTGATCATCCGGCTTTCCAAACCTTTGTTGAAAGCCTGTTCTGCATCTTTGATTTCTGTCAGGAATGTGCGCCAGGTCGAAGTCTTGACATTGTCAATGATTTCAAATGTCTTGGCGGCCACGGCAAGTCTAACCGCGATATTGGACAGCTCCGATACATCGACTTGATCCACTTCAACCTCCAGCCCGCTAAAGTTAAATTCAATAACTGAGCGGGTCGAACGCTGCAATTTTTTTCTTCGACTTGCCAGCAGATCATGAGTGGAAGCTCTGTCGACTGCCGGAGCGGGCATGCTCTGCCAAGTATTTGTGGCAGATGTGGCGGAACTCGTCTCCGAAAAATCTCCGAGCTCTTCATCCATAGCCTGCAAGAGGTCTGAAGGATCCATGTCGGCGCGATTTTGAGGTAGACTGATGTAGACCGAATCCAAAAGATTGCTGGAGGCGGCTTCTACACTGTCGTCAGGAACCTGACCATCTGCCAGCAGCTGTTTTATTTTCTGTAACCTCCTTCGCACTCTCTTAGCCTCCTCTTCGACCGCTTTCTGCGTAGAAATCCAGTCGTAGCCCGAATGCAAACGCACGGAGAGGTCGAAGTCCGTAACGCGGACAAGCAAGGAGATTTCAGATGAGCTTGGTACTGTACTCGCCTGTGGTCGAAGGTTTGGATTCGTGAAATAATGTGGCACTGGGCGAATGCCACGCGGGTCCAGCATTCGCACGGTGACATCCTCGTCAGCATACACCACCCGGTTCAAGCTCGGTGCTGCTATCGAGAGCGAAGCAACAGATTCGCCGCCAAAGAATTCATCGTTATCAAGGGAAGTCTCGATCAGATCAGGATGGTACCGACTTCCATGGTCGGGATGATTTGAGTCAGACGGCAATTCGTCTTCGCTAAGATTTGCTCCTGCTGATACGGCGGCACTTGGTCTGAACGCTTCTTTGTCAATGTCCGACATCAGATTTGTGGTTGATTGTGATTCGTAGCTGAGATAAGATCCTTCAGAGTCACTTCTGTCTCGAAAGCCTGACTCTTTGATATCGCCATCTGATGCAGCCTGTCCGGAATTTTCGGGCTGTGTTTGCAATACCTTGTTGAGCGCTGCAGTAGTTGCTGCTAATATCTCGAGTGTGTCTGCGCAAATCTGAACTTTGACGCGGAGCTTTGAAATTCGGATCTCTGAAGCAGGACGAGCAAGTGAGTTGAGCTGCATGGCAGCTTTGCTCTCGGAAATATTGAGGACGCGGGAGAAACCCAGATTAAGCCAGTGTGCTGCCACAGACGCCGCGGTTTTGCGAGAGACCTGCGAGCCAGCTAATTCTTGGTCGATAGCAAACAGGTTAACGTTCGCTAGCGCAACCTTGACGGTGCTTTTGGGAACATGTGTTGTAAGCTTGGTCTTGATCGACGCTTCCCCCAGCACCAAAGCCAAGCGATGGTCGCACTCGGGTGGAGCTATACGGATGCTGCAGTTCTTTATCTTGACGCTGATTCTTGTCACCTCATTTGGCTCGACATTTTCAAATACACCCGCGGGCGATTTGAAGAACAGCTTTACTTGCCGAAGCAAGCTTTTGTCGAAGAACGGACTGAGTGTGAGACCGGATAAAGCAATGTCTAAGGCTTGTTCCCGGTAGCTGGTCCCTGGCTTTGAATAGGCTTCCGCGGCGATCGACAGCACAGGGCGGCTCGGAGCATCGAGACTCGGGTCTATTGTCCGCTCTGCGACTACAATAGGAGCTGCTCCAACTCCCTCTATTTGAAGGGAGAACGTACCAACACGTGCGTCTATCAAAGACGTACTGTGAGCCTGACTGTTCTCGAAGAGAACTTCGACGTCAGAAATGGACAGAACCAAGCTCTTTGCCTGCCCATCTTCGTGCGATGCAGGCTGTGGGAGGTATAAGCGGACGGATACATCTGTTACGCCGGCTGCAAAAGCAGAGCGCTTGTTCGAGTTGCGTGCGGTAGACGTCGATTCTGTGCTTGCCGACATGAGTGACTGAATGGAGGGATCCCCAAATGAGCGACTGCTGAACCTCCTGGAGCTGTCGGAGTCCTCGATGTCATCCCGGACTTGTAATGTCCATAGAGCGCTCCCTTGCGTGAGATCATCAACCATATATTGCAGTGAGTCAATCTGCTGCTTGGCCAAGTCGATGCTGATGGCTGGGATCAGACAACTATAATGCTCCTTCTGCTCGTCCGAGTATTGAAGATCATTGCCTCTGGAAATGATCATGCGAGGATGAAGACGACGGGCGGGCTTGGATGTGATCTCTCCTGGCATCAAATCATCCGAGATTGCGTCGATACTTGCGATTTGAACAGGTTTAGAATCAGAATGAAGCAGGGTCATGAAAGCAGCCACCTTCTGAACGGTGATGCGCCCAGAGACCAGCCCTGATTCGTCTAATTGTTCGTGATAGGATGTGGCGCCGGCAAAATGGACACCACGGGGCTTTTGAGCTCTTTCTAGGGAACCAAATCCAATGTCCAGGCCCTGGACTTGAAGAACGAAGAGGCCGCACCGTCGAGAAAGACCAATCAGCCGAGCCGTACGAAGGTCTTGTTTGGCCAGCTCACTGTCCGAGAAAGACATCTGTGGTGTTCGGACATCGAATCGAAGCATTTTGCTGCGCAACTCGAAAGAATACTGGGCTTGTTGTGCGATTGCTTCGTGATTGTTGAGCTCGCTCAAAAACGATCTGGGAGAGGCATGTACGGTAGCGGTACTTGCAGACAAGCTTGCCATGGATGCAGACATCCCTGAACGTGAAGATTCCTTTGCTGAAGGTGTCAGCAGAGACGCTGCCCTTCTGAAAGCTGGGTGCAATCGTGTCATTAACGAGATGTCCAAGAACAGATGTACAGGGGCCAAGCTCACGGATATGCGGCCTTGATCTGAGCCCATTGGTCGTATACAAGAAATTGCGATACATGCAGGTGTCTCGGCCTCGTGTCTTTGCTGACCAAATTGAGATTGAGCCCGAGGCCTCAGCTTCCAGCCTTGGTCTCCGAACGAAGTCTGCAGATACGGATTTGCAAAGACATTGTCGGGAGGCGAGCTACTGCCGGCTGACTCGAATCTTGCCGTTCGAGGCAAGTCTGCAGCAGAGGAGCTAGCGCGGGACGTCAAAATCGTAGATGGGTCAAAGCGCCAGTCGAGAGTAGCCGGTCCAGCAGATTTGCGAGGTTGACCGAGATGCGCCTGTGTCGAAGGGCTAGCCGATTGCTCTTGGTACTGGCACAAGTTTGGATCGAAAACCAAAACAGGGAAGAGCCTTTGGGCGCCTGGTGGTAAATCACGGTTCAGGCTTGGAGAGAGATGTTCGTACAGATGTAGGTCGCGAATGGACAGATGCAATTGATCGGGCGTACGAGTAGACGAACTCGACGAATAGGTCGTGTGTCTAGCAGCGAGAGTCTCGGACGACAGTCGCAGATGCGCAATAGCGGGATGCGAGGTGGTCGGATTCGCCCAGAAATCGTCGTGTCGAATACTGGGAAGCGCGGACGGGTCATCGTAGCAGAGAATCACGGTGACAGTCTTGACACCACAAATTACCTTACTGGTCAAGTCCACAGGGGGTTTCGATCTGAACGATACCTTGGCGGAATCGTTCGCAGCTTCGGTTGGCTGTTGTCTGAGCTGACGCCATAGAGCAACGATTGGAACAAGCTGGTCAATAGACAGCATTGCTGCCAAATTACCTAGCGTCAAATCAACCTGTGTGTCAGCCTTTGTCAGACGATACTTTGCGGCAGTGCGAGACGATGGCAAACGTGCTGCTTCTCGCTCTTTGCTGGTGGTCATGGTGACAACTACGGGCTCTATGCCAGTGCTACATATGCGAACATAGCTTGACGCCTGATGAGCCTGTGTTTCGTCGACAGCGCTCATGTTGCTGACAGAGATGTGAGAAGGATGCTGTATGGCGCTCTCGTACAGGCTCGAGACCGAGTCACCCATGGCGTCTGATCTAGAGTCTGAATGATCACTTTTCTGAAGCATCCAGACTTCGATCGCATCGAGAGACAACGTTCTTGTAGTCGTGCTCAAGACATCTTTGAGACTACCCGGAGACTCAGTGGACTTGTCGACTTGTGACCTTGAAGTCGTACTATGAACGCTGGCACGGTTGATGATAAGGGAGAGGCCAATATTTTCGTCTTGAAGCTCGATACGCATGTTCTCGACAGAGACTTTCAATCGAGCAAGGAGAGCTTCCACGTAGGAGCCCACGATTGTGCCATCATCGAGATCATCGGTCTCAGTGTTTGTGGCAGAATGATCACCGGCGATGGACTCATGGATAGACTGCTGTAGGTCCCGGCCTTCTTCATCGCGTTCTAGCAAGTGACTGGCCGCGCTGGCGAAGGAAGCAGACAGCGTTTCCTGCAGATGATGTGGCAGACTATCTTCGTTGTCAAGAGTAGCTGACTCGATGTTGACTTTGATGTCGGAGACAGTCAGACTCAGCTCGCCACTCCAGATGTTCGGTAACGGCAGCTGGACACTTATCCTGCCGATCTCGCCAGAGTGCAAGGAGATGGGCAGGTTGGGCAGCTGGGCATTGATGGCTTTGGCGTCAAGCTGGACGTTGCGAATCTCGACTTTGCCGCTGCCAATTCCAGCATCGATTTGGTCCAAGTCCAGCTGACCTCCTTGAACGAGATGACCAAGCGTTCTTTTGAGCAGATAGGACAGAAGTCGCCGCTGCAAATTTGCTGATAAAGAGTATGCCGAGATGGATGGGATGTCCCAGCCTGAGAGAAAGGCTGGGAGGAAGTAGGAGGCCATTGTTGCAGAGCAATCACTGCTCTCACTCCAATGCAGTGGGACTGCTAGACGGAGTCCATAGCTTGTCGGGCAGGTGTCTGAAAGGGGCCAAAGTGTTGTTCATCAGTGCATCAGGGTCCAGCTAGCCAGCTGACTGCAATGTGGAGTGCGTTCGGTGTACTCAGCTCGAACGCGACTCGAAAGAGTGCCGGTCGATCATTTTAGTGCATCAGCCCGCGTTCATCTGCTCAATTAGCCATTCCTCCTGCCCACACCGGACCATGAGACTCTGACTTTGCCCAGAGCGCGACAAAACAGGGTCACCAACCTGCAAATGGACCGCTCTTCCAAATCGATGGCTCACATCTCTAGCGATATCCCAACACCGCCATATAGCGAAGAGGCTAGCAGTGCAGACAGCAGCATCGGACGTGCACAGCATCGCTCAGCCGAGTCGACATCTCGGCGGCCTGGTCGTCACCTGAACATGCAATCGGAGCAGTCCTCGGTCCATCGCTCACCCTCACCTTCCTCATCCAATACCGACGACCGTAGTCTTACTTTTCAGCAAAGTAACGTCCTCCCTCGAGTACGCGGTGCAATGCAGTCGTCCTCTTCTCGTCGTGACAGATCACGACTGACGGATGAAGGCGCATCCTCACCCTCTCACAGCTCTCCTGGATCAGAAAGAACACGACGAAGCGAAGTGCACGAGCGTGACGTGAGTCAGCTTCGTACCGAGTCGCGTCTAGGTTCCCGCATCGACGACGAAGACTCAGGTGACCGTTCCAGAGACTCAGGTCTTCATAAGTACTCTCCACGGAAATCGACCACTCTACACAGATCCTCCAAATTTTCTCCGGACAACGACTCCCAAGACCCGCTGTCTTCTCACCGACGACAACCTCAGGATGCGTCCACAGCCATTGGCAGGCCTAGTGATCGCTTATCGAAACGCCTACCTGCCCAAGATGCTAGCCCTTCCGAAAGATTTTCATCGACAGCAGTCGACAATGGGAGTGTGCACGACACTTCGGTGCCTGCCAGTTTTCGTTTGCCGGACAAAGAGGTGAGGCGGGCATACCGTGCCGCGCGAGCCGATGCTTCCAGTGATTCAGATGACAATGGCGAGACCAATGGGAACGACAGCATCACGTCTCCCTCTATACTTTCTAATGGCTCGGAGCCGCTGAGGCGAATGCCTGTCGAAGCTGGTTTCTCACCAGCAATCTTGCCCAGCCGTAATGCTCAATCCACACAGCCACTCGCGACAAATCACGCTGGGACCGAGAATCGGACGGTGAGCACTCCCACGGCATCCAGCCGCTCTCAGGGGACGTTTACGAATAGAACATCGGATCGACATAACTCTGGTTCGCGTGCAGACTTACAGAAAGATGGCGGTCGGTTAACAGCACTTGAAGGATTCTCAGCTCCCCCTCGCAGATCTTCCAGTCCCTCCGAACGTACCGAACGCTCCTTTCAGACTACGTCGTCTGCCAAGGCTCGCTTGTTTGCTGATAAGCTCTCGCATACTCCAGACCGTGCTTTGGAGACTTTGCGGCTGCAAATTGAAGATCTGCACATAGACAGCAATAGCAGCAATCGTGCAGGGGCCAGCTCCGACCATCACCGCCCTTTGAGCGGAACTCAATCTTCCATGGGACTTCGAAAGTCTACACTCGGGTCACTGCGTCAGCAGAGCGGTCTCAACAGCTCCACGCCAATTGTCCCAAATCGTCTACAACGTCAGCCCGTGACCGAGCCTCTGAAATCTCGCATGAGCCACCAGTGGATGTCACCCAACTCCGGTCCTTCCACCGACACTGTCAATCGCATCAACGATCTTGTCAGTTTACGATCAGATATTGACTCCGGACCAAATCTTCCTCTACGAAGCTCCACTTCCATTGGTATGATAACTGACCGCTTCTCGGGATCCCCTATCGTCACGCGCAGTATTGCAGACTCTGGAAAAGAGCCGGCGCCCATCAAGAATATGTCTGTTCGATTCGGACAGCTTGAAAGTCTATACGGCAAGGTGCCAACGACAGATGGGTCCTTCCTGGGCGCCGGTCCGCAGACATCGAGAGTCGTGGATCTCATGGGCGCAATCGTCAAGGGAACATCTTCCATGTGGTCGGAACTGGCACGTCTGCATCCCATAGCCACCGAAGGACATTTGTTGGGCGCCAAAGGGGAAGCAACAACGGTGGCCTTTGGGCAACTGGACGACGGCTTCGCATTTCTGAATAAGCTAACGCTAGAGCAGGCTCGAGCGGTTCAAGACTTACTCTTCTTGCTGGACAGGATGGAGAAGGAGCGACACGCGCAATTCAACCAAGTGCTGCAGGAATTAGGGCATTCACCTCGACCCTTTTCTCGAGTAGGAGGCGGAGATCGCGCTCCCAGTAGTCTGGGTCGCGCGAGCTCTATGCTTCGCGGTGTGCCGCCGCGCCTCCAAGCTGAAGACTTGGCAGTCAGCTCTCCACGTAGCGAGCGTGGAGCTACGCTTACAGCATCGCAGCTGCGATCCATGACATCGCTCGGCCACGCGAGTCACATGCGCTCCGCATCTGAACTCTCACCATCGTCGAGCGCTGCTCTGCGACGCACACATCGAATTCGTCAATCTCAAGATTCGACGGCTTCTTTGTCTTCAATTTTGCCTTCAAAGGGCATACGGGAAAGCAGCCTATTCACTCCGCCTTCGTTACAGCCAGCTTCGGATTCTGTTGACGACACAAATGCGTCAGCTGTATCGACGTCGTCTAGGCCCCCACCGAGCTTCAGCCCACGTCAGCCACGTTTAAGCAACCCTTCGGTGTCAAATGCGACGGCATCCTATCAACCATCTGCACCTTCGATGAGCCCCGAGAACAGCGCATCTGATGCAAGGCGGTCGAACGGGAGTGACTTCAGTGCCAATGAAGTCGAGGAGCCGGGTCGCTCGAGTCGTCAAGGCAGTAGCTTCTCGAATGCAAGTGGCGAAGTCACACCAAATGGCTCTCACTCTCGTCGTCAACGGCACACGTTCACACCTCGAGGGGAAAGTGATCAGCGAGCGGTAGATACCCTGACAACCCAACTGGAGTCGCTCGCTAAATCCAGCTTTTCTGTTTCGCCAACGTCGGTAGACAGCGGGACAAAGCGACGCCATACCCTGGTGACAGATCGGCTTACCCGAGGAGAGGACGCTGGTAAAGCATACCACCACGAAGCAGCAAGTCGAGGCCAGACTGCAGACACCAACCGAGAGCTACCGAGTCAAGCTAACGTGACAAAGTCACCCAAGCCACCCCGCCCACCTCGAAATGTGCATCGACCGTCGGATGAGAACCTAGCAGCATCTACGACTGCAGTTCTGCCACTTAGCCGAGATGGCATGTCCGGGGAAGACAAGACGGGCAGCGCCACATCGTTCGGCGTTCAAAGTCTTGGACGTTCCGCTTCCCGACGGATCACACGTCTGCTGGGTCAACAACCTGCAGCTCCGCAAAGCTTAGACCAGTAGATTTGTGCTTGGCAAAAATGCTAATTTGTTCAAGAGGCGGGACACTAGTGTGACAGACAGGCTTTAGGGCGGGAAGTGTGTGCGGTATAAATTGAGCGGGACGCATGATGCATGTGTCCCTTGGTCGGCCTTCTCGCGTGCGTGTCAAGAAAGGCGCCAAAAAAAAAAAGGCTGTGCCGTGCCATATGTGCCATGCGGACTTGTGGCGGACTTGTAAATTAAAAATTCCAAGTTTTTCTCCCGACATCGCACTGACCCGCGCGGTTGGGTTGGATCAGAGATTGTGAAACCAACACGTCGCACGTCCGCACGTTTTTTCGCGGGATTAATTGTATCTGGTGTCGAGAGGGGATCTGTCGACAGAATATTGCAAATTTATCTCGAGGTCGTAAGCGCCACCATCTTCCACTTCGAGAGCGCCAGTTCCACGTAGAGACGATGGCGTATGGGGTTTTGGAAGGTCTCTTTCGAAGGCCGCAGCGGTTGATTGCGCTGATCACGCTGTTTCTGCTGATCTTGACGTTGTCCACGTATCTCTCCTTTTCGACAAATGGCGTGCAGAATGTACGACATGGGTGGGAGTCGCTGCCCAAGATTTCTTCGCCCTGGCAGTCGAGCGCTGGGCAGTCCAGCTCACTCGTTCCGCCAAACTCGGTGGCGGACATGTATACACATAACCCAGGCGTGCCCAGCTCCATCGATGACCTGACCAGATGGGCGCAGAAGGGCGACGATGGCAACTTGTACCCACCCACCTTTGTTCCTCAGATGGCCAACCAGGCTCCCCGTGCCAAAGCCGGCTTCATCGTCCTTGTCCGCAATTCGGAGCTCGACGGCATGCGCGAGTCGATGCGCGATGTCGAGGAGAAGTTCAACCGCAAGTACGGCTACCCGTGGATCTTTCTCAACAACGAGCCTTTCACCGAAGAGTTCAAACGCGGGGTTCAGCAAATGACTCGAAGCGAATGTCGTTTCGGCTTGATCCCCAAGGAGCACTGGGGCTACCCGGACTTTATCGACCAGAACAAAGCCGCCGAGACGCGCGTAAAGATGAAGGATATCATCTACGGCTCTTCGGAAAGCTACCGCCACATGTGTCGCTTCCAGTCCGGATTCTTCTTCCGCCACGAGTTGACACTCGACCTTGACTACTACTGGCGCGTCGAGCCCGGTATCAAGCTCTACTGTGACATTGACTACGATCCGTTCGTATTCATGCAAATGAACAACAAAACTTACGGCTTCACCATGGCGTTGTACGAATACCTCGACACAATTCCGACACTGTGGGAGACGTCGAAGCAGTTTATCAAATCACATCCTGACTACCTCGCCAAAGACCACGGCTTGCACTTTATGACTGACGAACCCGAGAGATTGATGGAACCGGGCTACAACCTGTGCCACTTTTGGAGCAACTTTGAAATCGGAGACCTGCGATTCTGGCGCTCCAAGCAGTATCTCGAGTACTTTGACCACTTGGACCGATCCGGCGGCTTCTTCTACGAACGGTGGGGGGATGCACCCGTGCACTCGATTGCCGTCATTCTGCTTCTGGATCGTGCGCGTCTGCACCACTTTGACGATATCGGCTACTACCACATTCCATGGAACCACTGTCCCACGAATCGCAAAAAGTACCACGACAACAGCAGGTGCAACTGCGATCCCAAGCAATCTTTCGACCGAGAGGGCTACTCGTGTCTCAAGCAATGGTGGCGTACTGCCGTCGAGGGCGAACCCAAATAACAGCCCCTCGCCCCTACGAGCCACAATCCTTCCTCCCTTATCATACTCTACTTGCATCATCGCTGTGAAACTCCCCGCATTTTTTCCCCATTTCGTCCAACAAATCCAAGCATCTTAGACGTCATTCCTGTGCGCGGGTGGCTAGTGTACGAGATGATTGTAGAAAGCATGGACGACGCCGGGATGGCTTCGGACGAGGCCACGCCAGTTGATCCAGCCGAAATCTTCGTCGTGTTTGGCAAAGAGGTCGCCTTGGGGTACGTCGCTGATGATGGCGTTGCCGCTGCGTTTGGCTTGGGCAGCGTGCCAGAGAGCAAGCGTTTGTCGGTCAAATGCGGGACGGTCAAGCGGGCGGAGACGGACGTTGAGAGCGGGAGAGCTGAAGAAAGCCACCGAGTAACGTGGGGTCGTCGACTCGGGCGCTGATACAACTCGGTGCGTAGCTGCCTGAACAATCCCGCCGGAAAGCGCTTCGACTTGTTGGCCAAAGTTGACGATAGTCGCGTGGGCGATGGGGGGAACAGCGATCCAGGTTCCGTCAAAGTCTTGTACTTGCAGGCCTGGTTCAGGGGATGGGCTGAGGAGGGTCAACCAGCCGCTGTCCTTGTGAGCGCCAACGCCCTGAGTGCTCTGGCTATCGCGGGGGATGCCGTCTACCTCGCGTCCAGTTGGGTAGCGGATCGTCTTCATGCGCGAGTACGGTAGGGGCCCCAACTGCGCTACCTTGTCGTCTAGTTTAGAGGTGATATCGGCCAGGGTGGGACTTTTGCCGGTCAAGTACTGCAGCAGCTCGTTAGCTGGTACGCCCAGTGCTTGTTCAAGCGCGCGCGTCAGCTGGAACGAGATCTCACTGGCCGTCTCGAACCACTTTGTTACAATCCTTTCGTGTCCCTCGCAAACGCTATCGGGGAGGAACTGATTCGGCCCGCACAAGTTCAGGAACGGCCGTTGCTCGAGTAGTTGCGCATCGACCGTGACTGGCTGCGATAAGTGCGGGCCGTAGTCGACTTGATCGCGCAAGTCCGGTCGCGCTTTTGTCGTCTCGTCCCCAAACTTGCAGTATCCACGAAAGTGCCGGCTGCGATTCATATCGATCGTCAGTCGAGTCGCCAGCGGCAGGGCAAAGAACCGCTCGACGAGGTCAAACATCTGCGTACGCTGTGCATCCAGAGGCGTGTTGTACAGGTAGAAGAATCCAATCCCGACCATGGCCTTGCGCAGACTGTCGACAAAGGCTAGGGAGGATGGCGAGGTGGGAGTGTCAGACTGCCATTGAGAGTAGTCGAGGTGATAGTCAGCACGCGATGCAAGCGACTCCTGCTCTCCCTGTTTGCTAGGCTCTGTAGCGTTCGTCGCTGTACTTGCAGCCAAGCTCATTGTGTTCTACGACATCGATGATGGTGTGTACGGAAACCCCCACAAAGTACGGTTATGCACAAATTCCAGCGCCATGCAGGCCCAGAATTGCGTGCCGTAATTACACCTCAATTGTATCAAAGAAGTAAAATTCTGTATGCTATTGCAATGACTAGTGCGTTACGATATAGTCTAGACGCGAGTCGCTTTGTAGAAGCTGGCGTACATGTTGACGTTGTCGATAGGCTGACCTGTTTCTCGGATGTGGACAGGCTCTACACGGAATCCCATCTGCTCGAAGCGCTGGTTGTACCAAGGGCGCTTGGCGGCGCTGCGGTAGAACACGGCGCCTCCAGGACGAATGACGCGCGAAAGCTCCCGTACTTCCCGGTCCAAATCAGAGATGGACTTGTCATTGTCCTTGCGGGCTTGCTTGATCGTAGGAGCGGGCTGTGACGCGGGTACAGGGTCGAACCAGTCCATGTGATCCATAGTGATAGCCCGCGTCAAGGCGCCGTCTTCGAAGCCGCGCAAAACATTGACAATCGAGTCAGTGTGCAAGCGGAACGAGTCTAGGCCTTGCGTCAGTGCTTGCTTTTTGAGTGTGGCAAAACCCTCGGGCTTGAGGTACAACGGGCAACTTTCGGGCGTGTAGTTGTGCATCAAGCACAAACGGTAGTGGTAGTTGTCATTTCGAATCAATGACCGACTCGGGATCGAGTCGAGGGTGTCAATGGCGAATTGCTCTGCCGAGATTCCCTCGTTGAGGAAGATCTGATACTGATTCATGGGCACACCCAGTGCATTCCACAAAAAGGCCGGATTGGAGAGGAACAAGCGAATCAGCGGCTTGTTGATCAGCTTGGATCGCAGCTTCGCGTTCCACACTTTCTGCTGTTCCTCTACGGTCTCGGCATTGCACATCTTCTCGACATACTTGCGTACACCTGTGACGGTAAATGCGAACTTGGCCAATCGCAGTGCATGACCAGAATAGCCACGGAAGTAGAAAGCCTTGTCAAAAGCGGATGTGTTCAAACGCCAAAACTGGTAGGCGTGAGAAGAAAGATAGGGAGATATCTTGCTGTCGAGTAGCTCGCGGAAATTGTCGATCTTGCCTTCGCCGAACATGCGCCACATCTCATCGTAGGACAAGGATGCAATGCATGCCAGCTTGAGCTCAAGCAAATGACCCTGGCATGGGTTCATGTCCACTGCATGAATCCTCTGCGGTTTACCCGCGATAGCGTAATGCAAGGCATTGTCGCCAGCTGAAGTGATGCACAAAATGGAATCGTCTTTGCCCAAATCCAGGTGCTCCATATCAACGTATGGATCCTCCCAGGTAAAGCCGTAGATCCAGGTACGGAACATGTCGCTGAATTCGTTGTCCACGAAGGGCAAGCGCCACTGTCGCTTCTGGTAGTGAAACGAGCTCAATGGAAAGCTGGGGCCGAGGTCAAGCTTGACGGGCCCGCTCGAGCTAGCTTCGCTGTCACTTGTTGCCTCTGACACCCTGCGTCGGATCAGTCGGGAAGTGTCGTCTGCTCGGTCGGCAATCTTTTCCGTAGCGGTCGAGGTTGCGGAAGTATGCTCGGGGTGTAGGTACGAGAGTTCCGGAAAGGAAGGCGGAACGACGACTCTGTTCCCGGCCTCGACCTCGAATGCTTGAATTGCTTTGGTGGTATCTCGCTCGCGAGAAACGCCGAGCCAGATGTAGTATGGGATGCGAACGATAAAGGGAAGAATGAATCGATTACGACCGTTGTAGCACTTGATGGTGCCGAATTTGTGCTCGAGATAATCTCTTCGTGCTGGGTGCAGCTCGATGTGATCAAAAGAAAACCACATGCTCCAGAACCAACGACTGAGCCAGCCACACTGACGACGAGTGTCGCCGCCGATCCATGGGCTTTTACTGGTAGATGTACCGCTGGCAGAAACGTAAAAGTCGACAACGCCAAACACGCCGGTTTCCGGGTCCAAGAACTGATTGATCCGGTCCAGTACGGCGTAGAAGGGCGGGATCATACTGATAGAGTAGCTGCATGTGAACAGGTCGACCTTTTGCTCGCCGCCAAGATCGGGCATGGAGAACTGGCTAGCGTCCTGGCACAGCACTTGCACATTTTTGAAGCCTTTGGCGGCAAAGCGCTTGCGAGCCACCTCGAGAAGAGGCTCACATAGGTCAATCAGATAGACCTGAGAGAGCTGGCTGATAGGGAAGAATTCGTTCATCTGCTCGATGTTCCAGCCAGTACCACCACCGATGTCGACCCAGACAAGGGGCTTACCCGGCTTGCTCGCTTGCATGTCACGGAGCTGTGCTGCGCACAACTTCAGCATTGTTTTGCGACCACGCAACAGACCAGAGCGCGTCGAATCGTATACGCTGGCTTGGTTCTGGTAGAACTTGTCTAGACGCTCTGCCTGGTTTGCAGTCTTGCCCAACGGCTGGAGGAAGCAAATGTAGCTGAAGACGAGGACATCACGTACTCTCTTGCTTACTGAAGCAGCAAGGCCAACAATAGTGACGACCACACTCAGCACGGCAGCTGCATTTACCAGAGACGGGGGTGCGTAGCTGTAGAGATGGGCCAGCGGCGTCGCTGCTACCTTAGAGCCTACAAAGCTGCTCATTGTGAATGATGGGAGCAAAAGCGTTGAGCTCTGCTGGAAGGTGTTGAAGTTGGGAAGGAGGAATGATAAGAGCGTGTTGCGCAAGGTCTTAAATGAGCGGCTGCTACTCAAAGTAAAGCGAGAAACTCAGACGAGGCCGGCAGCGTTGGGCATATGAAGCGGTGCAGCTAACGCGAGCGCGGAGGCCAACCAACAGTGGAGCCTGTTTGCCTTGCATCTGTTGAGCTCACGCTGTTAGGCAGAGAAACGCACGGTTCGGGCTGCAACATTTGGCTAGAAAGCTAAAACGTGTGGGGGGGCTGAAGGCTTTCTTCTGAAAGAGGGCGTTGCATGAAGGGTGTTGGGCTGTCAAGAAATGCAAAAAGCGCAACACGTTCCCTCGCTAGTCGAATCTGGTCCGTGCAACGAACGTGGTCATTTCCTCGGCCTACTTGCCCTCAGCTGCTGTTCTCCTTGCAGTCTCACAGCTTCGTCAGCTAGCGGTTCCATGAAGCCTTGCTCAACCTCCGACATCACGTATGTGATATCTTCGTACAGCTTGATAGCTCGATAGCTAGATAGCTTCATATAGCTATATAGTATATAGCTTCGTGTTCGCAAAGATTTGTTAGATCATATAGCTGTTCTCGGCCGTGTCAGTAGCGGCGCGCCTGGCTGCGGTTTAGAACAAGTCGCAGTCGGACGATCATGTTCTCGCTCTAATCATCACCATAGTCACTTTGATTGGGAGGAAAGATGGAACTGGATCTTTCGAAACAAGATCAAGCTGCCGAGCATGGCAGCAAGCCCATCCCCTTTCCGCTGCTCCAGCTGATCACCGAGGCTAGAAGTGAGCACGGCATGCGTGTTCAGGACTACACACGCTACCGTCACTACTGTGCCGCCAAGGTACATCGTCTCCGCGAACTGCTTCAGCTCACCCATACCGATGGCACGCAAAAGATTGAGTCAAACAAGGCCAAAGCTGCTAGGGGCGCTAAGACCAAGAAGCCGAAAAAAGCTCAGGCAGCTGCTGCCCAGAGCGCCGCCGCCAAAGGTCATGGCAACGTCTTCACTCCGCAGATTCTCGATGTTAGTCAGGTCAAGGACGATCGCGCCGCTCAGTTGCTTCTGTTCGAATCAGAGCGTGCATGGGCCTACTCACAGGAACTGCGCAGGCAGACTGACCACAGCGAACAGAAGCGTGGGTACTCGAGACTTCGAAGAGCAGTCAAGTGGTCCACGTCCCTTTACGACTTGATCAATGCTCTTTCCGGTCGCTTTGACGTCTATGCCCGTGCCGAGACTGCGGCTTACAAAGTCATCATTAAAGCCAATGCTATCTTCGATCGCGGCAATTGGGACAAGACCCTGGAGGCCTTCTCCGTGGCCCGGCTCCTCCTCAACGCCATCGCTGAAACCAGCCCAACGAGTCGATCCGAGGCACTTGCCAACAGCTTCATCGACTCGAGCGAAGGTCAGATGCGCTACTGTGTCTACCAGCTCCAGCTCAGCGGTCAAGATCTGGATGAGATCGCAAAGTCTACTGCGAGCTCGGCGGTGTGCGAGGAAGTGTGCCCTGGCTATGCTTCGCTTCTTAACGAGCTCTCTTCCGCAAAGAGCAACGCCGGAGACACGAAAAAACAGACTGTGTCGCTTAGCTGGCACGGTCACGAGGTTCCTGTCCGAAACCCAGAGCTGCTGGACACAATTGTGCACGCCCAAGACGAAGAAGCTCTCCTCCGCGACTCCATCAAGGTCGAAGCCTTAGGCGAGGAAGCTGCTGAAGCGCAGCCCAAGAAAAACACTGCTCAAAAGGACGTCAAGCGTGTCAGACTCTCACATGCTCAGCGCAAAGCTAAGAAGAGAGATCTCACTCAGAGTGCCGGCAACGCCCGAGCCTCGTCCTCCACAGCTCGACTAGGCAAAGCAGGACGCACCGAGCTCGACCCTTTCGACCGAGCACTCAGTGCTATGACGGATGCCGAGAACGTTGCACGAAAGCTCGTCGACGACAACGCAGAAACTCTGTCCAAAAATGCTGGATCGCGTCAAGAGCTCGCCAGCAAAGACCTGCAGACAGCACACGACTTCATCTTCTACCGTCTCCTGGCTCTGCGCGTTTGGAGAAACTTGCGCCTTGTTGCCGAAGTGGAACGACGTGCTGAGAAGCGAGACAAACGAGCTGCCAACAATGTCGAGGCCCGATTGCACAAAACAGCAAGGAAAGGTACAACTCGCAGCAAGAGCAAGCCAAAGTCGAAACCTGCCATGGCAAAGAAGACTATTCGCAAAGACCCGTCTGCCTCCAAGACTAAGACACGATCAGGCCCTCGTAAAGGTATGCGTAAGCCTGCACGCAGCGGAACACGTGCGTTGCGCCGACGCCAGACTCTTGCTCGAGAAAATAGAGCTAGAAGCGTTGCTTCACAGAAAGCTAAGCGTCGCGGTGCGCGAGCTGTTCCTTCGCTTGCCAAGCTTCTCGATGCTGCCGAGACCAGCCTGGCAGCCATGGGCTCCATTTCTCTTGTAGAATCCGAGCCGGATGTCTCGAGCTTGGTCGAAGCAAAAGCGGCTTGGTTCCGAAGCGAAGTGCTGCGTCACCTCGCCCGCGCGTTTTCCCTCTCGGGCGCACATGCTGAGGCAATCCTGCTGTTGACCCGCGCCCAGCTTTACATCCGTCAGGCTCGACAGTCTGCCGACCTTGCCGAAGATGTGGAAGAGGAAGATTCAGATTTCCCTCCCCGCATCAAGTCCGACAGTGGCGCCGACTCTGTATTCGACCACTCTGATCAGATTCTCGCAAGCCTGAAGCGCGCTATTCAGAAAAGCATGTGCCGCGACGAGCAAAGGACAGCGAAACCCCGCTCAGCCGGCGCTTCGGCCATGTCTAGCTCGAGGGCCGGTCAGACGCTGCAGGAAATGGCACGCAAGTACATCGACTTCGATCCCGTCAGCCTCGACGAGGCGCGCCAGATTCCAAGCAACGTTCGCGCCGAGGTGGAGCATGAGAAGGACGCACCCGCTCACAAGACCGTTCAGCCAACTCGAAAGCCGTCTGTCGCAACATCTGCCACTCCTGCAGTCGAGCACGGGGACGACGATGCCGAAGATGGTGATGACGTCTTCCAAGACCAAGAAGATGACGAAGTCGAGGAAAGTGGCGACGAAGGAGACTTTTCCCTCGCTTACGATCCCGGAAACGCTGTTGACGAAGAGCAGGAAGCCACCGATGC
The DNA here is from genome assembly GCA_023212645.1 of Farysia itapuensis. NCBI lineage: Eukaryota > Fungi > Basidiomycota > Ustilaginomycetes > Ustilaginales > Ustilaginaceae > Farysia > Farysia itapuensis. The sequence continues at coordinate 243,796 of JALBYC010000005.1, read as the reverse complement.
TGCCGCAAAGAAAAAGGGATGGCTCGGGGGTTGGTTTGGTCGAAGCTAGATGCACTCTTCTCACATCGATATGCCAAAAGTTCTCGAACAAATCGAATGTGTTGAGGTGTGAGATATCTCAAATTTGGTCGGCAGAAAATGAGCAAAAAAGTTAGAGATTCTGTATGCAATGTGCCGCCAAGGCTGGCGTAAATGGCGTCGTGGCGCAATGGCTAGCGCATAGAGCTTCTATTGGAATAACGCGCTCATGTTAAGAAAATACACTCTAAGGCTGCGGGTTCGAGTCCCGCCGTCGCCTTTTTCTCGACAAGACCATGTACATGCAGTACATGGAAGTGGTTGAGAGACAATATGGTCAATACAATGACGGAGCATGAGCGTTTAGTTTTTTGATCTTGTACTGGGCATGTCTGCGGACTAGCAACAACATGTTGTCGAAAGCGCTACAGTCTTGTCTGGTGTTGCTGTGTTGCGAAAAGGTGAAATATGTGGAGAGACGTGTTTGATGAAGGCGTTTGTTTCGCCATCTCTCTATCGCGTGCTGAGTGGGCGTGTCGGCCTTTTTGCTGCCCAAGATACCGCGGGAAAGCAAGGACAAGCGGGGAGGGCCATTACTTCCGCTGCCCTCGTTTCGCATTACCTCGCCGTCTGAGCTGAGTGTGGAGCTGGACGAGTTTGAGCCCTCGCACGATCGAGTGCAAGCAACTATGCGGCCGGGGGAGCAAACGTCCGACGAGGAGGAAGATGTGCCACTAGATGCGATGGCACTTGACGACACGGTCGCAAGCTCGACAGCGTACTTGGCGCGGCTTGCTGGCGTTGCATGTCTGGGAGGGCTGCAATTCGGATGGGATACAGGCATGGCTAGCGGAATGCTGGTTGCCATCCACGCTGACTTGGGCCACGAACTCAGCGAGGGCGAGCAAGAACTCATTGTCTCTGCCACAACACTGGGAGCGATCATCGGCGCGATAGTGGCAGGCCGAATGGCCGACTGGCTTGGCCGCAAGAAGGTGATGGTCTTATCCGGCGTACTATTCCTGCTGGGCAGTCTGGAGCAGAGCGCCTCGCAGGTGGTACGTGAGCTCGTACTCGGACGCATCCTGGTCGGTCTCGGCGTTGGTATGACAAGTATGGTCGTACCGACATATCTGGCCGAAGTAGCGCCAAGCAGGGTGCGTGGTCGTATTGTCGGCATCAACAGCCTACTCGTTACCGGCGGGCAGGTCATCGCCTATATTGTGGACGCAGCGTTTTACAACCTGCCTCATGGCTGGCGCTGGATGGTACTAGCCGGTGCTATCCCCGCAGTTGTACAACTGGGTGGTCTTTTCTACCTAGATGAATCGCCACGCTGGCTCGTGGCGCGCGGCCGCATAATCCGCGCTCGACACGTTCTTCAACGCATCTATCCCGCCGCCACTGGCGCAGACATTGACGCCGAAATCGATCGAATCGCTGACAGCATGCAAGGCGCAACCACACAACAAGCAGACCCAGACCAGCCTGCAGCTCCGTTCCCCGCCATCTCCAACCGCGTCGCACCCCTGCTCACTTCGGCAACCAAAGCTCGGTCAAAGCTCAAACTGCTCTGGCACGAACCGGCCAATCGCCAAGCGCTCATTCTCGCGTGCGGCCTACAGTTATTCCAACAGCTTGTGGGATTCAATTCGCTCATGTACTTTTCCGGACGGCTGCTGTTGATGGCTGGCTTTGTTGATAATCCCAACGCCGCTGCGGTTGGCATCGCCGTTGCTAATTTTGTCGGAACGGTGACGGCTTTGCGATACCTGGACACGTGGGGAAGAAGAAAGCTGTTGCTGTGGACGACGGCGGGTATGGCTATCTCGCTGGTTTTCCTCAGCCTCAGCTTCAGTCTTATCGACTTGGTCAGCACCAAGGCGACGGACTCGGCTGCTCCCACTGTACAAAGCCACTCGGCTTGGCCATACCTCTCGCTCGTCTTCATGATCATCTTTACACTCAACTACGCCCTCGGCATGGGCATCATTCCGTGGCTGATTCAGTCAGAGGTCTTTGCAGGCGATGTACGCAGCACCGGAGCTGGACTGGCTACGGCCACCAACTGGTCAGCCAACTTGCTGATCTCATCCACTTTCCTGCACCTAGTCAAGTGGATTACACCCTCGGGTAGTTTTGCTGTATACGCAGTTGTAGCCATGCTCAGCTGGGTCTTTACCTATTACCGCCTGCCCGAAATGAAGGGCGTCAGCCTCAGCGATGTCCACCGCTTATTCCAGCAACCGTACGAGGCCCTTGCCAGCACAGACCCGCAAACGGAGCACGCTGGGTAGCAATGAATGGTCAAGAAATGTCACTGTGGTGCTGTGGTATCATGTTGCATGTGAAGCTAATAAGTGTTGTTGTGAACGAGAGGCGGCCTTGTTCGGCGCGATATCTTCTTCGTCGTCTGAATCGAGGATGAATGGAGACTGCCGTGAGTCTGCATTGCCTTGATCGCGATACGGGGCTGGACTGGTGGCAGACTCGAGATCGTGCTGGTTGAGTTGCTCGAGTTCCATTTGGTCGAGGATCTTTTTCGTTTCGCGGTAGACAAGCCAACCGGTCGCAGCTCCGACAGCCGTGCCAAGGGCAATGTAGGTGACGTTGGCCAATTTTGCCCACCCGTCAAGCTTGGCCCGACGATCTGAATCCATCAGCTCAAACATGCGTGCGCCCACAAAGACGTGCAAGAACAATTTGGGTGTGATCAACGCCGTTGCGATGAAAAAATGGCTAAAGGGCACGGCCGTGTCCCCGAGGCTGGCGAAGAAGAGATTGGAATAGCAGAACGGAAAGGGGCAGAAGCGAATAAGGACTACCATGCTCAGACCGCGGCGACGAACAGCTTCTGACATGGCTACGAATTTGGGATCGTCTAGGACGGTTTGAATGCACGCCAGGTGCTTGCTTGCTCGTCTGTCCGTTTGGCTGTGAGGCGAAGTGCTAGCCCGAATCAGCCAGCGGAGTGTCAAGAAGCTGACTGTGGCGCCCAATAAGCATGCGGAAGACGCTAGAAGCCAGGCGTGTAGTAGAGAGCCTGTCAGAGCGGCGTGAGATCCAGTGGCGGGTGCATCGACGCCCCACCCAAGACCGCACAACGTAATGGCAGTTCCGTATCCGATTAGCGGGGGAAAGCTGACAAGAACCACCATAGCCGCCACCAACCAGGCACCAAACCATTGCGAGCTTAGCCAGATGGCCACCTTGGCTGTATCGTTGAAAATGACTGCTGGTCCAATATATAGTACGACGAGTATCAAGAATGCCTTAACAGCCGCCAAAGCGTACACGACGTAGCGCTGCTCCCGCGGCAAGGAGCAGAACTGTGCGTAGGTCTTGCGAGCATAGTCATGCGTCTGGTCCCACAACAGCCGCACACTGTCCATGGCAGCCATTGTTGGGGACAAGTCGTGGTTGCAGACCGGTGTTGGTTCTCGAGTGTGGCGCTTTGACGTTTCCACGTTTTGGCAATTTTGTAGTGCAATTTTCTGTTAGGTCGCCAGAAAGTGAACAACCGCGTAGTACCGCGTTTATTGGCGCGTTTTGAGAGACCAACACTTTTAGCTCCTCGCCCCCATGTCGTCCTTCTTGTCAGCCTCAAGCTTGGCCACGTCGCTCGTCGGTGTGCGCGGCGTCAGTGTATCTGAGCTCGAGCTGGCGACCACCTCTTTGCCTTCCACTAACATCACAATCATCCCTCTGGTGTCCATTGACAGAGTCAGACTCTTGGGCGGGCTGTATGGTCCATTTCGACCACCATCGCCTGCTGTCGTCCCATTATGGGTGGCTGTCTATCTCAAACGTCGCAAGAAGGCTATCCTGGTCCCGCCCCCCTGGCTGACTGCAGAGAGTCTCACCGAAACTCTCAAAGCGGAGTCAACGAGCGCCGGGTTTGCCGAGTTGCCACACTACTGGCTAGGAATGGCCCAGACTGTGCTGACGGAAGCGTCCAACGATGTGCCCAACAGCACTCGAGTCCGCGCATTGCTCAAAGACATCCGCCAAACACGACAGAGCAAGATTCTGTCCGGTGTGTCGATGCTCAACAGCGTCCACCTGCAAATGACCAACATCTCGGCCCACGAAATTGCAGAGCTTCGGCCCTTCTTCGGCACAGCGTTCACACATCTCAAAGCGCTAAGGGCGCCATCCGACGTGGAGAAAGAGAACAAGGTGCAAGAAGACCTCGATTTGCAGTACCAATATGCGAGGTCACGGTTGTCATCGTCTGTCCAGCCACCACGATCGCCGTCCTTGTCGTACACCCCATTGGCCTCGCAGTCCGAATTCCTAGACCGCGAGGAAAGTACATTCGATGCTGTAGACTCACAATCTCAAGCAACTCCGCCACGTCAACCCACACACGGTCGACGGAACTACAACGGGCCGCCCAGATACTCGGTCGACGACGACGATGACGAATTTTCCTGAGCACAAGCTACGGCCAGTCTATAATATACATCACAATGTTGCACGAGTCTATTGTGTTGCGGAGTTTACAATTGCGTATCTACAGCACATGAGGATGTTGCGAGGATGACGGGGTCTCTGTGTCGGTCGATTGAGCGGGTGGCGCGGATATTGTGGGTGTAGAAGGGAGAATCATGGCTGAACGACGTTTGGCGACCATGCTAGAAGCCGATGTCTGGCTTTCAAGCTTCATATTGTCCAGCGTGTCTGCGTAGATGGAATACGACGAATAGATGCTGTCACGGTATCCGCCTCCGGGAGTCAGACTGTTTGGCGGACGCTCCCTGGCTGGGCGTGGGGTTGCTTGGGCCAGACTGTTGCTTTCACTTTCAGAGGCATCGTCGAGGGAAGCGCTGGCTGTCAATTTCTCCAGAGCTTCGTCTACGCCTGTTCTGCTATCAACAGACGAAGAGGAAGAACGCATCTCATCGTCATCGCCATCGTCGTCGCGCGACAGGACAATAGTCGGCATCCCGGCGGTGTCGTCTGTGTTTGTGGTTGGTGCGTCAGTAGGGTCCAGACTGCGGAGTGTGTCGGAGACCACGTCCATAGGGTCGCTCGAAAGCGTCTCTGCTTCGTTGTTGTCTTCGCTGCAGCTGCGCAGCATCGCTTGCTCGTGCAATCCTAGGCTGTCCATGCCCACAATGGTCAATGGCCTGCGTCTGCCGCTTCGCCGCGGCTGCTCAACGAGTTCCGGCACTTCACCTTCTTCCTCCTCGTCAAGCAGCGGTTCCGTCATCGTACTTCCCGCGCCGAAGTCGGCGACCGGAGCATATTGAGTATCACTTGAGGCAGACTCTTCTACAATCTTTTGACCGTCAGTGACAGCCGAAGCGTCCGCTTCACTCGCCTCCTCGGCTAGAGTCGACTGCACCTCCGGCTCTGGCTCGGGTTCAAACAGCCATTCGTACATCGTCACGATTGTCTTGACCACATTTGCCGCTTTGCCAATATTGCCAAACCCGATAGCGACACTGGATGGTCCAGGCGGAGGGTTGAGCAGCGAGGTTCCGAAAATGAGACCGATAGTGTGCGACATCATTTTATTGTGTTCCCCCTCTTCGATGACGCGAGCCAGATGCTCAGCTGTCCGACGCAGCATGTCAAAGTGACATTTGGGAAGGCGCCAGATGATGTCACGCATCGCATACAGTCGGTCATCGTTCTCCATATCATTGGTCGCAATAATGGCGTCGTACGAGTCATGTGTGATCACTGGATCAGGCAACTCGCGTAGCCAAGTCTTGACAGCTCCCGTGATCGTGTGGATGTCGCTGAATTCGCCGTCGGCCAGATCAATCGCATCAGACGGCAATTCGTCCCACGCACGTCGCAAACCATCCACCGTGACTTTTGATCCGGAGATCCGGTAGATGCCCACCTCGCGAAGACCTCGAGCCTCGACTTCGGCGAACATTCGCTCCATAGCAACCGGCACGGAAAGTCCTTCTCGCTCCACCACCTCGCGGAGTGGGCGTCCGTACACAGCCGCGCCTCCAGACTTGGACCGTACAGGTGCCCCGGGACGATGGGGGTCAGCTGCCCGCGTGCGCGGGCCTAATTCTCCCGCCACTTTGCTAATCTGCGAGATCCACTCGTTCAGCTCCAATGCTGACGGAGCTTGTAGGAGGTACTTGGCCCCTTCTTCCGATGTCAGGTGGAACACGTAAGAGCGCTGGGAGTTGTTCCACGCCAACACCTGTGCTCCGCCCAAACCGGCGACAATCGAGGGTTTTTGCAGCGGTGTAAGTCGCATGAGCTCCGAGACGCTTCTTGCGGGCACGTCTGACTTTTCTGATGCCATCAGCGGTCGAACTGCTCCTTTGAACAGGGCTGTCATACGCTTAGACCTCATAGCTGCCTTATCCGGCGGCGGAACCTGCGGACTTTGGGTTCCTCCGAACTGCAGAGTGTTGCTCGATGATTGTGAAGGTATTGCGGGCGAACGACTGCCACTGGAAGGCATGCTGGACATTCGCGAGGAAATGGCCGGGCCGGCCAAAGAAGACTCTAACGCTTCCAGTGCGAGACGGTCTCGTCGTAGTTTTTCTTGCTGCTGCTTAGATACGCCAGACAACGCTTTGGCCGAGCTGCTTATTCGCAGACTGGATGGTGTAGGAAGAGGAGGGGCTGTACGCATTTCGTTGGCAGCATCATCTTTGAAAGCCCGTCGATCCCATGACACCCTTGTCAAAGCGGTTTGCATGAGCTTGAGACGAGTTCCTGCGAGGTCGATCAGCTCAGCGCTGTTACACGCAGGTCGCACCTTCATCGCGCCATCAATAATAGCCCAGATAGTTCGTCGTTTGTCAAAGTCGATGAGGTTCACATCGTCATTGTCGACGGCCGGTGGACGAGTCGTAGCTTCGGCCAGACAGCCCAGAACCCAGCCAATGTCAGGTGTGCTAGAAAGCTCGATGGTCGCTCGCATCGCTTGGTCCACTTCCTTGGGGAACAAGTCGCTCAGACCATCACCCTTTCCGCCCCTAGTAACGGCTACACCTTGCCAGGCCCGCAAGAAAATTCGAGACTCCGATGACCCGAGCGTGCTGACAATGGCGCTCTCGACAAAAGAACCGATGGTCGGCTCGCGGAACGCGATAGAAGAATCTAGCACGCCGTCATTGTTAGTGTCTGTGACAACATCGTTGCGAAGTCTGGCCATGCGAGATCGACAAATCCACAGAGCGTCGATCAGCTTGAGCAGTCTTTCTTCGCGACGTACAAGACCGATACCGGACTCGATAATGTGTATGGCAATCCATCCTCGGAACAGACTTTGTGCTGCAAGAGCGTCTCGCACTGCGGCTGGCAGCTTTTGCTGCAGGGTAGCATCCTTTGAAGACACGTCTGTGGAAGTCAGGGTATCTAGCAAGGTATACATGCTGTTAATGGGCTTATCATCATCGTTCAAGGATGCTTTGCCGTGCTTTGCAGCAAACCAGGCCGTTGGCGAGCAGGCTTGCTTCTCGAACAGTTCGCTGGCCACCAAAAGATCGCGATCGACAATTTTGTCAAAGAAAACGGTGGCGATTGATTCGAGGTATTCGACCAGACCTTCTGGTGTCGCTTCGTCAAAGTTGAATTCGGCAGGATCGTCGGTCGCTGTGATCTGCACTGGTTGTTTGCTTGCGTACCACCGATCTTCGTAACGCGCATTTGCACCAACAATGCAAGAGGCAAAAGTGCTGTTCAGCTGTGCAAGGGCCATCGACACTTTCTGCTGGTCAGGGACTCCAGCCGACGCATCCACATGTGGCTTCCGCAAGAACGTCAGTACCATGAGATATAATTTGTCGTCTTCGGCAAAGTCTTGCGGAAAACGTTCGATCCAGAGGCGCAGCGTAAGTACGACACCCATGCGAATGTTGTTCACCATCTCCCAATCAGTGGGCTCGGCATGACTGCCAACTGGGTTCAGCATAATCCAGGATGGAAATTGGCTTGAAGTCTGGAATGTCTCAGCACCTGATAGCTCCTTACTGGCGTTGACAGCCGCAACGAAACGCTTGCAGAGATGTTCGAAGAGATCGACAGGCGAGCAGAGGCTCCGGAACGTGGCCAGAAATGTCATGCGAAAATCTTCCAGGTCCATGTTCAGCTTTGTTTTGCGCGTTGAGATTCCAAGCGAGTCGGCGTAGTCGGTGCTCGTCTGTGGCACAGCTTGGGATATGTGCGTCACGCCCATTACCAGCACATCAATCATGCGTTCAAGGGTCGCAGATTTGACCACGACCTGAACGGGCACAACGACGTCAATCATCGAATTTCGATTCGAAGCAGGAAGACTGGATCGTTTCGAGATCTGAGACAGCGGTCGAGGTGACCGTCCAAAGTCCTGAGAAAACCTTTTGGCCATCATTGGCGAGTTGGGAAGTGAAAGACTGGGTTCGTGAACAATTTGAAGCACCAGTTCCTTCCCGACTCGTAGGACATTGCTTGCGTCGTCAGCAATAGTCGAGTTCCATTCGAAGACACGAGGGAAAGTTAAATTGCGTTGGCTTCTACTGCCAGGTGTCGGAGAAAAGACCGAGGAACGGACAAGAGGTGAGCCACCAACATGCCGCGTCAAGTCACGACTATTTGTTGCCGTGGTTCCCTGTTGGGGACTCGCACGTCGATCTTCTTTTTGCGAAACTTCGTTGCAGAGCTTCGTGGCATCAAGTAAAGACAACACGGGTAAAGGCTGAGGAAAGAGTAACGGGATCTGCGGCAAAGCGGTGTTCGTTCCGACCGGCAGGACGTCGCGCTCTTGCGATCTGAAAACGCTAAGCATCTTTGGTTCAAGCTCGAACGACTGCTCCATGTCTGCGCTGTCAGCCATCGCGGCCGCTTCAGTATTGCTGAACAGAAGCTGGAATGCGGCCTGGAACTCAGGCAATGGTTCTGCTTGAGCGGTAATAGAGACTGGGCCTGTCAGCCATGACGTTTGCCACTCAGATATGTCGTGAGCGAAGTTAGCTGCATATCCGGCATTTGCCGCCATCTCAATGGACGTGCCACCCCGCTGAAACAAAAGGCGGTGCATAGAGCTGCCAAGATACGGTATCGAAGCGGTAGAGCGACTGTCTTCACCTTCTGGCAGAGAGTAGTGACCATTGGTGGTAAATTGCGATCGCACGGGAATAGGAGGCCCTTCCAGCCAAGATAGGCTAGAAAGCACAGGGCCCCATTCTCGTGCTACCAGAAGACGATCTCCTTCGGCAAGGTATCGCCATGTCTGCTCCAGACGAATGACTGCTCTCGAGCAGAGAGCGGCTGAAACAGCGAGCCATCCAGCAATGTCTCCTAGACTGAGCAGGTACGAGGCAATAGCAATCCAGTGGCGGAGAACGGAAGCTCTATGTCGAGCGCCCACTTGACTGTTTGCAGCGAACGACTCGCTCTGAGCTGGATCGAGTCGAAGTAGATGTGACAGCGCAAGCTTAGTGATGGGGTGCGGGGTCGTGGGATCGAAGCTGAACAAGCCAGCGCTACTGCTGCTTGCTGCGTTTTTGAGAACGTCAGACATTGTCAATTGGCCGTGGCACAGACTGGCCAGACAGCAGGCATGATAGACTTGTATCTGCTGAGCGATTTCCAGTGGCTCAAGACGCAATAGCAGATCGTCAGAGATGGCCAAGGAAGTCCGCAGCTCCCTCAACTCTTCACGCTGCGATTCCGGACGATCGGCAATAATTGCAACCCAGTCTTGCAAAGGTTTTACTTGTGTAAGCGGTGCATGTTGGTTCTGCGAAGCTTGCACCATCGTGCCAAAGACTGTGGGGTCCATTCCGCCAGCTTTGGAAAGGGATTGCAGTACAGTGTCGTGTCGGGCAGCTAAGCCAGCCTGCAGCACTGCGCCACACAGAATTTCGAGCCGGACTTTGCAAGTCCCATCAAACTTGACGCCTTGCGCCTCATGCAGGGACTGTGCTTTTCTGAGGACTGAGGAAAGGAAGTCGGCAAATCGGTCTTGCTCGGCTGTTTGTCCGGACACAACAGACCCGCAGAGCACAGTAAGAACGAAAATTTCGGCGTCGTGGTGCTCTCCAGACTCTTGCACGTTATGACTAGGTTGCGGTATTTGCGTGCCTCGAACATATTCGTCAGCCAAGGCTTCGATCGTTCCTCGCAGAATCCGGTCCACCCAGTGCTTAGGTGGCTCAATGTGGTCAACGAGGACAAGATCTGGATGTCTACCCGGACCGATCCATGCACGGGTGGGGGCAATCTCTGGCACGGAAGACTCGGACGCGAGCGGAACTGACTTGGATGAAGAGGACGCCATCAGAGGTGGCTTAGGTCGCATGTTGGCCGGCGGCTGTGATGACGGCATCTCTGCCGTCTTTGAGGTGGCCAAGAGCAATTCAGACTTACTCAAACCGCCTTTGACAAGTGTTTCTGGTGAGATAGCCGTTAAAGAGTCCTGCAAGCTTGGACCGTTAAGTGGCGAGTGGCGAATAAGCGAGCTTGGAAAGAGGGCCTTGACCTCATCCGCATGGTTGCTAGAAGGCTTGTAGAACAACAATCTGCCGTCTTGCAGGACGACGCGATAAGGCTTCCAGCCTTTGCCAATGTCCTTTTCGCGGTCTTTCCCCTTACTGTCGTGTTCATTAAGCTGCGCGACAGAGAGACTGATGTTGGCGTTCCGGCTGAGGAAGCCTTGAAAAGTGGCACCATGCGGCAAAGCGACGGGCATGGCGGCCGACTGACTAAAGGACGATTGCATCATAGGTGCCTGAGTCAATCCAAGAGTTGCCGCCAAACTGGAGGCGACCACACCGCGACCCGTAATGTCCTTGCCGGTCAACTTGGAGAGTTTGCGCGAATGCTTGCCGTCAGCTCTGACGGGTGTCGACAAAGATTGAACAGGTGCCGTTGATGTTGCGATTTGGGAACTAGAGTTACCCGCTCCGTTAGCAGCTTTGGTACGATGGGACGGTTGTTGGGGTGCTGGAGCAATGGTTCCGATGTCACTGGGTCGCCAATTGCCTTGGGCAGCGATGCCCTGCTCCCCCAAATTAGCAACACTGGAAGATCCCATCGCTGACTCGCCCTCTTCGTGGCCGGGCGAAGACGGGAAAGGCGAGCTGGACCCAGGCACAGAAGACGAGAGGTCGTCCACACTGCGGGAAAAGTTCATTGCAGGACTGGGTGAGCGTAGAAAGCGACTACGGTCTGTAGACGCAGACTGTTGCTGGTATGGGCCTGGTACGCGCGGTAATTCGGCAAGATGACTGTTGGGCGAAGACATGGTGGGTCTGGCATGCAAGTCGGACTGACTTTTGCTGAATTGAGCATATGTTGTAGGGGACGATTCTTGACGTGCACCTTTGGTCAGCGGACTTTGCGTAGCATTGGGTCTTTGCGGTGCTGGTAATTTGGAAGTTGATGATGAAGAGGATGACTTCTTATCGCGGCTCATGCCCCCGAAAAACCCCTTCTTTGAAGGGCTGGCGGAGGTCTCTTCCGAGTAGCTTGACTTGGAAAAGGGCATGCTAGGTCTGGGAGCCACCTGAGTCTCAGATGTAGAAGCTCGCGCCGCTCTGCTCGAGGCATTGCCAGAGGATCTCGTTGCGATTGGCGGTGGTGCGTGTGGAAAGGCGTGATCTGTCTGTAGCTGTCGATGGTACTGAAGCTGATGATCGACGTCGTTTTGCTCTTGTTCTGCGGCCGCATTCAGTGATGAAAGTGATGTGGATGCGTTGAGACCTGAGGTACTAGAAGAGGAGGAAAAGGGAGCTTTTGCCTTGCTCAGCAAGAAGTTAAAGGCAGACTGGCTGCGACCCATGGCGTGGTTATGAGTTGACGCAGACGCAGCAGGTGGCACTGCCTGCTGTTGCTGTACGCTCCCATGATGTGCAGACTGTCCCGGCGTTGACGGCATGGCGGGGACGACGCGGAGTGATGGTAAGGGAGGACAGGGTTGTTCAAGGTAGCAAAGGTCCGAGCCAAGAATGTGCGTGCATGTGGTGCTGGCTGGCCTTGCTCTTCTGCACTGACTCACACTGCAACCAACTTGAATTATTTCAGGCGCGACTGTCAAAAAAGCCTTTCGCAAAATGTAACACTATGACAGCCACACTGATAACAGAGCATGAGGAACGCCATAAAGCGGATCTCGTGTTCGAGTGCAGTGATACCAGCGAGCTGAGTCAGTCAGAACGCAAGCCTCCATCTTGCGGTGGCTTGATGTGCCTGCCGGATGTGCCAAGCAAATGGGGCGAACAAAGGCTGTCAGCCGGATCTTGGGGCGCGTTCGGGCTCGGCTAGCGACGCGTCGTCCGTGTCTGTGCGTTTCTTTCCCACTTTTGTAATCTGTTTGTTCACACGCGCTTTCGCAGTATTCTCACACAAACAAATGCACACTTTGTGACTACACACGAACTCACAGAGTCACAGCAATCACAGGTGACAGCTGACTCAAGGTCCCTTATAGTCGCCTGAAAGTGTGTACGGCTCGATGCTTACTTCGATAAAACGTTAGATATCGGCGATGAGATATCCGTACCGCCAGCAGTCGTGATGCCGACAGCTGACAAGGCCGGCTTAAGGCCCTAACATCAAGTTTTCTGCTGGTATGCGACCGGTGCGAAGTGCGATCGTGTGCGACGTGTGCGCCATTGTGCGCCATGGACCCATGGTGCGCGATTCGTATTCACATCGTGATTTCTGGTGCGTCAAAAGTGCGCGCGTTGCGCGGTGCGGGTGCGCATAGAAAATGCTATGGCCTAACATATCCTTACTTTCAACTTTCAGAAATTTCAAAGCTTCAAAGCTCAAAGCTGCAAAGCTAGCAAAGCTGCAAAGCTCAACCTCGTTTGGGTACAAGTGCGCGTTGGTGCGCCTGCGGCGCACCCGTTATCAGTGGTGCGCTCAAGGTGCGCCCGCGGCAGTGAAAAGAAGCTGAAGAAGCTTTAGGCTGACGCAAGACTCAGACGACTCGGGCCTCCACCAAATTCGCATACGTCAGAGACTATCAACGCGCGCACTGTTTGACGTGCGCCATATCGGCGCACCTCTGCGCACCCATCTTTGCCAGCGCATCACTCTTGTCTTATCCAATCCAGCTCCAGGTCTTTGCAAAAAAATGAGGATCGTGTGTGCGAGACCTCTTTGACTCTGCTTCCACACCACCATCTGATCAAAACAATCACAATGGCGGAGGAGCGATACTGCACTTGCCAAAAATGCAAGCGACTGCCAGAGGGCTATAGTTTACGTACTTACACATCCTGGAGATGGCACAACCGCGACGATCCAGAGACGTTGCGCAGCTGTAAATGGGTACTTCCACCCAGACACCTTTCTGCGAACTCTACTCACTCGTCCCAGGCTGCCACTGCTGTCCCACGAACAGAAGCTGAACGTTTCTCTTCGGCTCCTGGCGCTAGCATTGAAAGTGTTCCTAGGCGATCAGCAAGCCCCCTGGCTCCGGAGGACGACGAGCTTCTTCAGGAAATGCAAAGGGCTATACAGGCGCTGCTTGATGAGTATGGAGCTCTGTCAGACCTTAGCCCAAGCGACGATGAAGATCATGACACCACCCTGGACGAAAATATCAACGCACCAACAAACCAATTTGAGACGCACTTGGATGGCATCGACATGAACACAACAGCACGGGAGATTGATAAGTACTCAGACGGCGGTGTCACGGATGCCTCGACAGGACAAGCTGAGATGCACTCAGACGATAATGCTGTTGGAGTGTCGGCTGCTCAGACAAAGTACGTTTCAACTTCTCCGAGGCAAGTTTCGAGACTACCAACGAGCGAGAACCGGTCACAGAGGACGCCTAAGATCCACTTGCTGTCGACCTATCAGAGACAGCATCACAAGCCTTGTTCTCGCTCGGACCCATTGTGATAGGCGCATGCGGCATGTGATTGGCGCCAGATCGAAATTAACTGATCTAACAAATTGATGACTCGTACGACATGCCGCGCATGCCGGTCCACCGGCTTTGACTGTTTCCGATACCTAAGCGCAAGCTCCGCATCATCGACCGCTTATTCGTGCCGACGCAGAATTTGTTTGCCGTGGTCTAGCCCCACATATTTCGACCTCCTTCCTCCGACTTGAAGTCCTTCCCTTCTATCTTTTCATCCATCCGTTGCATATCATGGCGCCACAGATCCTCAAGTCTGTTGACGCTGGTGCGCCTCGCATCCAGCGTGGCAATTTGTTCGACTTCCTTCACAGTAACCCAAATAAGGTGGACGAGAACAAAGCAGCCTATGTCCGCCTCGATGGCAAGGCAATCAGCCGAAAGCAGCTGTATCAAGATGCCAAGAAGCTGGCACACGCCTTCCGCCACAAGCTTGGCCTGGAGGCCGGCTCGAGAATTGCCATCTTCTCCCCCAACAGCACCATGTACCCCGTCGCTGTGCACGCCGGTCTTTGTGCCGGTATCGTACTCGTGCCCATGAACGCAGCTTACGGTTCCGAGGAGCTCGTTCATCCTGTGCTGGATGCCGAAGTTCAGTACATTCTCTGCCATCAGAGCGTCCTGTCGACTGCACGTGAAGGGCTGAAGTTGGCCAAGCTCGACCTAAAGCACAGCAACGGACAGAACCGACTTTGGATTCTCGACGATGGAGATGATCTCAAAAAGGGCGACAAAGGAGAGCTCGACGTCCGTACGCTGCTCGGTGAAGAGATGCTGACCACCTACAAAGTGGAAGATGACACCCAAACGGACGCTTTCATCGCTTACTCGAGCGGCACCAGCGGTAAACCCAAGGGAGTTCAATTGACCCACAGCAACATGACTTCCGTTCTCAAAGCCATCGTCATCACGTTTGGCTCCGACATCAAGTCCACTGATCGCTACCTGGCAGTGTTGCCTTTTAACCACATCTTTGGACTGGCCAAATTTGTCAACAAAAGTGTCTACATTGGTGCCGAATGCGTAGTTGTACCCAAGTTTGACCTCGACATCTTCTGCGCAGCGGTGGAAAAGTTCAAGTGCAATATCGCCTACGTTGTTCCTCCTATCCTTGTTCTGTTGGCCAAGGACCCTCGAGCTAAAAAGTACGACATCACCAGTTTGCAGTGGGTACTGTCCGGAGCTGCTCCCCTTGGTTCCGAGCTTAGCAGAGAGGTCGAGGCCAAGTACAAACATCTCAAGATTACGCAAGGTTGGGGCCTGAGTGAAACCTCTCCTACTGCCACGTATGTTTCGCCGCATGACTACAACAAATACATGGGCAGCTGTGGCCGCTTGGTTGCAGGCTTGGAAGGTCGTCTGGTCGACGAAGACGGCAACGATGTCGGTCACGAGCAGGGCAAAGACGGCAAACCCGGCGAATTCTGGGTTCGAGGCCCTACTGTGATGAAAGGATACCTGAACAACAAGGAAGCCACTGACGACTGTATCACTTCAGACGGCTGGTTCAAGACTGGCGATGTGGCCATCATGAAGGACAATTATTTCTGGATTGTTGACCGGAAAAAGGAGTTGATCAAGTACAAGGGCTTCCAGGTACCGCCTGCCGAGCTCGAATCACTTCTCCTGTCCCATCCCAAGGTCGCAGATGTCGCCGTCATTGGCATTGAAGACAAGGAACAAGCCACAGAGTTGCCGAGAGCCTACGTCGTTCTCGGACACGATGCTAAATCAGAGGATCCAAAGGCTGTCGCCAAAGAGATCATCGAATGGACTGCCAAGAAAGTGGCTAGCCACAAACGACTCCGCGGTGGCGTGCGAATCATCGATGAGATCCCAAAAAGTCCATCCGGCAAGATTTTGAGACGCTTACTTCGTGACCAGGCCGCCAAAGAGGGCAAATAGTAGCGCAAACACTCCATGCACACAAACGGGCCGTCGGAAAGTAATTGACATTCACGAGTGCATAGAGGTGGACGTGGCGCAAGAGTGCGAGAGGTAATGTGAGGAGACCAAACAAACCTTGAAAGAGGCATAAAGAACACGGAAGGAAAGGTCTTACTTGTGGTTGAAAGAACACGGAAGGAAAGGTCTTACTTGTGGTTGGCATCAGGCTGGTTCCAAGAGAGATAGCTCATGTCTCCTAGCTTCCTTGGTCGAATGAGATGTCTGGCAGTGAAGATCAGACCGAGCAGCACTGAGAATGCAGCCACCGCGATGAAAGCAAGACCGAGGAACGGATTACGTCCTCCGACCCACGTGACAGTGCTGAAGACAATGCTTTTTGTACCATCAAACATTGCAACAGGGTAGTTGTCAACCGCCTGTATCAAGTATCGGCCCGGCAGCATCGGGGCTGTGTCGTTGCGCTTGTAGAGTTTGCGGAATGTAGGCAGACCTGCTGTGCGCATCCAGACCATAAAATGTTCGTCTTCGCGCGGATCAAAGATATTGCCTTCGGAGTAGCTGTTGCCAAAGGCATAGACGCCGCCGGTGCCTCGCCAAAAGGGCGGCGGCACTATTTGATCGGCTGTGTATTTTGTTTGACCATACTTGTTCTTTTCGCCTGGCCAGACAATACCCCGCTCGCTCATAACATACGTTTCGTTGGCTGAATTGGAGCCAGCAACGTTGAGCAGGACTGGATCACTGTAGGTGTCATTGAAGACCGAGTTTGCGATGAGGCCGCAAGGATAGATGATCTTGTTGGTAGCTGGGTCGATGTCGACGGGCTTGCATGTTCCACCCTTGATTGTGTTGTAATCTACTGCGTCGCCCATCAATTGAGAAGTGTCGATCGACTTGACGTATCTTCGATGATTCTGGTAATAGTTAGTCAACTTATAGTACATGAATACACTCGAGTCAAGTTGGGCCGGAACGCTGAAGTAGAGATTACACGTCCGCGTTGAGCTCTCCCACGACCAGGTCGGAGGCGAGAAATTGCTGGAGTTTCTGTCGCGCAATTGATAGTCATACTTTCCGGAAGGAATCTGAGCCTGATTCGGTGTGGCAGGTGCTGAGGAGCAGTCGGTGTAGTCGAGGGTGAATTCGCTGACCTGTTCAGCAAAGTAGTACAGAACAGCTCCGATCGGAGCAAAGACAATAGCAACAAGAAAGAATGTGGGCAGCACCGTCTTGGGCGTCAAGATGGGTTGCCATGCTTTCAGACGCTGTTGTTTGAAGGCTGTGTTGGCAGGTTTACGTTGTGCAAATTTTCGAAGTCCCTTGGCTGAGGAAGCATCGCTGTCGGTGTCGTTTGTTGACGCCAAGTTACGCGCGCCGTCGCCAGCATCAGTCGCACGTGCGTTTCTCTTGAAAATGGCCATGGTCGCTGCAGATGGTGTGAGAGGCAAGAAGCAGGGAGACAGAATTTGAGCGGAAATGCATGTCCGAGCGTGTCGCCGCGTCGAGTTGCCAAAGCTCAGCCGTGATCTGTACATCGGGCCCAATCTCCCCGATTCAGATGAAGCCCCTCGTGTTCAGACCACAATTGACGCTACTCCTGTCGTCTCAAAGCTACCCAGCCGAAGGCAAGAGATCAGAGCTAAGGTACAAGCAAAGAAAGCTGTACGAGCAAAGGTGCGATTGCATCTCAGGCAGATAAGACTGGCCTTGATCAAAACGTTTACCGGCATATTGTGATTGTCGATCCTACAGGTGTCCAACGTTAGCCGACCTGGTTGCTCTTCTAAGGTCCTTGCTTCTCATCATCGAAAGATCGCTCAACATTTGTCCACCACGTAGAGCGTCTGTCGAGCTGTCCCGCAAACCCCAATCTTCTCTGAACCTTGCACAATCAGAGTCTTCGGGTGTCTGAAAGACCTCAACTTCACAATCTTGGAGCTCCGCCGGCATCTTTTGGACACACGTCAGTGTTGCCAGAGTCACCAAAACACCTACATCGCTTCAACAACTCAAACTCACCTCAAGCCTATGCCTTTGAGGCTTCTTTGAACTTCTTGCAGCATGAGTGCTCGGCCTGATCGTCTCAGTGATGCCGCAGCTTCAGCTGCGAGCAGGGACAGATCCTTACAAGATCTGCTCGATCCCAGTGACTTCATGCCTGGTCATACCACGGCCGATCTTTACAGTCTTCGACATCTTACCTTACGCGGTGGACTGCCAGATTCTCCATCTTGGGTTCGAGCTCAGGCATGGAAAGTTCTTCTGGGTTATCTTCCGCCGGAAAAGAAAGAGTGGTCAGCAACACTTGCCAAAAGACGCAGAGAGTACTATCAATTCCTGAGTGATTTTGCTCCTGCTCTCAACGACGTAGACGCTCAGGAGATACTTTCAGACAAAGACGCTATGCTAGATCAGATCTACAAAGATCTGTCGCGATCTCGAAAGAATGGCTTTGCATTCTACCAAACAACCTCTAGATCTTGCCCGTCTTGTCCAATTTCCCCCTTGCCAGAGCCGACATGCGAAGCATCTGGATCAGGAGGACAGAGCGTCAGTCCGGTTCGCCGATTGAAGAAGCGACATCACCTTCTACGACGCCTGGCATTGATCAATCGCGATTTCGCAAGCTCTTTACGCACAGAGAGACCTTTGTTTGGAGTGCCAGAAGAAGAAAGTGCGAGATCTCCTCGCTTGCATCGCGCGAGCCTGCAAGCTCTGGAAGAAGAAATTGCTGATCAAGATCTTTCTGTCGCTTCAGCTTCAGAGTCATCCATGATCAGTCCGCCGATTTTACTTTCTCCACCATCGCCTGGCGCCATGTCACACACCTCATCCCATGGGTCCTTCGCATCTGCGTACGACATGATCGGAGACAACCCTCTTCATTCTGCTGTCGGACGCATGTCCATACATGACCGACCTGCATCTCCTCCGCTGCCACCACGGCCTCAGGTACCAGAATTTCAGGACCGCAATTGGCATTCGCTTCTCCGGATCCTTTACCTTTTCGCCCTCCTGAACCCAAGTATAGGCTATGTTCAAGGCATGAACGAAGCACTCTTCACCCTCGTATATGTGATGGGAACAGCCATCTATCCAACTTCAGATACACTGCATCCATCGCACTCGGCTTCGTCGAATTTGGACAGTGCAATAGACCCAGACTCGAACAACACAGACGCAGATGACTCCCTGCGCGATTGGGATAACGAGCGCGACCTGGCTGACTCAAACTCGCACGCAGAGGCTGATGCCTTCTGGTGCTTCTCTGCTCTGATCGCCGAAGTACGCGAGCTTTACGAGTTCGACGAGCTTTCGCGCACCACCGTGCCAACAATCGCATCAACTGGAATGGCTGGGATCCTTGCAAGATTCAGTCTTCGGCTCAAGTGGCTTGACAAAGAGTTCCGAGCAGACCTACGCTCGTACAACTTGGACCCCAAACTTCCGTATTACTCTGTCCGATGGCTCGCATGCTTGTTAAGCACCGAGCTGTCGCTCCCTTCGGTCACGCGCGCCTGGGACACTCTCCTGGCAGAACAAGGGCAAGGTTCGACCACGACATCAGCCAAGATCGATTATCTCATCGATCTGTCGTGTGCTATGCTGATGAACGTAAAAGACCGCCTACCAAGCCGTCAAGAGGATATTGAAGAGAAGCGGGAAGCATTCGCATATGGTATGCGCTTCCTACAAAACTATCCAGACGATGATATCAGCCCTGTCCTGGAGATGGCTGCGCTTTTTCGACAACGACGGCTGGCTGCAGATCTCACTGGCGATGGGCCTCCATCGCAAGACGAGGAGGAAGAAGACACAGAGATTACCTCTGTCTCCACGTCAGTGAAGGGCAGGGCGACCAAAGCCTTTCGAGATTGGGCAAACTCAAGCTCAGAAACACCTGCAAGTCACTCAAATATGTCACCACAGCTTGGGACGCCAAGTACTGGACGCTGGTTTGGCCTTGGAGGATCCACGGTTTCCGATCTTGAAACACCTGACGTGTCATTCGACAGTAACGCCGGGGACGTCACAAGTTCATCCACGCCGTCCAAATCCCTCAGTGAGATGTTTGCCAAGTACGCCGACGTGGTGCAAAGGAGTGACGCTGCCGCCAATCTGTCGAAGACCAGCACGAACCTCACTGCAAAAGCGTTGGCACGGTTCGGGGATCGATCTAGTCGCGAAACCACCCCTGAGACCTCATTTCCAGGCGCAAACATGTTCAACAGAGCTCAGGGCAGTCGCATTGCATCTCTCGGCTCGGTCAGCGCCGGCATCTTTAAGCAAAACAGAAGGAAAGTCAGCACAAGTACGTCTGACTCAGCGGATGTCAGTTCGCCTCGCACTCCAGAGATGAACAAGTGGTCGG
The DNA here is from genome assembly GCA_023212645.1 of Farysia itapuensis. Lineage (NCBI taxonomy): Eukaryota > Fungi > Basidiomycota > Ustilaginomycetes > Ustilaginales > Ustilaginaceae > Farysia > Farysia itapuensis. Next base: position 223,649 of record JALBYC010000005.1, on the reverse strand, counting down.
AAGATGGTACGCCCGATTTTCCCCTCCCAAATGTCTCGGACAGCCCTGCAGGTCGCATGGAGTACGTGGACACATCAGGCAAGCGAATCAGCACGATGGAATCCAATCGCTCGCCCTTTGGCTCGACCTTCAGAGGGCAAGGTGAAGGGCCAAGCATGTTACCTTTGCCCAGTATGCGAGCGGCTGCCCAGCTCGGCGTCTTGTCTCGCCAGAGAGAGCAATCTGCAAATCAAGGAAATCGCAATGCTGGCCCTAAACCCCTCCTGCTATCTCAATCTGCACGTCCGCCGCGTGAAGCAAACAATGAGACCCTTTTGCTCTCCGAAGAACCTTCGCGGAAGGTGTCTTCTGGGCCGATGGCGCAAAGCATGAGTCGTGGAAATAGCCAGCAGGATGGTCGGAGCAGCTTTGCTGAGTCACTCAGTGGACGTTCGTCACGTTCCGTGTCTAACGCAGGTAGTCGACGCAGCTCCGTTGGCTCTCCGGACACTAGCTTCACTGGTCTTCAGCAAGCTGGTACATTATACACCTTGCCTAGCCTTCAGGCTCAAAATGTGGACGTACCGCATTCTTACACCGCACGACCTAGCGTCGGACCTGTCCCTTCCAATGTACGAAAGCATTCGACGGGAGCCATTGGCTTGCAGGGGCTTGCATCAGCTGAAGGCAAAGCGCCCGCAGGTGCCTTCGGGCGATCCAGCAAAGTGTCTGCTGCGTCAGATGTAGAAGCAGCTCGACCTGCTTTTGGCCAGGTATCAAGCTCGTCCGACATTCCCCTTGTTGCAGCCGGCAGCACTAACATCTCCAGGCCCCGACTGCAAAATCGCAAAAGAACGTCGGGTTCAACGATTAACTCACACTCAGCATCCATCTCAGAGTCTGCTGTAGAGAAACGGCTATCGAACAGGTTCAGTCTGACGACTAGCGCTGAAGAGCAGTACCGTTCCAACAGCTTGTCGGACAATAGGGAGATCACCTTGCTGTCGGAAACTCCTCCAAATCTAGGGATGGAGACAAGTGCCACGCACACATCTAGATACGGCTCCCGGCCTGATCCAGAACGAACATGGTCGCTTGGTGATGCCGTGCATCTGCAGGACACGCCGCGCGTGGAAGACGACATCCCCGTCGCATCAGAAGACGTGAAACGCTATGCACTGACAGACGAACCCACCGACATTGAGTCGGTCGAGAACAATCAGGGTGAAGGCGGACGCTCTGCGGTCAACCCCATATCAAGTATTGGCATCGGTCGAAGCAAGCGACTTGGCAAAGCGCGCACCGGCTCCTCGTCATCGGTCGTTAGTCGAAGATCGCTGGCTTCGATCGGCGCAGGTCTGCGCAGGGCAAGCCGCACGTCAGTTCATGAGCAGGCACCTTCCTCGCCCACTCCGTTGCCCGAGCTTGAAGAAGATGCTGGCATCTACAGCGGCATTGTCGTGAAGCCTAAAAGTCCGAGCAGCGTGGACATGACCTACAGCTTCGACAAACGCAGTGCGTACGCGGAGCCAGAGTACGAAGACGACGCGCTTTCGGACCAATTACCAGCCCGGCCCTCGCTAGACTCATACATCTCCGCAGCAGACCAATACGTCGGGTCCGCCAACTCACACCACAATCACGGATCGCCACCGTCGTAATCAAGTGCACAGCACAGCTTTGATGGTAATTCAAGCCCTCGTGCCGATGCTTATAAGGACATGTGACTATACTGAATTTTTGAGCAAAGGTTTGGTATTGCATTGAGCTAGGCGACGTGAACTTTGCGTTTACGGGCGGACTTTGCTTCAATACGAGCCCGCACGGCTTCTTCGTCCATGTCAAGGCCTTCACGTTGATAGATGTCGGATGTTTTCATGGCGACATGCTGCGCACGAACATACTTGAGCGCGGCAATGTTGAACCCAATCGTCGCTTTCTGTCGTGCCAAAGCTTGACGAAGGTGAGACTTGAGGTCGAGCAAAGTGGGTCGCATGATGCGGTTCGAGACTATTTGACTGTGATGTGTTCGCAGCAAAAAGAACAAGATGCGGGAAACTAGTGAGATGTTCCACTCTTTCTTGGCCCAATAGTCGAGGTAACGCAAAAGACTGAGCACTTTGTCGAAAGGCAAGACAAGCAAGGCATCTTCGAGCTGAGCCGGAAGAATTTTCTCCACTGTTCGAAGCACGTACTTTTCTGCGCTGATGTCTTCATCCCCGGGCGACTTGAACGATCGCGAGGCGGTGTCTTCAAAGGCTGCCGTGATAAGAGCGTGGTACGCCGGCTCGGGCTGGTTGGCCTTCCGTGCGGCGTGTCTGGCTTCCAGGTCGGCATCAGCGGTCTCAAGTGCTTCAATTAGCCTCTCGCCTGCCATCATCGTTTCACTGGTGCTCTTCGTGACTGCTGACGCTTCGGGCCCCATTGGTAGCTGTGCTCCATCGGGATCCGCTCCATCGGCCAAGGACCCAATGGCACGGTCGCTGTCGTCCCTGTTCTGGCCGGCACTTTCGAAAGCGCGTTCCAGTTCCCGTTCACGCTCTTCTTCGAGGAACAATGGCTCATCCGTCTTCTCCCATGTTCGTATGGATCGATCTGATCCAGCAGTCACCACCACTTGACCGGAATGCCCGGGTGCAACCGCCCAAATCTCTCCGTGGTGCCCATCTAGTTGCTGAATCAGCTGAAAACGGTCTCCATCCCAGTGCTTGAGCATGCCGTCTTTGCCGACGGTCCAGAAGTGGTGAGACTCGCCTTGACGACCGCCCATCAGACCTCCTCCCTGGTCACCGCGCTCAAAGCATACGCCCATGATGCTCTCGTTGTGCGCGAAGATGGATTTGTGGCAGTCACCAAAATCGAGACCCCAGATCTTGACATTCTTGTCTGCGGAAACTGTGACGCACAACTTGCTGTCACCTGAAATGTCAAGTGACAAAACAGGAAGCTTGTGGCCATATAGACTCAAGAAGAACTTGAGCGTATCGGCAAAGAAAACTTTGACTGTATTGTCGAGTAGCGACAAGGCAAGTAGCTTTCCATTCGGCGAAAAGCGAGCACACAGGACATCGTCTGTCATCTTCAATGTACGAACATGCACCAGTGCTAGCTGCGGGGGTCCTTGAATCTTATCTTCCGTGTCATCGCCCTCGTTGTCCTCTTCGGCAGCGTCAGGAGACTGCATCTCGAATTCCCAAAATTTGACTTCTTTGTCTGCACTCGCTGAGACGCATCCAAGACCGTCTGGCTGAATCGCAATGCTCCAAAGTGGCCCTTGGTGGGCCTCAACCGTCTCGACTACAACTCCTGCACGGACGTCGTAGCTTCGCAGCGTACCATCCTTGCATCCCACCAGCACGTGTTGGTCTCCCGGAAGCCACGCGACCGAGAGTGCGTAATTGCACGGCAGAGTTCGGATACACCTGCTCGTCTTGATGTTCCAAATCTTGAGCTGACCTGCACCGCAGGCAGATGCGAGAAGACTGTCGTCGGACGAAAGAGCTACTGCTCGAATGTCTGATCGGTGACCCGGCGCTTCGAGCGTACTGGCCATAACCGGTTCGATTGGGGCTGTTTTTTCAGCCTTTGTACGCGGAGGAGCAGGAATGCTGTAGACCTCGAGTGCGTTTGTTGACAGGCCACACAGTATGCTGAAACCAAACTTGCTGGACGCGTTGACTGGCGCTGCGAGCGAAAAGCTGCGAAGTTTGCCGGCCAGAGGTCGGACGTTGGTATATGCTTCGATGCGATCTGTCCATGATACTTGATCGGGAACATGTTCGTGATCTCCGTTGGCCAGCCCCCTGGCTTTCTTCTTCTCGCTTTTCTCTTTGTTACGTTTGCGTCGACGCTCAAGTTTCTTTGCCATTTCTTGTGTGCTGCGCAGACGAAAGATCTGTACCGCCTTTTCTGTGCTGGAGACGGCAATGTAGCCTTGGTTCGCTGTACCACTTCCTCCCTCGGAAACACCGCAAAATTGTATTTGCGTGACTCGGTGCTTGCCGGACAGCGCAATGGAGCCTCTCGGTATCAAAAACTTTTCCGTGGAAGAGTCTTGCGTAGCAATACCCTGCAGGCCTCTTGCCAGGGTTTGTGCTTGGATTTCCCAAACCCTCATATCACCCTCGACTCCGCCGGTCAATACGAGCGCACCGCCGTCAGCTCGGCTAACCGCATCTTCTTCGTCGGTCTGGCCTTCAGTAGACTTTCGCGTTGTTTGCATTGACAGGGCAACGTCTTGGGAGATGGCTAGACTCCAGATCTCGCCACCGCCGGGAACGACAGTTTCTACGCAATGCTGTAGTGAGAGGTCCCAGAGCTTCAACAGACCATCTTTGGAGGTACTGAGAAGATAGCCGGGTGCTTGAATGTCGGTGTTAGCAGACGCTAGTGTTGATGGTCCATCTTCCATAGCAGCAGGTGGCAGATGAACGAAAGCAACGGCAGTGACGGCGTCTCGATGGCCACGCAGGCGAAAGAGTCCAGTCTCAGCAACAAGGTCCCACAGAATTACATCTGTGTCCAGACTTGCGCTAGCGATACGAAGTCCTTGTTGATCGAACGTCAGAGCGACGACAGCCTTCTTGTGGCCGTTAAAGGTCACCGAGGTCGTGTGGCTTTCGGCGGACCAGAGTCGGACACTACCATCTTCATAGCCGACTGCAAAGGTGTTGGGGTCGATGGGCGAACGAGCCAGAGCGGTGACCTTGGATCGATGCCCGACCTCGTGCCAGGTGGCAAGCAAAGTACCCCTTCGAACGTCCCAGATGAGCACGTCCTCGAGTGCAGGCACAAAGGCTGTCTTTGAGTCTGAGTCCAGTATAGAGTTGGCAATTGGCGAGCAAATCAAACCAAAAGCAGATATCGGCTCATGCCTGAGATATGAACGCACCATTCTGGTGCTGTTGATGATGGCAAGAAGCTGTCACCAAGAAGAAAGCTACAAACAGAAAGAAAGGCTCCGCGGTCCTTGAATTCTCGAGAAAATTAATTTTGAAGAATCACGAATCACAATCGTGAAGCCAGGAGTGAGCTTCGCAAAATCGCGGATTTCGGAATTCGATTCCGATCGAAGCGTGTTAGAGGTGTCAACGATGACGGCGCGTTTTAAATTGCGTTTTGGATTTGACGGATTGGCGCTGCAGGCTGCAGGGCAGATGGAAAAGGGATCTGCTTGCGCACAACGTAGCTCTCCCGATCTCATCGACACCGCATTCGCACTCTGGCGTCTGCATCAACTACGCCTCTCGCCCAAGCTCTGCTGTCGGCTATCTCGCATCGTTGTTCAGTGCGAGACAGCAGGAACGTGTAGCTCCTCAGCCTCATCAGTCACAGTCGCGATCTACTTAGACGCCGAGCAAGTACAGACGCGATCTAGATACACGTGTTCTCATGACTTTGGTCCAATAGAGGCTTCCGAGTCCTCTTCAACGTGCACTGCGGGGCAGTACAACCAAGGCAATGGCGATCGACGAATCTCTCAATGCTTCTTCACAAAGCGACCACAGCGATGGCGCGTCGCCAACAACTTCGGCGTCTACAAATGTAGATGTAGCGACCAGTGTGCCAGCAAACAGGACCCCAACTGCACTCGTCTCGCCGGTACCGACGCCTCTCTTACAAGAGACAGCGTTGCCGGAAATACCAGATGAACTATCTGCCCAGCCACCGCAAGTTGAGTCTGCAGAGGCGTCTTCTACGGACGAGTCTATGGACCCAGTGCCGACATCCGAAGATTTTGAAGGCGCGACATCTTCTTCCTTGCCGTCTATGCTCAACAGTCACGCTATCCCACTAGAAGAGGATGCGTCCGGAGACTTGTCAACAGCGTCCAAAGAGGCTCTCACCCTTACCTCTACCGTTTCGCGAGGCAACTATCATCAATGTGGCTCCGCACGCCGAGTGAAAGTGTACGAGCTCAAAGGCGAAAATTGGTTCGATAGAGGCACCGGATACTGCGCTGGTGTTTACGACGAGACTGTCGACGAAGCGCTACTTGTCGCACGTCGCGAAGAAAAGTGCCAATTCTTGGAAGGCATTGACGTACCCTCAGAATTTGACGCGATCGATCCTGACAAGCCCGAGGGAAATGTGTTGGGGCCCGAAGGCGGAAAGACAACCGATGGCGATGGCGACGGTCAAGCGCAATCTTGTCAATTTGTCGTTGTAGTATCGGAAAATCTCGAGACAGAAGATGTGCTGCTTGCTAGTAAAGTGGTCAAGGAGGAAGTGTACCAGCGGCAGCAAGACACTCTCGTGGTATGGACGGAGCCTTCGGGAGTCGATATGGCTTTATCGTTCCAAGAAGCCGAAGGTTGCAATGAAGTCTGGGAGTTTCTCACTGAAGTGCAAAAGCACTTTATGGGGCTCAACGAAGAAGTACTCACCGACTCACCGCCAGCTACACCCAATCCGCACTCACCAGGTGGTGCGTTGGGCATGTCTGGCTCCGGGATAGGCATGGAATCGCTGCTTGACAATCTTGGCAGCTTCATCGGCCTTCCAGACCCAACACTAGCCAATCTGGAGAGGATCGATCTGTTGCTGAAAGACGTTACATCTCGTGGCCCTGGGATGCGCGAAAAGCTTACGACTTGGCTCATGGAGTCGCAATACATCCGTAGACTAACGCCGTTTTTCTACAGCGTGGAAGAGCTCGAAGCATTGCCATCTCTTCACATGCTTTGTGTCATCATGCAAACCATCTTGCTGCTCAATGACAGCTTCATCTTCGAGTTTATCCTGCAAGACGATGTCTTTCTCGGCGTAGTAGGCATGCTCGAGTACGACCCAGAGTTCCCGCGTCTCAAGGCCAACTATCGCGAACACCTTACGCAACGCGCAAAATTCAAGCAGGTCGTCGAGATTGGAGACCCAATGATTGTCTCCAAGATCCACCAAACCTATCGACTGCTGTATCTCAAAGATGTCGTTCTCGCTAGAGTCGTCGATGATCCAACAGTTTCCATTCTGAATTCCTTCATCTTCTTCCACCAGAACGACATCATCAACTACTGCTGTCAGAATGAGCTTTTCCTCGGACAGCTTTTCGCCACTCTTACAGACCCCGAAGAGTCGGACGAAAGGCGCTCCGAAGGCGTGCTGTTCCTTCAGCAATTGTGCGCGATGGGCAAGCACATCCAACTTCCGTCCCGGCTCGTGCTATATCGCACCCTAACCGAATGTGGTCTCCTCAATGTGCTGCAATATGCACTGGAACGTCTTGGCCAAACAGCGCGTAACGCCGCGGCGGAGGTGTTGATGACGATAATCGAGTATGACGCCAACAGCGTTCGAGCGCATATTGTTGCCCAAGTTGAGCAGAATAATCGACCTCTGATCAGCATGATGATTGACATGCTGCACAACGAGCGTGACCCAGGACTCAAGACACAAATTGCCGAAGCAACTCGCATCATCTTCGACGTTGCTTCGGATGGAGGGTCAATAGGGGCTCAGGCGCATGTACTTTCGGTGCAGAGTATCAACAAGATCAAGCCGGACCCGGATCGCTTCCTCACTTGGATCTACGAGAACGAGATCGGCCGCCTCTGCGCACCTCTGTCTACGCTGCCTGACTTCCGAGTACTGTCGAAAGGCGAGAAGTTACCAATGCAGCCACGGCATCGCTCCGCCTTGTTTGCGCATCTCTGTGACCTGCTGTGTCACATGATCTTCCACCATTCCTTCCGGAGTCAGTACTATGTGCTGACTTCTGAGATCTCGAAAAAGGTTGGATCTCTTTTGCATTCGAGGGAGAAGTATCTCCGTCTTTCAGCATTGCGGTTCTTCAAGTACTGTTTGGCCAGCAACAATCAGTTCACCAACCGTCACTTTGTTAAGATCGAGATTTTCGGCACCATTCTGGACCTGACCGAGGCGGAAAGCGACCGCAACAATCTCGTATCATCTGCCTGCCTTGACCTGTTTGAGCATGTCAAACGGGAGAATATCAAGCTCTTGATCGGTCACTTTATGGAAAAGTTTGCACCGCAGATGCGGCAACTAGCCATGTCGCCGCAGGTCGGAAGCTGTTTCCAAGCTCTTGTACAACAGTGGGAGAAGAACCACGAGCCAATACCCCCAAGCGCTGGCGACACGTCGCAGCGAGATGCAAAAGTCGAGGAGCATTCGAGACAGCAGCGAGATCAAGCTCGGCGCGGCACGAATCGTGTCACTGTCGATACAGACGAAGAGAATTACTTCAACGCAGAAGATGAGCCGAGGTCGGTTGACGCCGGCGCTTCTAGAATTGTACCGTACGAGAACGATGACGAAGACGACAGCAACGATGGTGGTGTAGATGCCGCCGACGATGAGTCGTCTGGCTCGCCCAGGTCACGCATACCTGAAAAGAGGCGCAGAGGTGACGAAGAAGACGCTGACGACAACTTGACAAGGCTCGCGAAGAGGAAGCCGGGAAGAGGGCTGAAATCACGAAGGTCGACGGCCCCGCCTCACGGTGAAGGTGAAGAAGAGGACCAGCAACAGCCAGGTGGTTTCATCCGAAGCATGGCCAACTCTATCAGCAGTACCTTTGGTAATGGACCTGGAGCAAAGGGGAAGAAGGACCCTTCGCGATCGCCGTCACCAAAGACGTCCAAGGCGCGCACAGCTGGGGCGGAAGAACCGGTCTCACCCAGTGCAAACGCAAACAGCAAGCCCGGGTCAAGCATCAAAAAGATCTCGCTCGGGTTGTCCAGCTCTTCCAAGAAGATGGCTGCACAAAACGCATCACCACCAAAAGATGAAGGCAGACATTGATTACCATGCTGGTCGCGGCCTCAGCCTTTGTACATCACATGCTATATGTCAGTTTAAAGAGAATCTTCCAGACTTGCGTTCTGTGTCCTGTATGTGTGGTAAAGCTGTAAAGTAGACATAAATTGCTCCTACAAATATTGAGCAAATAATCGAGCTGGGGAAATAATCGGCGTTTAATGCGGGGTTTGTGCTTTCTGACGTATCTGACGTGAACATCGCACTGTGACTGTCAAGCCGACAAGTCAAGAACCAACCCAACAACAGCGACAATGCCGGATCGACATGTTAGCATTCTAGGCTGTGGCGTCATTGGCCTCAGTACTGCCATTGCTATACTTGAAGGCAACGAGAGTGAAAGACTCACAACGACCGTTACGATCGTGACGAAGGAATATCCGCATAGACCGGAAATGCCACGCGAAGATAGCACTGGCAGAAACTCGATTACAAACACGCCGAAAGCCTCTGCTGAGTATGCCAGCGCTTGGGCAGGTGCGCATCACGTAAGCGATGCCAAGAATGAACAGGAGCTTGACCATGACAAGACAACGTTCGGCCGCATGGCCAAGCTTGCACAGGATCGACCATGGGCTCGGGCATCTGGACTCGCCTCGACACCTTCTCCGTTACTGGCACCGGCCCCAGCGGTACCAAGCCCCTTGCAGCAGTCAAACTCAGAGCCGTTAGTTTGGGTCCATCAGAAAGAGCTGTTCGAAGCCGCATCTAATGGTCAAGGCAAGCCCCCATATACCGGCGTCCTGGACTGGTACCCAGATGTAAGTCACCCTTGTGAGAACACGCCATTTACCAGTCTGACATTGTTACTTGACGCAGTTCTCGCCAATCCCCCCGGCGATGCTTCCGGCAGGTATTGGATCCGGCTGCACGTTTTCCACCTTGGATATCAATGTGCCTGTATATCATTATTGGCTCCTTGAGCGCTTCTTGGCTTTGGGAGGTCGACTGATTGTCAAGGCAGTTCAGTCGCTTTCCGAAGCAATACAGGTCTCGTTGTCTTCGGATGCGAAGGTCAACGACGGTGACCCTGTTTCTCCTCAACGTGTTGATGCCTTGATTGTGTCGCCAGGTCTAGGAGCAATCGCCCTTGGTGACTTGACAGATCATGCTGTGCATCCTCAACGCGGGCAAGTGGTTGTGGTACGTGCGCCTTGGTTAACCACGTCCCCTGCTGTTGGAACAATCCAAAAGCCGAGACACAGCTTGTCAGGTCTGTCTGTCGTGCGCTCTCAAGGTGGACGCGAAACATACATCATTCCAAGAGGCGATGGCACTGTGATCTGTGGTGGCACAAGATTGATAGACGATTGGGACACCGAGCCACGTCTTGAGACCACTGAACAGATCCTGAACAGGTGTCTGAGGCTGGCTCCTGGTCTAGTGAATCCGCAAAAACGCACGCTTGTCACCGAGACGAGAATTGAAGACCTGGACGTCGTGAGCGTCAATGTAGGTCTCCGTCCGTCCCGTAGAGGAGGCGTACGCTTGGAGCAAGGCCCTGACATCAAAGGTGTAAAAGTGATATACAATTATGGGTAAGTCAAATGGCCTTCTGATCGACAACCACCTTGTGCTGCGCTAATCGAGATTTTGCAGCTATGGCGGTTGGGGCTATCAAGCTTCGTGGGGGGCTGCTTTGCAGGCCAAGAAGGTAAGTGTCAAACCCTGGGCTCATCAGCTCGTCAATTACTGACGATCTACATTTCGCATATTTGTGCAGCTGATGGAGAAAGCTATGCACAAGTCGTCTATTCCGCAGACGAAATTATGAGGTTTTGCAGGCGCTGAATGTGTCTACTGCATCAGATACTTCGGGGGGTCCGATTGTTCATATCACAAACGGAGTGACTGTGAATGTGGAGGAGCCGGAGGCGCTTTTATGCAGTGTGTCAATCGGACAACTTTCTCACCTCGACTGCACCACCTCTTTGTACCTCGTCAGCCCTATCAGACTATACTGTCAAGTCGCGCAGACCAAGCTACAGATGTCTGTACCGTCAAATAGACCGGATCCGGTAACCCCTTTTGCCTTGAAGACACCCTTATTCAACAAGCTTGCTGGTAAAAGGGTTGTACTGGCCAGTTCAAGTCCACGCAGGCGTGAGATCTTGGCCTCTGTCGTAAGTGCGCACAACGTTCTGGTATACAGGATCATGCTTTCTGACTTGCAGCTTCTTGTCTACTATACAGGGCTTGATTCCCGAAATTGTCCCAAGCACATTTGAGGAGAATTTGCCAAAGTCCGACTTCATCGGAGAAGGAGTGTATGAGTACCCCATCCAGACAGGGTCCCGTAAGGTACGTGCCATGCGCTATAAGCGTTAACATAGCTGCTGATGAACTGACTCAGCTTGCCTTCCTTCTTCGTGTCGCAGGCCATGGAAGTATACGAGCGCCTGGTGGTAAGTTTTCGTCTACCTACGTGTCGCTAGAAACAATCGTACTAATGCTACTACTATTTGATGCTAGATGGAGAATCCCGAAGACCCGCCAGACTTTGTCATTGGCGCGGACACGGTTGTCGTGAAAGATGAAGTCATCATGGAGAAGCCATTGGACCCACAAGATAATCTTCGCATGCTAGCAGAGCTGAACGGTACTTTCGTGAGTCAATGTCCTTGATAACATCTGTCTGGCACAGAACTAAAGCCAGAAAAAACATCTTCGTCTTCTCAGTGCGAAGTCATTACTGGAGTAACGGTAATCTGGCCAGTTCTCGCAGCTCCAGGCTTCGAAGTGAGGTGAGTCTACTTTCCTTGCACGAAGCGAAGTCAAACTGACTTCAGTCCATGCTGTACAGATCTATCTGTGAGAAAACGGTTGTACGCTTCGCAGACAACCCACATTACCTGCTCAAGGCCTACGTTGACTCAGGCGAGGGCAGTGACCGGGCAGGCGGCTTTGCTATCCAGGGCCGTGCCTCCCTGCTCATCAAAGCGATCGAGGGCGACTTCAACAATGTTGTCGGCTTCCCTCTGTTCAGCTTCTCCACATATCTACACGAGCTGATTGAGAACGAAGAGCTGAACATTGTCGATGAAGACGACTGAACATTTACAGCCATTCTCTCTGATACATATGTTGAAATGCGGATCAATTGCGTGGCCCAGAAAGGAGACCGGAAATGAGTAGCTAGTGGCTAGGCGAGAAAGAAGCGAGCGTAGAGAATGCCAGTTTGGTTTACTCCTTTCTCTTCTTTCCCTGTTTAGTTTGTCAATTGCGACACATTGACAAATGTAGCGTCAGCGACGAGTACTCTTGCAAACGTGAGAGGAAGGCTTGCACAAAGCTGTCAAGTACTTACAAGAGCCGCATTGTACAGTCCACCGACTGTACCGTAGATACCGATGCCGAAGAAGGTCAAGAAGACTCCCATGTAGAGTCTGGATCGTGGCAGACGTTGGTAGACGTTCCTGGTGTCAGCTTGGAGTGCGCGCTGGCGCTCGATGACATGGTTCCTGTAATGACAAAGGCACGAGTCAGCAATCACCGCATGGCCGAGATGTAGCAGCCGCTTGAATCAGCACTTACTTTTTGTAAACGAGAGAGTCCATTGCGATAGCAGCTTGTTCGACGACGGTGGGTAGGTCGAGCTGATTCAGTGTGTGTCGGACGCCTATCATGTATGCAGATCTCAAAAAAGACTCGGATCCGAGGTAGTAGGAGAATGTCGGAATTTGTCTCGTGCGAATTGGAAAAATGTCTTGCTTGTTCAATGTTCGGCGAGTTCGCACGTCGCGTAATTTTCATTTTTCAAGGCGCGCGCAGGGTGAGCGCCCGGACAATAACACCCAGCCAAGCATGAGCATGAAAATAGACTCACGCTCCTGCGATGCCATAACAGGCAGGTCACAGTGCACAGTTGAAGGACGTCCGACGCCTGTTAACCCATCTGGTGACATATGCGTCCGGCAACCTCACTGCTGACGACTTAGACCGATTCGCTAAACGAGTCCATCATGGTTTCGGCATGTTGCAGATAGAACCACCGCTGTGAAGTCATGTTGCCTTCCAAGCATGCACAAGAGCGGAGGCGCGCCAAGGGTCTCCAAGAGCGTTCGGCAGCAAGAAAGGGGTACAGGGCAGTTACGGAGCGAGGACCATGTCATCGTACACGCATCGTACACGCAGTTAGTACTGAAAAGGGGTCCAGATGTTCTACACAGAATGTGTCAGGCAGAAATTTCGGCTATCTAATGAGGACCCTGCAAATTTGCGTAACAAAAAAAAAAACATCGCTCAGGCTGCTCAGCACAACTCTGGTGATCCTCTTAACATATATCTATAGAGTTCGAAGAGTGCTGTGTCCATGAAGGAAGAATTAACTTTGTCTTGGTAGCGGAAGACCACCCAGCTGTTCAGCAGACTAATTTGAGGAGGACGAGGGTGAGGGATTCGAGTCATTAGCGAGAAGGGCTGTGCAGTGCTTGGCAGGTCGAGCGAGAAGGGCTTTTTTATTTTCGCTTGGCGATCTGATCCGTCATGAGGTCGTTTGCTTGCCGGTCAAATGCATGTCGCTGCACCTCCGACGATCCGACTTGTCTTTGCCCCATCTCTCACCTACGGCCGCCATTGTTTAAAGCGGTATTTTGAGCAAACCTTGCGACCCTTTGTACCTCCCACCGTGCTTCTTCACCTTCATATCCTTGCATCAGTCAAGACCCTGGATTAACGCTCGGCACTTAGAGACTGCTCTTACACCATCATGCTCAGCAAGTCTATAGCAGCACTGGCAGCAGCTGCCTCGTCGGCCTCGCTCGCTCTGGCCGCCACACCTGGAGGCAGCGAGATTGTGGGTTCTTCCGGTGTATCCGGCATGATGCTATTCAACAGCGCCCCTGGAAAAGTAGTGCTTCTGGACAAGACAGAGGGCAACGCAGCCCAGATCAACGGACACTCTGCCTGGGGTGAAGAATGGGACACATCCGCAAGGACTGGCCGTCTCATGAACGTCATCACCAACACCTTCTGCGCCGGCGGTATGTCGCTTGGCAATGGCACCTGGACCGCGTTTGGTGGCAATGAGAACGTGATTGCTGGAGGTGCTAGCACCAACCCAAGGTTCACAACACAAGCACCATATTACGACGGTGATGGCGGCGCCGCTGCTCGATTCTACACTCCTAATGCAGCTGGCACCGCTGACTGGGATGATGCGAACCACTACATGCAGGTGCGCCGTTGGTACCCGACTGTCGAAGCGCTCGCCGATGGCTCGCTTTGGGTCGGTGGTGGCAACGACTACGGTGGATACGCCGGTGGCGCCGAGCAGAATCAACCCAACTTTGAATACTGGCCCAGTCGAGGCAATGTCATCCAGATGGACTTCTTGACGACCACCCTGCCGATGAACCTGTATCCCTTGACCTGGTTGATGCAGTCAGGCCGATTATTCGTTCAGGCCGGCCTTGACGCCATTCTTTTCGATCTGGACTCAAACTCTGTTGCTTCGAATCTGCCTTCGACGCCAAGTGGCGTAATGAAAGTTTACCCCGCTTCCGCGGGTGTGGCAATGCTGCCTTTAACACCAGCCAACAATTACAGTCAAGAGATTATTTTCTGCGGAGGCGTTCAGCGTCCGCTTAATGAGTGGGGAAGTGATGCAGGCCCAGCATACAATCCTTTACCTTTCCCTGCCAGCAAAGTATGCGAACGTATTGCGCCCGAGTCGGATAACCCAACCTGGGAGAGAGATGATGATCTCATCACCGGTCGATCGATGGGCACATTTGTCTACCTGCCCGATGGAAAACTGTGGTTTGGTCAGGGTGTCAAGATGGGCACTGCAGGCTACGCAAACATGACGTATAACAGGAACCTAGGCATCTCGCTTGGAGATGATCCCGACTACCAGCCAATGATCTACGATCCTCAGGCCCCTTCTGGCTCGCGTTTCTCCACCGAGGGCCTGAGTCCCATGCAGGTTCAGCGAATGTACCATTCCACCGCCATCTTGCTCGAAGACGGTTCGGTCCTCACCTCAGGCTCCAATCCCAACGCCGACGTCAGCTTCAACAACGCAGCAAATTACACCAACACCGAGTACCGACTCGAGCAGTGGTACCCTACCTGGTACAATGACCCCAGACCCAGCCAGCCCAATGTCACTCAAATTGCCTACGGCGGCGGTTCTTTCGACGTGGCTCTCAGCAGCTCAGATCTGAGCAACAACATCACCAATATCATGAATGCCAAGATGGTCGTCATCCGATCCGGTTTTGCGACCCACGGCGTCAACTTCGGACAGAGGTATCTTGAGCTCAACTCTACCTACACTGCCAGCCAGGATGGCTCTGTTGGTGGCACTCTACACGTGTCCAACATGCCCCCCAATGCCAACATCTTCCAGCCTGGGCCCGCCATGCTATTCCTCGTCGTCAATGGCATTCCCTCAAACGGACAACACGTTATGATTGGAACCGGTCAGCTGGGCGACCAGCGTGTCCAGGCGGCAACCTCTCTGCCAGCTTCGCAGGGCCCTCCTGCAAAGTCGAGCGGCAGTAGCTCATCCGCCACATCTCCCAGTGTCTCTGGCAACAGCGTAGCCTCGATCTCCGCCAATGGTGTCAAGGTATCCCTAGCGCTTGCCGCCACCATTGCCTGCATTGCTTCGATTATCTGATTCAACTCAAAACAATGACAGGTATACTCGCATTTCCTGGACTTCCGCCCGTACCGACCAAACAAACTACGCATATATCATATCTAGGACAATGTCTTCCTCCATCCACGATGATGGCTGTAACACTAAACATGCCCGTACACGCGGACTTCTCTCTAATTCAATGTAGGACACGTATATTTCATTTTACATATGACAGGACGCTCCCGGTGTGAAGACGTAAGACGTCGTTATGCGGACATAACCCATTGCGGGCACCATCGACTGGGCTGAACAGCCACGTCTGAGCTAGAATTCCTGAGTGGGCGCGTACGACCCGCGTGGCTTGCTTGATTGCGTGTCGCGAATTGATGAATTTAGCTCCATTAGGCACGCAAAGAACACATTCTTGGGCATTCGCCTTGTGATTAGAATTTAAATTCGCGCGATCCCAATGCAAGGCGCGTCCTCCGCATGCGCCAACCTTGGCCGACAGAACTCAATCTTGACCTGCTTTGCCGTCTGTGGCCGAAACGAGCATGCATGAGAAGCACAGTACGTGCTTGTGTAACATGTCGCTGGTATGCCGTTGCTTTGCCAGCTGCTTGTAGTGGATTCTCGACGGTCAGATTAGCGAGACATGCACTGAGACCGACGACGTTGGAATTTTCGACGTCCGCACAATCGGAAAGCACAAAAGTGGCTTGGTTGCATTCCGGACGAGTTGGCAGGCCTGACTCTCACGTACTCAAGTCTGACCTCCCTTCAGCTCTTGGCCGGAGCCTGTCACCCTTCCCCTCTCCATCGCCCTCTCAGAGACTCCATTCGACCCATTCCGCCTTGTTAGTATAGCGCATGCTGCTGTCACATTAAATCCAGGACAGACGAGGCCATTGGACCGTCGCAGTTCCGTCCGAGATGATCGCGGTGGCAGACGCTGCAAAGGAGCTTCCTCCCCCACCATTGAGGATTACGAAAATGCAGACCAACAGCAATTACGCGCCTGCGGCTTCCAACACAGTCGAAGAGCCAGCAGAGTCCTCACTACGTCCAAGTCAGGACGGGTCCTTGTCAAGGTCCAGCAGTGGCCGTCTGCGAAGACACGTCGCCAACTTGACCCGGTCGAACAAATCCATAGAAACCCAGAGACAGGACAACGAGAATAGCGTGTCGACAGACACCGATAGCTCAAGTAAAAGCTGGCATCACAGATGGACGCCAAAACTTAGGAAGAGCTCAGGCTCCGCATCAGTCACAGCCTGCGAACCCACCACTAGTCCATCGCTGTCATCTCTGCCCAGTGCGTCTAGCACAACTTCACCGCCTCCTGCCGTCAAACTCGACGATGCGACCTTTGGACGACCTTTCAGCACGACGGGGATAACCGATCTGAATCTTGATCCATCCCGATTTTCGTTCCTAGACATGAGTAATCTGGATCACGACAGTGATGACGAGACTGAACGTGATCAACGTACAGCACATAGCTCCGCCATTCCCCCTGCATCTGGCTTACAGACTTCGCCGCCGAGAGTGGCAGAGATTGTTCTCCAACCTCCTACGCCAGCCTCTTCTTTTCAGAAAGTCGAGTCCGATTTCCCGCAAGCCCCGACCGATGCTGCGCGGCACTCTCACGGCGCTCATTCCCTACCCGCGTCTTCACCTGCTCTTGCTTCACTAATCAGCTCCTTTCCATCTCCGACTACTCGAGAAAAGGCAGTGACTACAGCCTCGTCCTCGCTTCTGGTTGAAAGCGAAGATGGTGATAACATTGGCGCATTGTCAGAAGCACGTCACAGTTGGGACGGCGGCGAGACCTGGGAAGTGAACACGCATGAAGCTGTCCTTTCCCCAGTTGGACATACATCGCTGCCTTATTTGGATATGGGAGACAACACCGCGGAAGAAGAGCACATGCTTGAGATGCTGCCCTCGCAGCCCGTCTCGGTGGAGCGAGCTGCTTCTCACTGGATGAAGCCCGCGCACAATCCGCCGCCACGTCCGGCGCCGACGGCAGCGCTTCCAGCCTTACCGGGGATGCCAACGCTTGCTGGCTCAGCGTCGCAACCCGAGGCACCGTCCGAAAGAGCTGTATGTTCAACGGATGGCTCACCCAATATACGTGAACCTCATCTTCTCCCAGCACTAATAGTAGACGAGCCAAGCCGTTCTGAAGCAGCTTCGACATCACATGAACTAGTCTCGCCAAGCTCGAACCAACTGATACCCTCCTCTGCTCAGTCAGGACACCCCTACACTCAGTCAAACACAGCAAGGTCCACAAGTCCAGCCAGTTTCGTCACCGCAAGCCAATCTGGCAGTCCAGTCGGTTCGGTGATCCTGGACGCAAACTCTTCCCCTGGCCAGGTGGCGAAATCGCTTGACATTCCTCGTGATGCTATCAAACAAATGCTTGAGACGACTCAGCATGTTTGGCGTAGCCATAATGTCGACTTAGTGTCAGAGCTTGATGGCAGCAAGCCCCCATACCTCGCACGATCACGCTCGTTCCCCATTTTGAGCAGCCTATTCCCGTCGGACGCGGAAGGTGCAGATGCATCAGAAACCGATTCCAGCCAGAGGAGCGACGAGAGACGCTTGTCTGTCTCCCATATTGGTCACGTATCAACAGATCACTCAAGCACCGGGAAAGGCGAGAGTCCAGGCTGGGCGATATCGAAGTCAAGTCCCGAGGTTGTACGAATTGCAGGGCCAATCTTGTCCAAATCAGACAAGCTGCGCTTTCGACAAACATTCCTTAAAAACGCCGCTGATGAGACCCAAAACATCAGTACGAATTTTTCTCGTCCCATTGGTCGGGGGTGGATGGGCGGCGAACCGATGAGCGCGAGTGCAAGTATGCCTGCACTTTTCAATGTGATCGGGCAGAATGCGAAAGCCACTCTCCAGAGTCCCTTGCTTTTGAAGAGCGAATTGCCATACCAATTTGCCTCTGTTCAGGATGAAGAGCAAGAGATCCTCGATTCTGGGTCAGATACGCACCAGTACACCCCAGCTACCGAAGTTCGGTCAAGATTTCGGGAAGACTTTGACGACGACGACACTGCACCGCTTCGATCTCTGTATGCTGTCTCTCCAAAGACAATATCACATAGTCGTGCTGCAGAATTCTCTGGCGGGCAGAGTCTACCGAGGCGCAACTCGGACACTGCCTTGAACGATTTTGCGCAAGAACGAGGCAAACGAGCTCCCGGCGAGCTGCACGCATGGAGCGTCAGTGTGAACGAACAAGGCGTACCTGCCATTCGACCATCTCCTTCTGCGTTTCACCGACCAACTTGCACGCTGGCTGGTAAAAACAATGCTACATGGCAGTGCGGCTGTCGGGGGATCGCAGAGGGTGGGGCTGTGAACAATAGTGTTGCGAGCGTACCCCGCCTCACATCTCAAGCTTTAGCGGAGCAGGCTTCACCTGGCCGAGCCCGATCTCTTAGCGCCAGTAATATTGTGGACCCTCGGCAGGCCAAGCTTTGGGATCAAGTGGAAATGAACAAGATGCTGATTCGGAAGCACGAAGAGGAGATTGCCGGACTACAGGAACAAGTCATTCGTATATCAAGTGAGGTGGCCTCAGCACGTCCATCTCTGTCCTCTGCCATCAACACACCAGAGCCTATCCAGCTTACACGATTCGCAACACCACTTGCAACAGACTTGGCAACAGACAAAGCGCTTCCTTCGGCAACAGAAGAAAATACTGACAACGAGAATTCAGTCGCGAATCTGGCGAAGATCGAAAAGCCAGCGGGAAGAGAGAAGACTGTTCCCCCTTTGCCTCTCCCCGCGCAGTTGGCCCTCAGCACGAGTCTGCCTCGATCAAGCCAAAGCGAGGAACGCGTCAAAGCAGCTTCGATGAAAGCCAGCAGTAGCTTTCGCGACAAGCTTGTCGCTCTATCCAGAACTCAGCTGTCGGAGAGAAATGCGCCTTCTCGTCCCACGCAATCGCTCGACTTGGGTCACACGCGCTTCGGTTCCAGCTCGTCTATACACAGCCTCGGCAGAAAATTCCGCTTTCCTTGGTCCAGCTCGGCAGACAACAAGGAGAACTTCTCTGAACCAACGCCATATCCTATCGCCAAGGACGTTGTAGGAGACGCACCAAAACCGTCGATGTCGAGCAAGCCATTGCCTAGACTGCAATTTGCGACCGATGTGAAAGAAAGTCGTCCCTTGCCGGCCACGCCTGGGCCAGAAAGTGGCACAAAGGACAAGAGGTATCCACCGAGCGCCCGCAGGTATCAGTACGATAGCCTTAATGGTCACGCTACGCAGTCGAGTATTGACGCAAGCCATCTACGGGGTCAGTCGGAGTCGTCATCTTTTGGGACAAACGCCAGCATATTTTCGTCTGAGGGTGGAGAGGGATACGATTCACGGTATGGTTTCTTCCCGAAACTGAACAAACGATGGGATTCGATGTCCTCGCGCGGTACCAATGCCTCTGCTCGTAGCAGCGCCGATCTGGCTGCAATCCAAGCCGGCAAGCCTGCCATGATATCATCTACCTCCACTCCCGTCTTGCCGACATCATCAAAGGCTTCTGATCTGCGAGTCACTCAGCCCAGTATCGATTTGCCGCGACGTTCCAAGACACCGCCCCCGCGTCGTAGCTCGCTAAGGAAGTCAAAGGAGCTAGTCCCCGCCCGAAGTCCAATCCCGGCCGCCTTCCTGCAATCACCAAGTGCCGGCATGGCTCCCATCTCGGAGCAGAGCGAGATTGGAAGTCCCTCCTCGAACCGTCACGGCTCCGCACGAGAGGACGTAGAAATGAGCCCAGTCAGCATCGTCAATGCTAGCATCACGGGCCCGGGCCGGATGAGCATGAGTGACCGCTACAACTCACAGGGATTGACAGTGCCCATCTCATTGCCCCTATCATCTTCACAAGTATCATTGGCCTCTTCACCCAACCTGTCTCCAAGATCGCCCATGTCCTCTCAATTTGGTGGAACGGAACGTAAGCTATCTGTCGACACTTCGCCGCGGCTGAACAAGCAACCTCTTCAAATGGGAATGTCGCACGGCTCCTTGACTATCTCTCGCCAGCCACCCATCGCATCTTAAGGGGTCTTTTCTCTACTCTTGGCCTTGGTCCAGACAAGTTACCCGTCACTTCCGCTACTGTAGCCATAGACTCGGAATGTCAGCCTGTACCTATACGAAAGGGATATGACGAACTGTTCCGTTGCTGAGTTAAATTGGAATGTTCAGGTGTCAGCCATAAAAGTCGGTGGTCTGTACTCAGAACGCGATTTTCAAAGACCGAAAAGGGGAGAAGTTGGATTTTTGTATTATGATGGGGAACAGGGGGAATAAGAAATTCAAAAGGCAGGGGCTATATTGGGCACGCGGGCGCGGAGCGTTGCGATCGTTTGTCAAAAGGCACACTCTGGACCGTGCCGTTTGACGCTAGAAGCGCTACTCCACCTTTTCTCCCTCTCTTCATCGTCGTCCCCGTCGTCGTCGTTCTCCAACGTCGTCATTCGCAACTTCCTATCTTCTTATTTGACGAACCACGGCACAACCTCGTCATCTGCGTTCCTTTGCCTACGTTGTCTTTAACCTTCTAGCGCCCTCCATCATCAGCCTTACCGGTGCGCGCCAAACTGCATCGCCGTGACACTAACTAAACAATTCGGACCGCGCACTTAAAGCAGTATACACTTCTCTGGCCCGCATTTGCCGAAGCTACCAGCTGCTTGCCGCTCTGCCAGATCCAGTGAGCCAAGTAGAGCATCACCATGGGCAACATCTGCAGTTGTTGTGGCTGCGGAAAATCTAGAAATGCAAACTACGAGCCGCTGTTGCTCGATAACGAGCGAGACGCCGTAGCGGACCTTCTCCAGTATCTCGAAAGTAAGTTTAGCCCAGCTCATTTCAGAATACACCCGATGCTGACTTAATTCTGCGCGGTTAACAGACCGATCAGAGACCAACTTCTTCACTGGAGACCCTTTGCGTGCCTTATCTACGCTTTCCTTCAGTGACAATGTCGACCTGCAAAGAAGTGCAGCGCTCGCCTTTGCCGAAATAACGGAGAAGGAAGTTCGCGAGGTAGGACGTGATACTCTGGAGCCCATCATGTTTCTGTTGCAAAGTCACGACGTCGAGGTCCAACGTGCTGCCAGTGCGGCGCTAGGGAACCTGGCGGTCAATGCCGAGAACAAGCTGCTAATTGTCAAGCTGGGAGGGCTGGAGCCTTTGATCCGACAGATGCTTAGTCCGAACGTGGAAGTTCAATGCAACGCTGTGGGCTGTATAACGAACCTCGCAACCCACGACGACAACAAGACGAAGATCGCAAAGTCGGGTGCTCTGGTTCCTTTGACGCGTCTTGCCCGCTCCAAGGACATGCGGGTGCAGCGAAACGCTACTGGTGCCTTGCTTAACATGACTCACAGCGACGAGAACAGACAGCAGCTTGTCAATGCCGGTGCCATCCCAGTTTTGGTCGGCCTGCTTGGAAGCTCGGATACCGATGTGCAGTACTATTGCACAACCGCTCTCAGCAACATTGCTGTCGATGCAGCCAACCGTAAAAAGCTGGCTCAGACCGAGCCTCGGCTTGTACAAAACCTGATTGGTTTGATGGAGAGCTCATCGCTCAAGGTCCAGTGCCAGTCAGCTCTTGCGCTTCGAAATTTGGCATCAGACGAAAAGTATCAGATTGAGATCGTGCGCTCCAACGGTCTTCCTCCGCTCCTGCGACTTTTGCGGTCTTCTTTCCTGCCTCTCATCCTTTCGGCCGCTGCATGCGTTCGTAATGTGTCTATTCACCCAGCAAACGAGTCACCCATCATCGATGCCGGCTTCTTGCATCCGCTCATCGATCTGTTGAGTCACGAGGACAACGAGGAAATTCAGTGCCACGCCATCAGCACGCTACGAAATCTCGCCGCCTCCAGCGAGCGGAACAAGACGGCAATTGTCGAGGCCGGCGCCGTAGAACGCATCAAAGAGCTTGTGCTCAATGTTCCGCTGAGCGTTCAAAGCGAAATGACAGCTTGCGCCGCTGTTCTTGCACTTTCGGAAGACCTCAAGCCGCAGCTGTTGGAGATGGGAATTTGCGAGGTCTTGATCCCGCTGACAGCGTCACCTTCAGTCGAGGTCCAAGGAAATTCCGCGGCTGCATTGGGTAACTTGTCATCAAAATCGGACGACTACGGACCTTTCAACGCTGTGTGGTCTACACCCGAAGGTGGTCTGCACGGTTACCTGGTACGTTTCCTCGAATCTCAAGATTCAACTTTCCAGCATATTGCTGTCTGGACCATAGTTCAATTACTCGAATCCGGGGATGCCCAGCTGGAGGAGAACATCCGAAAGTCGGAACAGTTGCTACCTTTGATTCGACAGCTTGCTACTCTTTCCAATGACCAAAGTGTTGAGGAAGAGCCAGCCGAGGGCTCGGATGATGGAACGTCGGCAGAAGGCGAGATCTCCTCTTTGGCTCGAAGGATCCAAGAGATGATCCTCGAAAACCAGTAGTTGCAACCTTTTACTGCAAGGATGACCCCTACGCATCTCGTGGTGGTAGCGTATACATACACTAATCCTCACGTTTCTTATCACGGTATACGTCCGACTTATCGTCTCGATTAGACAGCCGTATCGCGCGACTCCTCGACTGCGCAACTACATTGAACATTCGATACTTACGTTCTTTGCCCTTTCACCCTCTTACTGTCACACGCTTACTAGTATCGACGTGGTGTGGCTCTATTCCATGTCTTCATCTATCCATCTTCTGAATCCACACAGTCAGAACTTACACTAAAGCGTCCGAAAGCGTCTTGACGCGAGCCTGCAGCCTCATGAATGCACAGTCACAGTGGATCAGTCGAAGCACGGGTAACAGTTATAGCAGAAATGCATACGCGGGAGTGAGCTGCTCAAGGTGCGGCGGGATAATTGACCACGTCGTTGTGGAAGATGCTCTTGCTACCATCGCCCCAAGGGAAGCCCTTCTTCCTGATGTTCTGTTCGTGGGAAGCAATGCGGTCAATATAGAGTCTCGGATATGTGTCGCATTGTGGGGAGGGAAACAGATACGTACGTTGTATTCGTAAAAGATTCGCTCAGGAGGGTTGTTGTCGTTCTCATGGTACTCGTGCAAAGCGTGGTCGTAGTGGTGCTTTTCAATACCGTAGATGTACACACCAAGAACGATGGCTGGAAGTGCGTAGGCAGATCAGAATTTGTACCTCGACAGTTGCAGGTGCCAACAATGTACTTACATCCAGGAATACAAGCGTAGAATGAAACCTTTCGCCACAGATCGGCCGACTCTGTTGTGGCACAGTGTAAAAGGGTTAGCAGACGCAGTGATTGAAGCGCTGGTGCCCTCGTGTGAACTTACTGCCAGCGTGTTCCTTGGCATGAGCCCGCGTAGCCACAAATTCGTTCTCTCCGGCAGCGGTTGCCAGTCGTCGCACAGCGCCCAGAGGAGCCGAAGCCACAGAAGATCGACCCAAAAGGCCTGCTGCAAATCGTGACGCCATTCTTGACTGGTGTATAGCTATGACTGTGATGGTGGAAGTGACTTGGCAGCAACGTTGACGATCAAGTTTCCGCAACATCTCGTCGCTTCCGAAAATTGCCCTAAATGTCACGTGATGATGTTAGACCTTAAGTTGGTTCTAGCACGCTTTGCACGCTTTAACGCTTTACGCTTTTGCACGCTTTACGCTTTGCACGCTTGCACGCTTGTACGCTTGCACGCTTGCACGCTTGTACGCTTGCACGCTGCTACGCTGCGCACGCTGCACGCTGGTACGCTGCACGATGCCACGCACGCTGTACGCTGTACCGCGGATGCTGCACGGAGTTCACACTGTGAGACTCACAACATATCTTCGAGCTACGAAGAGTGGTATACGATCAAAAAGAATTCAACATTGCATGCATGGAGGAAGGTAGACAATTGTGAAAGAGGCTATGGACGGGCGACGCCGTGAAAAGTTTGATATATGCTTTGAGCCAGTGGGCAGCATTTCCCTTGCATAAGGGATAAGCACGAAATTTGGAGGCAGCGTAATGAAGGTAGACGGATGAAGGACAAGGTTTCGGGCAAACGTTAATCTTGATCCGCTGACGTGGTCGAACAAAGACACAGAGGCGGTAGCGATCTACTGCGCTTTGCACCTTGGAACTTCTTCGTTCCATCTACGATGTCGCCAAACATCAGTACGGAAGGCAAGCTGCCTGTCTCGCATATCAAGCCGTCTTACTCGTCCTCATCATCTACGCCGGATCCTCCATCGTCGTCTCCGCCATCCGCATCATCATCGTTCTGCTTGCGCTGCTTCTTCTTGTCGTTGCGCACTGGAATTTTGATGCCTTGCGAAGCAAGTTTTCGCGAGAGCGGAGTAGGGTCGAGCATACCCGGGAATCGTCGAGGCGAGTAGACAGTGAACGGCTCAGTATACACCTCGGCAAGTGCTTCTGCTACTCCAGTGCTGACACGGCCGTTGACCTCGAGGTTGACAAACATCAGCTTGATGCGGTACACACCCTCAGTGCGAACACTGATATCTTGGAAGACGAAAAAGATGCACCACTTGTCATCTTCGTCCTTCAGTACAGAGGCGCTTGCCACAGCTGCTCCAACCAGGTTGCGCGTGTATGACTCTGCGCCGATCTGTCCGCTCGAGGCCGACGGTCCTCCGTAGTGACTTCGTCCGTGAACAGAATCCGACGATGATAGTGCACCGCGTCCATCGTGTGGCGACAGAGGTCCACCATTGTGATGATGCGCATCGGACTCACCTCCTGCATCTGGCAAGCCTGAAGCAAAGGCGGGGCTGGATCTGTAAGAGATGTCACCTGTGCGCGACGTCAGTGTTCCCTGGGTCATCGTGTTAAGCTGTGGGAGCGCAGAGGCCTGGTGATGCACCAGTATGTTTCTGGAGGCAAGGGAGAGGTCATCGGGGTGGCACAAATCTGTGGCAAGTAGCGACAACGACGTGTTGACGTCTAAAGGGTTGATCTCGGCGCCGGTTTCCTCATCTGTGATGATGAGCTTGACAATCAAGGTCGGGCTCAGTGGCCTGCGGTCCTTGTCACCGAATCCGCACATTCGAGCCCGGCTTGGATGTTGCACGACCACCAAGCGATATCGTTTGCCATTTGCGACACGTGAAAACCCGTCGAGAGACGGACGTTCTGTTCGTGCAAGACCACCACGAGCATCGCTCTTAGGGTCTCGCGAGCCGGCGGTCTCTTCGCCTTCACCTGCATATCTTAAGCCAGAGGTAGCATCGCTAGCCGGCGCTCGATAGGCAGCTTGGTTCTGCTCTCTGGCCTTCATCATGTCCAATTCGTATTGATAGCGGTGATCTTCAGGAGCGGTTCGTCGCGAGAGTCGGAATTCGGAGTAGCTACCTGGGCTGTCGTCTGGTCGGTACGAGCCTTGCGTTGATTGTCCGGAAGAGGCGGTAGAATAAGGACCGGCTTCGGACGTACGCCGTGGCAAAGCACCGCTGACAAGAGAAGACTCTCCTCGACTGCGATCTGGCAATTCGTCTTGACGAAGAGACACTGGTGAGTCTCTGGAGTTCATTATGGCGAGAGCGGGATAATAAGGCGAGGCGATGAATCGTCCAGACAGAGAAAGCTTGAAAACGATTTGAGCAGCCTACTGCTTCATCAAGATCCAATACACCGAGAGGCAGGCTAGACTCTCTGGGCAGGGGACCACGGACCAATCTAATTCTCGGGTCAGGCAGAGGCTGTCGACGAAATTCCGGAGAGAGACTGAAGGGTGGGGCAGAAACACAGAGTCAGCTGTCTGAAGCAAGTATGTCACGAAGGGAACGATAGCCGGACAGTGCACGGTGGGTCTGCTGCATACGTATATGCGACAACCATATCTGTCCTGACCACAAGACTGCAGATGCAATAAGCGGACGCAGCAAGAATGAACGTTCCAAGCAGCGCCACTGTCTCTACGTTCGAGCAAGACAAGCAGAGAAAGCACGTACGAATGCGCGGCTATCCTTGCTGTTGCTGGCGAAATGGAGCGAGACAGCACTTACCGTGTCGTTGTTGTTTTGAGGACAGAGACAGACGGCAGGGGGCTTGAAGTATATGTACAATTGACGGGTCGATCGTGCGTGATGAGCAAGATGAAGGAGGTCAACGTCGGCGGCGGAGTCAGGAGTGCTGTCCAATGATCTGGTGGTAGAAAATACAGAAGTGAAACCAGACAAGGGCTCTACACGGATGATGGCTGAAGGCTGGGAAGAATGTTGACAGAAAGGTCGAGGATTGGCAGAAGGAAGGACGCGTACGAGATGACGGAGCCAGGAATGCCGGACACAGAGGTAAGTTGTGGACGAGCACCCTGTTCAGTGTGCCATGGTCTGTTGAGTTGCATGAGGCAGTGAGGCACTGCGGCGCTCTATGTGAGATTTGCTGGGTCGCTGGGGAAAAACGTTTAAAACGACGTGAGGCTGCAGCTTGCAGATTTCTACTTCGCAAAGTCGGGTCAGGAGAATCGAACAATTTCCGTCATTGACATTATCAAGGCCGCGACCATCGCTGCTCACATGCACGCCCACACGTTGACAGTCCGCGAACGCATGTATCTTCTTTTTGGTTTCTGCATTGCTTGCTGCTCCGAGTTATAATGCCCATCCACCGATTTTAGCGACCCGGACGAATCAGCGAAGATTATCCATGCGCGCGCTCTTACGCGCATCATCTTGACACAGTCAAAAACGAAGCGAGCTGGCTTGCCATAGAGCCGAGGCCCTCGATATGACGGAGAAAATTTTCAACGTCCGTACGTAAGTTTCGGGACTCGCCTGATTTACACGGCATTATGAGTTTACACCGGCGGAAGCCCCTTCATCGAAGCAGTTTTGTATCGTGGATGCATTAAAACGGCTGGGTTGCTCAAAAGATTGTCACCTGCCTCTCGGAATTCATACTTGTCTCTCAACACGAGTCTTTCTGAAGTAAATGCACAAAACATGCATGTGTCGGGTCCCCACCGTCTCCGCTTTCCGAATAGTTGGTTCCGAAGGGTTTTACATTGTGTTCCCGAACGGAGGAAGTAGCCGGTTGTATCAGAATTCGAAAATGGTAGAAGGAAGTCAGGCCCGGTCAACACAAGCTACACTCAAGCCTCACACCTATGAATTCAGATTGCGTGAGTATCTGCATTATAGTATTTGAAGTCTTGATTTTACTCGATTCAATTCCACCAAATTCGCGAAAACGCGAAAGCGCGAAAGCGCGAAATTCGAAGGGTGGCCCACGCTTTAACAGGTAACGGAGAAAAAGTTGCCGAATTGTGCCAAAGCGAGATCCCGAGTTGTGGCATCCACCATCCAGAGAGACCTTGGCATGAGCACGAGCGACGTTGGCGCGAGCACCAACACGAGTGACAATGCCAGCAGTGCTCCAGCAGCAAGCGTATTACTGAGATCTGTGCTCAGTGACTCCACCCACTCTGACATTCAGGTCGCTCAGTTCTTCCGCGAAAGGCTACAAGACCGTAGAGTTCAAATCACCAATCTCGACCGAGCCAGGCCTCGAGCTGGCGCGGGCGATGCAGATGCTGCAGATCGTGCTGCGCAGAAGCTCAGCAAGCGCAGCAGAAGGGTCAAGAGTGATTTGTCACAGCTAAAACGCATGCGTGTAGCAGCAGGCCGGCATGGCTCGGCTCTCATTTCTAAGTCGGAGGAACTCGATGCAAGTCTCAAGGGCAAACAAAAGCAATTCTCTAGCATTAAAAGGGAGCTCAAGAGGATTGAGACTGAATCACAGAATGCAACGCTTGGCACGAAACGCTGCAAAGCGCGACAGAAGCAACTGAGTCGAACTCAACGAAGGAACATGGGTCTGGAAGATGTCGACCTCAACATCACTATTGACCTAATCAGGCCACTACACCGCCTGTGGTGCTCCTACGTCCAGCAGCTTCTCAATATGGTGATCCTGAACCACCAGGGAGCTCTCGTGCCAAATCCACACTTCGACGTCCGAAACCTGTCTGTGATGTCCTCGGGCAATGTGACAGCAGCGCAGGCCAGCTTAATCAAAGCCGACCTCTGCGGCGCTGAGCTTGAAGTAGTACGGTCGTCCAATCCATCCCTAGTATCTCAGCGAGGGCTGGTAGTCAAGGAAACCGAACATACCATTATTATGGCGATCGCGCATCCCCCCGCTGTACGGCCTCGCTCGGCAGCTCAGGGAAGAAACATTCGTGTCATTCCCAAACACAATACGGTCTTTAGCATTTTTGTACCAGTACCAGGTGCGACATCGGAAAGTCATCATCAGTTGCAATTCGAGCTGCACGGCAACCATATGAAACACACACTTCCTTCAAGAGCCACCAGAAAGTACAAGGCTCGCCCCACGATCGACTTTTAGCAACTCTTCAATATACACTCTCCTCAGCACTTCCATCTTATCTTGTACACAGTCACGCGAAGGGCTTGGTGCACGGAGCGGGAGTTGACGTAGCGACAAAAGCTGTTCAGTCTGGAATCTGCGAAATATCATCGACGACGACTTCCTTGGTTCCGTTCATCTTGCGTCGAAAGGCGGATGAAGCTTTGTAGACGCCTTTGCGCAAACGATTGATTGAGCCAAGAGGCTGGTGCTCAACCAATCCATGCCAAGGGTCTAAGCGATTTTCGCGCTCCCAGAAGCAGACTCGCTTGGGTGCGAAAGATTCTTGAGGTGGGAAAGTAAGCTTAGCCACCGTCACGAAAGGATACTTATTGTCATCCCAGGGGATTCGAACATCTTCGATTGGCTGCTCATCGAGATTCTCAAGAAATTGGATCTGAAAATCGTAAGTCGCGGCAGTCTCTTTGTAGTACTCCTGGAGCCAGTCCTTGAGAACAGTAGTGCCTTTGTCGTTGGGTCCAACCGTCCTGTCAGATACACGCTTCTGAGCTTCAGATGTTGGTAGAAGGCGGAACTTGGCGACGTTGTCGCCATAGCGCATGGCTGCTTGCGAGTACTGATTCTGAGCAACAAGGTGGACATTCGGAATCTCGTTGCGGCTGTTTTGAACAGCGTAGTCATCGCGTTTCTTCAATGCTTCGTCGAGACCTTTGGTATCCGCACCGTGCTGAAGGCGAAGGGCAATGATATCGCGGCACGTCTTTGCGTTTCCCAGCTCCAGAGCAGCAGCTGAATTGAATTCAACGTCCTGCGTGTTGGGATCCTTTCCATCTTTCCTGAGCTTGGGACCTTTGACACCAAACACCTTGAGGCCAATGCCGCGCGGTTGAGGGACACGGTCGTCGATCAGATCGGTCGTTTCTGTTGAGTAGCGCATAGCCACAGGATAAGTGGCCCCTGGTTCCTTAAACATGCCTTGGTACAAATGAGAGTCTAGACCCTGAAGTACCTCCATCTTGCCTTTGACAATACCTTGCGTTTTGACATGTGTGCCCGAAAATGCCGAGCGGTGACATTCCCAGACGCTGGTTTGAGCGGTGTTGATCTGCTTGCCGACTTCATTGATGAAAGCATCCTCCTCCGGACCAGCCCCCTGCTCGACATCGGGATCATCCCAACGTATGAATGTCTTTGTCATTGTACTGTTTTGAGGCAGGATTGCACGTCAACGATTACGTCCTGTTTCGCATGCTTATATATACACGCGCACAGTGCAACATGCGCTGATGACAAGTATGCAGACGGCATTTCGCAAGCAGGAGGCCTGTTTGTAGGCCATGTGATGCGAGAGGCCGAAAGGCCGGTTTTCCTTGAAAGGAGATTTTTCGCACGCCTGAAGTATGTTGTTGGCTCATGCTGCAGCGGAAGAGCACTCACATGCCATTTCAGGGTCCAATCCTTCAATTGGGAATGCTTCCCTCGCTTACGTTCGTTTGGGAACTGCGACATCCCCTCGCTTAATCCCGACGGGGTAACCAATCACGCCCGCAATCAAACGGATGTCTACCGCAAAAGCGTGCCAATCGCCGATATCTCCTTACCCTAAGACACAGACTCGCTTATGCGTCTCAATGCGTTCCGCGAAATTCACGAGGCGAACGCTGTCCCGGGCAATGCGAGAGAAGTATGGACACTGGTCACTGTGAGTCTGTGACTGTGACTGATATTCATCTCCTATTCCAGATTTGCATCGTTTACATTTTGACGTTTTCGCGCAATGCGACAGGTTGCACAGTGTGCACGAGAAGCTTGTGCCTCACAAGCTTTAGCGGAATGCAATATCATTTCAGGATTTTTCTTCATCTATGGACTACCAACTCTTTGGCCAAAATACAGGACTTTTCTAAGGCCAAGTGCCCGCAATAGCCGCAAAACCGCTTAGGCTAAGGAGGACCAAGCCCGACCCGATTTTGGTGGCTCCGGAAGTTGACGAGCTGGCTACGTTGTTGTTTGACCCGGCCGACGTGCCGGTACTGCTGGTAGAGGTGGAGCCAGTGTTCGTGTTTGCAGAGGATATACTGCTTGATGTGCTGGAAGAACTACCAGCTCGGGACGCGCTTGCAGCCCTGGAACTAGCGCTGCTGCCGTCGAGGCTGGCAAAAGAGCCAGTCTTGGGCGCTCGAGAGCTGCCTCGCGCAGCATCCGAGTGTACCACGTCGATGGGTGTTCGGACAGGAAGGATGCTGTCAACGACATCCTTCTTCGTGGTCAAATTCCATTGATTCTGGTAGTAAGGGAGACCTTGAAGCTCTGGAACAGCGCCGAAGTTCCACTTGTTGGCAACCAGCTCTTTGTGGTAAGCTTTGAAGGAGTCAATGGCCTGATCGGTGGTCTCGTGCTCGAGCGAGATGAAGCCGGTGCGATTCTTTGTGTCAGCCCAGCTGGTCATTTCCTCGATAACACTGGCCTTGGTGGCACCAATACCGGTGGTGCAAGTCTGGAGTTGAGCGGTCCCGCTTCCTTGTCGAAGGCACCAATCGTCCGCATCCTTGTTCCACATGACAGTTTGCAAGCCAAGGACCTCTTTGGCGATTGCGCGAACGCGAGCGTCAACATCACCCTCCGGAGGTCGCCAGTACATGGGCACAGCTCCAGTCAGATCATAGATGATCTGCATTGTCCATCCAAGATCACCGAGGATCTCCATGTCAGTCTTGCCTGTTTGGAGGGTGTGGGACCAGGTGTGCACACCCAGATGCATGGGAGGATCAGCCTTGACATAGACGTCCATCACGTCGGGGTTCCAGACAATTGCGCTGCCAATCAAAAAGTGGGTAGCCGTAGCATCATTGTCCTGCAGATACTTGATCAGGCTAGGAGACTGAGGAGTAGGACCGTCATCAAAGGTCAGTGCAACGGCGTTGTCTGGAGCCAGCCAGATATCACCAGTATCGCACTTCTGAACCGTCCATGAGCAAACGTTGGTCATGTCAGTGCCCGACGGGTAGACAGTAGCCCGAGTATCAGGGTCGGTAATGGATCTTGGGATGTTGGGAATAAGACCGGCTGCCTTCTTCTGCGTGTATCGATCAATCCATTCCTGGGGCAAAGAACTTTGCGGAGGAGGATCGCTACCTGCTGCCGGATAAGGAAGGCCATTCTTGCTGGTTCTAGTCAGCTGTCTCTTGGTAAAACTTTGATTGTGCGAGCCCCGTTTGGAGAACAGCTTTCCCGCTGGATGCTCGGTAGGATCGACGAGGCCGCGGCGGTCAATACGAGCAGAGACCAAGGAAGTAGCAAGCGCTAAGGCTGCAAAAACAAACGGAGTGAGCTGCATTTGGCCTTGATTCAGCGAAATGCAAGCAGACTACTGTGACAATAGGTCGTGAACTCTTGGATCAGGTAAAGATCGTGCTTCTCTTGATTCCAGTGAATCAAAGTGAGGAAAGAGGTGGGAAGGGGACAGGGAGAAGGAGGTAGAGGAGAGGCTGTCTGAGAAATGGTGATAATAAAGGAAAGCAGTGTTGTTGAGTCGTGACTTATGACAAGCAAGCAAAGGCACATTCCCCTTTGACATGATGACGCGGTAGACGCTAGTCAGATGAAACAGGGGTCGAGCCGGAGGGTCCGACAGCTAGCCAAGCAAGGCGATGAAGACAAAACAACCCGATAAGCCCATGGTCTAGCTGCACGCCGCGTTTCCCACTCTCCGGTGGGTGCATGCTGTCACTTTGTCAAATTATGGGCCTGTGGTGGACCCACTGCCTTTGCAATCGTGAATGTAGCACCGCACTTCTGTGTTGGTCTCGCTTCCGCCAAAAAACCAGAATTTCGAGCGCCAAGACTTTCTTGGCCTCGGTCAATTGTAGCACGAGTGCATGCTCCGCTCAGTGCCAAACAGAAATTTAATTCAAAACAAAGTCGTGTCGATCATGTAGCCACGACTACTGTGCTTTGCGCACATGCAGATTTGCGTCCCCGACGCCAAGCCCCGAAGTCATAGCCATGCATTCTCCATTGGCAGATGCCCGACGCGTAGCTATGGCCATCGTACATCACGTGCGTGTATGATCATGGTCAGCTCAAAAGACTGCTGGTGTTTCATCGATGTAAACGCGTTAATTACTTCGCGATAGCCACAAAAAAAAAAAAGAGGCACCGGACGAGGCAAGACTGGATCGCTGAGCCATTTTTTTAGTTGTGCTCTAATTAGTAGAGCGAGTTGCGTCGCGGGTCCAAGGGTGGCTGATACTTGCATTGCTTGAGCCCTGGACAGTCTTAGCAAGACCCAAGAAATCGTCAGCCGTCCTAGAGGTGACTCCAGATATATGTGAGACAATTGCAGGGGCCGGATTGGCTTGCGGCTTTGTACCGGCCAGCTTTTCTGGCGAGACTGTGCCTGCTTGGAAAGCTTTGGCTGCATCGAAGTACGACTGACCCTTTGTAAAGGTGTCTTCCATCAATTTCACTCTGTGCACTTTCCGACGCGGTCCCCGCGCTGAAGAAGCCCCTGCTGAGGTAGGCGTAGCAGCGGATGTAGCCTCGGACCCTCCAGAAGCCCAAGCAGCCCAGGACGCAAGCTGACTTTTTTCTTTTTCAAATCCTCGTTGCGTTTCGGTCTTGCCCAGATCAGCTCCATAGTGCTGGGCTTCCAAGACAGCATATCGTGAGGCGTGCTCATGTTCGGCTTTGAGCCCATGATACGCCGAAAGCGTGTTGTGATATGCTTGTGAAAGCGACAACTGGCCGCCCTTGTGAGCTGCGATCGTGCAGGCAACAAAATCTTCTACACTCGGCTTGCGTCCATAGGAACGCAGTCGCTTTGGATCACCATTAGCCCGAGGTTCGGTTGAAAGTTCCGCGTCCAACTCCACAAGAGTGGTCGGCCTGTACGCTTCCCAGGGATGATCACGGAAGAATTGCTGACGAACTCTATCTTGGTCATAGACGATGGGCTTCGGTTGCATAGAAGGCGCAAGGATCTTGGCTCTCTTCTTCGAATTCATCCGATCTCTTCGCTGATCTTCAGGTGATGACTTGTTCTTCAGCCATGCGTTGACTAGCTTTCCCCCGGATCTTAGTGCTGGCGGTAAGTCCTCGTCTGGTCGGACGATATGCTGGGGCGGGGGCACCGTTGTGGGCGGATGGTTGAGAACAGCATCGTACCATACGGGCGGTCGCTTGATCAGACCTGTCTCGAGAAGTCTCGACACAGTCTGAGCTACCTGTGTCGCTATTTTTCGAGGCATCGCGGTAAAGAGGGTCGTAGACAGGATGCGACGTACCACAGGAAGATTGATAAATCTTCTTGCTCAGGAAGCCAGGAGTCAGGACATACACCAATTTCAGTAATCACGTGAAGACTGGTCTTTTTTTCGTACGAAAGTGAAGCCACCCTTGAAAATTGACTAGTCAGTCACAGTCATAAGTGTGAGTCACTGAGACTCACAACTGTGAGTTCAAATTGAGACAGGGGCGCGTGAGCACATGTGCACATCGAATCACAGAATCCGAGATCACGGTGACTGTGTGCAGATATATACCATACGCTGATGTTAGCACCGCATGTCGTCAACGCGCGAGCCTTCCGTTCGTGCTGCGTCAGTCCTTCTATAGCGTTATGGCATTCACTATTTGGACTGCAATAGGCAGTGTGTGTGCATGTGTGAGTTGAGTCATGTGAGTCACTCGCACCCTTGACTCGCAAAAAACGAGATCCATAAATCACAATCGCGTGTTCAGAAATTGGCGCGTTGAAATGTGATTGTGCGACTTGGGAAATAACACTGTGACTTCGAAGTGCATTTTGATACAGCGACACTCACACTTGACAATGGGCATACCGCTTCCACAATCCTGCTGCTAGCTGCTACCACGTCAAGCCCTTCGCCTAACAACACTTGTACCCCTCACGAGCACGCAACCTCCTGGAACGGGCATGTTCTTGGCGTAACTCTTCCTTTCGGCGCCATCATGTCGGGAAGAGACCTCGTGCAGGTACTGCTGCCGGACAACTCGTCTATACTGTCCGCTTCTGTTCCCTCAACGGCTGCTACGACGGTTCAGGACCTTTTGATAACTCTCTTCAATGATGCTAACAATGCCAACAGCCTGACCAAAGTCTTTGGCGCTCACTTCCAGCCTTGGACCTCGTCATCGAGGGACTCGCTTGAATTCTCCAAGAACTGGCTAATTGACCAGCACGGTCAACTTTGGGGAATACAGGCCGTACAGTCAACTCAGCCCAACTACGAATGGCAACGAGAAGAACTCGAAGCAATCACAGAGGGCATCTTACCGTTACAGACGAGCGTCTTCGCTCACCTCCGATCTGTGTCAGTTGCTTTGCACAAAAGCGAAGATGACCAAATGTCAAACAAACAGGTCGTCACATCGCCAACGGCATTCTCCGACTTTCTTTTGTCGTCACATCTACATACACCGAGGATCAGACTTGTGTGCGGTGCGCCAGGCTTGAGTGTACGTTTACGCTTTGCCCATGTCCCCGAAATATACGATGGGTGGGATCATATGGTGTGGTACTTACCTGCTGATGTATCGAGCTCTGGAGCCAATGGCATTGGAACCACCGTCGCCGAGGTGATCGAGGCTGTATGCGAAGAGATGGGAATTCGACGAGTGGTCCTTCAAGGCAGCAAGTCGGCGCGAGTGATCTACGCACTAACTGCTCTTCCCTCGACTTCGGCCGCATCGCCTGCCCCCATGCCACCTCCACCGCCTCTGTTCGACATGGCTTCCTTACCTCGAATAGTGGCTGCTTTCAAGAATGCAGAAGCAGCTCTGTTGTTTACGCTCAGCGCAAGCTGGCTAGCCAAGCTCGGCACGGTGGCTCAAGGCTTTTCGAAGCACGCACGTCGCGGCGCGCGCAGTCCAGTAAAAGCCACCTCTGGTTCAGGTCAGCAAGTATCACCAAAAATGACCTCTAATGCAACGAGCGGTATGCTCAGTCTCTGGAATGCTGCGAGTACCGGCAAGGCCTCCAAAGCATCGCCTCCTTCCAGCAACACGACATCGACTCAAAAACAAGGGTTGCCGGCGATGGGCAATGCTGAACCTGATACCTTGTCCGTATCAGACATCCACACCTCCTCCGACCCTTCAACATTTGAAGACAGCGAAGAAGCGCTCAGTCGCACATTGAAAGGCAAAGTATCCTCTGCGGCCTTACGAGATTTATCTTCGACTGATCTCTTGGGCGATACAGCCGATTCTGGACCGTCACAGCCGAAGAACGCACTCGCCGAAAGTAGTCAAGGACCAGTCAATGAGATGAAAAAGGGACGTCCACAGAGCCATACAGCTACAGCGAGACTCAGCAGGATGTTTGAGGGCTGGATTGGCAGCGGCGAGCCCTCGACTTCATCTCCATCCGCGGATAAGACGGTCAACTTGCCTGAGACTCCTCCCAAAAAGGCAACCCGACGTGTTGCAAGCACCGTAGGTCAGAGCGGAAAGACATTCAGTGTAAGCGGTCCCCTTGAACTCGAAGATGACGTCGGTCTCAAGTCAAGATCGCCATCCGTTCATTCTATGCATCAAGACTCACCAACGGTAGACGAATTGGACACGCCTGAAAGACTCTTGACCAGATTCGAAGAACTGATGACTGATTTGGGGATCAAGGGCACTAGTCGAACAGCTATGCTTGCTCTGCCGGATGAACGCAAGCGCTTTCTCATCCGTCAGAATGAGACTGCGCGCGCATCTACACCTACGAAACCCCGCGTGTCTGTCTCACAGCAGGGTGGAGACTCTCCTCACACCGGAGGTTTGGCGGACACACTGAGTCGCGCGTCGGCACTTGCCGGGGGATGGTCCAACCGATTCAGCATTTCGAGTTTTACTGGGCTTAACGACACGAGCGGAGCTGCAACGGAGCTCGAGGAAGCAGTCGGCTCGAGTCCGCGCAGAAGTCTTTCTGGCAGCGGCACCCGCGACTTTTCTAGCCGGGGCAGCGGTAGTACCAGACGGACTACGGTGCCATCTGAGAACGGGTCTACCGGATCAATTGAATCTTCTCATCCTCGTGTTGATGACTGCACAAACAAAAAGAGCCACACCGGCAGCAGCGCCGGTGCTGCATCAACACTGTGGAGTAGCTGGTGGGGAGGAGGCTTTTCTTCCGCAGGTCCAGGAAGTCCGCATGTTGACTCTGACAACAACTCAGTTGAAAGCACAATTGTCAAGCTTCGTGATGGCAAAGTCAGCAGAAAAGCTCTTGTAAAGGACCTACTCTCTCTACGCGTGATGCTGAGCAGTGCCAAGCTATCTTGGATTGCTAGCTTTCTGCGGTCCGACGGGCTTGATGCCATTGAACGTATCATGCGCGTCGAGACTGAAAGCCTGATCGGGAACCTCAACCGAGACAAGGGCAAGAGGCCAGAGCGAAAGGACATGTCAGATACAATCTTGCTCGAAACGCTCAAGTGCCTACGAACCCTGATGAACACTGAACTCGGTTTCGACTGCGTTCTCCAACAGCCGCACCTTATCTATTATATTGCTTGCGGCCTACGTTCGTCTTCGTTCAAGCTGAAACTGCAGGTCGCTGACGTCCTCGCAGCACTTTGCGTCTTGTCACTGGATTCCGGTCATCGTAAGGTCTGCGCCGCCTTCTCTGAGCTCAAAGTAGCTGCAGATGAGCGCTTCCGATTTGCGTTCTTGGTCGACAGCCTAAGACCACGTAGGGCCGATGATCATATGCAAGAGAGTGACTGTTCATCAGACCTCGAAGACACCGACGAGGAAACCGCAATCGTATGGGAGTATCGTACTGCGGCCATGGGACTCGTCAACGCAATCACAAACAGCCCAGAAGATCTGGAAGAGCGGGTTGCGCTTCGAGACGAGTTCGCACGTCGGGATCTGAACGAAGCGCTTGTTTCCCTTCGCTACGTAGACCCTCCTGAAGGCCTTATGACGCAAATCCAGGTGTACCTTGAAGAAAAACAAGACGATCAAGATGAATTGCAAAATCGTGTGCTCAGCAGAGCCGAACAACATCCGATCCGCCTTCCTGTTCCTGTTCCTGGTGGTGTTGAAGATATTCTATGCAGATCACATGAGGAGCACACAGATTTGTATCCGATTATGGTCTCCATCCTACGGCATACTTCGAACATACTCGATCGAGATATTGACCATCAATTCAAGACAGACTTACTCTTTGTCGTTGACAAGTACGTGGAAGAATCTGTCCAAATTGTGGACTTCGACGAGGGCTGGCGCGGTTTCATGCAGTCGTATCTAGCCAACATACAGCATCTGGTTGGAAAACAAGCCATGATCAAAGCAAGTAGATCTAGCGACACGAGTTCGGTACCTAGCAGCTTTGTTGAAGAGCTTGAGGGTCTGCGTGCCAAAGTCGAAGAACTCAGTGACGAAAAAGCATCCCTCAAGACGAAGCTCAACGAGCAGACCGCTGAGGTTATAACTCTCCGGAGCTTGCCTGGAGCGTCCGCTCTTCGCGAGGATGACGGGAATGATATGTCGAAAACACCGGCGAGTCCGACTAAATGCGGCGAGAAAGAGACTTTTGCAGGCGTAATTCAGCGGCTTGTTGCAAAGGAGAAGCAGGTTATCGAACTGCAAGCCGATCTTGAGCGCCTCTCCTCGTCGGCTCGTCCGAATGATCGACCGGATGGCGATGAAGGTGCAAAGAAAGAACGCTTAGAGAGAAACAGGCAGTGGACAAATCTGATGGAAGAGATTGCAAGACACAAAGAGCAGATCGCGAATACCGAGGCGCAAGTCGAGCTGAAGGAGCGAGAGATAAAGTACTTGAAGCGAGCTCTGGAAGCCGTCTACGGGCGATTTCAGAACGGGCTGACGCAGGCACAAGAAGAGGTCAAAGAAAAGGAAGACGGTATCAAAGCTGAGCTCACGACTGCCCTTAACACCGAGATGGAGGCGGACATGATGGCCCGACGGACCATCGATGCCCTTGGCAAGAAGGACGCTGAGATCGCCGCTCTCCGTACCGATGTCTCGAAATTGCAGGAGCAAGCTATGAAAGCACTCGACCAGAGAACTCCCTCTCACGACAACGATCAGCAAGCGCTTGCTCTACTCGAGAAAGATGCCCAGATCGCGAAACTACAAGGCGAGATAGCCAAGCTTCAAGCACTTCTACTGCATCTTCAACTTCAAGGTCTTGGTGTTGGAGTGTCTGGCGTCACTGCTGCCCCTGTGCACCGCCGAGCTCCACTGCCCCCAATTGCTGGTTCTGTCCTTCCGCTGAAGCCTACCGATGGCGGTCCAGCTGCTAAAGCAGGAACTCAGGTAAAGGTCGACCTCAGCAGGCAGATAAATTCTGTCTCGTCCGATCTGCACGAAGCAGATCAGCAGACAAATTCGGTGAGTGTCGCAGGCATCGAAGCTGGTGCAAACGATGTTGGAAGTGAACAAGCAGATACGACTAGGAAGATCTCGTCGTCTTCAAAGGACGCTACGGTACATCTTCCGACAGCAGCTCCTTCGACGACACGAGACATCGGCTCACCAGATAGTGCAAACAGCGTCGCAGCCGCTACTGTCCGAGAGAATATAGTTCCGCCGCCTCCGCCCCCACCTCCGAGTGTCGGACCTGCCGGGAATGCTCCTCCGCCACCACCACCGCCACCGCCTTTGGCTGATGCCGGGCCCCCGCCGCCACCTCCTCCGCCAGGGGTGGGAGCACCCCCGCCACCACCTCCCCCTCCAGGCATGCGGGGAGCCCCGCCATTATCGGAGCTTGCATCTTCTTCTGACGTTCACGTGCGACGTATACCCGCTCCGCCCAGTCTCCCACAGATTCCTAAAAGAAAACGAAAGCCTCTCTTCTGGAACAAAATCCCAGCTCACTCTCTGGCCACTACGGTATGGAACGATCTGCCCACAACATCTTTGGACGTAACGAGGGAGATTGAGCGTCTTGACGAGCTTTTCGCTCTGGGCAGTAAGCCTTCAATTGCGCCCGTGGACAAGGTCCAGAGTGGCCGCAGATTGAACACGACTACTCTTATCAACATTTCCCGAGCACAAAACATTTCGATCATGCTGACAAGGATCAAGATACCCTTCTCAGAGCTGCGCACAGCCTTACTGGAATGCGACGATGGCAAATTGAGTTTGGACCATCTCAAGAGCATTAGATCGTGCCTACCAACGAGCGAAGAGCTAGAGCTTGTGCGCGAATACGAAGGCAATTTTGCCTCATTAAGCAAAGCGGATCAATTCTTCAAGGAAATGCTTGGCATTCCCCGAATTTCAGAAAGACTGGCATGCATGGTGCACATGCGCAAGTTCGAGCTTGACCTGGAGGAGCTCAAACCGGATTTACAAGTCCTGAAAAACGCTGTTGAAGAGGTGAACGCCAGTACAAAATTCAAAACTGTCTTACACACAGTGCTCACCATCGGCAACGTTCTCAATTCGGCCACATTTCGAGGAGAGGCGGCTGGCTTTCAGCTCAGCGATTTACTAAAGCTCAGGGACACAAAACCTTCGAACCCCACACCTGCAACGCCGACCTTGCTGCACTACTTGGTCCGAGTTCTCAACAAGGTTGACCAAACCTTAATCGGATTCTTGGATGATTGC
This sequence comes from Farysia itapuensis, assembly GCA_023212645.1. Lineage (NCBI taxonomy): Eukaryota > Fungi > Basidiomycota > Ustilaginomycetes > Ustilaginales > Ustilaginaceae > Farysia > Farysia itapuensis. Next base: position 183,301 of record JALBYC010000005.1, on the reverse strand, counting down.
TCTCATGTGGAAGCCGCTGCACGCTTGTCGACGCAGAGCATCAATCAGTCTATCGGCACGCTCGTGCTGGGGCATGAAAAAGTCACAGAAGAAGTGCGGATGCTCAAAAGACTGCAAATTTCTTCTCAAAGCGATCGCTTTGTCGAAGTGACTGAAGACTTTTTGCAGCAATCGAGCGTTCAGGTGAAAGCATTGCAGACTGTCGGGTCAAGCGTACAGACGAGCTGCAAAACACTACTCACCTACTTCGGAGAGGATCCAGCGCAGACTAAACCAGAAGCATTCTTCGGTCTCATCAGCAGCTTTGGTCAAGCCTTGATGCGAGCGGAGGAAGACACATTGCAAGCAGATAGGAAGATGGTCTTGGACGAGCAGAAGAGGCAAAAGGCTGCAGCAGGCAAAGGCATCGGGGGCTTCCAGGTTCCCCGGTTCGGACCCGAGGTTCGCGGGCCTGTGCTCTCAGCTGCAAATGAGCATCTCTCACATACGACAGGGTCGACAGTGTCCCCAGTGGTCCATGTGTCGTATGAACAATCTGGATCCTCGCCAGCCGAGGCAGCAGATACGTCCTCCTCAGTCAACGACTCAACGCCGACGCCCTCACGTTTCAGATTTGCAGACGAACCAGCAGCCGCGCCCTCTATTCTGCTTAGCTCGGACGGCGCGTTGGCGGGAGCTTTCAAGTCAGAAGCCGAGATCGAGATATCAGAATCTTCTCATGCCGATCGCAGCAAGACAGAAGAGGCCGGTCGAAGATCATACCGAGGGCGTGGACAGCTAGACGAAGCAATCAAGGAACTTCGCTTGGGCGGCATGGGACGCAAAGCAGGCGCTGGCTTTCGAGAAGGCGGACCGTACGCGCATGTCAGAGATCCGAGCGCATCCGTTCACAACACGCCATCGTCCGTATCCGAATGGGATTGCGAAGCTGAGGACACTATTGGTCGACGCAGTGCCTTCACGCCAAGCCGCGATTCGGTGTATGCAACCCTTTCAGCTAATCCAAATGGCACGCTGAGTGGACGCAAATCGCTCCGCGTCAAGCAGGCCAACACACACCGGCCCCTTTCGCGCGTCTTTCTAACCGGCGATCCCGTTAACAAGGACGATGCTGAAGCCTTGCACCTCGCACTCTAATACCCCCTGATGCCACTCTCAATTCGTAGTCCCACACGAAAGTTGATTAATACACGATGAAAGAGTTGGCTGTGTCGTAAATCGTAATCGCGATCTAAGGTTTCTTGGTTGTTGGGACCATAGTGACGATTTCTTCGCCCGAAGTGGGATGAATAGCACAAGTCTCTTGGAAATCCTTGACAGTAGCACCCATTTTGACGGCAACACCGAAGCCTTGCATCATCTCGTCAGCACCAAGGCCGACAATGTGCAGGCCGACGACCTTGTCACCAGGACCGACGACCATTTTGAATGCCGAGGGAGCTTTGTGTTCCAACATGCCGTAGTACATGGATGTGAACTTGGACGCAGGCACCTTCACGTTCTCCTCACCGAATTTTTCGATTGCTTCCGCTTCAGTCAGACCAACTGTGCCTGAAGTTGGGTGGGAGAAGACGACGGTAGGAATGTTTGTGTAGTCCATGTGATCGTCCTTGAGATCCGGATGACCGTATAAGCGATTGGACAACTTCCGGCCAGCAGCGATCGCAACTGGAGTTAACAAGGCTTTGCCCTGGATATCGCCAATGGCAAACACACCCTTGACATTGGTCTCCTGGTACTTGTCAACGACAATGTTGCCGCCCTTATCGAGCTCCACACCAGCGGTCTCAAGACCAAGGTTGTCGGTGTTCGGACGTCGTCCAATCGCCCACAACAGACAGTCGGCTTCAATGCTGTCTCCTTTGTCCGTCTCGATGGTCAGTGGCGAGCCTTTTCCGCCGGTGACTTTGGTGATGTTGGTCTCCTGGCGCACTTTGAGTCCGGTCTTGTCCATGTACTCAGCCAATGTGTCGCCGATGATGGGGTCGAAAGTGCGCAAAAAGTTCTTGTGTCGAATCAACAGTTGCGTTTCGCTGCCGAGCGTGTTGAAGACGCCGGCTAATTCGACAGCGATGTACCCTGCACCGACTACTACCACTCGCTTGGGCTGCTCTCGTAGGGCAAAGAAGCCATCGGAGTCAATGCCGAGTGATGCTCCAGAAATCTTATCATCAGAGGGCACAATAGGTCTACCGCCAGTGGCGATGACGACTCGGTCTCCGGTGACTTTATAGATTCCAGCGTTGAACTTGCCATCCTCGCCGCGCATCGTGATCTCGACTTCTTTGGGTCCAGTCATTTTTCCGTGGCCGGAGAAGTATTCCACACCGTCCTTGTCAAGATTCTTGTCATAGATGCCATTCAGCCTGCGCACGTATGCATCTCGCTTTTCGGCGAAATAGTTCCAGGAGAAGCTTGGGATAGATGGCTTGTTGTTGGGATCACCAAAGCCATACTCTGGAGCTTCCTTCAGATGCTCGCCGATGTCGGCAGCATGCCACATGAGCTTCTTTGGTACACATCCGACGTTGACGCAGGTGCCGCCAAGTCGACCATCTTCCTCGATGACGCAAACTTTCTTACCATAGGCTGCTGCGCGGCGTGAGACGCCCATCGCGCCAGACCCACCGCCAATGACGATCATGTCATAGTGGTCGGTCAGTGGTTTCGGAAGCGGAGGCATTTTGGTTCGGGATGAGGAAGAAAAGTGGGCGGTGGTGGCAGAAAGTCGGGTAGACGCGACGGAGATCGACGAATGTGAAGATGAGGGTGTCAGCTTGAAGGCAGACAGCGTGATCGGACGACAGCCGTTGACAGTAGGCTGATGAGCAGCAGTTGCAAATGTTCGACTCGCACGCAAGAAAAGCGGCGCTGATCGAGGGAGACCTAGAGAAGATATATTGGAAGAACACAGCCAGAGTCAAGCTGAGTCGTCGAGGTGTGGTGGAGAGAGAAGGCATGACGCTATGGCCAATTTTGTTTTCACATTTCCACGTTTCCACTCTGATTATTATTTCCGTATTTCCATGATGTGATAAGCATGACATGACGAGATCTTACGTGGTTACTTTTCGTGATGGCTGCAGGGCTGCCTTATGGCCGATTCGATGCTTTCCGCTTGGGTTTCATCCAATTGGGTAGCCGTAGCTTCTTGTCTCTGAAGCTGCTTCGTGAAGAGCTGGGAGTGTCGGCTCCGGACGAAGAAGGGAAGCCGGAACTAGACGATGAGCTTGGCACTATGCTGGCCACACTGAAAGCTCCCGAAGAGGCTGACGTGGGTATCTGGGCATCTGACGCTGGAGTGCGATCATTCACCGCTTGAGAGTCGGGAAAGACGTTTGTATTGCCGTGCTGTGATGAACGAGAGGGTGTTGACTGATTCATGCCAGTGCCGAAAAGGCTGAAGGCAGCCAGCGTGCCAGCGGACGGTCGTCTGTCGGGAAGTGCGGCATGGGCCAGACGCATGCGCGCTTCCTGCCGGGCCACTCTACGATTTGGCGTGACGTCCACAATGTCATCTGGGTCGCTCACGTCGTCGTCATCGTCGTCGGTTTCGTCCATGTCGATCTCGCCGCTGGTCATGCTGTCATCAGCTTGATTCGCAACAGAAGAGCTGTTCATTCCTAGCTCGGCGGAATCTGGCGATGGCGCGTAGAGCTCGGACTGGCGTGACCCAATCTGTGCTGCTTCCGTAGGACTGCGGCGACTATCTTGCTTGCTTTCGACGCGCGAATTGCGATTGCTTGGTGGTGTTCTTGGTTCATCAAGCATGCTTCCGTAGTTCCGTGGCTTGAGCGTCTCAGTTGCGGTAGGACTTGACGCGAATGCGGGGAACTGGACGGAAGACTGACAGCGATTCGGCGTCGCGACAAGTTCATCCTCAGTGTCGTCTGTGTGTTCGACGTCCTCCAGATCGGAAGCATGGAGACTTTGCGACTCGGCACCGCGTCTGTAGCTTGGGTTCTTGGTCAAGGATCTCGCCCAGCGTTTTGCTCTCACCGGATTTGATCCGGGCGGAATTTTGACACCGACGACGGCGATGTACACAACCCATTCCAAAAGCGTGAAAGCTAGCTCGATTCCCAGAAGTATAGTCATTGTGGGGTGTACGTGTCGGAAAGAGTCCACCCAGTGCCACCTGGTATGATCAATGTCAGGAAAGTGGGCGGGGTCATTCAACCCGTGCTTCGACCGTGCTTGGAAGAGCATGTTGGCAATAGAGGCGTAGAACAGAGTACCGAGGATGCTGATTGCAGCAATTGTGACGCCATGTTGACGGATCCGCTTACTGAAGCCGATGAAGGCGTAAACGCTGACACGAGCCAAGGAAAACGCAAGCACAATCAAGATGATCTTGCGACGCTCTCGAGAAGCGGCATGCCGTACTGCCGATCTTGACAACGCTGATGGTTTCCCGCTGTGATACTGTAACTCTTGTCTGTAGACAATGCTACCAAGTACGACGGTCATCACGCCGTCGATCAAGGCAAGTGCAGGCAAGAGGAGCGAGCACCGCGGCCTCCTTCGTCTAGGATACGTTGAGATATGTGAAGGGTCAACTTCGCCATCGTGAGGTGACGAGGCAGAGACGAGGATGTAGGAGCCCGGTCTCAAAGTGGATTGTTCAGTTGCGTCGGAAGGCGCAGCCATCTCTGTCAGAAGAGGAAAGGGAGCTGTTTCTCGCGTGACTCGCGTGTCGAACGCAAGGTGTTGGTTGTCAGCGCGGCGCAAAAAAGTTCAGGGTCGCCTGCATGTGCCGCGCTTGTCTGGGTGTCGGACTCAAGTCAAACCGATCCACGTGCTAATTTCACAGTGATATTCCATTACGCTTCCCTGTATAACCGACGCAGACCCAGTACTGTTCCCGACTGGCCTTTCGACTTGCTTCCATCTTTTCTGACTTGACAAAGTGAAAACTGCGCTCTAGAACCTGCTTGCGGAACTGATCAGCTTCATGTGACATGAAGTACTTCATCACCAAAAGTGAGTTGACAGCGGCGTCTGGAAGCGCTCTCGTTGCCGTGTCGCGTTCGCTGATACGTAAAGTACGTGTTGCGAATTCCTGTCAATGCAATTGACCAGCTTTAGCGAGGCCGACAAGCGTGTGGAGAAAAGAATGTGCTTACATATGCAGCTTGACACAGTGAGAGCGAGGCCTCAGTGTCTGCGATGCTATTACCGCTCGTATTAGACATCATGTCGCTTACCACGACATCAACGTAGCCTCTCTCGTCGACCAGACTACTATCATGGATGACTAATGTGTCGGTAACAGGTGTGACTGACGCAATCTTTGTGCGGAGCCTGTCCTGGATGGCCGGGTCGAGGAAATCGCCTTGCAGGCAAGTAACTCCTTCAAATGCAGGCATAGGAAGAATGTCTAGAGCAAATACACGAGTGGCAGTACCATCATGTGTCTTTGCGCCATTTTTGCTCTTTGTGATGCGCTCGACAATGGCTTGACTCCATCCTCCCGGCGCTGCGCCGAGATCTACTATCGTTCGTCCAGAACGGAGAAACTTGTATTTGTCGTCGAGCTGTAGTAGCTTGAAGGCTGATCTAGAGACGTAGGGAGCAGCAGTTGCAGACATTTCCTCTATGCTACCTCCGAGGCTTTTCGGCGAAACCTGGACGACGTTCAGACGCTGCTTAACGAATGCATCGTTCTTTTGTCTTTGAAGGTATCTACTCGAAGATCCGCCACGTTTGGACGAAGCCAGACGGACAGAGCCGAGCATGCATGCAAGCTGAACGCGCTTTAGCGGCAACATCTGGGATCTGCTAGCGGCACCGATCAACTGCTGCACATGTCTTGACTTGGCCGGTTGACCTTCGACGCTCAAAATGATGCAAACGAAATAAAAGGCGGTGTCAAAAAAGTGCAGAAAATTAAACCGCCGGTCAATTGAGCGAAATGACACGTGGGATGCGAGAGAATCATGCTTCCTTCCCCTACACTGCCTTCTTGTTTTCCTGCTTCCCCCTCAATCTGGCGCCCTGATCATTGAGATGAGCTTGATATGGACATGATGAACACGACAATCTTGAGGATCCCTGAGATGCGTTCAGCGCCGTCAAGCTGGCAGTTGAACCCACTCGCAATCTCTCGCCTGCACCAGACCTCCATCTCCAGCGGAGTCAACAAGAGGGAAGCCACAACGACTGTTGACAGCACGAGGACTTCTTTGAACGGTTTTGGCATATTCGCCGTCATTGTGTTCGCTTGTGTCTCTCTTATCGTAATCCGCCCTCTCAAGATCAGGATACCCCAAGCGCTTGCCAAAACATTGCGAAAGTATGGCGAGAAGGCATGGAATACTATCGCAGGCCCGCCTGATGCCAACAAAGACGATTCTCAACATGCTGGACCGACGACTGTGGGCAAAGAGAAGCCCATGTATCTGATTGTTGATCACATCGCGGCACCCGTAATTGGCGTTCTTATTCTTCTAGCCTCTACCACCATTGGTGGCGAGCAAGTCAAGCAAGGCATCGTGGGAGAAGACGGCATCGAGCCCTATGATGTCCTGGCTTTGTTCATATCTCTTGCCTACATCGCCATCTCTCTCGATGCCACAGGTCTGCTACGCTATCTAGCTTTCATGATCTGCATCAAAGCCGGTCGACAAGGTCGCGAAGCAAAGGGTAAAACCTTGTTTCTCCTGCTCTACTTTTTCTTTTGGTCAGCTGGCGTACTCGTAGGCAACGATCCGGTAATCCTCTCGGGAACAGCTTTCTTGGTCTACTTTACACGCGTGGCCGGCATATCGCCTCCCGACGCATGGATTTGGGCCGAGTTTGTCGCAGCTAACATCTCTTCCGCCGTGCTGGTCAGTTCCAATCCCACAAACTTGGTCATTGCCTCCGGATTTGGAGTCGACTTCATCACGTACACCGCCTACATGGTGCTCCCAGCCTTCGGGTCCGCTGTTGGTGGGCTTGCTGCTATCTTACTATACTTCAGGAACAAAGATGGTAAAACCACCAAGCAAAAGAACGGAGCACGGCAAGGGTCAGTCTTGCGCAGATTGGCCGGGTCCGTCCCAGGCCTAGGCTCGACAGGACACGGTCAGGCACGTCATTCAGGCGGAGAAATACGTCAGCGCGGCGGCGGTCATGGAAGTGATGATGTTAACGGTACGGCAAAGGACCACATTATCGGCGACTCATCCATCTCTGAAGACAATCCCAAAACTTCTGAAGACGAGAAAGAGAAGACGCAGACACCGATCATTTACATACCAGAAACAATCATCCGACCTGATGTCGATCCCCGCGCAGCTTTGGTCGACAAGAAAGGAGCTATCTTTGGAAGCATAGTCATGGCTGCCACCCTTGCAACACTCGTTGGTACATCCGTGATCGGCGGAGTAAAGGTATTTGAAATTGCCGTACCAGGAGCCGTTCTCTGCCTTATTCGCGATGCCGTGGCCGACTATCTGCAATGGCGTAGTCTCAAGCTCGACAAGACCAAGCCAAAAGATGAGGTGGAGGACACAAGCAGCACGCAAACGCAACAGAACAATCGTACAGATTCACCAAGCCAGGCTGGGGTACAGCAGGTCGAAGCGATCGAAATGAGTACCTTGAATGCTAAGCGAGGGGATCTCGAGCCTACTCATTCGGTCGAGAAGACCTCGACGAGCGAGACCCAGCCAATGCCACGGCCCAGCGGCGATTCTGCCCCGACGGCGCCAACGGCCTTCCGGAGCAAGAACTTGATCCGAAGGTCGATACGATTGCGAGCCAAGCTGGCGGAAATGTTCCCCACCGTATCGATTGTGCTGTCCAGGTTGCCATTCCCACTATTGCCATTTGCATTCTCCATGTTCATTCTGGTGCAAGCACTTGCCCACGTTGGTTTCATCAATATTATGGCGAGGGGCTTGGGCAAAGTGTGCTCGTCAGGCTTCGTCCCCACCGCCTTCTTCATCTCTTTTCTCGGTGTTGTGTTGTGCAACATCGGAGGTACCAATATCGGCGCCACGATCCTACTCACAAAGGCAGTTCGTTCGCCCTACTTCGCCGAGCAAATCGCCAAGCTGTCTACGACAGATCAGGAGCTCATTACCAAGGTTGCTCAGTACTCGATCGCGTTCGGATCCAATGTTGGCGCGCTGGGCGGAACATTCGCCGCGAGCTTGGCCGGTCTTTTGTGGCTCAGCGGATTGAAACAAGGCGGCATCACAGTGAGAGCTCGTCAATTTCTAGTGTGGTGCATGGTGGTCATTGTGCCAAGCACAGTCATTGGTATCGCCATTATCATTGCCGAAGTCAAATACTTTCATGTTGGTGCATAGAGGTCAATATAATTGTCAGTGCGTTATTCCAAGGCTACAGATAGTGTCGCAGCGAGTAAAGCAACACTTTGCCACGGGTGTTGCCGATGGCAAGGTAATGAGAGGAAGGTGAGAAGTCGACAGCCGTCACTGCGCCAAGGGGCGTTCCGGAAGTGGGCCAATTGCCAAAGACCCTCATGGACGGCATGTGCACGAGCTTGAGTGCATCTTTCTTCGCCTTGGAGGCAATGGCCAGGATCTGTCCGTCATGATTCCAGCGCATGGTGGTCGTAGGCGTCACTAGATTTTCTATCGTCTTAACGGGTGCCACACTGCCACCAGGGACCGAGCCTAGCACCGGACCCGTGACTTGGTTTGCGCCGAGTAAGGGTGTTCTTGCCACGTTGTCAACACTGTAGGATTCAGAAGGGCGTTTGTAAATGTTGACGATGCCACTTTCGCTTCCAACAGTCCACATTCTACCGCTTGGAGAAATCTCGAGCCCTTTAGCACCATACGAGCCGGGATCGTTCCATATAGAGACGCAGCCCACCTCTGAGCCGGTGTTGCGAATGTCCCACAGATGGACACTCCCCTCTGTAGACATGGTCAGCAGTTCGACGTCTTTACCAGTCCCGGTGACGCCAATGCCAGTATCTCGATCGCCAAGAACTGATCTGGCATCCCAAGTAAAGCCCGCGAGAGGCGCATTCATTCGAATGCCCCCGATGCGGGTGCCTCCGGCAGCCCCGGACCGACCCCAGTCGAGAAGATGAACAATACCTCGCCTTCCACCAATGGCGAGCAAGCGATTGCCCTCTGCGGTTCCTGGCTGGAATTTGGCGTCCGAAAGATTGCGTTCAGTTCCATCATCAGCGGATGACTGCGTTTGGGTGGATCCTGACCCACGCCATGGCGCCGATCGAATGACTCGTCCAGCTTGCAGATCATAAGCGTAGAGGAAGGGCCGAGAGCCTGAAATCAAGGCTGAAGATCCAGAAGGATGAAAAGATGCGTGCTGGATAGGTAAATCGGGTACATGGATCGTCTGAAGCAATGCGTTCGCTTTGCCGTCAATTTGGAAAAGGCGTACTCGTCGGTCCTTGGAAGCGGTCATGAGTACGCTTGCGCGTGGGTTGGGATGGAACTGAATCATTTCGATACCCGCAAGGTCATCTCCTGCAACTACGGCTTGAGATGTTTGAGCATCGTTTGCGTTTCTAAGCCTGTCGAGGTCGATGTCCCCAGCCTTTAGCTTTCCTCGTGCTTTCAGAGACTTGCCACCATCGACGCCGTTGAGCGAAGATCCATATCCATCGACGAGACCTGTATCGCTACGAAGCAGGTCATTGATTGACTTGCTCGCATCTTTTCCTTCGTTGAAGATCGTAGCACTGTTCTCCATGACTTCGTCCTCTGGCAGGTCACTGTCAGCAGTACGAGATAGCAGTCGCAAAGAAGCCCAGACGGGTCGGGGATGCAGCTTCTCGTACTGGCTCCGCAGACGAAGTTCGTACTCGAGGCCATTGATATGCGACTCTCCAACTTCTTCGCGCAGTCTACGCAATCTAGCAGCACCAATTTTTGAACCGTCTGCTGCCATGACATCCTTGCCTTGTAAAGCAATACTGAGCGTCGCATCGTCGGGGTCATTCCAGACGCATTTTTTCCGCAATGAAGTCTTCTTCACCGGTTCACCGTGGATGGTATTGAGATGGAGTTCAGCATCTTCATCATTGCTCGTAACATCCATCGGATTCAAGACAGAGTCTTCGAGCTGATCTTCTCTGTCATCTTGACCGGCTGTATCCAACATGAATAGCTGGTCATCTGCGACGCCGTTTGGTGCCACCTCCAGGTCAGAATCTTCCTCTTCATCTTCTATGTACCCTGTTGCACTTTGAGAAGCCTTGTTCGGCCTTGAAAGCAAACTTGAAGAGCCACCAAATATGAGTTTCTCGAGGTCAAGCTCAGATTCGGTTGGTGGGGGAGGTGGCCGCTTCTTCTTGCTGCCAGGAACCAGGTTGGAAGCTTCCCCTAGCGGGTTTGTCGCCGAGACTTCCTCGAGCCGATCGTCGCTCCCGCTTGTTTGCGCAAGTGTTCTCTTCTTCGACTTGCCCATGCTGTGCTTTGCAAGGAAGGTACGGCTCCACAAATCTCGAAGAAGAAGTGCAAGAGGCCAAAAAATCTCAAAATTCTGCGTCACGTGGTGCAGGAATCAGGGCCTCAGTTCCTCACACAATTACCGTCACACTAGGATCTCCCGATTCTTCGAGCCTGCAAGACGCTGATTAGAAATCCGACGAAGGCTTTTTGTACGATGCCGTTTAGCCGGTGTCACACTACCTCGTCCTTCTGCTCGTCGCTTCAATAATGGCGTCGGAACAGGAAGTTAGTGACGCACGAGCGCAGAAGCAGCCTTCATGGAGTGATTTGTCCTCGTGCCCGGTACCACATGCAAAGTCACAACCCCTGCCGCCCGGTCATCCACCGGTAGCCGAAGCACCAGCCTCGTCGCTTTTCCCACCCACTGACTCGAGATGCATTTTCTATCGCTCACCTGATGATCTGGCACAAACACCGCCGCTTTCGCGGTCGGGATCATCAACGATGTTATCTTCTTCGTCTCGAACGCCTTCTTTGCTCGAGTTGGCCGTTTCGCAATCCGCAAACGAATTCGACCGCGCACAAAAACTTGACCAGGCGCGCAAAGAAGCAAACATTAATCCCTTGCCAACCGACAGGGACAGCCAAATGGGTCTGGACCCAAGCTGTACGCTCGTACTAGCTAGTCGTAACAGTCAATTAGCCCTGGTGCAAAGTTCACATGTCAGCGCGTTGCTGGAAGCTCGCTACGGACTTTCATCACCGCTTTTTGCGGAAAAGGCGCTCGAACTGACCAAAGTGGTGGGACAAAGTGGTCAAGCGGTCAAATCTCTGCAAAAGATCGGGAACGAACACTCTCAGGATGACCTGAAGCGTCTCCAGACATTCCTAGAAACCCTCCAAGTGCATCCCGGCACACCTCTTCACCCACACGTCTTCCCTATCACATCAATGTCGACTGCCGGCGATCAGAACCTTCGCTCTCCGCTCTACGTGATCGGTGGCGAAGGCAAAGCTATATGGACAAAAGAACTCGAGGTAGCTCTCGAGCAAGGCGGCGTGGATGCCATCGTTCACTGTCTCAAGGACATTCCCACTGCCTTACCGAAAGGGCTGGAGCTAGCTGCCGTATTAGAACGCGAGGATCCGCGCGATGCATTTGTGGTCAAAGAGGGTCTGCCGTATAAGGTGCTCGACGAGCTGCCTGTCGGCTCTGTTATCGGAACGTCCTCCGTGCGTCGAGTTGCTCAACTCAGGCGCAGATATCCGCATCTGGTGTTTAGCGATGTTCGTGGAAACATCAACACGCGCCTGGCAAAGCTCGATGCTCCAAGTGGTCCCTATACCGCTCTCATTCTGGCCGCTGCGGGGCTTATTCGTCTGAACATGCACGCAAGAATTACAGCTTTCTTGTCGTCGCCTGTACTCTTGTACTCTGTTGGTCAGGGGTCACTCGCCATCGAGGTGCGAACACCACCAAAAGGTGCTACCCCCTCCGAGAACAGAGACGCAAGAATAAAGTCAATGATACAGTCCATTGGTGACTGGCGTTCTACTTTCCGAGCAGAAGCCGAACGTGCGCTACTCAGGGAATTGGAAGGAGGATGCTCAATCCCTGTTGGTGTCGAGTCGAGATTTATAGACCACGATCAAATAGAAGGAAGGAGAAGCGAGGCTTTAAATCTTGTGGATGATTTCATTACCAATGGCGACTCGAACGCTCGAGCTGAATTGCCAAATGGCGGCAATGCCTTGATCAAAGACGGCCATACAATCCCGGCAAGCCAATTGGGTGTTGCCAAAAACGGCACAGACGCAAGCAAAAGTCCCGTACATGAACCAGTGCGTCCCAGTCTCGAGTCACTGTCTACAGACAGACAAGAAGTCGAAGCTGCTCAAGCTCGACACAAGCGAGCCAGTTCCATACAAACAGCTGAGTCTCTTGCCGAAAAGATCGCCTCTACTTCAATCAGCATTGTCGACCGGTCTATTCCAACTGCAGAAGGACAGGTGCTTCTACTGCACGCAATTGTGGTCTCCCTCGACGGTACCCGTGAGTGCCGAAGCTCTGGCTCAAGGCACTGCAAAACGCTAGAAGACGCCCGAGCATTGGGTATTGAGATTGCGCATGATCTTGCCCACAAGAAAGGTGCTCGAGCCATCCTGGATGAGGTGGAAAAGCACCGTAAGATGGCTGAAGATGCCGACCAGAGACGCAGGGAGGCAGCCCGTCTTCGTAAGGCTGCCGGCCTCTCGGGCGCCGAACCGCGCCCCGGTCAACATAGCGCCAGTGCAGGTACAGCAGCGGAGCAAGGCGACCTAGTTGCTCTCAAGAATCAGAGAGAGTCCTGGATGCGTGGCCAAGCCAATATTGATCTCGCAGCAGAGGTTGACAGCATGCGGCAAACAGCCACAACCAATGGTCAAGAACCTGGTTACAATCCCAGCGAGATCGACCGCCGTTTCGTTCCCCGAGACGACGGACAACCTAAAGCATGGGAGGTTTGACACACAGCAACATGCAATACTCCATTCGCTATGCAGTCGCGTGCATCAATTACAACTCGGTCGAAGGGTGATGGATCTCAGTGTCGAGCAACCATACGATCCTAGAAAATGGATCACGTGATATGCACCCTGAGAAGAAAAATTTGAGATTGAATGCCAAAATTTGATGTGACTGAGCGACAATCTTCTTACCAGCTCCACGAACATGGCAGACTCAATGTCGTCAGCGAGCTCTTCCAGCTCAAGGTCGTCGCTCGATGGACCTTCCACGCCGCCGGACACTACTGCATCTCTGTCCAAGAACATGAAAGCAGCTCGACAGCTGCAGCCAGAAGAGGGGGCCGTGTGGAAGCAACGTCACACGTTCTTTCCCCTCGAGCGACAAGACAGGTACACAAATCCTACAGCGGACGGATTTGTTCAGCCTGAGCTCAGTGAGCTTGTAGCTCCTATAGTAGAGAGCTTCAACGCGCTTTGGTCAGAAGATCCTTCGGCTGAGCCTTCCAGAAATGCCCAAGCACCCGGCTATGTTATGGAGGGAACAGGTTTACTGGAAAAGAGCGTTCGGAGACTGCCTTCGCGCACCGTCTTCGATGGCAAAGGAGATGCTAACGGTGGTTTAGGTAATCGACTCAGTCTTCGTGTCGACAATGTACAGCTGTCAAAACCGATGGTGGGCGACAAGGTCAAGGGCGTCCGCGAGCGACGCATTTTCCCTTCCGAATGCCGCGAACGCCTGACAACTTACACCGGAAAGCTGTCGGCAAGATTCAGCTGGAGTGTGAACGGAGATCCAGAGCAGAGCGAGCTCGTCAACCTTGGACTTGCACCTGTCCTTGTGAAGTCGAATCGTTGCAACTTGCGCGGGTTGTCGTCGAAAGAGCTCGTCGATCGCCATGAAGAAGCCAACGAGTTTGGAGGCTTCTTCATCATCAACGGCAACGAACGACTCATTCGTTATTTGATCGTAGCCAAGGCCAACCATGTCACGGCTATCGAAAGACCTTCCTTTGAAAAGCGAGGGCCAAGCTACTCGAACAAGGCTGTCGTCATACGATCTCTGCATCACAATGATCTGATTAGCGTCACGAATGCTGTTCATTACCTCAACAACGGTGCTTTAACGCTTCGCTTCAGTTGGAGGAAGCAGGAGTACATGGTCCCGGTCGTCATGGTACTCAAGGCTCTCGTTGATGCAACGGACAAGGAAATCTTTGCCTCAATCGTCCAGGGTGACATCGAAAACACTTGGATCACAGACCGTGTGGAGCTGTTGCTGCGAAACTTCAAGCAGTACAGCCTATGGAGCGGCCATCAGTGTCTCGAGTACCTTGGATCCAAGTTTCGAGTTGTTCTAGGATGCCCTGAGGACTGGAATGATGCTCAGATCGGAAACGAGCTCATCAACCGAATTTTCTTGATCCATCTCGACAGCCCACGGGAAAAATTCAAGCTCATGATCTTCATGATACGGAAGTTGTACTCTCTGGTAGCCGGAGAATCGTGTGTTGACAATCCGGATTCGCCTCAGCATCAAGAGATCTTGATGCCTGGCTTCCTCATCGGACAGATCATTAAAGAGCGACTCGACGAGGCTGTTGGTGGTCTTCGCCAACAGATCGCCCGGGATGTGCGATACGGGACCAAGGGAGTGGATTTCTATGACAGCCGATATATCAAGAAGGCTCTGAGCAAGGTTCAGGTGGACATCGGTGTCAAGCTCGCATCCTTCCTTGCTACGGGCAACCTGTCGTCGCCTTCAGGCCTTGATTTACAGCAGACGTCCGGCTTTACTATCCTGGCAGAGAAGCTCAACTTTTACCGATACATTGCGCACTTCCGCAGTGTTCATCGAGGTGCCTTCTTCGCCGAGCTGAAGACTACTGCGGTTCGAAAGCTGTTGCCAGAAGCGTGGGGCTTTCTGTGTCCCGTGCATACTCCAGACGGATCCCCTTGTGGATTGTTGAACCATTTCTCCCACTCGTGCCGTATCACTACGCGAGGCTTGGACGTCTCACATATCCATTCGCTTCTCTCTGCACTAGGCATGACAGAAGCATTCGCCCCCAAGGTTCACGCTCGGCAGCACGTCGTTGTGCAGCTCGACGGCAGCATCATTGGTTACCTCACGCCTGCTTTGGCCAAGCATGTAGCTACGGCGCTTAGGATTTGGAAGACGGAGGGAGTCAATGATGTGCCGCTTGATCTTGAAATTGGCTTTGTGCCAACCTCAAAATCTGGCCAGTATCCCGGTCTGTACCTCTTCTCCAACCGTGCACGAATGATGCGACCGGTCCGACTGCTGCACAACAACAAGATCGATATGGTCGGACCGTTTGAGCAAGTTTATCTCGATATTGCTTGTACTCCTGATGAGATCGAGACTGGCGTTACCACACACGTCGAGATCGCGCCGACAAATGTGCTTTCGGTCCTTGCAAACCTGACACCATTCTCGGACTACAACCAGTCGCCACGTAACGTGTACCAGTGCCAAATGGGTAAGCAATCCATGGCAACACCGTCCACAGCAATCAACAAAAGGACAGACAACAAGATGTACCGGATTCAGTCTCCTCAGACTCCAGTGGTGCGTCCAGAGCTGCACAACAAGTACGGCTTTGATGACTACCCGCAAGGCACAAACGCGATCGTTGCGGTCATCTCCTACACTGGTTACGACATGGAAGACGCAATGATCCTGAACAAGTCAGCGCACGAAAGAGGATTCGGCTACGGTACCGTATACAAATCTGAAGTGATAGACTTACGCGACATCAAGGGCCGTTCCAGTGGCCCTCCCACAATTCATTTCGGTTTTGGTCCCACGCATCACGCGACGGAGGCGCAAAGGAAAATTCTCGACCAGGACGGACTTCCCTACGTGGGACAGAAAGTACTGGCTGGTGAGCCGATATGTGCTTACTGGGACGAGACAGATGGTCGAACGCAATTCAAAAAGTTTAAAGGAGACGAGTATGCCTACATCGACACAGTTCGACTACTCGGGTCGGACTCTGGCGACTCCGAATGCCAAAAGGTGCAGATCATGCTGAGAATTACTCGATCTCCCGTGATCGGAGACAAATTCTCTTCACGACACGGACAGAAGGGTGTATGCTCACAGAAATGGCCAGCCATTGACATGCCATTCTCTGAGAGCGGTATGCAGCCAGACGTCATCATCAACCCACACGCATTCCCGTCTCGAATGACGATCGGAATGCTAATCGAAAGCATTGCCGGCAAAGCTGGTGCCATGCATGGTATTGCACAAGATGCTACACCGTTTACCTACTCGGAGGACGACACTCCTATAGAATTTTTCGGCGAGCAGCTGAAGGCAGCCGGCTATAACCACGTGGGCAACGAGCCGATGTATTCGGGCATAACCGGACAGGAGCTCCGCGCTGATATTTATCTCGGTCTGGTCTACTACCAACGACTCCGACACATGGTGAACGACAAGTTCCAGGTGCGAACCACGGGTCCAGTGCACGCTCTCACACGCCAACCTATCAAGGGCCGAAAACGTGCAGGTGGTATTCGATTCGGAGAGATGGAACGAGATGCTCTGCTTGCGCACGGAACGTCTTACATGTTACAAGACCGACTGATGAATTGCTCTGACTATTCCACGTCGTACGTCTGCAGAACATGTGGAAGTCTGCTCTCCGTCGGCTTTGATAACGAAGCCGGAGAGCGTTCTGCGACCGGCGGCGGTATCTCGACCATTGACGCTTCAAATCAAGCTTCAAATCCTATACTTGGACCACATGGCGAATTCTGCCGCGTGTGCAGGATCGAGGACGACATCCGACGTGAACAGGGTCTTGAGCCATTGCGAGGCAAACGGCAGCCAATTGGAGGCGCCGAGTCTCACCTCACGCTATCCAAAGATTCCGTCCTGCGGAGCACGGTTGGAGGTGACCTGGACGTTGTCGCGGTCCCATACGTTCTCAAGTATCTGGTCGCCGAACTCGCGGCCATGGGCATTAAGATGAGCTTTCAAGTATCTCCGTAGTAGCAGGCACTTGATTGGACCAATTGTATGTTATCGACAGTCTGTATTTGCTTCTATGAGCCTAATTTACCGAGAGGTATATGCACGTGATGACGTGAGAGCTTTATTCAAGTAATTTGAGGTCAGCGCACAGTCGGGTCGGCATGCGACAAAATTCGGGAAGGGAGTTGACCGACGAGCTGTTGAAAAGCGTCACTTGCAGCTTATTTTCCGACCCGATCGTTTACGCTGATCGGTAGGACCGAAAAAACTCTGTAAAAAGAATGCAATTTATTATGGTAACAGCCTAGATCCCAGTCTCGCATCTGGGGAAATTGTCATCTGGGCATCTCTCCTTCCTTTGCCTTCTCATTGTCCATTCCAGAGAGCCTGTCTTCTGACTACGGGTAGAGGCAGTATCACGCCGCCCTCTTCCTGGGTTTGAAGCACTGATCTGCAAAGTAAAAGTCATCTCCGCCACCCTCGGCGCTTATCAGAACAGTTGCTCACAGCATGCTCGATTCGCCTAGCCCTTCGGACAGCGCGTCCCAGGGGTCTGTCAACGTAGCTCAGCAGGTAGGCAGTTCTCAGAAGAGTGTGCTTATTTGTCTACTCCGTCTGGACCTGCGAATCCAAGACAACCCGCTATTCTACTATGCACACCAGACACCAAAGCCGATACTCAACACAGCGACAAAGACTGTCGATCTCAACAGCATCCAAGATGACGATCTGCTCGGATCCACAGCCGACTACTTGCTCCCAGTATACGTGTTTGACGAACGCGAGATGGAGCTGAGCGGACTTCCCGGCTACCAGCGCAAGGGCCCGGAGGCGAGAACAAAAGAATACGGATTCTGGAAGACGGGTGGCTTCCGTGCCCGCTTCATCTCGGAGACCGTTTACGATCTGCGCTCGCGCTTGCGAAGTGTGGGCTCGGATCTTTTCATCCGCTTCGGTACGCCAGAAGATGTAATCCAGAATCTCGTTTCTGCGTTCCAGGCCGAAGGCACGCACGTCGAAGGCATCTGGTTGCAGAAGGAAATGACGCATGCTGAGGTGGAAGTCGAAAACCTGATCATCAAAAACTTGCAAGGTACTGGTGTGCATGCAAGCTTTGTGCAGGGCAAAACACTTGTCCATCCGGCGGATCTCCCTTTCAAAAGCTCAGAAACGCCAGACGTCTTTACCCCATTTCGCAAAAGAGTCGAAGCCTTAGGCGCCAACATGGTAAGACCAGTCAAATCTATGCCGAGCAAGTTCAAACCTATGCCACCAAAGATTCCCAAGATTCCCGACTATTCTCTCGATGTTTCATATGAAGTCGACGTCGATGGCCTAAGCCCACGTCAAGTGGAGGCAGCAGATCAGCAGGAAGGCCAAGTTTCCTTCCACGACATCCTCAAATACATTCTGGCACCAATCAATGATCCACATTTTCCACAAGCATCCGAGAGCAATGCTCGCCTACAGCAGCGACACTCTGAGTCAGCCTTTCCACTACGAGGCGGCGAGTCTTCAGCCTTGGATCGGCTTGACTGGTACTTTGTCAGTGGCAAGTCGGCTGACTCTTCGCGATGGGGCAAGGCAGACTCGCCGCCTGTGTCACGCTACAAGCAAACCCGCAACAATTTGGTGGGACATGCCTACAGCACCAAAATGTCGCCCTTCTTGGCATATGGCAGTATCTCACCAAGAACGATCTGGCAAGCCCTGGATGAGCACGAGAAAAAATTCGGTGAGAATCAGAACACATACTGGGTTCGATTCGAGCTTCTGTGGCGCGACTACTTCTTCTTTGTTGCCGAGAAATTCGGACTGCTCTTGTACGACATTGGCGGTTTTGAAAAGGCTACCGATCCACGTCAAGCCGCCAAAAAGCTCGAAGATGGTTGGTGGCGCAAATGGGACGCCGCAAAAGATGGGCCCGAGCACGAAATGACGCGACTCCTTGAAGGCCGCACAGGCATTCCGTTCATTGACGCCAACATGCTCGAACTGCTCGAGTCCGGCTTCATGTCTAACCGAGGCAGACAAAATGTAGCTAGCTTCCTCTCAAAGGATCTGGGTTACGACTGGCGCATTGGCGCAGAATTCTTCCAGTCACATCTGATTGATTACGATCCAACGTCGAATTACGGAAACTGGCAATATGTCGCAGGCTGCGGTAACGACCCTCGTGCGTCGCGCCAGTTCAATACGATCAAGCAGGCGAAGGACTATGACTCACACGGCGAATATGTCAAGATGTGGATTCCTGCTCTGCGCAATCTCCACCCAGACTACGTTCATACCCCTTGGCTCTTGACCGCAGAAGAGCGCAAGCAGTATGGCCTCAAAACCACAAAGAGCGAGGTTTCGATCGACGCTTATCCCGAATTCCCTGTTTACGAGCATGAGGGCTGGCATCGTCATTATCAGCGCAAACAGGGCGTAGGTTCAAAAATGTATGGCAATCCACAAGAAAAGGTCAAAGATGGTCGTGTTCCCCGGCGTCATCGTCCTGCACCTACACGAGCGCAGCCTATGACGTACGGCACACGTGCAATCGACGTTGACCGCAACGACCAGCATTCGGCAGCTGCCCTAGCCCAACATCGATGGCCTGACAACTCGCCGCGTGGTAATCTCACACCTCCGCTTCGAGGATCCACCGCCACCAACTACAGTATACGGTCAGATGTTCGTGCCGCCGACCGTGCAAACTCTCCAAGTAATGGAAGTGCCCCCAAACCGTCTCGTTTTACGTCTGGAAGCCCGGCCAGTGGAGCTGCTATGTATGCTCCCGTGGCCCGTGCACCGGGTACCGCATTCAATTTTGGAGCAAGTAAAACCAGCATTTCCAGCGCAAGTGACCGTGCAAGCCCCACTCTCCGCGGCAATGTGGACGTTGCCGGCGTAGCACACTCCCGCGGTGTGCATCACAATGGCTCTGCCTCATCTAGCAGTACTGCAACCACTCAACCATCGAGAGCAGACCTCGAGTCTAGCTGGAGACGCGCACCCAAGTAATTTTACTTGTTTCCCTCAGCACAAACATTAGCACAAACACGCATTGCTCCTCTACTTATCACTCCTCCCATGTTTACAAGCATCCTTCATCGCATCTAAATAAGTGATAATGCCATTCAAAAGAGGGCGCTGTGTCAGCGTGGTGGCGTGGGTTCATGTTGATTGCGTCCAGTCATAAAGATGCCAGCGTTGCAGAACAGCTGCATCCGCAATCGCTTCATTTGATGAGTATTTGCTAGCCATCGGCAGAGAAACATTGAGATCCAGGGCAAAGTCGTAGACTGACAACCGTCACGTCCCTCTCAGAGCTGCTATGTTCAGCCCAAACGCAAAGTATATTGGTCTGGTGCTCGTTCTCGTCGTGGTACTCTTCAATGACGTCGTCCGAGCTAAGCATCCCGACCGGGTCGGATTCTGGCGCTCCATCGAGACAATTGAGCAGCATTCTGCTGCTCAGCATCATCGAAACCTTCAGCCACATCACAGCGCCAAGCGCCTCGTCTCTCGAGCATCGGTACACATCGATAGCCCATCCAATTCCGTTCGATGTAGCCATCCTGTGAGCCGAGTTTCTTGGTACACTCTCAACACCCAAGAAAAGCAAGACTGGATCCAGCACTTCAAGTTGCTTTCGACGCTTCGAAACAAATCCATTTTCGTCAAAGGGGGCACGTTTATGGACGATTTGGCTATCGTTCATGTTGGGATGCAGCAAGAAATGCATTACAATGCGTGTTTTCTGCCTTGCCATAGCGCCTTCTTGCGTGCATTTTATTCCCTCATGCGCCTGACTGGTTATCGTGGAAAAGAAGTGTACTGGGCTTTGGAACAGGATGCAGTCTCACGCCATGGAATACAAGGTGCAGCAATTTGGAGTCAGACTGACTTCGGTTCTGATCGCGACCAAGGGGGTGCTATTCCGAACGGCCCGTTCGAAGACCTCAAATGCGGTATATTGCCGGACCCTCGTTCACAGGGTAAATCGCTTTACAAACCTCACCTCGTAACCCGCCACTTTAACGACGACTGGAACCGAAAGCCGAGTCTTCAAAAAGGTGACATGTACGGACACCTACTGCAACCTTCGGTCTTTGGCGAAATCTTGAACGCCCAGAATTATACGGCGTTTCGTCAGAGACTGGAACGCAGCGTGCACGCGTTTATCCATCAGTCCATGGGAGGAGAAATGTGGTTGTACTCGGCGGTCTGCGAGCCAGTTTTCTGGTTACTACATGCGGAGATTGATCGCGTTTGGAGGAGCTGGCAGACGAAGCACGATGCGTGGGAGCAGTATGGAGGGAACAAGCGCGTCCACACCTCCAGCGGCCAGTCTGTCATTCAGCCGGCGTCCCAGCAGGACACGATCAACTTCTTCGGCATGTTCGAGCCGATAAAAGTTAGCGACGTCATGCATCCCCGGAGAGGCATCTTGTGCTTTCGATACGATAGTCTCTACGGGGGCTATGCTGACACATCCGTTTGATAGCTTCGATGGTATATTACAATGCCCAATAGAAAGCTTATCTAGGTAGCAGGAAGAGACGCTTCCTCCGCTGGAAGGACAACAGAGGCAGCGCTCGTCGCCAGATTAGCCGGTCCGGTAGAGTGGGGAGCAATCTTGAGTCTGGCCTCTTTGAGAGCGCGTTCGGCTTTTATAAGCTGATCACGACCTCTTTCAATTTCCCTAACAGCAGCAATACGAGCAATGTCGAGTCTGTCTGCTTCGGCTTGTTGCGACTCAAGCGACAGAGCTTCGAATAGATATCCGGTGGGCGTGTGCAGAGGATGCGGCGGAATGAGCCGTTGAGCCGTACTGTCCTGATCTTCCGCGGAATGTGTCTGCGTGGCGAGTTGATAGGATCTATACGCTGAGGGATCCAAGAAGGATTGTGCTGAGGACGAGGGAAGTGGTGTTGGTGGGTGTGCTGTGAGAATCTCGTAGAAGGATTCCATGGGTTCCGGAAAAACGATTTCGTCGTATTGCCAGGAATGCACTACCGGCGGAAGTATAGGCTTGGGAGCAGACAAGTCGGCGACGACTGCACCGGTCATTGGAGCAGATGGCACGTGCACTTGAGCTGGATTCTCTGCCAAATCATCGGTTGAATCGAGTCCCAGGATCTCGTCGGCATGAGAGGCATCTATTTCCATGCTATTCGCGTTCGTCTCTTCGCGTAGCTCGGCTTTGCCAGCGACGAATTCTGCAGAGGCTTCGGGTTCTAGACCCCCACGTGAGGGTACATGCGCGGACTCTCCAGCCGTGGAAGGAATATTGGAGGTGGAGACGGCGCTGTGATCGATGGCAGCGACGGTGCCGAGCCATGGGTGCAACTTGAGGTGGTGAAAGAGGGTTATGGGCTTCTCGTTGGCCTCGGGAACGAAGAACACTTTGATTTGAATCTCAAATTCTCCCCAGCCTGTTTCCGTGACACTGAATGGTGGCTTGTCGATGTTCCTTGTCGCCTGGGGATACGTGTCGTGCAGCTTAAATTGCACGCGCTTGATGAAGTGGGATATGTCATCCTTCCCGCCAACCATCTTGTGATAGTCGTGTTCTTGATCTCTTCCTCGCGTGCTGATGGTCGCTCCCCCTCCTGGGGTCGTAGGACCCGGAACAGAATTATGAGGGCCGTCATTACCGCCAGTAGACATTGCTGCTGCTTCTGAGCCTGCTTCTACGTTCGCATGCGGTGGTAAGCCGGCTATGGCTGGAATGGACGGAAGTGGATGGGACGCAGCACTCCTGACAGACACAGTCCATTTGTGGGTATGATCTGGTGGTGCAGCTAGCTTGTCTGCTGCAGAAAGAGGTGTGGATGTCGAACCGTAGAGGATAGGTCGATGGACTGCCACGCCTCTTATCCGCTTGTTCGACATACTGTGCGAATTGTCAAGGAACGCCCTGATGGCCAGAAAGTCAGCTCTGAATTCAGTTGCAGGCTTGAGGCTCTTACCCCGAGTCCCGTACGTTGGCCACTTGGGAGAGGGAGAAAGGAAAGTGACAGTAACTTGAAAACGCGGAAAACGGAATTGGGAAATATCTTTCTCATTGCAGTCTGTCGCTGACCTTATTAGTGTTGAGATTTTTCTAGCCAAGAAGATCTGGCTCACACTTCTCACACGACAAAGCCTCATCTCATCATTTCTTTGCAAGCTCTTGCGCCTCGCAGATTAGGAGCGCTGACCTTCTTCCGTCGCTTAGGCTCAAGTGTCACCAGCTGCACCACTCAGCATCGCAGGCCGATTCTGCGAACTTCGCAAAGAGAATTACCGCCAGCCAACCACAGAATAAGGACTGCTTATCCTACATCGACCACACACAATTCTCGCACCGGATTCACATCTCTCACCTCTATGATTGCTAGAATACCAACTCTCGCGTAGACGACAGCGAGGCATTGCGACCGAAGCCGCGAGTGGTGGCGGCACACCGGCACAAGTCGGCGGCTCACAGCCTGACATGAGACCACCAAGAATGTGGCCTAAAACGCCACCGCCAGATAGCAGTCTTAGCATACTTGGGCTTGCGTCTCGAATTTGTCTTCTAGCGGTCGACATACAACTACTGGGCAAGTCCGCAAATGAGACCGCGGCAACTAACCTTGTCCGAAGCATTCAAAGAACCTCATCACTTGGAAATTCGAGCTTTTCGAACAGACCTGGTCTGCCAGTTCGATCGCCAAAGTCCGGAGGAATCTCATACCAACGGCAAGGCCAAAGGAGATGCTTGACTCACAGTGTCGATCCAAGGCGATCAAAAGGCGTCTCTCCTGTGCTTAAATCACATCATCGCTTTGCTTCCACTACACTCCGTCATGCGGAAACATCTTCATCTCTTGGTCCTCCCGCGCCCGAAAGCTCAGCTCTCTCATCGGAGCAAGCTTCTTCAACTTCGGATCTATCTCCACCTTTTCGCCGACATTGGCGTCAGCATGAGGACCCGAGGAGAGGGGATCCTAAGGGCATGCTCGCTGCAGAAGAACTTCGAACCACGATACAGCGTGCAGCAGAGCGTTACTCGTCAGCTGACCTCTCCTTTAATCCACGTCGTCAACGTCGCTTCGACAGCGATGACATATGGCGATTGTATCGGGAACACGCACACAGAGCTTCGCTTCCCTTTAGAATACGGTACGAGGTTGCAGACGCCTTGACCAACAACGTCGCCCTTATCACTGCTAATCGCGAGGACGACATTAAATCCAAGCTACTGCGCTTCGCCACAGGGTGTCGTATCGCTGCGGTTGCGGATGACTGCGAGTTATTTTCCAATGCTGACCCAGCAAAACCTCCGTCTGCAGTGGCAGAAATGCAGATTGTCAACCTCAGATTTCGCGTAATGGCACTCCAGTGTCGGCCAGATCAAGCATTGTCTTCGGTAGACAAGTCCTTGCAGCGCTTGTGGCCGGACTTGTCCATCTCACCCAAAAATCGTAACTTACGCTTGCTGGAGTCCATCTCTCAGTCGCTGTTCATCATTGCCGACTCGATGATTTCCGAAATGAAGTGCCGTTCCAGCCTCTCGGACGCTCTCTCAGCCGGACACCTTCATCCTGATTTTTTCGGTGGCTCAATGGGTAAGGAAGCCATTCTCAAGAGCAACGTGATACCATCAGAAGATCCCGTTCAGACTTGCATAAAATCGTTCATGGATTTCGATAGGCTTTTCTTGTTTGATCATCCAAAGTTCTCTCGGGCCCGCAGCCGTCTCTTACGCGCCCTCGTTCTGATCTCGGACATTGCTGACAGACTTCCCATGGCGGTTGCTTCACGCTCCTGGAGAGAGTCAAACATCCAACGCTTTGCCGAACTTTGTATCCGTGCTCAATTGCTTTATGGCAGCACAGATGTTGCAATGGATGTGGTTGATCTGCTTTGGAAGAATGGCATCTTCATCTCAGACGTTCTTTTCTATCGCCTCATCAGGATGGGTAAGACTTCCCCCATTAAAGCCCGTCTTGAAGAGACACTGAAACGCTTTGTGGTCCCAACAAGTGGCATTTCATCTCACGATTTGCTTGTAGGATTGTCTTACCCTCTGCTCAAGACCATTGCCATGTTTTGGGCCGGACGTGGACGCTCTGATTATGCTCAGCCTTTCGTCTCGGAGGTTCTTCAACGAAATGATCTGACGGACAAGAACTTTCAGAGGCTGGTCGATACCGAAGTTGCCGCTGCTCGTGGTGACGTTAGCTCGTTGGAAGCCTTACTGTCCGAAACACACGATCTTGTGGCTGTCTCAGCCAAGACCATTCTGTCGGGCAAGAAACCTCTCGATCACCGAGTTGTAGCTCTGTTGCTCAAGTGCCACGCGCGTGCAAATGATCTAGAAGCTGCTGAAGATCTGTTCAGCAAGGCTCTCGACCTTGATCTGCCTATGCAAACCTCCGACTTCAATTCGATGATTGACATGCAAATTCGGCGCAACAACATCGACGAGGCAATGTATCTCTTCGAGCAAATGAAACAGTATGACGCAGCACCGAACATCTTCACGTATACACTCCTCATTCACGGCTTTGCTCTGCGCAAAGACCCTGAGGGAGCAGCGCATGCAGTCCAAGCCATGGTCTCAGCTGGCATAGCACCTGACAGGGTCACATACGCAACGCTTCTCAATTGTTACGTCGAGTCGAATCTGATATCCGCCGCTGTTTCCCTGTTTCACTGGATGCAGCAACATCCAGACCCATCGTATCGACCAACGATTGAAGTGTGCAACACCCTTCTGAAGGCTTACGTTGTTGACGGACTTCCAATTCAAGATGTTTTGAGATTCGTCGCCACGATTCGACAAGGTGGCTTGGAGCCAAATTCCCGTACTTTCGCGCTCATGTTGCAGAGTGCTTGCGATGCGAGCATGATGAACGTAGCAGAGGAGCTGTTCACAGAAGCTGAACGACAGCTGCCTTCGCCACCCGGCTGTCCACCAGGACAAGGCGCTGACGGCTTTCACTTCAACATTTTGATTCATGGCTATCTTCGAATGGGCAATCAGACAGAGGCGAAAGCGTATTTCGACGAAATGCGGAATCGTGGATTCCAACCCAGTGCCATCACGTGGGGCATCCTGATAAAAAGCTACACGCAGGGCGACAATGAAAACAACTACGAATTGGCACGCACACTCGTGTCGCAGCTCCTGGAGGACGACACATTCACGTCACAGGAAAGGAGTCGCTGGCGAGTTCCCGTCATCAGACCTGCTTTACCCTTCGAAAACATCTTCGTGCCTTTGCTTATTGCGCAAGCACGTCGAGGCGAAACGGAAGAAGCAGAATCGACGATGCAGAGTCTGGCAGAGCTCGAGTCTAACGTATCGCTCCTTGCTTCAACGCCACTTCTTGAAGCTCACCGCAGAGCGGGACAGGTCGACAAGGGTCTGGATCTCTTCAATCGCATGTACGCTGAGGCACTGGAATCTGTAAAACGGAAGAGTCATCGATTTTTCGAACATGGCGATGCGACAAAACCGGATGAATCACCACACGTCACCTCTTCTACGACGGAACATTCCCATACTGAAGGGAGAAGACGGGATACTGCCAGTCGCAACATGCTGTGCGTGCCAATTTCGATCGTAATCGATATGCTGGCAAAAGCAGATATGCACGCGGAAATCGCAGCGATCTGGACTCGAGCTCATGCCGACGGCTTCGGATTCGACTCAGCCAACTGGAATCACCTTGCCAGCTCGATGGCGCGAGCTGGACAAGTGGGTGAGGCTCTGTCAGTTGTGGAGAGAGTCCTTTCCCAACCCCCACCAAGCCGACGCAGCTTCGAGGCACTTCGAGAGAGCAGAGAAAAGCACACCGAAGAAGATGACACAGACGTTTTGGACTTCAACCTTCAGCCGCATCCATACGTCTTTGACCCTTCCACTATGAGCCTCGACGCCAACACTTCCACGTCACCTCTCGGAGATGGACTTGCAATCTCTGAATCTCGGCTGCCCAAGCGAAGACATCAGAAGCGTGTCGTCGACGAAGCATTTGTGAGCTTGCCTTTCGACCTTCCGTCTCAGGATTCGTCACCAGAAGCCGAAGAAGACTCCTTCCGCCCGCAGCAGCCGTCGTCCTATCGCATAGGCCCAAGTGCGGGCAGCAATTTGACACGTCCATTGACGGCAAATTTGCACAAACTCTCGCCCTGGTATGCGCATTTCGCTACCATGGAAGCAATCAGTCACGCCTTGGCACAGCTTGACAATCGCGGCCAAAGTGTCCGACTGAAAGAGAAGTATCAAAGAGCAGCACAGCTTCTC
This sequence comes from Farysia itapuensis, assembly GCA_023212645.1. Lineage (NCBI taxonomy): Eukaryota > Fungi > Basidiomycota > Ustilaginomycetes > Ustilaginales > Ustilaginaceae > Farysia > Farysia itapuensis. Next base: position 156,129 of record JALBYC010000005.1, on the reverse strand, counting down.
GACGCTCATGAAGAAAAGGTCGAGATTCTAAAAATAAAGACGCAAAGAAAAGCAGAGAATAGAACGCGAATGTCAATCACCGACAGACGTAGGTAGTCGACTAGTTCTGCAACCAAATGAATTGCACAAGAAAGTACGATTGCATTTGCTTTATAAGTGATGTGCTGGGACTTGACAGCCAACGAAAGAGTAGTAAATCGCTGGTTCTTGCGTTCCGTCTTCTGAGAACTGAGCGCGGATGAAGTCGTCAAACACCTAGTACAGACAGGGCAAAGGTAAGTTGTTGCTCTCTCAAAATCAAAATCACAGAATGTGCCATACGTACCAAGGACACCCATTCAGTGCCATCGACGATGCAAGATGCTGTGTAGCCGGAAATATATGAGCCGTCGCTTGCAACACCCGATCCACCGGTGCATCCTGCACGGAAGCGTATCCTGTCCAAAGGCGCCTTGGTGGCTAGTCGCAGCGGACGAGTCTTGAGTGCGTGAGCGTCAGGTGAGCGTGCATCTTTGTAAGCGTGACAGTATTCCAGAAAGGCCGGACAGAGAGCGAGACCTGGTCCCGGTGGCCCTACCGCAAAGGTGCACGCCGACACCATGCTTGCTTGTACCATCGGGTCGCTGTTTGTGGGCGGCTGCATGCCAATCCAGTCTGCGGTTATATTGCCGGTGAGCAGGACATGCGGCTGCGACCGCGTTCGTGGTTTTGCGAGGAAGGTTGCTAGGGTAGAGCACAGAGACCAAAGCAAGGCAAGAACCTGCATTGCTAGCGTCGGAAGTGTCTGTGGTCCTCGTAAGAGTGTGGGCGATGAACGGCCGACAAGCAGATGTCAGTGCCGACTACGCCGAGGCTGGGCTGCAAAGCGGGGCTGAGAACTCGCGTCTGATAATAAAACTTGCATCAAGGATTCAGGGTCCAATGCCGCCAGCAAACTCACCACGCACTCCGAACTCGATGTGCGAGCGATATGGAAGCTTAATCAAGCGCACTCCGGTGCTCAACAAGCGACACGCAGTTTAAATGCTTCACAGTCGAGTAGCAGCGTGCGCTTTAATACATTTTGCCTTGTAACATTCGTAGCAAGGCGGATGGAGTAAAGCCTTGCATTATATGTTTGGTCATCAGCTCTCGTTTGAGCACACTATCTACGAAGAACGGGCCAGGGCTGATCAACACGAAGATCATCCAGACCTTCCTGGCGCTTCTGATCATTATCGGGTGCCTCTGTCTCCACCTAGGAGGAAGAGATGTGAGCAAGGCTCTTTCCACAGTAATCCCAACGGCTTGACTAAGGAAGAAAGCCATCATACCAGAATCGAACATGCTTTTGAGGATAGCAATGATGCTATAGGGAGACGGAGACGGAGTCTGAAGGCGAGAGAACATCCACGAATGTTGCACGCCCGACCACATGAAGACATAGAAGAGAGAAATGACTTTGTGTCTAGATCCTGGCAACAAGGCGGCCATGTTGGTGTAATCCCGCTGCGACATACTATGCCAGCTTCTTGCCCATAGCCGGGAGATGCTCGGCGATGTGAGAGGTTGTTCGAAAGCTGACAGAAACACGGTGGCAGGCTTTAGGGGTCCAATCAGCGTCAGAGCCAGAGATTCCACCAGTCCAGCGATGAAACACACTGCACCACCAAAACAGAGAGTCAGCCCTAGTCGTGTTAGCAGAGGCAAAGCGAACGCCGAGATTGGGATTCCGGAGAGAGAACAGTCTTCGGCAAAAGGCAGCATTTCGAGCCAGATAGATCGAGTCGCAGGAGAGCGAACCGGAATGAACAGGCCGAATACGCAAACGGTCAGCTCAGATGGCGCTGCTAGAGCATAAATCCACTGAAATCCGAGCACAAGGAAGAGTACCTGCAGAGCCGAGAAGAGCAGTGATGCTTCGGGTTGTCCGAATCGACGGACTGTTCCATGAAGGGGAACTTGATCTGGACTACATTTGTGGTTTTTGAGATATCTTGCCCACTCATTCAAGGCGTCTTTAGACCATTCGAGACCTCGTCCTTTCCGTGGCTGTAACCAGCTAGTGCCAGCTCGCCTGAGCGCAAACACTTCAAGTGCATACACTACTCGGTCCCTGCTCCATAGTGGCGGAAAGTCAACTTCAGTCCACTCGTAGTCTGCATAGTCCTCCTCTAAGATGTGGTGCACCGGGTTCTCTGATCCTTTGAGAAAGGGTCGGATTGGTTTAGGTCCACCAGCGGCATATGTTAGACACAGCTCGACAGCTTTGCAACTCAGCGACCAAGTTATTGTCGGCAGAGCTAGATCGCGTAATGGATTTCCTAGCGTATATCGGTAGTCGAAGGATATCTGCAGAAGCAAAAGCAGAAGAGGCGGAAACGAGGATACCCGCACAACACGCCAAAAGGCGGATCTTGAAGGCAGCGTGAAGCAAATACCTAAAAGCCAGAACAGCACAGTGAGGATAATAGGCAACGCTGGGGAAAAATTTGGCTCCCAGCTTGTTGACTGGTGCTGATGCAATGACATCCAGCTCCTAGATTGTGACACGGGGCACTTTTACGGACTGGATAAAAGGAAGAAGGAGACAGTGTCTCTCATCGTGCGAAGAGACGAAAGAACGCTGACTGTGATTGAGAAGCAGGGGCACACACGCTCACGTCAGAACAAGCTTTACCTCCACTGCCTGACAAAATTACAGTCCCTGCCGGCTTCTCGAAGCTAGATTCTACCTTTCTGGGAAGCTGCGCTACAGAGCTACAGACTCACAAACCCCTCCTTGTTCACCCGTGTGTATACTCAGAAAACAACTTCACCTGCCCATGAGCCAACAGTTTGCACCTATAGCACGAGCAGGGAGATGGTCACGCTCGTATTGCGATGAACAACAACGGCTGCGACGAACGAAATAGTCTGAATAGGCTCTTCGACGGCATGAACTCGGCCTCTGTAAGCGTGAGGATCATGGGAAGATGTTGAAGGTTTCGGTCCTTACAACGGTTGCATTCTCTGCAAAGGCAGTCGAGTCTTGGCTGAGACTGGGAGGATATTTTACATTTCTCTTCTTCGTGGCATTGCTCAAATGACTTTGGGCGCTAAACTGGCAATTTTGCCCCAGCCAGCTGCACGCAATTCTGACGCAACTACGCCGTTGACCCTTGTCCCCAAGGGTTCTTTTTTGTTGTTGATGAGCACGCAAGCATTATCGTCAAATCGGATAACCTTCCCGTCGGCTCTCTTGATTTCCTTCTTGGTTCTTACGATGACGGCGTGCTTGACGTCGCCACGTCGAACTTTTGTTGCACCAGCTGTGTTGTAATTTGTCAAGCCGCGTACTTTCTTGATGACCACCACAACTTCATCTCCTGGGAGCATACACGGCGAAGAATTGCACTGGGGATCAGTAAGATGGACAAAGGTGCCATTGCCTGCCGCAACCATGATGCGACGGTCTAGCGAGAGCCTTACAAGACACGGTGGGCTCGAGGAGATACTTACCTACTCTTCCCAGTCCAAGATTGGACTTGTATCGCAGGACATTGATGCATTCTGCGACCAGGCCGCCAGAATTGTCCACGATTGCCATTGTTGCTTTTAGACCCAACATGATCAACGTGGCTTGATCCCTTTAGAACTAGGCGCGTTGGAAGCAGCTTTGTTTGCACCGACACGTTAGCGCGAGCTGGACAGCGTGCGTTAATTCTACGTCTTGACTAGCCAAGAAACTTGCGAAGACGGCGAGATGTAGGATCAAAAAACGAGTTGTTTTCCACAATTACAGAATTCCCACAAGCGGAGCCACAACCCGATGGACAGATCTAATCCCGATCTATAGCTGATCTCCGGATCTAGGATCTCCGGATTTTAGATGCTTTGTTAGACTAGCTCACTTTTTTTTCCAGGAGGCCAGGGATATGTCGGTAGGGACCGAGAGCGTCGAGAGCGGGCCGGGCGGGCCCGAGGCGTCGCGCAAGAAGGACAGAAAGTCGGAATCCGAGGCCGGTCTCCGCTTAAATCATACGATGATGCTGTTGTGTCATCGATCGTCGTTGAACAGCACCACCAAAGGATGCGCCGTTCGTATGGCGCTCTCGCCCTTTCATGCCCGATGAACTCAATGCGACAAACCTGACGCACATCCGATGGAAGAAGAAGCGCATGAGGAGGCGTCTTGGTGGGAGCCGATGCGACAATGGTCTCGACTTCGGTCCAGCCGAGAATAAATCAGGATGGGTAATTTCAAATACACTTCTGACAGCGCCCCGAAGTCGGTCAACTACGTGAATTAGAAAAAACGTCCTATGGAGACGACACAAGCAGTAGCGTGCATCGCTCACCCGAGTGCGTGACACCGAGAATTGCCGCTCTGCTTCCAAATCACGGAGAACTCTCGCAGGCGGAGCTGAACCCACTAAAACGGTACCGCATCACGCTGCTCGACATCTCGCGAGCAGAAGCACAGTGTCGCGTCACACAGCCGCACTAGACGCTGTATTCTGGACGCCTTGCGCTGTACGACGCCTCGTCTTAGTTCACTATGCTCGCAATTCCGCACGCTACTAGCTCCAGGAGCTTCGCTCCGCATCGCTGCTACTAGTACCTCTCTTTGCAACCATATTGTCCAGACAATCAAGTCATAGCTACGACCCACTTCCAGCTATTGCCCCGCCTTCATCTCGGCCCTCGTCTCTGCGCTGGGGTTGTCAAGTCACGGCTTGCCTTTAGGGTATAACCATCCTCGAACGTTGTGACAGATATTTCACAGTCGTCACGTCATCATTGACAGGCAGTGCTTCTTGTTGTTCGCACCAAAGTCAGAATGGCACCCAAGCGTCCGCGGGAAGACGTGGCCGACCAACCGGAACCCTCTTCGTTCAAGAGAGGCCCAACAAACAGCAGCGAAACCCTTATTGGCTCCGCGCCTTTGCTGGCAGGACCGAGAGCAAGTTCGCCTAGTAGTTCCGCCTCCTCGCTCTCAACCAAGGCGGCCGGAAAGCAGCGATGTAGCCTCAGTAGCGACGAACCTGCCAAATGGGAGGCTATTCCCGCTTCTCTACGACAACAACCAATGCCGCGTTCAACTCAAGAGCGCTTCGTGCCCGGGCTCCAGACATTGGTCGGAGGTCTTCAGATGTCGCAAAGATCTTCAGGTGCGCTGGCGTCATCATCCACATCTCGATCCGCACCATCAAGTAGAGTGAGACAGTCGTTAGGTCCATCAGAGGCCATTCAACCCCTCATAATGAGCCGGAATTCGGAGGGAGAGCGTCGAGCCAGCCAGTCTTCTGCTCAGCAGGAATCTGTAGGCTTTGCATCACTGCAAGCTCCCCCAGCAACAGTTGCCGAAGATCCACCACAGGTGCCTGGGGTTTCCCCAGGTTGGCATGTGGAAGCGCATGGCAGACAAGCCATGGAATTGCAGGATGGAATTCGAAACGAGGATGAAGATGGCTGGACACCATTGGACGTCTTCCCTGCCGCAACCCCTCAGGGCATGTTGGTTGCTCATCGAGCTCGACTGCGTGCTAGAGCCCATCTCCAACCCTTACAACGCGACTCAGCATCTTCTTCCCTACCGGGTGTCGAGGCCACAACTCAGTGCACTTCTAAGCCCGTTTCGACCCCTTCGGTCGTCGTTAGCGTGGCTGAGGATGCTGCTGTGAGCCCATCTCCCGTCACAGATTCAATACATTTGCCTCGAAGGGCCGAGCCACCTGGCGCCCACTCTGCGCACAACAACTCAGGTCCAAAATACTCTCTGCAGGACTTCGACGTGCTGGAAACTCTCGGTACTGGCACGTTCGGCCGGGTTCTCCTTGTTCGGTTGAAGCATCGAGATGTAGATGACCGAACCGCCTACTTTGCGCTCAAAGTCTTGGCAAAGGCGGACATCGTACGTCTCAAACAAGTATCGCATGTCAACAGTGAGAGGGAGATCTTAGGCAAAGTCCAACATCCATTCCTCGTCAATCAAGAAGCCACATTTCAAGACAGCAAGAACTGCTACTTGCTTCTCGAATACGTTGTGGGTGGAGAGGTTTTCTCATACCTTCGACGTGCTGGCTCGTTCTCCGCTGATGTAGCAAGGTTCTATATATCGACTATCGTATTGGCCATCGAATACCTGCACGACCGTAACATCATCTATCGAGATCTCAAGCCGGAAAATCTTTTGATCGACTATTCAGGCTACACCAAGCTGACCGACTTTGGTTTCGCCAAGCAGGTGGAAGAGCGTACCTGGACTCTATGCGGAACGCCTGAATACTTAGCACCCGAAATTATACAGTGCAGTGGACATGGCAAGGCTGTAGACTGGTGGTCGCTAGGCATCTTACTATTCGAGATGCTGGCTGGCTATCCACCATTCTGCGATCCCAATCCGCTTAATGTCTACGAAAAAATCCTTCAAGGGTCTGTTGTCTTTCCGGACCACATCGATTCGGTCTCGCGTCACTTGATCAACAGTCTTCTGACTTCGGATCGCAGCAAACGACTGGGAAACCTCCGCGGTGGTGCACAGGACGTGAAAAATCATGCCTGGTTTCAAGGCGTCGACTGGCACAAGCTTGAGCACAAGAGAATCCGACCTCCCATAATTCCCTATCTCGGGACACCTGGTGACACCTCCAATTTTTCCAAGTACAGCCTGCCTAGACAGAGTCATCTCCCAGGTCTCTTTGGACTGGAGCCCACAGACCTCAATGGCTTAGACGACCATTTCAGCAAACTTTTTGTGGAGTTCTGAGAACCTCTCTCCGAACCCTCTATCTTATACCTCAGCTTCTCGCGCTTCTCAGCGCTTCCCTGCACCCAGCTTGCTTTACGCTAATACACCGTGTTCTTGTACTATTTCTGTTTACTGCTAATAAACGCTCTCGGAGCCTCATGTCGTTAACATACTTTGTCCGTTCTACCACTGCGTCGTGAATTCGTGATCTGAGCATCTGAAGAATCCCGATCCTTGGTACCCGATAAGTTGTGGAGCTGCCAATCACAATCACAATTTTTGTTTTGATTTTTTGATTTTTTCTCTTTGAGAAGATTTGTGTGATGTAACTCTCTTTGCGGTTCTTGCAGGCTCGAACAGCCATTGACTTATGGGTGGCCTGAGCTTCTCTCGTTCTGACCATGCGCAACCTTACCGTCTTGGCGCATCAAGTGCTGACCACGAAGGCAGCACTGAGTGCCGGCTCCAAAATCGAGGCGACTGTGAATAGTGTAGATGACGACACCGTTTTCGCCGTTGCCAGCAGCCAAACCTCTCCTACTTCCGATGTCAGCATCACCTTTCTGAGGAAGACCCGAGATGATCGACACTTCACACCTTTTAGCTCTGTATCTGTCCCTGGACGGATACTTTCACCAGAAGACTCAAGTGTAGGGAGCTCCTCGATCGGGTCGCCCAATATTGTCTCCTTCCATTACCTATCGGACGGTGGTCAAGAAGTGCTGTGCCAGCCAGCCATTTGCACAGTTACGGCGGGAGGAGATATCCTACTTACCTCTGTAGAATTAGGCTCGGAGCGTACCTCAATCGGACCACAGATCGTAGGATCTATCGAACAAGGGATCACAGCAGCATGTTGGAGCTCCGATGACGAGCTACTCGTCGTTGTGACAAGTGAAGCTTTGGCAGATACATCCGTGTCAGGCCTTAGACAATCCGAAAAGGTCTTGCTGATGACGAAGGAATTTGAAGTGCTGTCAGAGAGTCCTCTTCGCACTGACGAATTTGGGGAGGATGCAGCTGTCGATGTTGGCTGGGGCAGCAAAGCTACACAATTCCATGGAAGTGAAGGAAAAGCAGCAGCGGCAGCCGCTGCAGCAATTTCTGCTGCGGCCAAAGACCGAAAAGCAGATACCAGAGGACCACCAGTGTCGGATGATGACGGCAGGCCGAGAATCAGCTGGAGGGGTGACGGAGCTTTCTTCGTCATCAGCTCGCTCGAGCCTTTCCAGCCCAGAGCAGCGCAAGAGCACGCTGAGCAGTCGTGGCATCGTCTCATTCGTGTTTATTCACGGCTCGGCACCCTATCTGCCACATCTGATCCAGCAGTCCGGGGTGTCTCTCAAGCTCTCTCCTTCCGTCCAACAGGAAATCTAATTGCAACCACACAGCGATTCGGACTTTCCGAAGACGGGCAGAGCTGGGCGCAGGGAAGACAAGGCAGACATGATGTGATTTTCTTTGAACGGAACGGGCTGCGGCACGGCGAGTTCAGCTTGCGGGAAGAATCTTCCGCTCAGCCGGAAGTCACACAGATCGCTTGTCCAAACGAACAGGTGAACGGTATACGACCCCGGCTGCATACAGTCCGAGAACTCGTTTGGAACGCGGATGGCTCGGCGCTTGCAGTCTGGCTGTCTCGTTCGACTTCTAGTGATCCTTACGAAGTCGATGTCGTCCAGATATTCACCACAAGCAATTATCACTGGTATCTCAAGCAAGAGTTTGTCTCAAGAGCAACTATGGGGCGACTACGCCAGGTAAAATGGGATGCCGAAAGTCCCTTGCAATGCTCATTGGCATTTGAGAATCGGGTGGAGCATATAAAGTTTTTCCTGGAGACAGTTTCTTCGGGTGGCAAGCCTCCGCATGACATAGCATGCGTGACCGTCGCCGACGGCTCCACCAGTTTGCTCACGCCGTTTCGGCTGCAGAACGTGCCACCTCCGATGTGTTCCCGCGCCCTATCGCGTCCCCCTCCAACCTCGAACGCAGTCGATATGGCCGCGTCTATCTCAATTCCAGTGCATTCTGCGTGGACACAACTCCCCCCTGAATCCGAGAATGAAGCAAAAAGCATAATGGCTACGCTGTACCAGAACGGTACCGTGCAAATCTGGCAATTTGACTGGGGCATGCTTCACGGAAAGCATACCGTCGGTGGAAAACCGTTACCGGAACCACATTTGCTTTCGACAGTGCAGCTGAATTCGCGAACACGTACAGCTTATCAGGTTGCTGTTGCTGGCTGGTCAAACAATGCATTGCGCGAATCAGAATCCGCCCGAATCTCGCTGGCGGTACTGTCTTCATCTCAGGAGGGAACCACAATAGACAAGACTGATCTTATGCGAAGCAAAGGACAAGAGGACTTCGTACAGGCAGCATCAGAGCAACACGATATCGGTCCGTCTACCGAGATTCGTTTGGTTGCCGGTCCCTTGGTGCCAACAGCAAGAGTGGGCCCAAGCATTTATGTGGAGACTCATGATGGCTCCATATTGGTCATTGATAACACAGGATCCCGGCGCCTGCTGAAACTCGAGCAATTCTGCCCAGAGCTACGTATCATGGCGAGCTCAGGCGGGCGTCCGGCTCGAGTCATCGGGCTCAGCTCGAACGGGCGTTTGTATGCGGACCACCAAGTAGTAGCTAAGGATGCCACTTCGGTCACGCTCGCAGGCAGCTTCTTGGCCTGGACAAACACCTCACACGAGGCGCGATTCGTACCGCTGTCCTCGCTGTCCTTCTCCGCATCTGGGACGGAAGTGCATTCCGATGCTGTCAACCTTGGACGCCGGATCGAGCGGGGCAGTCGGATCGTCACGGCAGTGGCCAGTCTGATGACGTTGGTACTTCAGATGCCCAGAGGTAACCTCGAGACCATTTGTCCGCGTCCTCTGGTGTTGGAGGTCGTACGACGTGACCTGGACAATCGAAGGTATGGTGCGGCCTTCCGCATCTGTCGGACACAACGAGTGGACGTCAACTTCCTCTACGACCATGACCCGACTTCGTTCATGGCCAATCTTGGGACGTTTGTGCGCCAGGTGCAAAATGTAGACCACATCAACCTGTTCTTGTCAGGACTGCGCAACGAAGACGTCACAACGACTCTATATAGACAAGCTTCTTCTGCAGCAGTCGCATCACCCGAGCCGGTGACTGGCAAGATCAACAAAATTTGCGATGCAATGCGAGTAGAGCTCGAAAACCTTGACTCTAGGAAATACGTCAACTCTATCCTCACAACCCATGTCCGGAAAAATCCTGCGGATTACGAAGCCGGTCTGAATTTGCTCATGAAGCTCAAGGAAGAAGATCAGCAGCTCGCAGAAGAAGCTGTGAAGTACATCATCTTCCTAGCAGATGCCGACAAGCTTTTTGATGTGGCTCTGGGCATGTACGACTTTGCACTAACACTGATGGTTGCACAGCACGCCCAGCGAAAAGATCCGCGAGAATATCTACCGTTCCTTCGGGAACTACGTTCTCTCTCGCCTCCCGAGTATCAGAGATACAAAATCGACGACCATCTCAAGCGACACAGCAAGGCACTTTCTTGGCTTTCGCGTGCTGGAGTTGCTTATCACCAAGAATTCTTGCAATATACACAAAAGCACAAGCTGTTCCATGAGGCTCTCAGTCTCTATCAGAATGATGCTGCGTCATCCGTGACCTCAGCTTCGCATCTCAGAGATGTTTACGCGCTTTTTGGTCAGTATCTAGTGACGCGGAGGAAGTTTGACGACGCTGGCATGATGTACCAGCTGGCACATCAATACCGAGACGCAATCGAAGTCTACAAGCAAAGTCAAAACTGGCGAGAGATGCTACGACTGGCAATAGTCGAAAAGTTGCCTGCCAGCGAGGTCGTCATCTTAGCCAAAGAGATGATTGACGAGCTGGAGATCTCGAAGAGGTTCGCGGACGCCTCGCGCATTGCAATAGACTATCTGAAAGATGTCGAGCAAAGTGTGACCCTTCTGTGCAAAGACAACAACTTCAACGAGGCCGGCAGAATTCTTTCGACTCATTCTCGTTTGGATCTCGTGTCAACAACGTTCAACCCAATGCTCTCTGAAGCAGCGAGCTGGCTGATAGACGAAACTTCAGAGATTGCCGAGCAGCTCTATAAGCAAATGGCAAGGATATCAGAGCTTCGAACAAAGAAGGAGCAGCAACCGGATGGCTTTTACGGAGAAGATGATCCAGCACTGGACAACATCGACGTCATGTCCGATACATCAACGCAAATGACCCAGTTTACGCGCTACACGACGGCAGCTTCGATTGCCACGCAGAGCTCGCTTGCCACATTCAGTACCAAAAGCGGCAGCCGAAAGAAAGAGGCCAAGCTGAAAAAGAAGCAAGAGCGAAACAAAGCAGGCGGCAAGAAAGGCAGTGTCTACGAAGAGGACTATCTGTATTCTTCCGTGGGCAAATTGCTCAACGAGCGCTTAGGCATGCTTCAAGAGGAGACGATCAAGGTATTGCCTCATCTCGCTGTGTCGGCTTCCTCGTCATTGCGAGCGAGAGCCAATGAAGTTTATGCCGCTGTTGAGGCGCTTGAGAAAAGCGCGCAAAAGGCGGTATCCAAGCTTTGGTTATATAGTCAGGGAGACGATGACCAAAGATTCAAAGCCTTGGTCCAATTCGAAGCGGACATCCTTTCGGGCTCCCTCGCATCTAACCCGACGTTGGCCGCAATGACCTTAAGAACGTGTGTCAACCGACCCGTTCCTCGGCCAAAAATAAATATTGCTGAAGTCAAGTGGCGTAACGTTCTGCTGGATTCGACATCGTTCAAAGATCAATGACAGGCAACGTCTGTGCAAGGTCAATGATTACATCGACGCTACTACACTTTCAACAAAAGCATGTTCGTCGAGCCATTGCATGTAGTTTGGGAGAAAGTCGTCTGGAGTGTCCTTGGCTTGGCTGATGGTCTCGCTGTCGCCAATGATGACAAGTTGGCGCTTGGCTCGTGTTATTGCCACGTTGAGTCTTTTCTTCTGGGCCAAAAATCCTACTTCTCCATGCTCGTTGCTACGGACCAGGCTGAGAAGCACCACGTCCTTCTCTCGACCTTGCATCGAGTCTACAGTCCCTAGCTCGACGTCGTCACCAGAAACGACGTTGTCGTCATGTGCTGACCTAAATGTCGTCGATTTGAGAGCGGCGGACAGGAGTGAGATTTGGGCACTGTATGGGGACAAGATAGCAATTTGGCTCGCTCTAAGTCCACGTGCGAAAAGGAAATGCAGATGCTTGATCAGGATTTCGACTTCATTCGCGTTAGACTTGGAGTCCGCACCTAGTCTACTCGATTTGCGATCGAAAGACGATGTGTCTGGGCTGTCCTCGAAGAACTCGCATCCGGCAGTATCGTAGAAAATGACCGGTTCAAGCAGTTCATCACTTTCTTCGCCATCTTGAGGATCCTCAGAGTGAGCAATGAAATTATTGAGATTCCGAAGGCAGATCTCGGCGCACGACTGATGTGCCTGTAGCTTGCCTTCGTACAGTTCTCCGTTTGGAAATGCCATGATTTGGTTCGTCATACGATACTGGATCGAGAGCAGCGATTTGATGCCAGGGCCATAGATGCCCAGCAATCGAGAAAACAGAGTCGTTTCGAGTGAGCGCGCCGGTCGCAATCTGGTCTTTCGGAGTTGTTCTGCGGTGATAGCAAGCGAAGAAACAGATTCACCCAGATTGTGCTCGTCTTTCTCATCATCGTCCGACACTGGATTGTCGCTGTTTTGAACGGCTGCTCCAGCTGTGCTGTCTTTCTCTTTCGCTCCTGTCAGTGCTGTGTCTTTTCCTGGCTTGCGTGCTCCATTTCTTCGAAAAGTAGGCTGCACTCTGACCTTAACGGTGGGGGGAAGCTGCATATGGTCCCCGGCCAGCACAAGCCTACCACCCTCCCTGGCTTTCAGAATAGGTATCCAGCAGCTGGCTTCCAGTGCCTGGCAGGCCTCGTCGATGATGACCCAGTCAAATTCTCGTCCAGCCAATTGCTGACCTCCGGCACCGTGACATGTTGCGAGTATAACTTGTGCTCTGTCCAATACCGAGCGGGTGACTTGACGTTCTCTTCTACGATACTCTTTGCGTAAAGCTTTGAGCTCTTCCCAGCGCTTCTTTCGCTCGGACCCTTTCAGGCGCGAGGCCTTCTTTGTTGACTTGTTTCCAGCGGGTGCTGCGGGAGGAGGTTTCAGTTCGCTCATCAAGTCATTGATCTCTTTCGAGACATCGGTGACAAGCTGACCTTCGGAGCTCGCACTACACTGTGCGTCAAGAGTGGATGCGTACAAGCTGGTAAGTACTCGAGCTGGATGTCCGATGCGAGTAACACCAACACTCTTTTTCTTGAGCACCTCTTTGTGCTCCGGATTGCCAACGAGACGTTCCAGTATGTTGTCTACCGCTAGATTAGAAGCGCCACATACGAGGATGCTTACGTTCCTGTTCGAAGAGTTCCCGGCGTCGTTCGAGGCACCAAAATTTGAAGCCACAATCTGCATAATCATCTCTACGATTGCGGTTGTCTTGCCCGTTCCGGGCGGACCGTGTATCAGAGTAAAATGTTCTGATGAGAGAGCATGTTCAATTGCGTTCAATTGAGATCGATTAAGCCTCTGATTGAACTGGGGAAGATTCAAAGAAACAGGCTTCCAAGTTGGTGGGGTAAGACCAAGAAGAGATCGAATCAAGGGGCTAGCTACCAGCGGGAAGCCTGACGAGCTTGACGCTGCATCATCATCATCAGAAGACGCGTCTGCCAAATGGTGCGCGGAGAAGTTACCGCTCAGATTCACTCCTACCATTCGGGCCAGTCGTGCAAGAGCACTTTCCATACGATCATACGTCGCTTCGTTTGCCACTTTGACCAGCCTGATTCTTTCAGGCAAATCCAGATCTTCTGTTTCTCTCTTTATCTTCGCGCTTTCACCCTGCTTTGTGTCTCTTTTGTCCTTATCGGCCTCCTTCGTGGATCCATCCTGCTTGAGATCTCGAACAGCGAGGATGATCCTTGTGTCAGTGACCCGAAAGACGACGCCTTGGACCCCGCCTTGTGCAGCCTCAGAGAGTTCAGAGCTGTGGTCCGCCAAAGCAGCAAGATCGCCAGCTCTGAATGTGTGAGGGGGGAATGTTGATGAGGTGTGGTATGCTGACGGTCTCTCCAATTCCACTAAAAGCTTGGCGCCCAGTCCGATACGGACAGAGGCTACTCCGAGTCCAAGAAGTGCCAACCCATTACGTTCCAGAATCTTCGGGGCAGTCTTGGACAGCAAAAGTTTACTTTGAGCTTGCTCCTCGTCTCGCTCTTCCTGAAGCAGGCGAAGCTGACGCTCGAGCCAAAGTTTCAGCAGCTGAAGAGACGGAACGTCGGGTATCAATAAATCTGGCGTCATTGCGGTCGTGGAAAGATATGAGCAACACGAAGTCCAGCACACTTTTGACAATTGACAGGTGGAGATTCAATTTCGGCCCAGCATTCGGTACGGACCTCCTCAAAATCGCAAAATCTACACGGCCTCATCCTCTGGATCACAGATACGGTCAGCTGAAAAATTCAACGAACCATTCGGCACATGTGACAAAAGCTGTTCAGGGAAGCAGGCTATTTATTCAGGGTCTTGTCGCTATCTTTCGCATCCTCCTTCTTTTCGCCTTCCTTCGTCGGTTTTGCGCCGCTAGGTAGAGTGCCAGAAGCCTCTTCTTCACCCCTTTCGTTTTCTCTGCGGTTGTTGATTAGGCCATGGAGCGCAATGACAGCTCGGATCAAGCTAGACAGATATACGACAAGAAGTCGATCATTGTTGTCGACGGCGAACGACTTGGCAGCTTCGCTGTTCTTGTCAAGATCGGGCAAGAGGTTAAAGATGTCTTGCAGATCGTAGATGATTTGGTGATTGACCGGAAGTTTGCCTTCAACAACCGACTGTAGATAATCGCGAATCTCTAGCAATCTTGACTGCAGCCCGCGCATGCTTGACAATTGGCTGGACACGCGAGTTGAGAGTGTGCCGACTGCAGTGGTGTCACGAATATCCCTTAGTAGATGCTCAACACCTATTTCCTCGGCCTCCTCGGCTTCGATAGTGGATGGAACATGCATGAAAGTGTTTTGTGTTGCTGTTCCGTCGTCTTTGATCTCTTCTACCGCAAAATAAGCGTCGGTCGGAATGCCAACATCGCGCTGTCGTGGGTTTACAATGACCATGACAGGCCGGGGGATAAATCGTTTCATCAAGTCGTTGATCTCCAGATCAGAAGATCGTAGACGCGGCCCAGTATGGTACCATCCAACCATCTTTTCACGAGCGTTCACTTTCTTGAACATCTCCATCATGCCTGAGATGTAATCGTGGTCCAAAAACCAGGTTTTGGAGTCTCGTTCATCCTCTTCGAAAGGCACTGCAAAAGAGTTGGCCACATTGATTGTTTTTCCGTTATTGAGCTCCTGCCCAAGCAGCACTCCAACAACCCGCTTGCGCGATCCTGAGGCTGAACGTGAAGCGTGGTCGGTCACGGATAGAAGCACCAACGGGTGGATGATAATATTGGTAGTAGAAAGATTGATTGTCTGTCAAGAGAAGGGAAGAGTCACGTCAGCAGACCCTTCAGACCCTCCAATTTGATATCAACTTACTTCCTGTGTTGTCGCGGGCATTTTGAACGACGCTGCTGCGTTTGTGCGGAGCGTTGGGGTGACCAGGTGTTGCTTGGAGTAAGAACGACGCGTGTGCTCGATCACCAACACCGTAGACATGACTTCCGACTTGCGAGAACCGAGAAAAACTGAAAGAATTCTGAGAAGCCTCCACATGCCTGACAAGACACCGTTCTGCTCACTCGGATGTTTAGAAGCTTTGCACCTTTGACTTTGCCTTCTCACCCAATACTCATCTTAGCAAGTGTCGCGCTCAGGTCAACTACATAGACGAGCAGCCGCTGTAGCGACAGGGCGTATGGTAGTGCTCACTGTCCAAAAGGGTGCGCGAGCCTGTGCAGCATCCGTTCTCAGGCCAGGTACTAGTCCAGCGAGCCGTCGACAACAGGTCGCCTCATCTTATTCACCTTATACGATTGCCTCAAATTCCCGGTCGATATGTCATAATCAGACGGCTCAGCAGGACCATCATAGCCTCACAGACACCTTGGCGAAAGATCTAGATTTGCCAATATTCCGTGCTTCCGGCACCCAGATATCTTTGCTAGACGAGCCCTCGCACTTTTATGAAACACTCAAACGGAAGATTCGAGGTGCTGAATCACGCATATTCCTAGCCTCTCTCTATATTGGGAAAGAAGAAACTGAATTGATCTCCATCATCCACTCGACATTAGCTTCGAAGGAGAATCTTCGTGTCACGATACTTGTTGACGCATTGCGAAGCACCAGGGAAGCATTTCCTTCCCCATCTTGTGCCAGCCTTATCACGCGCCTACAACGAGATTTTCCTGAAAGAGTGGAACTTAGGCTGTACCGCACGCCAAAGCTCGACCCTTGGCTGGACAGGATTGTGGGCAAGCGTTTCAACGAAGGCTGGGGCCTACAACACATGAAAATATATGGCTTTGACAACGACGTCGTGCTCAGCGGAGCGAACTTGAGCAGAGACTACTTCACAAACCGAAGAGACCGGTACATGCTTATCGAGCAGCACAGACTTATAAGTGACTATCTGTTTAGCCTCGTGCAAGCTGTGTGTCGCTTCAGCTACCGTCTCGAGGCTGATCTTTCCCCAAGCAAACAGGCGTCCGAAGCCGTCAGTTGGAAGACAGTATGGGATGGTGGAGCTCGACTCCGTTTACAAGAAGATGGACATTCAGCTTATCCTCTTCCTGAACGCGGTTGGTCCAAAGCAGCAGCCTCGTCAATGCAGGCTTTCACGGCAAAGTGGAAAGTCAAGAGTGCGTCAATAAAGCGCGGGGACAAAGGCGACACTCTTTTGCTTCCTTTACTGCAGATGGGACCTCTAGGAGTTCGACAGGAGACCAGAGCAATACCTCGACTCCTGTCGACGGCGCAATCTGTTTCGGCTACGTCTGCCGCACCTGTAACATTGGATCTGACGTCAGGCTACTTCTCTCTGTATCAGCCATACAAGACGCTCTTAGGGCAGGCACAAGCTTCTCGGAACGCCGTGACCAGAATTATCTGTGCAGCGCCTGAGGCGAACGGCTTCTTCCGATCAAAGGGCGTGTCTGGCTGGATTCCGGAAGCTTACACCTGGTTTGAATTCAAGTTTTGGAGGATGCTAAAGCGTCAAGGACGACTCCTTGGCCAAAGTGACAGTCAGAGGATGAAAGGAGGAGTAGAGATAAAGGAATGGAAGAAAGAAGGGTGGACTTATCACGTCAAGGGTATTTGGTATACCCCACCCTACTCTCCGACTCACAATGACGACAGCCACATCGCTGGGCCCACAATGGTGCATGTCGGCTCGAGTAACTACGGCTCCCGGTCATCTAATTTGGACCTGGAGTGCACCTTTCTGATATCCACAAGCTCAACGGATCTCAGTCAAAAATTACGACACGAAGTACAGACCTTGCAAAGGGACGCAACAGACGTCGTGAATGAGCAGCTTTTCAGTCAGCCCGAACGGCAGGTCCGTAGGCGCGTAAGAATAGCGGCATGGTTTCTCGGTGGTATGCTATAGTCTATCACCTTGCTGCACGAACACTCGAGAAGTGACAGCCATAATCATAAATACGGAGTGACCTCACCTTGTGCTCCGTGCCTGAAGCTTGTAAGCTTGAAGCGTGAGTGATCCGAGTGCGGCGGTGCGGCAGTGCGGCAAAACGTATTTGGCCGGACATTTGATTGGCCGAGATCCGAGTAAATTTGATTGAGATACGTTCTGTAGAGAATCTTGCGTTCAAATTTCCCACAAGGTGCCGCTCGCAGCATCATTCGTGGAGAGCTTACCATGGCGTCAGTACCTGCAGCACAGCATGCGAGTACATTTGACGTCCGAAGTGCGACGGTGTCAAGAGTGACTAACGAGACCAAGATTGAAGTGTCGCTCTCCCTTGACTCGCACCCGACATTTGCTCCGCAGACCATCAGCGTCAAAACTGGCATCGGCTTTCTGGACCACGTAAGTAAGCGTGGCTCGTTTTTACGAAACAGAAGAGACTGAAGTTATGCGCAACTTTGATTCAATTAGATGCTCCATGCGCTCGCAAAGCACGGTGGAATGTCGTTGACACTCGCGTGTGAAGGCGACTTATGGATAGATGATCATCACACTGCCGAGGACTGCGCTCTGGCATTGGGCGCAGCTTTCAAGAAGGCGCTCGGGCCTGTAAAAGGTATCAAGCGTTATGGAACGGGCCACGCCCCTCTCGACGAAGCCTTGAGTCGGGCTGTGATTGACATCAGCTCAAGGCCGTACTGCGTTGCCGAGCTTGGACTCAGACGAGAGAAGATTGGCGACCTGAGCTGTGAGATGATTCCACACGTCTTTCACAGCTTTGCCATGGAGGCTGGAGTCACACTTCATGTGGACTGTTTGCGAGGCGATAACGACCATCACCGCTCAGAGTCTGCCTTCAAAGCCTTAGCTCTGGCAATCAAGGAAGCTGTCAGCAGAACTGGCACCGACGACGTACCCAGCACCAAAGGTGAGTGATCATCCCCGAGCTCCCGGAACGTCATGACTGACCCCTTCTTCTGCGATGCTGGTGTGTCGTCAGGTGTGTTGTGAGATACGAAACCTCATACTTCAAACGATCCCGTGTGTTCTGAAGCTCTGAAGTGCGAGTAAAGCTGAACCAAAGCGCTCGCGAAATTGCGGAATCCGGACATCGCCCCGTTTTCCACGACGTTTAAACATACAAATTATTTCTACAGATGGTATCGAGCTGTAAAGCTGTCTTGCTATCAAAGTGAGAAGTGCTATATGCTGTATGCTATCTACTGTCCGATGATGTACAGCCTACACTTCTGCGGAAACAGCTTGCCGAGTGACGCAGCATCCCAGCTAGTGAAGGGAATCAGACAAATCTCCTCTGCAAGCTTTGCTTGAGACCTCGATCGTCTTGTGTTGTAACAGGCGTGTCAGAGTGAGGCCCTTCCATCAGCTGATTCGAGTGAGTCCGGCTTGCTCGACGGACGCACATGACGAATTGATCACTGCGAATTCAGTTACTGCTCATCGGGTAGAGTAGCACGACTCCACGAGGCATTGAGCAAATTTGCAAGGAAGCCACGTTGCGTTGGAACGCCCTTGGCACGGGGTCGGAACGGAAGCAACACTACAGAGGCATGCCCGTGTCTGCGTCGGGGCCGACTGGACGGCGAAGCCGACGTCACCCGCTCTATAATTTGTCCGATTTAGTGGAATTTTGAAGCCCTTCGCCTTCAAGACAACTGGCTGGAGCTACTGGCACTGCCTTGCGTTCTGGACCAAAGCTGATTGTATGAGTGTGTTGTCTCACCTTGGGTTTCACCGGGACAACGAAATGGACCGAAATTAAAAATTCTCCGCTCATCGTTGTCTGTTCCTGGCGGAGTCTGAGAATTGTCACAAAAACGTGGTCTGCGATGTAAACCACCTTTGCGGAGACACAGCGAGAGTTGACCGACGCAGAGTACGTGAACGTCGTGCATTCAAGTTCGGGAACAAACAGAGTCACCTCAACGGGTCAGCTCACGAAGGGATATCGAGGTTCGACATATGCCGACAATTTACGTCTGAAAGCGACAGAACTGCCAAAGGCATGTCAAGGGAAAGGCTCATACTTTGTCCAACACAGTCAGGCATCCAGCTTTGCCGGCAGGTAAGATTACCGAGAATGTCGGAACTTGTCAGGAGTGCTGAGCGAGCGTTGTGCAATGCTGTGCAATGCATGGCTGACCACACAATCAGCCCCTGAACCGCAGATGTGCAAGCAGCGCAAATCGAGACAACACCGCACCGGAAGGGCTACACGAGGCTAAACGAGCTGAGTTGAATACTACCCGGTCTCCGTGTTTGCCCAAGACATGCACTGGGCCAGGACTGCTGTCGTCCGTGGAACACGCAAGACACTTCCTGTCCTTGAATACTCTATCTCTCTATCGTGAGAGAGGTGTAGTGACAGAGGGACAAGAAGTCGTGACTCGTAAGGTCCTTGCCCGATATGTGATGGCTGCCGATGGACCTTCTTGCAAGCAGCAAGTCACAGTGTGGGTTGCAAATCATAGTCAAGTCAGCCACGCTCCACAATTCGAAACTGAATTCCATTTGTCAAACTGGCGCTCTCTTGTTTTGGATTGGTAAATTGGCTTTGAAGATCGGCAGTATTCGCGCTTCTTTCATGTGGAGACCTACGCGGCTACGCCCAATGTTTCACCACAAAGCAGTTCGGAGAGCAAGGGCGCATCTTTTGTCCATCGTTGAGCGCCACCATTTTGTGTGCGTGTTATACAAACGTGACGCAGCAGGAGGGCTTGAGACGCACACGTCGGTTCAGCTTCCCTGACAATTCTACGCAGGACGATCAATTGTGGTCAGACGCCTGTGGTGTGTCACAGTCCGACGGCTAAAATCGGCGCCGGCCCACCGCTCCCTTCGTCGATTCATGCCCTATGCGCGCCATGTGAGAGGGGGATGGCTCCGAGTACAGGTCGCAGCGGTCATTGTTGTAAACTGCGATGCGTCCGTCCGTTGTTGCTAGCCAAGGAACCTTGTAAACCTTATTCAGTTTCAAAGTTGACCGTCTAAAATCTCCTGACTTCTGGGTCGACAGCCTTGACTTACGCTCTCAGCTTGCTGGTGGTTACGATGATGAAGCCAGACCTTTGGATGGGTGTCTCACACGAGTCTGTCCACTTTTACAACTGGAGATTTCCGGTCCGTTTCCGCTGCTATCATGTATAGGTCCGAGCCGCAACAATGTTAGGAGACGGTCGGGGCCGTCTGTCCTTGATCATCATTCCGACACAGAAACTTCTGGGTCCCGTCTGATGCTCTCCTGGTCCCGCTGTCAGATGGCCCTCTGACCTGTCTCCTCCTTGTGTTACGTTTACCGCGGCTTTACGACTCGGACTCCAGGCTTTGGTCTTCATTTGCAGCCGCAGTACTGTCGTGACTTGCACCTTGACTGTCCGCGCCCTATTCAGCCCATCTGCGCGAACCGTTCCTTTCGTTCATCACACTTTGTCGGGCCTCCTCCGGTCTGCCTGTTCTATCTGCTTGAGAGCATAGCTTGACAACCGCTCCATCTCTCCTCTCTTCCACCACCTCTACTTCCTTTGCGCCAACCCTAGCCCAGCTTGTATACCGCCATCGACTCACCCGCCACTTCGCCGTTGTATCGCTCTTGTTCTCTGAAGGACCGCAGCCCACAGACCTCTGTGTGCAAGGTTCCCCACCATATGCCACAAGCGACAGCCGAGAGCAGACTTGACGGGCTGTCCGCGACCAGACCCGATCCTTCAAGCTTGCTTTCGTCCTGGCCTTCAATTCCAAGACAGTCATATGCCTTGGAGTCTATCAGTCAGCATCCGAGCGCTTCTCGTACAATCGGCAACAGCTCACGAGCGTCCGCGTCTGAGCGACGGTCACCTTACCCCAGTCTAAGGTATGCCAGGAACGATGGCTCCAATCAGTCCATTCACACGTCTCAGCATGACCGCATGCTTCGCTCCTCAGCTCAAGACAATGAGAGATCTTCAAGCACCGTTTCTATGCTGCCGTCTCGCGATCCGGTAGGGTATTCTTCCCGGCAGGACTCAGTGACGCAACCGGCCCCCACGCCTCCAACCTCGAGAGAGGCGCAACATAAGATCTACTTGCTCAACTGCAAGCATTGTGGAAACTTTTTGAGCGACCGAGGCATGAAAGCGGTGCTGCTCTTGAAACCCAACATCACGCTATACAGTACCGACATTGTCCCTACCACTTGTGGGCCGTACTATACATCCTCTGCGTTCCATGGCGGACTGGATCCCACGGAGCCGCCCGTTGAGCGGACATGCGAGTGTCTGACGCAGACCTTAGGTTGCTACGGCTGTGGAGCTCAAGTGGGGTACAATATCATCTCTCCTTGCGCTCGATGCACGAACAGCGTCATGAAGCACCAGAGGAGCTCCAACGGTCATCGCACCGTGCTGCATTGCTCTGAGATCTCCGTAAGGGAGCGACGATACGTGTGTGGAGAGCCTGGCGTCCGCGCTTCGAGACCTCTTCCTTCCTCTGAGCGCCTCAGACAGGTGTATCTGGAACAAACGCGTAACAGATCTCTACAGGCAGATCTATATCGACTCGGCAACTCGGCACATCGGGACCTGTACCTCCCCAATCTCGCTCAATCGCTGACGGAGGACGACGACTTCGAAGCTGAAAAGTCGGAGCCGGGAACAGCAAGCTATCAACAGCAATTCCAGCAGGAAGAGCTTCAAGTGCACAATGTCAGCCACGGACGCCCAAGAAACCCAAGCACTCCGTCGCGCACTTCGGAGACTCCGATTGGATCGCGCTTTCTCCGACGAGGTGACGTGCTGTTCTGGAGTGACCTGATTGCCGGAGGTGAAAGGGCTCAGCCTTTTGATCCAGATCCAATCTTGGAAAGGCCGATCGCCTACCGCTAGGAGCTGCTTCCTGACACCCTCTGCTGCCATTCAACCCTGCGTCGCTTTCTACCACTTTGCAGATCTCACCGATGAGAGGTGGTCGTAATGTCATTGACGACGAAGTGCTCCAATAGTGCCTTTGCAACTATAATTCACAATTCGTGATTCTTCTAGTCTTCTTATCTAATTTTCTTGCTAATCACACCCACGTCCTCGCTAATCTGCACTTTCAATACCAAGGTCCTGTCTTTGTCTTGCGTCGGACACCACCACGGGAGTGTCGCTGGAGGCGGGACAAGGCAGTGAGTGAGCCCAAGAATTTCGCAGCTCGCCGGATCGACCGGATCAGAATTGTACTCACACTAGGCTGGTTAATTTAAGCGAAGCGGAGTGACAGCCCAAAAAAGGGACATGCATGCATGCTTTTTGGGAAGGTCACCCGATATTGCCAGTGTAGCCCACACGCTGCCACATGCCATCATCCCTTTTGGCTTCCATGCGGACATCGCTCGCGACGTATGGCCGCAAAGATTTCCGTCAAGCAATCCTGGTCACTCTGACTGGCTCTACGTACCAAAATGCAAAGCCACATCCACGATCTAGGGCTGCTACAGGGCCGATGCTCTGACATCCGTGTCAGAGCATTCGGGCATATATACCATTTGCACCGCCTTCTTCTCATACAGTCTGGCTTCTTTCGGGCTATGCTCTGTGGAGGATACGCCGAGGATATTGCTGTATCATCTGCGGCCACAGTGGGTCCGGAAATGCTGACCAGTAGCCGATCGCTCAAGGATGCAGACATCGTAGAGCTTCGATTCGATGATCCCAACATCAGCAGAGCGGCTTTCGAATATTGTGTGGCAAGCCTATACGGAGCTGGACCCAAGCTTCTCTTGCCTTCCTGGTCCAGCCCCTTTGATACAGAATCACTCACGCCCACGACCCTGGCTTCGTTCAGTCGACTTGACACAGGTCTTGAGGATGCACGCGCGCACACAGCAACGCCAAGATTCCTGCTTTCTCTTCTCGCAACGTCGATCTACCTCAACATTCCTAGTATCACCTCGCAAAGTCTGACACTTATTTTGTGCTCGGTTACGCCGTTCACGGTGACTCATTATCTGCGATTCGCCATTGGCCGAGGCATCGGAGGTTCTGATCTTCATAGCTTTGCTAGTGATACCACCTCTACCGGACCCTATGACCGGGATTGGGATTGGGAGCTGGAAGGACCTATCAGAACGCTGGAGGATCTAGCTCGCCCCGACTTGCATCCATCAAACAGTTGTACAGAACATATGTCGCGCACATCATCATCACCATCCTCCGAGTCTGCGTCAACAGGTCAGCATGCAAACCGTAAAATGTCGACTTTCGATAGTGTCGACACCATTGTCTCAAGCAGGGTTGATACAGAACCTTCCAGAGATGAGTCATCTGCTCCTTTAACACAACCGTCGCAACGTGTTGGGGCGGCCAACGCCGGTCGATCAGGTACATTCTACGGTCGGATCGACGTCGAGCAGAGAAGTGACGAGGGCTTGCATCCGGGGCAGCTTTCGGGGCAGCAGTCTTCTAGCATACGTCAATCTCGAGACGATATAAAGACAGCTGGCTTGAATGAAGACCTCAATCAACTGTCTTTGGGGGGATCCGGGCCACAATTCCCCGAGTACCACTATGGTCCCTCTTCAGATAAAATCGGTGAAGCTTGCGTCTGCTGGTATGCACAAAAGGGGTACGACATCTTCTACACGATGGAAAGTCTTCTGGAGTCGGAGCGAGTCGAAGAAATCGAGAGGAGCATCAAACTTGCGTATGAGGAAGCGGACATGCAGCGTCTTTTGCTCCTTCGCGAGTGTTTGCACAGCGGCGATGTCGATGTTCTACATACCTCATCACTTTTAAGGGGAACGCTGCCAGATCCTCGCGTATGCCTGCCGCGCCCTCGCCTAAAGGTCTGGGCATATCCAAGCATGCCGAGTAATTGGGTTCGAAACATCATTGCTTCTGACTCCTTTTTTGTTCGCACAGAGTGGGAGCGCTACGAGTTCGCCAAATGCATTGTCGAATTTCGCCGCAAGCAGAAGGAAGTGATCAAGATCTTTGTTGAGCTCATCGAAAGGTATCTACGCGACCTTGTGCAAGGATCGTCGAGCGATACTATCCACGCGGTGGGCAACCGAGACAAGGTCGAGGATGACACGATGGCCGGACATCGTAAGGTCTTTGATAAGAAAACTTTCCAGAATCGATTCGGTGGCAGCAATGACAGTGAAGATCACACATCGCAGCTGCTTGACGGCTCACAACAAGAATCTATAGCCTCAATCTCTTTAGATGACGAAGACGAGGCAGAGTACGACGAGCTCTTTACAAGCGGCATTTACTATTCTCATATGTCATTTCAGGAGCTCAACCGGATTAGTTGCGACATCTCGCCCGCTACAGGACGACCATATGCACCCTTATCCGTACTCCAGGCAGCTTTGTGGGTCAGCAACGAATTGCGTAACCATGTGCTCTCAAGCGTGCGTCAAGATCAGGAGGCAGATAACACGAGCCCTGGATGGGGCCACGAAACAGGTGATGCGCACCGAAGCCCTTTGACTTCTCATGAGCGTGGCCAAGATCCTGAAAATCATGGAGAGCTGGGAATCGCCAGCGCCCTCACAGACTTTAGGCAGGCTTTCCAATCCTTGATTTCTCCATCCTCTCTATCGAATTCGTATGCCCAAGGTGACTCTGGTCCCGGGCTTGGCGCAGCCGGAACTCTACCGAATCTCGATCGTCTACTGTCTTCAGGGCTTGGTGGGATCGCCGAGAGTCCTTTGCTTTCCTGCGGCTCCGGTGGCAAGACCGGCTTGTTGAAGAAGCGGTACTACCTTGTTCCGTCGGATGACACTGTCCGGTTCGGAGATGGCCTCATGTCCGTCGTCGGAGCGAGTACATTGGCACCTCAGCCGCTTCTGAATCATCGGCGAACACTCGACGCAGCTCAAGCAGGATCTTTCGACAACCGGCTTGCGGACGAACTTGGTCCTACTGGTTTTGCCGCCGCGCAAATCCCGCGTACCGTACCGATCGAAACAATCTCCAATCGCGGCTGCGACCTCAGCGACAATGCCAAGAGGCACCGAAATTACTACTATGGTATCGCGAATGACGTTGCGACTGGTCGCGAGCTCGGGGAAAGTGCATTCAAGTCTTCTAGAGCTGGGAATCGCAGTAGCTCTCGGAGTGGTCCTTTGACTCCGGGCCGCTCTCCGCCATTCTCGACTCATGGTTTCAGGCCCATTGAGGCCGCTGACGACGGCGATAGCGACTCTGCAAAGTCTGCTGTTGGACGATGGAGCGCATTTGAGCCTATGCGCATCGGTGTGGAATTCTTTGGCATCGACAAGCTCTCAGAAAAGCAGCGTCTCTACTCTCCTACATTTTTCTACGCCGGGAGCATATGGAACCTGTACATTCAGCTTGTACGTAAAACAAAAGGTGTGCAGCTAGGCATCTATCTGCACCGACAAAGTCCGAACGAAGGTCTTCCACCTCCTTCAGCACCAGCAACCAACGACAGTGACACTGACGAGAGCTCTTCCCGCAATATATCCTCAGCTAGTCCTAGACGCCGATCCGATTTCATGAATCCCGTAACACCTAGAAGAGCAGCAAGGACAGAGGGCACAGCAGCGACACCTCAATCAAGAAGCGGGGAAGACATCGTTCCTCAGCATGCTCGGGCCGGTGATGGGCGAAGTCAAAGCTCGGCACAACGCTCTGAAGTCAACACCAACGAAGAGGGAACAACTTCAGGTAGCTTCTTTGACACCAGTCTCACATTTGAGTCACCATTGCGCGGCTCGGGACGACAGACGCAAGCTGGGTCCTACAACGAAGGCAGAGTCGGCAGCTCGATTAATCTGCCGGGCGGGCAGACAGTAACTACGGTGGTGGAAGCAACCGGCACTGGGCTTTTCCGCGATGACCACGAGGCTGTGGCGAGCGCGGCGCAGTACTCTTCTTCCTCCGATGATGCTACCCAGACAGCACCGTCAGCACATTCTTCTACACCACCGTTCTACGGACTTGCATCCCAGTTCCTGCGCAGCGGTGGAACAACACTCTCAGGGTCGACCTCGCATCCTTCGCTGATGTCCGACACGCGGACTCAACCGACTGTCCCTCTTTTTCCGGGCGGTCCATCAGTATTGCAGTCGTGCCCGCCTCCTGCTATGCCATACAAAGACCCGCGAGTCGAGCTTCGCGCGTACTTTTCTATCCACTGCCCCAGTCCACTCGGCAACGCACTCACCAAATTTAGCAGCGGGCCCGACAAATTCACCAATTCGCAGAGCTGGGGCTGGAAATCAAGCTCCCTCCTCGGTGCGGTCTATCTCGAAGAAGGTGATTTGGAGAAGGGAGGCAAGAGCGGCTTCTGGCCCCGCTTCAGATGCGTTTGCACAATCGGCCTAGTCTAGATGTTCACTCTCTTAATGACAAATTTTTCTCTCTTAGAATAATACTAGGTATGCAACGAGTCGTCATTGGAAGAAGCAAGACTATATGGGTTAAAGCAGTGCGGTGTGCAGTTCAGACATCAAAGACCTTAGGAACGGATGCTTCGCTCCAAGTCTTGTCTTGTCCATCTTCAGCGGCTTGTTTGCGAAGCTTGAAGTAATCTTCACCGTCAGGACCTCCGTATTGCCAGTCGGGTTCGCCGTCGGCCTTATGGAACCATTTTGGCTTGTGAGATGTGCCTTCGCTTTCCATCTTTTTACGTCGACTGCGCTGAGCTTCTTCAAGTTTCTGTTTGAGCTGTTCGGCTTTGTCGACGTCGCCTTCCTCGAAGGCGCGTTGATCGGGACGCAGACGCGAGTCGGTGGGTGGCAAGACATCCTTGCAGTCATCGGACACTTCGTTGAGCGACATGGCAAAGTAGGTGAAGCCGTAGTAGTCTTCGGCATACGGTGGTAGCTCGTTAGCTTCCCAGAGCATCTGGTAGTTGTCTTTGTCCTTTTGTCGAGACAAGTTTTCGGACCACTTGCCCTTGACGTCGGTGATTCGTTTATCGTTGGCATCGTATACCTTACCTTCGACAGCATTGCGCGACGAAGATCCGCCCCACATGTTCCCTTCCTTGAACTCTATCACCAGGCGCTGACCCGTGTTTTCGTTCGTCACTACCAGATCACCTACGTGCTCGAGGTACTTGTTTCCCGCAAGCAGATTTCGCATAAAAGAGCTGGGCTTGCTGAAGGAAAACACATCACCATCGCCGAATTCGAGACGTACGCTTCCTTCGGGAATCAGTTCAAGACTCTTGCCCCAGAATTTGTTCTTAACGACGCTCCAGCCTTGAGCTTTCCAGCCTTTGCCCTCTGCAAAGAAAGCAATCAGCGGGGGCTGGTGCACCACCTTTTCAGCCAGAAATTTGAGATGCTTGTCTTCGCGAACACATTCAAACGTTTCGCCAAGCAAAGGATTGAATGGCTTTCGACTTGCGCGCAGCTTGGTGCTTGCATAGCCAGACACGGCAAAGGCACCGACAAGACAGATTCGGTCGACCCAGTCTTCAGCTTTTCCGGCACGTACGAGCAGGTCAGCCGCATACTCGTATTCTTCGGCGGCAGCTTGAAGCAGAGACAGGGGACAGTTGAATGAGACTGGGAACGAAATGGTGGACAGATCCTTGCCCACATTCTTCTTGAGCATGCTGAAGAGGGACACTTCATCGCCCGAAACTTTTGCGGGCAGCTTCTTGCGGTACTGCACTTCGGACTGCTTTCCGCTGTCTTCCGAAGTTTTGCTATTGTCCGAGTCAGCCTGCGACTCATCTGCTTCAGAGTCGTAGCCACTCGTACTGGAAGCACTTCGGGAAAGTGTAGGTCCATCGTCCTCCTGGAACAGTCCGTCACCGTGGCTGTCAGCGTCATAGAAAATGGCAGAGTCGTTACCAGCGGTGTTGAAAGAAGAAATCGACATCCTGCGGCTCTTTAAAACCTCTTCCGAGGGTGTTTCGCTCGGATCGGACCGCGGAAGCTTGGACTCAATGGCTTCCTTGAGCTGCTGAAATTCCGTCACAAGGTTTTCGGCAGCGATGTTGAAGGCAGCCATATCTTCCGAATTTCCAGATTTCGCACCAATCGCACCCATGAGCACGTCGGTAGTGGATTTGTTGCTGCCCTTGTTCTTGATCGCCTGTGACCGAGCAGAGACATCTTTGACGAGTGCAGCAGTCTGGTCGAGGCGGGTAAAGATATGCGTGAGATCCACAGGCTGCAGGTCTGTTCCCGTGGAAACGTAGAGACGCTTCAGCGCTCCAGCAGGACGATCAGGGATAAAGGAGCGAAGATGAGTTCGCCATGATTCGAAATCCTGAGGCGAAAGGGTCTTTAGGTGGAACACGCTGGCTCCAGAGTCGACGTGTAGGGTGCCGTGACGCTTGCTGCTGGTAACAGACGCGTGCGAAATTTCGATGGAGTCTCGTGTAGGCTTGTCTGGACTGAGTGAGTAGGTAAGAATACCCTCGGTGGTGAGAACCAGGAAGCGTTTGGCATAGCCTTGCATCTTCTTGCGCTTCTTCTTCAGGACCCATCCTGAGTGTACGACGTCAAGCTGCTCGATGCTCTTGTTGTCTTGCGAGAACCCGCGCTGGGCGCTGGAGGCTTTGCGATCATTTCCCCCCATGTTGACAATGGAGCGCAGAGGGCAAGAAGGAAAGGTGGGAGAAGAGCCAGATACTTAATTACACGGCGTGTTGCATGTACCACTCCTCTACCTCAATGACGGAAGAGTGCACTGGGCACGCCGACGGATCACGATCCCCACCCCAGCGCGCATGTGGAGCCGCTCATTTTCACGTTCACGTCAATCTCAAATTCTGAATCTGAAATCTCGAAGTCTGCTGGTGCCACACGAATGCCGATCCTCGCTACCCTTGCTTCCCAATTTTGTCGATTGCGGGGAAATCGAATGCATGAGTTACCACCATTGCGGAGCGTCCAAGTTGAGATGACAAGGGACCTGTGTGCATTTGTCCTTGTCTGCAGCCGAATGTCGTATGGCGAGAACAGAGTGCTCCCCTTTTATTCCACGTACTGGATATGCTCCAACGTAGGACGCTATGTCTGCGAGGTTTGCAGGAATTATCTTTTCTGGTGGGTGTTGCCACGCTTTCGCGCCGTGGACTCTTCCCAATCCTTTGATCCATTCGGCCGTGGAGGCCAGGCTGATCTCGACATGCCACCCTTGTCCTTCCGTTGCTGCATTCGTGGCGTGCTCTATCAAGCCGCGACATTTGCAGGCCAGCGCTGTGAACGACATTAAGAAGCCGGCTGTGTAGTCCAGTGCCTGAACCGGAAACGCCTTGGGCTCCACCTTGCCATGCGATGCTTCAGTAAATCGGAGATAGCTGACGCTCTCGAGATAATTGAGACCCGTAGCGGTCTGTGTCAGGCTGTCAAAGCCCCGTGTCTCGCTCCACGGTCCAGTGAATCCAAAGGCTCGAAGTTCAAGGTACACGATGCCGGGCTTTATGAGTTGCAGCGCTTGCGGGCTCAAGCCGCGCTCTGCAAGACCATTTGGTCGATACGCCTGTGAGAAGATGTCGCAATCACGAAGTAGGCCATCGAGTCGATCATCCTTTTGGGCAGAGTCTAAGTCGACGTACGCTGTGTGCTTGCCACGTGTCGTGTCCAGCTCCGTGATAGGAAGGTTCGGTAGGCCAGGACCGCTCAGCAGTAAAACTTTGGCTCCATGAGCTGCCAGCGCTCGCGAAGCCGTAGGTCCGGCAATAACTCGCGACAGATCTAGCACATGCAAAGCAGACTTTCCTCTTGGCTTGGGAGCTGTGACTCTACTCGTACCGCCTGTCAGCCTTCGGACTCGAAAGGGAGCACCGTCGTTGTCCCTCACCCAGGTTCTCAACGCTTTGCCCATCAAGGACTCGTTCCACTGTGTATCGCTGCGATAGGCGGTTACGCAAAGCTTGCGCCTCTGAGCCTCGGTCTCAAACTCTTCTGCGGTCCAGGTGCTCAGCTTTTCTTGCACTTGTTCGCGCTTCATGCTCCGAAGTAACGACGGCACTGCGGCGTCCGTCCACTTGAGGTCTGCTGGAGCTAGAGAAAGCAGCTGCAATATCCCGAGCTTGTGGTGAGGGAAGTTGGTATGGATCCGGACCATATCTAGTGTCTGACTTTGCTGCGTCTGCGGTTTCGTGTGATAAAGGCCTGCCAAGCTGTCCCAATCAGAGACGGCGTCGTCAGGTATTCCGAGAGCTCGCCTAGACTCGGGATCTGAGGGATCCCGGGACTGTGCGAGCATACTTCCCGAATCGGTCTGCTGCTTTTGTCCAGAAGGCGAAAAGACCCGAGTCCAGCCTTTGAACTCAAGCACGGCATGTCTAGCGTCTACGTTGACCGGAGGCAGAACTAGCTTGCTGATGTATTGTCCTAGCTCGTTCTCAGTCAGCGGGGTCTTGCATTCTGTTCGCATGTTCATCAGTGCTTGGTAAAAATGCTGCGCAAGAGCTGTGGCAGCGACAGTGCCCTGTGCGGCAGCTGAGATGGGAAATGACGACCTGATAGACTGCGTACCTTCTCCCGGGTCGTTCGGCAGCTGAAGGTTCTTCGCTGCGATCGTGTTGCTCAACACAGAGGCCGGCAGACCGGCTGCTTCCCACAGCTGACGTATCACTTTCAGGGAGGACATGCACGTCGATTCCTCCATTCCAAGCGACACTGGCGAGAGGAAACCTGTTCCGGCGATTGTGTCTTGTTGAGACCTGATGGGTCCGAGCGAAGCGTCTTTGGCGTGCGATACTGGACGTGACGCCGCGGCGATTAGCTCGGCTTTTTCGGCTTTCAGCAAAGCCCAAATTTACAAACAGCGGGACTATCAAGTCGTCAACACAACGTACAATACATTACACAAGAGCAAGATTACATGAGAAACAGGACGATGATACAGAGGCACGAGGTGAGAGAGACCATAACTTTAGGTTCGCGACCGAGTTCGGGATGAGATCTGGTCACCGTCTGGCTGTTCGTGCTGCATGTGTCGTACCGAAACTTTCCTGCGCCCCTGTGATGCTTCCGAAGTGGGGTTGTTTGTCGAGCCTTTTCGAGAATGTGACGTCTTGCGAGAGGATAACGATTCGTCTTGTGCGGGAGCATTCTCCTGATTTCTGCTTCGTTTGGACGCAGAGAGGGGAGCGACGGACTCCAACGGCTCATTGACAACAGCTTTCTCTTTGGCAGAATCATCGCCAGCATTCGCAAGTAGACTCAGTCGGCCTCCAGTGCCACGCTTCCGCGAGGGAGTGGAAGACGTCGGCACAGCGCTCGCACTATACGCCCGGTCTGGAAGGGGAGCAGGAACAGCTCTAGCTGCGAGAAGATCTGAGTCTGGCAGACGATTTTCCTTGTTTGGGGTAGATGGGACACTGTTCGTTGCCATACTCGGGCTCGGACTAGTCTGCCGTTGCGCAGCCTGAGCAAGCCCATCTGCCGACATGGCAGGACATTCGGTCGTCACGTCTGCGATCTGCGGATCCTCGTACACTGCCCAGGTCACAGCTGACTTTGGTCCGTGGTCAGGCAAGGGAACAAAGTCGGCTACCTTGCATGGACTTGGACTACCGGTAGGGCCGGCCCCCGCCTCTTCGTGAGCGATAGCGATCTCTGTGCGGCTCACGCGATGCTTCTTCTTTGGAAGACTTTGAAGCAATTCCACCGGATTTGCTGGCTGATCGGTTGGTCCAAAAGCATTGGAAGATGCTTCTCGAGGACGTGCATCAAGCGACAGGGGTGTAGGCAACTGTCTGGACCGGGACGGGGTGACTGGTTCAGCGAGGTCTGTCTGCGGGTTGTGATGATGAACTCGTGGCTCTGAGTAGCGCTGCGTAGAGGGACTTGGCTCCATCAAGTTGGCAGGCTTGGGCCCACTTGTGTGCGGGGGACGATGCAGACGCAAGTTGGATGGTGTGGTTTTCGAGTCGCTGGGAGTGCTGGGTCGACTGCTCGGATGGTGTGCGACTTTGCCGACATTTCTTGGAGAAAACTGCGATGGTCCAGTAGAGCCAGGCAAAGCAGAGCCCTGATCGAGGTCGTGAGACGTTTGTGAAGAGCGCGCCGGAAACAGCCTGCGAGGAGACAAGACGGATTCGACGTCGACAGTGTGTTGAGATGCGGAGTCAGTCGCACTAGATTGTTGGGACGCGACGCTGGTGGAAGATATAGATCCCTCTCGCACGCGACGATGGCTTTGAAGAACAGCTTGCTTGTGAGGCGACACCGAGCGCGAATTCCTCTGACTCAAGGGCAAAGACGGTGAACGCGAACGAGACGGCGTCTTTGGCTCGGTCAAGAAGGGATTGAGAGCGTTCGCAGAGCTCTCTAGTGACTGCGACACGTAGAGGTGCAGCGGTAATTCAGCCAGAGGCTGTCGCATTGGCTGAGCAGAGGTACTCATAGACGTTATGAGGAAAAGACGATGGGCAGGATGTGTGCGAACTGGTGGTGAAGAATGGTGGAATGCGGGACGATCGAAGCGGTGGGTAGGCAAGGTAGGGCGCGATTGTGTCGATGGTGGGTCTCAGTTATTCTGTGTTAATTGCTGCGCGCGCGTCGAGACTTTACATGCAGTGGATTAAAGTCACTGCCCGCGTACGGCAATCCATCTGCGTTCAGGAAGACAATGTTGCTGCACATCTCTTTCGTCAATCCTCAAGACTAGTGCCATGAACTGTTTCACGCAATGAAGAACCATAATAGAGCGCTCTGCAAGCATTTGCAGTCCTGAGTGAGGTAGACCGCGTACGCGTTGGTCGGGTATCGAGGCCGCGTTAACACGTGAACTCCTTCGCGAGTCGCGACTCAAAAACACAGAATCACCGAAGGGCCGAAGTACAGTACGTACAGTACAATTTTATCAGGGAGATCTGACATCTCTCTCCTGATAATCCCATTCTTTTTTTTTCCTTTTTTTTTGGCACGATTTTACAGTCCATTCACGATTGTTTTGGCATGGATTACGCCAATTTCGATTTCGCATTTGCGGCTCGTGAAAGTGTGTGTGCGCCAACTTGCAGCAACTACGTCAACGCGCTGTCCATCCCGTTCCTATCACCCGGCTCTTTGCTTGCCTCACAGACAATTTCCGAGGAAACACACAGTCTACCAGAACGCGAGACAGCAGTCTGTTGCAATGTCCTTTGTCGAAACTGCTTATTTGACGTCCAGCAAGAAAGGTGCGAACTTTTAGAGACGAGGTATGCATGTACCCCTTTAGCTCTGAGTCAGGTGGAGCTGTGTGAGGAAGCAGTGAAAGCTTTCAACCGCGGCGGCTCCTCTGAATTCAAACCGCTCCCCACATTTTTTGAATCCGACTTTTCTAAGTGTGTACCGGAGAACCTGTCTGCTGAAAAGGGAAGGCGTCATATAAAGCTCTGGTGGATGCACAGGCAACCCTTGCCTCCGCAATAAGCATTGCTCATCATCCCACACATCCACTTGCGCATCACACTTGCGAGTCGATAAGCCCGCTCACACCAAAGTCGGATCCATCGGCCGGAGCCTTCAGCCTCGCAGAATGTCTTCTTCTTTCCGCTTGCATCCCGAGCCGGATGCACACAAGGACGCCGTCTTTCGTCTTGGTCGGTCAGCCTACCACACGATCAAAGCAGGCGGGTTCGGATGCCTTCTCCTTGTTCCTCACATACTATTGCCGATCTACGGCATCTACGTGCTCTTGAACCGCTACATCCGCTGGGTTTCAGTGACTGAAGACTACGTCGGCATTGCAGTCGGTCTCACAGAAGGATTATCCTTTGGCGCTGCCATCGGGCTAGCCATTCTGCGCTACGGAGCCAGTGGCAAAATCACCAAAGGACGTCGCAAGGAAAAGACAGCTTCCGAGGACGAGGCCAAGAAACAGGCCCGGGTCGAGGTGGCTCTGCGAGCAGCCGTTTACATCTTCACAGCATCTCTAATCTGGGAGTACCTCAATCAGTCCAAATTCTCTCCGAATGATAGCGACTTTGCTCGTAGGAGCAGCAGCGGCTTCATGACTGCCAGCTCGCACATCCGCAGGATCTTCAACAATGAAAGCGTTTTGCCCCACACCGAGGAGTCGCGCAAACAAATGGCCGGGGTCGGTCTCAATTACGATATCAACAGCCGAATTAAGAACGCACCACGCCTTCAAATTCCTGGCCTCTACATTAAGGAGCAGAAGAGTGCCTTCTTGCGCGCATGGGAATGGATCTGGGCCAAAGTCACCAGTGGACCTCGCGTTGGTGCCTTTGAGCTTGGCCCTCGCAACTGGTGATCAAGTCATTTTCCCGAAGACGACGACTTTAGTCATATCTCTAGCCCCCACATACCAACATGTAACGGATCGGATTCCAACTTAATGAACGAACGCTTCTATAATGCTAAAGTCTCGAACAACTGTATGGCCCGTTCCTCAGCTGTTGAACAGCCTTGAGTGCAATTGATCGTGACGGGCTTGCATGATCTCGCCCAAGGGAAATGTGGAGGCTGGCGCAGCTGAGCGTATC
Source organism: Farysia itapuensis (assembly GCA_023212645.1). NCBI lineage: Eukaryota > Fungi > Basidiomycota > Ustilaginomycetes > Ustilaginales > Ustilaginaceae > Farysia > Farysia itapuensis. The sequence goes on along the minus strand of JALBYC010000005.1, from coordinate 121,275 downwards.
CAGAACCCAGTATCGTTGGCCCGAGGCTCTTTCTTCGAATTGGTCTCTTCTTTGCGTGGTGTGGCTCGTAGATGCTGATCTGCATGATCGTCCGGCCAGTCCCAGGCCCAGCTCTGGCTCTCATCGTCGTCAGAGACCAGTATCAGGTCGTGGTTGCTGGCGCGTAGTGGCTGTACCTGTGGTTGGCTTGCTGCCGTCGTGGTCATCATCGTGCCTGTTGACCGAAACAGTGGCTTTGACCTTGATGCAGCGCCTTCAGATCCTTGCAGTGTCTGCTCTGGTATAGCATAGGGCGCAACCTGTTCTTGAGTGTTCATCTCCAATGTTGCAAGCTCGGGTAGATAATCGAGAACCTGAGTGCACCCTTCTTCCTTCATTTCGTCCAGCAGATCATTGACAACATCTCTGAGCTGGAAGCGCATGACTTGATGAGCGAGATACGGTCCAAGGCTGTTCAGTCGAATGGAACTAGAAAACAAGGATCTTGCTTGGAGGAATAGATGTAGAAATAAGGCTTTGGGCAATGAAATACCCAAACACGCCGAGAATATCGCCCAGCATATCGGCAGATGACCGTGTTGACCGCCACTCTGTAGCCAGCTTTCCGTGTTGGAGTCCTTTCCGCTTGGAAGCGATGCTGACCGGCGAATGTTGAGCTTGACCTGGCCAATCAGTTGAGCAGCTGCGTTGACACGAATTGCTTCCACGGCAGTGTTGCTACTGCGGCTAGTCTGGCCGAATCTGGTCCCATCGAACGCTTCAGCTGGAATACCAATGGGCTGGGAGAATGCTTTTGAGTAGAGAGTGAGCAACGCGATTCCTTGTGCCTTCGAAGCTCTTCTCGCAACATGGTTAAGTAGCAGTGTGTGGTAAGAGTAGTCGAGCCATGATAGACTCGACATGCACGCCTCTATATCTGCCTGCGATGGCAGCAGGGCAGACTCTTTCTGAGCAGAACTCTGCACTACCGAGCTGATGTATTGCGATACCACTGTATGAGCTCGCACAAGGAAGGGAAAACTGGACCGACAGTACGAGTGAAGCGTCGACTTCGCGAAAGACAGCGTTGATGAAGCGAGCTGTGCTTGTGACGGTGCTGTGGAGCGTGTGTGCGGCTGGCTGTTCTGTTGTATCTGCTGGCCGTACTGCGCCATGGCAGACGCTGGCTGCAAATGATGCAAGAATCCATGGGCGAAGTACGACTCCAAACCTGAGGAGGCCACGAATCCACCGGTCGGCAAGTTTGAGTCACTCAAAAGTAGGAGGAGATACGTCTCCAATTGCCCTTCCGCGTCTTCCGTGGACTCTGACGAAAGATTGACCGCAAGCTTCAGCGGATGCGTCATTCCTGAGACTTGCTCACAGCGTCACATTCGAGGAAATGGTGTCCGCTCGTCCTGTCGAAACAGTATGTGTCGATTTTGACAGATCGGGAGATCTCTGCCTTGCCTCTAAATTTTCAATAGCCAACCCGCTCGTAACGCCTGTCGTTGCTTGCTCGGTAAAGGACCGAACAGCTTGCAAATCCACGAGAAGACCAACTGAAGAGCCAGACATCACGAGCATAGCAGCGCCGACACATATCGCTCACCATGTCAGTGTCACCCACACTGGTCGCGGAGATTGCCAAGTCATTCTCTTCGTTGGAGTACGAAGATTCATTGTTCACGATTGTGATTCAGGGTACGATTGTGTCTGTATTGAATGAGTCACATGCCACAAACTATGGCGGTCGTCTGGACGCCTTGAGACGTATTGCGTCGCAATAGATGCCAACCATACAGGCAAGCGTAGCAAAAACAGCGCATGCAATTGCTCCGTTGTAAGAGTTGCACCAGCCTTGTGAAGTCCCAGCAGGACAGGATTTGCCAAAGCCAAGTGTCGTGACGACAGCCGCGCTCCAGAGCAGACAGAGAGCCACGTCACAGACGCATTCCCACTTGAGTGTTGCGCGGGCTACGCGCCAGTCGGTCCGTGCTCGCAACTTTGCTAGCGTTCCTGCTCTGCTCTGGCGCTTACCCTGTCCTTTCCCTATCGCACGATCTCTCTCTGTGCCGAGTAGGGCGTCAGTGTCTGAATCTGTCTCGTCATGGCGTAACATGGTCGAGTCCAGGATTACATTGACAACCATGGCTTGCTGCTGCTTGCCTCTCCTTTTCGCACCGGGTTTGCCATTCGTGTCACTTGTCGTAACGGGAATCATGAATCCATTCAGTCCGCTGTCCACGGCTGATCGAGCGTTTCGTCTGCGCTTGCTCGCACAGCAACGCCTCAGCATGAACAGCCAGAAACAAGTCAGTGTGGAGACTACCGAAACAGCGTAGAGTGTAAAAGCAGGCAAGGTCGCAAATGGCGCAGCTTTGGAGGCGGGGTGAATTACAAGAACTCCGCCCACGCCGCATACTGCTGCAACGAATGACAGAAGGCATTGAAAGGACCGCGTGACAATACAAAGCCTCCGTGCAGGCAAAACTTCGTGTTCGTCCGCGCCTAATCCTCCTAGTGGTACCGATTTGGGAACCAATTGTTCGGCTTCAGGTCCGCTGGCATCGTGCCCGATCTGTGGGCCGAATTCCTGTTCGAGCATGCGGAGTCGGCTTTCTTTGAGATGATCACTCGTGGTATTGCCTATGTGGGCAGTCGAGACAACCCCATAGAGACCATGCGAATCACTCTCCCAGCCGCTCTGGCCCAGAGATGGCGCCACCATGGTGCAGGCATGACCATCAGCTGACAAATGACCATTGTACCATGCATGAGACCATGGGGGAAAATTTGGTAGAGGATCACCCAATTGCATTGAGTGCTGGACACGGTCCTGTTCGGCGCTTCGGCCACCAACGGCACCGGGCAGATGATGCGCGGCTTTCACATCGAAAATATTTGCAAATACTCTGGTGGAGCGTACCATAGAGGTGCGATTCGAGCATTGAAAGCTTTGCCGCACGGGGCTGTCAGGGTGATACTGGAAAGCCGAGAGAGGTTCTGAATCAAGACAATGACTACCATGATGTTCTGGCTGTTGGTAAGTACACACTGGCATATTAGCCCCGTAACTGGCAGACTCGTAGACAGTTGTGTATGGCGATAACGATGTCGAAAGAGGATTCGGATGTTGCTGATACACATCGTAGTACACTTCAGACGGTGCAGTGCAAAGTGCCAGATGTCTTTCTTGCTGTGCTTGGTTCTCCGCTGCCAGTTCACCGAGGTTCCTCTCGTCGTACCCGCTGTGCTCTCTTTGTGCACGAGTCTCGCTTGGAGTTAACATGACCAGAACCTCCAGGGAGCCCACTATAGACAGATTTTGATAGACTGTTCCGGTTCAGTCAGCATGTCGTGATGAGGGTTCAGAGGCTGATCCGATGGGGCTTCGGACAAGTCTACAGGCCAACGCGTGCTCACTTGACACGCGCCTGACAAAAAGCTTGGTGGTAATCGTGGTGAAGGATACGATCGACACGAGTTGAGTTCCACTGATGCGGGCTGCACGATTGATAGATTAAGCGGACACGGACCGCGCCACACGAGTTCTGCTTGCGTTAGGGGCTACAACGCTCGACACGGGCATTTGCTGAAGGTTCCGAAGCTCGAAAGGAATGCCTTATTGTTGCTAAGAGCTCGAGCGCTCAAACCCTGTCGCGGTCTAACTCCGTTGGCCCTCGGACATGCCCTGTCATTATTGTCAATATCCTTCACGTCGCTGACAGGTCTGATTCGGACACGAATGTCTCGCATACACGTCCCATGTCCTCGAAGAAGACTTCAGGACGCCGTTTTGGCAGCCTTTGCCTTGCGAGCCTCTTCTTTGAGCGCTTCTTCGCGTAGGTTCTGTACAATCCTCTGCGATCACAACGTGTGTAACGATCAGCAACGTAACGGCGCGTGATGCCACGACGGTACGACTCACAGCAACAGCCTCGGCGTTGATACCGTTCTCGATGAGCTCGACGCAAGCCTTAAGTTGATTCTTGTCCAGCCCGGTGTTGAGAAGCTGAGAAAGATCTTGCAACACTGATGCAATAGAGTACAGCCGCGTCAGAAGTGGCAGGCAGTGCGTTCCGTACATTGCAGCTTACCTTGCATGCTCTCTTCGCTGGCCAGAGATGCCTGTTTGTCCATGATTGTGTGTTCAAATGCAGAAGTAAAAGATGGGAGTGGTAGAGATGACAATGTGAATGTGAATCTTTACTCTACGCGACTTGCGCGTCAACCAACCAACACATGCGCGAAGCCAAGCGCATTTTTGTTTCTCAAGGATCTCAACTGTGACTTTACATTGCGCTAAAAGCTGAGTCCGCTTGCACCGCTTGCCACTTGCGTCCACCTCTGGTTGCCATCTTCACACCCACGTTGTCATGTCCGCCATCTAGCTCAAAGATGACCCTGTCATCCACAGAGTCAGCTGGTCTCCTCAGTCTAGATTCGGTCGATCCACCTCATTCTCCTACAAGCGTGGCTACTGCCTTTCATCTGCAGTCGAACGGTCATAATGTAAACCAGATGAGCTCCTCTGAAGAGGCGACCACTCATCAGCTCAGCCGGATCTTGGTCACCAAGGTCGTTGCACCGCTCGTAGACGACCCGTATCCAGACAGTCAATCTTCCCACACTGGGACGGGCCTGCGTCAAGCTTTAGATGCGCTTCAACGCGGCTTGCACGAACGGCCTAAGTTCCTTGAACACTTGTTTGAGAACCACGAAGGCGAGGACACTCTCCCGAGCTCCTCGTACTCCAACACTACTTTTGACGTCTGGGCCGCGCCACGATTCCTGTCTGCCTCTGCTTCCAGCCTCGCAGCAGCTCAAAATCAATCCGGCACCCAGGAAAAAGCACGCTTATCGCAACAAGCCAGCGAACTTCTATCCACCCTGGTCAAAATACTGAATACCTCAATCGAATGCACTGGTCAAATCGACAATGTGCGTCTTGTTCTGTTGGATAGTATACGAACAGCTGTTCTAGCACTGTCTTGTACAGGGAGGACAGCGTTTGCTCCTCACGTATGCTTGCATGACCTTCTTCTGCCCAACCTTGACCGCAGGCATGAAAACAGTGCGAACGGGGGAAGACCGTCCTTTGCAAGATTCCTAGCGGCGGGCGCTCCGCCAGCTTTCCGGCTGAGTTCACGGAAGGACCGCTCGAGGCCAATCGGACAAGTTCCACCAAGTCTCTCTGCTGAGCAAAGTAGCAGTTGTTTCGCATTTCCCCTGCATTCTGCTGATGGACGAATCGATGCAATGGATCGAGCCAGTGCCCTCCTCTGCTGTGTGTTCGAGCTCAACCTACGGCTCGCGCAGGAACATCCGTACGAGCTACTTGACATTGTTGAGCTTGTAGTACAGCCATTTATCGATCACCTCGATCATATTTGGACGAGACAGAAGCAACACTCACCCAATGAGATCCCAATTGTGCCATGGAGCCCTCACAGTCTGCAATTGGTCGCATCGCATGCGCAGCAGCTGTCTCAATTCCACTGCCCAAGACTGCGCAGAATCTTGCAAATTTCCATCGATCAGGTCTCTACAATACTTGACGCACCAGAAGAAAGCTCGGTCAGAGATCTCGCTCTCATGACCGTGCAGGCCACTCATCGGCTTTTTCGCGCCTGCTGTCAGCATATTTCTGACGAGGAACGCTACCTGCTTTCGAACATCTCGGGGCCGTTCCAGGCAAAATTCATTGCACCGCTGGAGAGACTCATCGCGTCAGAGGGTGGTTGCGACAGTGTCCTGCTGTCGTCAGTTCGTTGCTCGATCTCTGCCCTGACCCTTAGTACCGTGCAAGTTGAGGGACTTCCGACCAGTCGCGCTAGCCATCTTTTGTCGTCCATTGTCCACAGAATTACGTCTTGGCATCCACCTGAAGCTGTCAACTCGCAACAGTCGGGAAGATTTCACTACCCTCAAACGCAAAACGATGTGGATGATGTCAAAATGCTGAAAGCTCTCCTAGGAGATTCGGCTTCTGACCTGCCGAAGATGTGCACATCGAGGAAAAGGCTGAAGCGTTCACTTTCGGGTGGTAAAGTAGAGCAAGCATCATCAAACCGAAGATTACCGCCCCGGGCTCCCGAGATTGGGAAGATGCTGGAGAGATACGAGCGCTCTCGCAGTCGAATTGTGCCCATCACTTCAGACCACGTTGCAGCAGGCATGACTGTTGATCCGGTAGTGCAGGAATTTGGTCTTCGCCAACGGTCTTTCGCTTCTTGTGCAGGCAGTCTGATCTCTACGGCCGACAAATGCAGCGAGATCGGTCTCTTCGTGTGCAACTGCTCTGACGCGAACGATACTTTGCACTGTGGTCGACATGACGATCAGCAACGTCCTGCTCTCAGTACTGTCCTGCGAAACGCCAGAAGCTTGGATAGCCGTTCGTCCGCTCTTGATCCACGGTCCCTGGACATACTCGTGCGACTCGTTAGTCATCACCCCTTAGACCAACCTCTGCCGGATGGCGGAGACATGGCTGCTCTCGGATTGTTGAAACTCGGTCTGCGATCAAAATCGCGGAAAGCAAGACTTCTCTCCAATGATTTGGCATTTGCTCTTCAAACTCGGTTCATGAAGCAGCAGAAATGGGTCAGCGAGAAAGAAGGTAGCAGGAGACTCCAACAGATTCCTCGGATCTACTGTGATTCGCTTGGGACAACTGCTCTCATCAAGGTGCACGAGACTGCCATCATTGGACTTGCACATCTCTCAACCTTGCCTATAGAGACATGTCAAGAGAGTTGCCTCTTGAACTTGGTGTTGCAGATCAGCAGTCCCAATCCATTTGTCATGTCGAGCGCTTACTCGCAAATCGTCAAACTGGCAACCGAGCAAAAATGCACGACGTATCAGTTATTACGGCCACATCTGAAAGTCATCAGCATTACCATTGTCGAGCGCTTCATCTCCACGCCCGATCTTTGGACTGGTTTCTTGAGCCTCATCAAGATGAGCCAGGCTGCATTTTTCAACGCCACAATCGAGTACACTCTGCCGCATCTCATCACCCTTATAGGCTCGGATTCTACGGATATTGGCACAGCTATGATAGGACTCATTGCGCAAGCTCTGGGCACTGAAGTCGCTCAGTTGTGTTTGGATAATAGCGCTTCAATACTGCGATCTTTCTTCATGCAAAGCGCGCACTACAGAAACCGAGATCTCGGCAAGCTGATGAAGTTGATCAACCTTGACGCTAACAATCTCCAAGGCTTAGTGCGTAGTCGACAAGCCGATGTCGTTGGCTACCTGGTTGTCCAGCTCGGAAATCCATTGACGTCAAAAGCGGCATATGAGGGCTTGCTCTTCTTTGTTGACACCCTCAACGAGTCAGGGGCACAAGACGAAAGAGCCGTGACAGACCAGTCTAAGAAGAAGATCGCCGACCTTTTACAAAAGGAGATACTCTCTGTTCTCGCTTATATAAATCATGAGATCGCCGGTGACCACGGAAGGCGGAGTAATTCGGACAAGGCTAATGCTCTTCGAAGTATCGGAGCCCTAGTGCCGATCATCGGAATGCCCATTACTGCCGTCACACCGCAGATCATGGCGACGCTAAATAGTAATCTTCAAGAAGATGCTTTGATGCTTGCAGTGCTAGGGAGCTGGAAAGAATTCATCCGAACGTTCAAATTCGATGACATCGGTCCAATAGTCGGACAGACCGCAGCTGCGCTTTTGTCAGTATGGGACCGTTTCAACAAGGAGCAAGAGGAAGTCGCCATCTCGATTCTCCGGTACCTTATTCTGGAGAGCGCACCTTACTTGAAGAACGCAAAGTCTCTGAAGGATCATATCGACGATATCCCGAGTTTAGACAGGCTGCGCACCAGAATTCCCGATATTTGCAAGGCCCTGCGCGATCTGAGGGAGAAATGGTCCAAGGACAAGCTTTTCCGCAACATCCTTGATCGCACTGCGCACGAGAACGTCTCAATAAGCTATGAATCTCTCAAAGAACTACAGGTCTTCCTTGTGGAGGAACGAGACCATATTGAGGATCTGACGTCTGGTGACATGTTCAGCCCGCTCATAGGACAGTGTGTGCGCACACTTATGCAGATAGTGGCCAAAGGGGATAGCCAACAGCATGATATACGCGATATCACTTACCGCTGCTTTGGCCTCATCGGCGCTGTGGATCCGGATCGAATCGAGCATGTCGTCGAGGACCCGCTCAAAATTGTGTTGAACAATTTCGAGGACCAAGACGAAGCCATCGACTTCGCGCTGCATCTCATTCAAGATTTGCTAGTACCCGCATTTCGTGCTGCGGATGACACCACGCATCAGTCTTGTCTGGCCTACGCCATTCAAGAGTTGCTAAAGATCTGTGGACTCACCAAAGCTATGCTGTCGGCAAATTCGCACTCGAAAGCAGCGGTGTCTATCAAAACACGCCTACGAATGGAAGGCATCAGTCGGGAAGTGCTCAATACCGTCACGCCCTTGCTCGATTCTAAATATATGGCTCAAGCCGGAAAAGTGACGCCAAAAGGTCGTCCGATATACCGTCACACCGACTCCTATCGAGACTGGTTGCAAAGTTGGGCCACTGCTTTGATAGTCAAAGTAAAGGAGCGACACGATGCACAGCGCACAAGTTTGTCAATCGATAATGCTGCTCAAAGTGCGGATGCTATTTTTGGCGTATTCCGTATTGCCATCCGTGACCATGACATCGGCATCGCACGTCATTTGCTACCGCACCTCGTACTGCATTCGATTATCTCCGGCAACAGTGTGGACAGGGAAGGTATCATCGAAGAGATACAGACAATCCTGACTGACCAAGCTGAACCTTATTCGGGCTACAGCGAGGGAAGACGTCTGCTTACCGCACAGACCTTGTTCATCGTCATGGATCACATAGGTGTTTGGATGCGTCGGAAACGTCAGGACCTGTCTAAGAGCGCACGACGCCCTCGAAATATCATGGGAGGAGAAGACGCCCTCGTCGAGGTCGAAGCGGCGATGAGACGCATCTCTCAAGAGCTCATGGCACAAGCAGCTTTGAAGTGCAAGACTTACTCACGAGCGCTTCTCAACTTCGAGAGTCGCGTGCGCTCTATGAGGGCTGAAGGAAAAAGCGACGTCGACATGCAGCCTTACTACGAAAATCTTCATCGTATATACGCTCAACTAGATGAGCCCGACGGCATGGAAGGCATATCGACGCGAGTGATTTCTCCTTCTCTCGAGCATCAAATCCGAGAACATGAGAGCACTGGTCGATGGACTTCGGCACAGAGCTGCTGGGAAGTGGAGCTGCAACAGAGACCGGATGATCCCGATCTTCATCTTGGCCTGCTTCGCTGTCTACGCAATCTAGGCCATTACGACACGATGCGAACACACATTCGTGGGGCTCTCAGCTCGCATCCGGAGTGGGAAGGGCTGTTGGACTCGTTCCGAGTGGAGGGTGCGTGCATCATGGGTGACTGGTCGGAAGTCGAGAGTCGCACGGCCAAAGCACAGGTCAGGAGTGCCGAGCATTCCATCGGCCGGGCATTGCTGGCAATGCGAGCATCCGACGATGAAGGGTTTGAACTTGCCTTGATGGAAGCGCGACAGGACATGGGCAAATCGCTGATCGCTGCTGGCAAAACGTCGTATCCCTCAATCTACGGTGCTGTTTTGAATCTTCACATGCTACACGAGATCGAAATGATTCGCTCGGATGTCGCTGCCAAGACGAGGAGTTCTACGCGTGTCAGCGTGAACGATCTTAATCGGTCGCTGACAGTCCGTCTTAATGCTACTCTGCCGTCTTTCCGTACGCAAGAGCCATTGCTGAGCTTACGGCGAACCGCATTGTCAGCAATGCCCTCCCGGTCGGTGACGGCGTCCGAACTTGGGGAAGCCTGGATCTCGACTGCCAAGATTGCAAGGAGGGCTGGCCACACGCAAACGGCATACTCGGCAACTCTTCAAGCCACGCAACAGAGGGCACCTTTTGCGTTCGTGCAGCGGGTGAAGCTTCTAGCTCAAGATGAACAGACTCATGCAGCGATTCAAGACCTGAACAATTCACTCAGCACTCTGAAGAGTACCTTCAGGGAGTCTCGGCTGTCTAAACGCCCCACGAGCGAGCCGCAGCGATATGATGCTACAGGACAGCCGATGGCAATTAACCGCACGTCTTACGCAAAAGCATGTCTGTTACGAGCCCGTCTGCTGGATTCTACATTCCGATACTCTGCAGCGGAAATACTGGAGGCGTACAAAGACGCCACTCGGGAGCATAGCGAATCCGAGAAAGCCTGGTACTACATAGGGCACTTCCAGGACTCACACAAAGGCCTTCTTCCCGACTGCATCGCGCAACGTCACAACGTCTGCAAATCTTTTCTGAAATCCGCTGCATTGGGCACAAAGTACTTTTATCGAACCCTACCGCGAGTAGTCACAATCTGGATGGACATTGCCGCCGATGAGCAACTCGTGTCGGAGCGCAAGAGCACAGGCAACGACTCGGCCTCGGCGACAAAGCTCGAGGCCTTCAAGTCCATAAACAAACTGATTCGGAGATCTAGCGATACCATCAAGCCGTTCCAGTGGTTTGCCGTGTTTCCTCAGCTTGTCGCGAGAATCGTACAGAAGAACGAGGCTGCGTGGGTCGTTCTTCTGGACATCATTCTCCACGTTCTCATCGCTTATCCGCAACAGGCAATGTGGTCGATGGTGGCCGGTCAGAACTCTAAGGACGCGCTCAGAAAGACACGCTACAAAGAGATTACGTCGCAGATCAATTCCAAGTTAAGCCCGCAACACAAGGAAGTGCATAGCATCATAAAAGCATCGCAGCGGATGGCCAATGCATTGCTAACGCTCTGCGACTACGAAGTGCCCAAGCAGGAAACAGTGCTCAGCTTGCATAAATTGTTTCCTTCTCTGCAGGAAGCTGCGGAAAAGACCAATCTCCTCCTCCCTTTGCAATCGTCCATGACAGTGCTGTTACCGGCGAATCATCTTATTTCAGAACATCATCGGCCATTTCCCCAGGATCTGCCAACGATCGCATCTCTCGACGATTCGATCGAGATTATGAACAGTCTACAGAAGCCTCGCAAGGTTATGATCGTTGGTAGCAACCACATACGCTATCCTTTCTTGGTCAAGCCAAAAGATGACCTCCGCAAAGACGCTCGCTTGATGGAGTTTGACTCGATGATCAACAAGTTGTTGCAGAGCCAACCAGAAGCACGAAAGCGGAAATTATACGTCAGGACGTACGCTGTTCTGATTCTCAACGAAGAACACGGCTTGATAGAATGGGTACCCAACACGAGCGGCTTCCGACACATCATCAACAAACTTTACGCTGCCAGGGATCTCCCTTTGTATAACGGCGAGATTAAAGGCTTCATGGAGGAAGCACGTCTTTCACCCGATCCAAAAACAACTGATCGCATTTTCCGCGAGAAAGTCTTGGCCAGATATCCGCCAGTTTTCTTTGAGTGGTTTTTAGCTACATTCCCGGACCCAAGCGCCTGGCTCAAGGCGCGATCTGCTTACGCACGAACAGCAGCGGTCATGTCCATGGTAGGCTTTGTGCTAGGCCTAGGTGACCGACATGGAGAAAATATCCTCTTCGATTCTATTAGCGGCGACACTGTTCACGTCGATCTCAACTGTCTCTTTGACAAGGGACAAAAGTTTGAAATCCCAGAAATGGTCCCTTTCCGCCTTACTCAAAACATGGTCGACGCAATGGGCGTAACGGGCTACGACGGAGCTTTCCGCAAAAGCGCCGAAATCACGATGGGTATTTTGCGCAACAACAAGGAATCGCTCATGAGTGTACTAGAAGCCATGGTTCACGATCCGCTGGGCGAGTGGGGCGTGCCAGATGACCGCCATCGCGCTCGGACCTCAAGTACTGCTCGACAGGATCCACGCGTGGCCGAAGCTCGAAAAGCCTTGGACCCTGTTGCGAACAAACTGGACGGGCGGATTTATCGCTTTCGGTCAGGAAAACCAGAGGTTACACCACCCTACGCGACCAACAATCTGGTGGATGCGCTCATAAAAGAAGCCACCAGCAGCGTCAATTTGGCCAAGATGTATGTTGGCTGGAGCAGTTGGCTTTGACGTTTCCTTGCATTGTTTGTTTGTACGAAATCGAGTCACTCGTCACTAGGTCACTGGTGTTTATCGCATCGATAAAAAGATTTTTAAGGCAGATCTCCGACTTGTCTGCGCGAATTCCGGTCGTGCCAAAAGGTCAACGCAGCGTCGATCCATGCAGGCGTGTGCACTGATTTGATCACATGCGTACTCTATCTTTCTTCCCCAGACTCTGGACAGCTGCATGACATTCTAGTCTCGCACATTGCGGCATTTCGAGCATTGCGTAGTGGATGAGTTGGTGTAAGCGTGTATCGTCTTACCATGGGCGTGGTCGGAAGTGCCTTACCGCGGAAGAAGTTATTTCAGAGCCAAATACAAAACAAGGAACAAGTTGAAGTTTAACCACCTGGTCTCAATTCTGTTTTTGTTGAAGTCCAAATTCGTCGGCTTGTTGGACCCTCTCTTGTATTCGCAGAAGAATCAACATGGCTGTGACCGTGACTGGCACAACGTCCAATCCTGCATCCTCCCTTCATCCTTACTTTTGTCGCCATTCCTGTCCATCACATCTGACCCGCTTTCGACTATCTTGTCTGGATTTCTAAGACGAGGGGGTGGTTGTCGACGGCGCTAGGTCCGTCAAACACTGTGTGGCAAGCTCGCCCAAATTGTATAATGAGTTATTCCGCTCTGGGCTCGAGCAATGCCTTCGTCACACTTCTCACCTCCGACTCCTACTTGCCTGGTGCCTTAGTACTCGCGGAATCCCTGCGTATCACCCACGGTAGATCTCGAAAGGGGAAGCAGAAGTTCGAATCCCCTCCTTTCGCCTCCAACTCTTCGTTCCAGCTGGTAGCACTGATCACACCGGAAACGCTGTCCATACAGTCGATAAGAGCTCTGCGACGGAGCGGCCTCTTCGATTGGATTATTGGAGTTGAGCCAATTGGATTCCGTCAGATTCTTGCTCACCCTACCAAGTCAGAAGCAACACTGCCCACGAACTCTACATCTGTCCTGGATGCCGAAGTGGACCAAAAGGTACAGCAGATGGAGAGGAACCTTGGTCTACTCGGGCGTCCAGATCTTGTAAATACGCTAACTAAGCTGCATGTGTGGCGCCTTGGCCGAGATTCGAAGGATCTCATCGGGCACTTGGCCGCTAGCCAAGATTCTGCGGCTGCATGGCAAGGGTTCGACAAAATCGTCTTCTTAGATGCAGACACTCTCGTACTCCGTCGCATCGATCATCTTTTCAGATTGCCAGACGACCCGCATTTCGCTGCCGCTCCTGATACTGGCTGGCCTGATGCATTCAACAGCGGTGTGATGCTGCTCAAGCCCTCTGCCCCTACGTTCGACGCCATACGCAAGTTCGCTTGTTCCACAGGCTCCTGGGACGGTGCTGACCAAGGCTTGCTCAATGACTTCTTTGGCAGTGAAACTGGCACAGAAGAGGAAAGCATAAACGAAGCTGGAGCGCCTGGCGGAGGGTGGAAGCGCCTCAGCTTTCGCTACAATGTTACCAGTCATGGCGGGTACACTTTCGTACCAGCTTATCAACGGTACGGATCTTCGATCAATGTGGTCCACTTCATCGGTCAGAGCAAGCCCTGGAGCATGCCCAAGCCTAACGGGTATGCTGTCCCGAACCCACTGGCGGAGCCCAGCAACCTCGGGCTTCAGTCGATCACACCCGAACAATCTGATTATCTGCTCTCACTGTGGCACAGCGCTTTCTCATTGTTGTACCCTTCCTCTGCAAACGCCTCGCCTGGCGAAGAGTTCACAGTTGTGCATACCGATCGTGGCGTCGAAGTCATCGAAAAGCAGATCTTTTCTGTGCCGACATACCATGCGGTGTGGGATGTCGTAGCTCAAGAGGAACAGAACTATTCAAGCGAGCCAAACTCCACCGGAAACAAGGAGGCGTTCTACATAAGCTTGCCCCTTGATGGTCGGGTTTCTCTCGTAGCGCCCGTTCCTCGCATCCCGTCGCCTATCACGTCGCCAAAAGCAGCATCGCCCGTGTCTATGCCAAGCTCACCACAGCAGCATGAGCAGCACTCTGGTGATCAATCACCTGAGCACTACTCTCCGCCCAAACTCACTTGGGATCCTGCGCGCGAGCCTCCACCGAAAGGAACCGATCCATCGTCCTTCCAGATGCGGGTTCCAATTGACACCTTCTATTCGAACAAATGGGACGAGGCATCCCGCAATCCCAGGTCCTTAGCGGAACAAAAGGCTGCCTTTTTCGTCCCAGTGCCGACTAAGAAGCATGAGCACGGCGGACCAGGCTACATACCTCCAAGGTTACTGCGTGACAACGTCTTTGGTAACTTAGGCAGCAATCAACCTGATCCGAGCAAGGTCAAGCCGGTCTTCCCTTGGGAGAAGAATCCAGAGTCAGCGCCCTCCGCTGGTCGAGTCTTTCCAGATGATCCGCGACCGCCTGCATCCCCGGTTCCCAAAGCTACACCATCGGCTTCTTTCGAGAGTGGCCTCAGTGCAACACGGCCTGCTGCTCCTCAAGTGAGAAGAGGGCTACCGAACAATCTTGCGTATGTAAATGCATGGGACCAAGAAGGCGCAATCGGCAATTTTGCTGATGCCTGGTCTCGACGTGCACAACCCGTATCGCCCGCAAAAGCTCGACTTGCTCAACATGCGAACGTTCAGAGTCCAGCGTTGTCAGTGGATCAGCATGCTCGCAGATACGGATCAAACGCGAGCGTTGCTCAGGCCAGTGCTCGCCGCGCCAGCTTAGACGGACAAGCGCAATTGTCTGGTGATGAAGCTAGCGATAGTCGAGATGGAGACGACGAGTCCTCGTCTGGTGGCGACGATTCTGACGACGAGCAGACCACTTCCCAAGGCCAACAAGGTGGCGGAAATTCGTCGTCCCGGCCAATTCCGCGCCCTCGAGAAGGGCCCGGACAGGGCTATCTGCGCAAAGCTGAGATGACAGCTTCGGCACAAGGTGGGTCCGCATCCCACAGCCCCCGTACGGGGTCTAGACCGTTGTCTTACACCTCGCCTACGAATGAGTCTGCAAGCGGAGGTGCAGGAGAAGGCAGAAGCGGAGCTCGGTTTTCTTCCAGTAGCAGTGCCTCGAACTCGACCGTGACAGGTGATGGCACTGTCACTCGTCAACGGGCACGAGATCGCATTCGTCCCGAAGGCTGGGTGTCGCCAAGTGGTAACTTCAACTCGCCACCAAAGCACTCTGGGTACAATTCGGCCACTGCGTCATTGAGGGGGATTCCTGGTGCTGCTGCAAGTTGGAGTGTCCCCGCTGGTGGTGCTGTAGGAGGAAGCGCCAATGTTCACCGGTCAATCTTCTCCAGCTCAACCCACTACACTGGACGACGCAGGGAGTTTGGATCTTCTAACGAGTCGCAATCCGCCTCCGGAGGTTCGGGTGCCAACTCTCCCACAGCGCTCTTGAGTCCCAGTCTGGGTCATCTTCCTTCCTCAGCGACGTCCATGTTCTATCAGCCACCCATGTCACCCATGCACATGCCTGGAGGATTTCCAGCTCGAACAATGACACCTCCTGGGACTGATGCGCAAGGAACACCTCCAACTGCAGGTATGGAGGAGCCCTTCAGTTCCAGTCCCCACAACACCCGTTCGGAACTCTCTCAACGAGCTCGCGCGCATCGGCCAGCTCTCCCTTCGGCCAACAAATCTCGTCGTTGAGTCGCGCTTCTTTTCTATCTAGACAATTCACGCATCAATCGTTTTTAAGAAGCATTTGCAATCGAGGAACAGCATCTCTGGAATTGAGTGAACATGGACGGGTGCGAACAACGCGGCGCGCTGATTGGGAGAGGGGGTATGTGACACGCTGCAGTGGCCCCTTGGGTCTATTGATGATCTCCGGCGTTGAAAATAGGTTTGTTGGCAGAAGCCGAGCCTGAGGATGGGGCTGACGTGGCAGCTGCTGAGGTATCGGCACTGCCGACATCGTATCCCGAGACTGGGCCCTCGTGGGTCGACACTGGTTCCGGAACATATGACTGTTGGGGAATACCGCTCTCGTCGATCATTTCAGCTGCTTCCACCACTTCATACATGGCACTGGCGGCTTCTGGAGCCGGCACTTTCCCGGTCAACAGATCCGCAGCTGGAATTGATTGGCCGTAAAACTGCTTGTTGGTCTCCTTTCGCTCGACCAGTACGGTTCCCTCGAGGGAGATGCCTGCGAAAAGACCTTTAGATCTGGAGTAAGTGAACAACGGGGCCGGGTCGCGAATAGCAGCGTTGATGGCGCCACCTGTGCCAATTGGGCCCGCCGCAGCCGAGAGACTGCCTCCAATGGTCAGGTTACCAGCGTGCGCAAATGACTTGACAGCCTCCTCGCTGTTCATCACGACCACAAACTCGGTAATGTCGGCGCCAATCTGCAGACCGAAACCGACAGCTCCCGTGCCAATGCAACTTGGTGCCGACCAGCTTCCATCGGGCAGTCGTGCAATCACAACACCACTGCCAATCTTTCCAGACCACACGAAACCCTATTTAGCAATACACAGGTCAGCATTCTGGGTCTTGTGACATAAGGGTAGGAAGCACTTACTGCTTTAATGACGCTGAAAACAGCCAAACCCTTTGCTTGCTGCAGCACAGCTTTGGGGATGGAGTTGAGCGCAGAGTCGGGATGTTCTGGGTCAGCCAGGAAAGAGTGCAGGATCTTGGATGCTTTGTCGCACTCTTTGGGCAAGGAGAAGCCTGCCTTAGCCGTCGCTGCTTGTTCGTTGATTACGCGCCCAGTCTGCTGCGCAAAAGCGTTTGCCTGCACAGACGCTTTCTGCGCAGCAGTTCGAAATCGATCCATGAGCGACATTCTGGGAGAGTGTGCGTGATTCGAGGAACCAAACCTGGGTGTTGACTTGGCAGGATGTGATGGCCGGAAGAGAGGGAAGTTTAATTGGCGAGAGCGGAGAGTTTGCAGCACCGCCTGCCTGTCTTGTGTGGAAAGTCGCGCACGGCTCCACACGGGCACCGTGTTGAACTTCGCAGCAATTGCAGTCGGATTGTCCGAAGAGCGGAGAGATTCCAAATGGACCCTGGCAGTAGACAAAAGTCACACGCTGGCTTTGGTACCATCACACCGTCACGTCCAGCGTTGCGCGAGACTTTTGCGGCGTCGTCGCTATCACCACAGGTTTGGCATCTAGGCTGTCGCTGTCGATGTAAAGTCGTCTCTCGCTAGGAATTTCGAGTCCGCCGACATGTCCACGAGTCCTCCCTCCTCGCTTCAGAATGGGACCACTTCAGCGCTAAACAAGACAAAAGAGCTCTTCACTACAGCGCTGCAGTCGCGCAATGCGAACAACCACTATATAGCTCATCTCAAAATATGGGAAGAAGTTGCTTCCGAGACATCAGCCGAAGTTGCGGCTGGCGGATCCACGAAAAAAGCTCGATATCTTATATTGGCAGTGCAAAAGGACAACGGGAAAGTCACCATCAACAAAGCCAAACGCAACGCCAACGGTAGCTTCAGTATCGGCAAGGACTGGGATCTCAACACACTCAAGGAAGTTCAAGTCAACCAGCCCGACCTATTTACGATCACGCTGTCCAGGCCGTATCAGTGGCAGACGCAACAACCTAGAGAGCAGCATCTCTTCCTTCAGAGTCTTGTGAAAGTTTTCCGCAAATATACGGAGACTGACGGTCCACATCTAGTAGGTATAGACGTGCCTCCTGCATCAGCAAGCACATTAGGTAATGCTGCTACCGTCGCCACATCCCATACGCCTTCTGGTAACATCGCCACCGATTCTGTTCAAGCAGAATCGATCACTGCACCTTTGCCTGCTGCTGCCGAACCTGCAGTGGCTCCAACGCAGCCTTTACGGATCGTTACATCGCCCAATCGACCAGATCGCGTAGAATCGCCTGTCCGTGATAGTCCAGCACGCAGAGTGCAGACTCTTGAAGAGAACAGAAGCGGATCGCCCAGGTCGCAACATAGAGTGAACGCTTCACTTGCGACCCTCGACCCATCTTCAGGCTTGCCGGTCAAGCCACCACGTTCCGAATCACGATCAGCCGCAAGCCCATACACTATTCCCTCAAACGCAGGAAAGTATCAGAATGGATCACATACGAGCTTGACAGTGCCTGCACAAGGCTTACCGCGATCCAACAGCAACGACAATCTTTCTATTCGCAGCGGTAGCAGCGGTGGCTATAGCGGTGAAGGACGCCTTGGTGGAGGAGGCAATGCGCGTGCACGACTCAGCTCGATTGAACCAATCAGAGGAGGGGCTGCCTACGAGCGCATGCTTCTGGCTGGCACCGGTTTGAGCGGAGTGAACGAGGTAGACGGCGATAGCGAAGATGAAGATCCGTATGGTGGTGCTGTCCTCGGAGACAACGAGCTTCCTACAACTTCCTCGTTGCCTTCCAGACAGCTCACTAAACCCCTGTCATCCCCGGCCAAACATTCCAAGACTGAGCACGTACGCCCCAAGGAGAAGCTGCACGAGCCTGGGCAAATTGTGGAGGAAGATGAAGACTCAACTCTGGTCACTGTCGAGGACATGCTCGAAGGGCTGGAATGGCGCACGGCTGGCCGACGTAACGGTACGGGTCGTAGCAAAGGTACCGCAGATGTTATCGAAGCACGTCTCCTGGACGAGCTTGCTGCTCTCGAGTCGGCCAATATCCATGCCATCATCGAGTCTGATGATCGTGTGGCTTTGGTTGTCCAGCACATGGAGGAAGCATTGTCGCACCTCGACCAGATGGACAGCATGATTGCTGGCTTCAAAATTCAGCTGAATGCCCGAGCAGATGACATCTCACATATCGAGTCTCAGAATAGAGGACTACAGGTGCAAACCTCAAATCAGCGCACCTTGATGGCCGAGATCGAAAACCTCATCAATACCATCAACGTTGACGAGGAGGCCATCCACACACTGAGCGCAGGGCGTCTGGAAAGCTCTGAAGGAATCTCACAGCTTGAACACGCCTCTGCTTCCATCTACAAGTCCATGTTACAGGCACGTGGCGATGGTGATGGAGGCGGTGCCGACATGACGGCTGCTGCCGAGAGACTGACCGATCACGAAAACATATCCACACGATTCTGCAAGCGGGTCATGGACTACCTCACAGTGACATTCAATGTAGAGGCGCAGCGACTCTCGTCCGATTTAGCTCGACAGAAAGCACTGCAGCCGCCTCAGCCTACTTTGATGGACCACGAGCCCATGGAAGAAGTTCTTGGACAGTACTGTGGTCTTCTGCTCTTCATGAAGGAGGTCTCTCCGCCGAACTTCTCGCGCGTCTCGGCGGCATATTTCGCGTCGACGAGCGAGTGCTACAAGACCGAAATTCACAAGCTGTTCACCTCATACCAGAGTCAACTCAAGGTGGTTAGCGAAGACGATGTCTCAGAGTCGTCCTTCACACCTACTGGGTCCTTGGCAGCTGTGACTGCGATTCGCAGCGGCACCATCCGCCGCGTTGGTCGAGACAAGGCAGGTCGCGGCGCTCGTAATCAAGGAGAAGTCTCCGGTCAAGAAAGTCTTCAGCGCATCCTTGCTGCTGTTGTCCCCATCATCTTGCGCGAGCAAAGCTTCATCTCTGATCTCTTGCACATTAACGACAACAACATCACCTTTGCTGACTACATGGATCTGGAACCGTACTTCCGGCGCAGAGCTGCAGGCGCGTTTGGCACGTCTGCAGCAGGACCGTTGCGCGAGATGAAGGGAGCGCTTGATCTTGTCTTTGGCTTCCTTGGCGCAGAGCTCCAAGCATTCGCCGACGACGCGATCTCGAAAGATAAGATGTCGATCTTTGGCATCCTCGCTACACTCGACCGAGGTACCCTTGAGGCTGAAGAGACGAACTGCGAAAGCCTTCAGAAGATGTTGTCCAAACTGCATCAACGCCTTACCTCGCAGTTGGAACGCTTTGTGCAAGAGCAGATCAAGGGGATCGAGCAGACCAAGCTTACTGTCAAGAAGCGGAAAGGAGTGGTTAACTTCATTCGCGTTCTGCCAGTCTTCGTTGATCGCGTTGAAAGCCAACTAGTGAACGCTGAAACACTCAACACTCGGACCATTGTTGACGAGTACTATAACCAGATCTGCAGAGCGATGTTTGATGCTCTGCAGACAATTTCGCGTGCAGACGGAGGCGCAAGTATGGCAGCAGGTGGTGATGAAGACAAAGGCCAACTCAATCACCTCGTCATCCTGATCGAGAACATGTGCTACTTTGTCACCGAGGTCAGTCGGGTCTCTCGGCAAAAGAGCAACAGCGCGCTTGCAAGTTTAACACAGCGTGCTGATACGATCTATGGTGACTCGCTCTCGTCTTATACTCATCTCGTTCTTCGCCGATCTCTTGGCAAAATCATGGATTATGGTGACGGAATCGATGGCTTGCTGCACACCACGCCTGCCACAGAAGTCTCGTTGCATGCAGCGTACTCTAAAGCGGCAATCAGGAAATTGACCAAAGACGTCACGGCTAAAGATACTCGTAAAGCAATTGAGGCGCTGAGCAAGCGCGTGGCCAAACACTTCGGCGACGATGACGACACGACAACACTCTCAATTAGTACGAGCGCTGCAGACAGCAAGGAACGGCAGGATCAGGCAGAGGTAATGGGTCGTGTTTGGGTCTCTTGCGAAGAGCGTTACACGCGCGAGTTTGACCGCCTCACGCGCATTACCAAGGACTGCTACCCCGATCTCAACATCAAGCTCGAAATCGGATCTGGGGAGATCAAGCGTCTTTTCTCCAGCATGGCGCCCAAGCGTCGTTAAATCACATCACCATCTAGTAGAGAGTTCCAGCAAGAGTGGTGTTTGCATTTAATTGTTGTAGAGACGTGAACGCAGTGAGTGTTACAATTACAATTTGCGTGGTTTGGATGCGATGTTGGAAAGACGAAGGAACCAGGTGAGGAATGAGAGATCTTTGAAGCGCGAGTGACGCACGAGACGGTGGTGCAACAGTTCCACGTCTGTGAACTTGAGCGTAGGCAGATCGCGAGCGACTTGTCGTCCCTCGGTTTCATCTGTCACTCTTGCTGCAGATACTATTTCCTGGAAAGTGTTACTGGGCTCGCTCAGACCAGCACCGTGCTGCTCAGTCAAGAACCGTAGAGATTCCAGAGACTTTTGCGGCACGGGGAGCGGCGATAAGTCGAGCTTTTGGAGCATCCGTTCAGTCTTGTCTCCCTTCTTTCCGGATCGAGGCTTGCTGTTCAGTATTCCGAACAAAGGCGACTTTTGCTGCGCAGAGGTGGTGTGAGCCATCTCTGGGGGACGGGGAGGGTACAAATGTGCGAACTTTCGCAAAGCTGACATAGCCTCGTCTAGTCCAGGTAGAGCACTTTTGGAGTGCTCAGTTCCCCTTGTCGAGAGCCCCTCTGTAGGTCGTAGTGAGGTATGCTTGGCCCAAAAATGGATATAAGATTTCCAGCATAGCTTGACTTGTTCTTGGTCCATGCGTACGTGGTCCAGGTTGCTCGTGTACACATAGTCGTTGAACCTGTCCCAGACAATCTGCACTTGATCCACGAGCTCGTGTGATCCCTCATCCGATGGTGTTGGAATTGTGCTGAGACAATGAAGTATGATCCTGAAGGTATGCTCGTTGGGCGAAAGATTGAGTCTAGTGAGCAGCGATTCTTCCAAAGTCTGATACTTGCTTTGGGTGGGCTCTGCATCATCTCGCAACGCGATCGCAGCTTTGTCTCGCATGTCTGCTTGAGGTTCCCCGAGAAGGACAGATAACAGAGTCCTTGCTCTCACGCGTGGGTCCAGATGTGAAGCAAGCACGCTGATGTAAGAATTGACAAGCCTGATGGTAGGTGTCACAGCGCCAAAAGGACCTTGTACGCCGTTTCGCGGCTGATCGGTCAAAATTCGAGCAAACAGGGCGCGAGCTTCTGAGACCACGTCGGAGGATGTCTGCGGAACCAGTGCACTGAAAACGTGCGCTGCTTCTTCTGCGGTCGTGTGTTCGTCTTCTTCTTCTCTGGTGACGACCTGCGACGCCTCTTCCTTGCCAACTACCTCAGTGCTGGTTGCAGATTGTGTCGCGTTCGTGGCTGCATTATCGATATCGACGGGTGTGGCAGTTGCCTGGCTTGACGAAGTGTCTGCGCTGTCCTGTAACTTCATTTCTTCAGGCTTGATTGTGGGAGCAAAGGACGCATAGGTGAAGAACACGTGACCCATCGATTCCTCGTTTGGGCGCTTGGCCAGCATCTCGATTCTTTGGGACCGGGTAAGCTGTGTTCGAAGCGACTCGTCAAACAGCGGAAGCGTTGTCCGAATCATCTCGGCAAGCACCCAACGCGCTCGAGGAAGATCCCGATTTCTAGCACATCCCTGCAAGAGAGCGTTAAAGGTGTACCGATCCGGTGCAAAGCGGGAAAGACTGGATGATGCCCCCGAGGGAAGGTCGACCCGCTCATTCTCCAGTCCAACCATTTCTCGTAAGAGACGGAACGCTTCCAAATAGAAATCCTTGCGTCGGGCGCATGCCAGTATGAGGTTGGCATATACTTCGGCGTTGGGACGGACGTTGTATCTTGTGGTCATCTCTCGGAACAGGTCCAGCGCCCTTTCAGCTTCGCTGACATTGCGCAGCTCTGAAAGATATCCAGATCCCGACTCAGAAGACGATGAACCGATCAGAGATGTGTATTGTTTGCTCGGATCGTCTATGTCCTGAGGCTGTGGAATTCCTTTTCCACATGCTCTGATCATGAGTGCATACAATGGAGCATCCGGCACCGGGTGCGCGACCAGTCGCATATGGTAGAAAACACTCCAGGCAAGAGTCTGCAGCTCGGGTCTTTGGGTTTGCGCGATATTTTGGCGACCATCAGAGTCAATCAGCTTGCTGATTAGTAGAGTATAGGTGGCCATTGCTGCTGGTCGGCTCTGTTCTTCCAGAGAGTTGAGCAGCTGAATTGCTTTGGCGAATTGAGCGGTCTCAACGTATACCTTGGTCAAGCAGTGATAGGTATAGTCGTCTGCTACGTGATTGGAAGCTGACAGCATGGACACAACCTGCACGCAGCTTGCAGTGTCTCCTTTAGTGGCGAACACGTCCAAAATATTGTTGTAAAGTGCAAGGGGCGGTGGGAAGTAGCCAGCACGTTCCATCAGAGACAGCGTTCGATTCAGTGAGGTCCAGTCATCTGCTCGTGCTGACGAAACGGCTAAAGCCGTCCATTCTTCTATGCTCGCAACTCCGAGAGGTACGCGAGGAGCACTTGATGTAGCTTGGTCGCTTTGATCCGCAGACTCGTCTTTCTGAGTCTTCTCAGGCAACAGTCGCTCGATTCCGTCCAGCAGGAAGTTCCTTGTCTCGTGAGATCCAAGATCTTGCATTAGATTTTCGGCTCTAACGAGCAGCTCGGCCTGTTTGTCAGGTTGGATCGATGCCCCGGTATCTGACGTCGCATGTGAATCAGTGGAGTCTGCTGATTCTTCGATAGCATCAGAGGCTGTGTCAAGCCTCAGTGGCTCGAAATCAATCGAACCGACATTTGCCGCCTGCTCCGTGACTTCTGTCTCAGGCTCGCTCTTTTCCCTAGGTGGAGTCGGCAGCTGGTATTGATTGGTCTCTAAGATCTTTGCAATGCGTTTTGCAAGGCTCGATCTCAAGTCTGTCAGAGTGTCAACTTGCTCTGTGCTTGACTGTACGACCGCTAGACGGGCCAAAAGGTGCTGTAACCGAATCTCTTGTCGTTCTGCCCGAGAAAGACGAGACATATCGATGCTTTCTTCAAGCTCTGATAGGTCTTCGTGCTCCTTTGTCTCCAACGGCGGAGTGTCAGTGGCAACTGGCGTTGTTGGTAAAGTTGTCTTTGCTGCTATTGTTGGTGGCAGCAACATGCGGCTGTGAGCGGTTGCATCGATCAGCTTCTGTTTCAAAGATCTCGAGACTTTTACACGACTCTGCTCTGCAAGTCTTGGGGGTAGTGAGGTCACCGTGAGCCTCTCAAGCTCTCTACGTCCTCGTAACGATTCCAGAAGTTTGTGTTCCCGACGTCCCGTTGCGAGTCTTGCTAGTCTTTGTTCCTCAGCCGTCGGCGGCGGTGGCAACATTAGTGCTTGGTAGATTTCGCCTAGAAGGTTATCGTCAAGTGGGGGCAGATGTGCAGTCTCTTCATCCGACTTGATCTTCTTCTCTACCTTTTCCAGCTCCTTATCTAGTGTTGCCAGTTCAACTTTTAGCAGCTTTTCTTTCTGCCTTAAACTGAGTCTCTCTCCTTTGGGACCGGTTGCTGCCATGTAGGCCTGTATTTGTGCTTCGAGTTCTTCTTGCTGAGGGTTACGCGACCTTCCTTCTGGTGATGTGATTGTAGAAGGACCATAATTGTCCTTCTCCTTCCGCCTTGAAGCTCGCTCTTCCCTAAGAGTCTCACGGTTATAGCGCTTTTGTCTCCCATACTCCTTTTGGTATACGCTCGCTTGAGCTAAGTAAGTAGAGCCGAAAAAAGCAGAAGAGGTTGAAGCAAAGGGGCGGGAAAGCGGAGTCCTTTGGCTGCCGATTCTCGACAGCGATGCTTGCTTCGTCCATGGTGGTCTTGTCAGTCGACTAGGTCCAGCTATTCTTGCAGTCTCTGCGGCGCGAACAGCCGCGCTGGACAGTCCTGCCGTCATGCCAGACTGGATCTATCGTAACCGGCGTTGCTTGAAGTGAAACCAGAAGGTTCTTGACACAATTTCCAAAAAAAATCCTTCTTGGCTCATTTCTTTCCTCCACACCCGACTCCCGATAAGCCCATACCCTCTCGACCTCTCCAACAGCGCGCTCATTCTGTGCAGGGCTGCTCATGTAAATTTATCTACGATACGTATGCTACAGACACCGGGTGGATCAAGCCTTGATGAAAGTGCGTCTCTCTTGCACCGGAGATCCTGCCCGGGAAGCGTTGCGCTCGCGTCTAGCCTCTTTCAGCGCTGTCAGTCTTTCTTGCCACTTCGGAACTTGAAGCAGCTTCTGCTCCAGCGCCTGCTTCTCCTCTTGCAGCGCGAGTCGCTTTTCTGCATCCAGTTCGGTAAAGACATAGCCACCTTGACCGTCATACTGCAGCACGTAGCTGTGATACTTCCACAGTGAGGGTCGGTGCGATACTGTGAGCATCGTGATGCCTAGCGCAGTCGCGTGGTCGTACATGACCTTTTCGATCTCGAGGGTAACGGCAGATGTGCATTCGTCCAAAATGGCAAAAGATGGTTTGTGGTAGAACAATCTCGCCATTGCAATACGCTGCTTGTCGCCACCGGAGAGCGCGTCTCGCCATTCTCGCTGCACGTCCCAGCCGCCTTCTCGAGCGACAATGTGTTCGATCTGCACTACTCGAAGAATTTCGATCAAATCTTCGTCGGTCTTGCCGTGCGCTCGCATCTCTTGAGCGGTATGAGGATAGATGATCTGGTCTCGAAGTGTTCCAAGCGACAGATACGGTCGCTGCGGAATGTAGGTGAATTCAGACGTCGGCGGTTTCTTGACGGTTCCGCCATATACCGGCCACAAACCGCCAAGGATGCGGAAAAGGGAACTCTTGCCACAGCCATTGGGCCCGATAATCAACAAGTGCTGGCCGGGCTTGACGTAGAAGCTGAGCTTGGGAACCAGAATGTCGCCATTAGGACTGACAATGGGGACGTCTTTGAACTCGACGCCTGCTGCTTTGGATGTGTCTTCTTCGATCTTGCCTCGACCTTGCAGAACGAGAGCGTTTTCTTCAATGCTTGCGGAAGATACCAGCTTTTTCTCAAACTTGCCCGCCTTGATAGCGTCCATTGTGTCGAGCAGCTCCGAGACTCGCGCTGTGTAGCCTGCCAGCTCTGAGATCTCCTTATATGAGTACATGACCCTGCCGAAAGCATCAGAAGATGATAGAAGAAGTCTTCGATTCGTCACAAACGACTCTGTTCGTGAACCAAAATCGAATGCCTTGCCTCCACCACCGGGCATCCGAACGAAGACGGGCACAGCGCAGATACAGAGTCCCAGGGCACCCCAGAGCCATTTGATGATGCCTTCTTCGGTCATACCATGAATGATTCGGATCCTGTAGATCCGATTCACGTGCTTGATAAGGGAAAAATACGAACGCTCGATCACGTTTTGCTCGGCGCTCTGTCCGCGGAAAAGGGCAACTTCTTCGGCATTCTCGATGAGTCGAGAGTGGTTGAAGCGGAATTCGCCTTCAAGTTGCTGTTCTGTCGCCGCGTACTGGCCGAAGGGGGGCGTGAGCTTGCGCAAAAGGGTCGCAGACCCACTAACCAGCATGTTGATGCCAATTAGCGCCTCAGCACCCACTCGTCCACTGAGCTGATAGTTGTACAGGCAGACATCGAGGATAGGCTTTGCAAAGTTGCTGTAAATGTCGGCGAGCGACTTGCTGAACTTGGCAATGTCTACAGTAATCAGCTGGTCAGCGTTCTTGATGCGATCGTCAAGATTGCCCAGCTTGTAAAATGTGAGATCGGTGAGATAGGCCTCGTGAACTCGTTTCGTGAGACGACTCCGATACGACAGCGAAAGCTTCGATTGCAGGAATTCGATCATAGAGTTAGTGTAGGTGGCAGGTACTGCCACTGCCATCCACCATAAGATGCCGGTAATAAACTGTCGAGTCTGCGATCGAACAAGAGCAGATACAATTCGGCCGTCGAGATCGGCTACGTAGAGTGACAGCATTGTACGCAGCACAAGGAAGACAGTGTGAAGCATTAACAGACCTGCCTCTTTGGATCTCCAGCCGGGAACGACGATGCGGAGGATGCGTCTGAGTCGCTCAAAGAAGACTGCGTCCACCTCGACACGCGGGCCTCTTGTCTTCTTTCCTCTCCTACCGCTTCTTCCTTTCGAAGGGGTATCCTCTGTCTCGTCCTCTGGTAATTTGATGGCAGCTTTCTCGACAACTTTTCCGGTCGTATCTGTAGGTACTGGCTTTGGTTTTCTCTTGCCGCCGCCTCGAAGAGTCCGTGTGAGCTGATGTAAAATGAAGACAATGTAGCCAATCCGAAGGAAACGCTGGATCGGAGCATGATTGCGTCGGTAAGCCATGAAGAAGCGGATTCCGTACGTCATGCCTTTCATCTTGAGTTCGTCCATAGCCGGACGTAGCCTAGATTGCACGTGCATGGCTGCCACACCTCTTGCGGGCTATTGTCAAAGGCCAAGTGAGAGAGTGCCAACCAGCACCTTGCTGAGAGTATCCAACAGAGCTTGAGAGGTCGGGCTGCTAGAATGGAGAAAGAGAGGTATGAAGGAGCTGGTTGAGCTCAGAACACGGCAAGTGTGAAAATGACAGATTGGCGGTGATTATTGCGACGCTATAGCCGGTGCCAACAAGCGCGGCAGACTAAGCGCCCATCGGGTCATCTTCAGGATTAGATCGGCGATTGCGTCAATTTCTCTTGCTACTCTGACTTAGCCCCTTTCTTCTCCTCGTTCACACTGAGCCATTCATTGCCGGGGCACAAGCTGCGCTGTAGTCTCACAGATGAGCAACTATGCTACAGTATACAGCCAGCCGGCGAACACTGGGTCAGGATTTCACGAAAACACCCAATTGGCGTCGGCAATTGATGCTCTAAAGACCCACGTCAACCCGGTCCGCCTAGAAGATTTCGCCCTGTCGCATGATTTGCCAGCATTATTGAACCCCAACAGCAATCTCTTCAAGCGCTTTCAGACGCATGAACGGGCTGTATATGATCCGAAGACGGACCTGTGGATGTACAAGCCGGACTACGACCTTCACACGCCATCGGATTTGGTCGCTTTGCTCAAAGACCGATATTTGAACCCCAGCAGCAGTGGCCGTGGCACATCGACAGCTGGTATGAAGCTTGCTGAGCTGCGTGAAAGTTATCCAGCAGCAAGAGACGCCGTTGAGGAGCTGTGCAAGGTGGAGCCAAAGGAAGATAGACAAGTTCTGGTTTTGCGCGGCCAGAAAGATGGCGCAATCAAGCAGGTGTTTTGGAACCCTGTTCGGGGTGCCGAAGCTAAAGGCGTGGATCAAGGTACGTTTGTTATCACTGACACACATGTGTGCTTGACTGACAGGCTATATTGTGCATCTCGCAGAGTTTAAAACGTTGTGGCACGACCTCAAGGTGCCTGATATTGTAGACCTGCCAAAGGAATTGGAACAGGGCGGTCTCACAACCACTGAAATGATTGACACCTCTCAATCAGCAGCAAACATCGCAGCCAACGGGAAAAATAAAAAGAAGAAGAAAGGAGCTGGCGCGCGGCGTTTCAAGTTGCAGAACACGCATCTGGAAGGTGTCGATCTCTCCCAAGACTTTGTCCGGCCTTCCAACCGCTGACAGCTGTTCTTGTCCCCTACCTAGTTTATACCGTCGTCTCATTGTACTTTATCGCATCGCAAAACAAGAATAGGAGCTAAAGATTGATTATTGCATAGGCGCAGCGTGAAAGAGGCTGATTGCGTGCGGGATCGAAGTGTTGTTCCCCTTACGATCGGCTCAAGGCAGCCTGGAGGGCAGTGTAGAGCTCGACTTCGATCTCAGCTTCTGCCTTGGCTTCCGCGGAAGCGCTCGAGGACACGACACGCTGAGCCTCCGACAGAGCAGATCGGACGGCTTCTACAGAGAATTTGTCAAGCTCGTAAGCTTCTACGGCAGCAATTGCGAGGGTGTTGTTGGGGTGCATTGTCGCAAATCCGCTTGAGCAGAAGAACTTTTTCGAGCCACTCGACTGGATGACTTCCACCACACCTGGGCCAAGCTCTTCAACACTGGGAACGTGCGAAGCAAGGATACCCATCTCTCCGGCAAGAGCAGGTACGTTGACTTGAGTGACCTCGACCTGGTCGTAGAGGGCCTGTAGGAGGATTCAGAAGTAAGTGTCAGCACTTCCCTTCGGTGATAGAGCAGGAACAGTAGGTTTGCGACATGTCCAGCATAAAGAAAGGGTTGAACGCCGATCAAGTGCAATTGAGGCGGCCGTCTCTTTCAAGATCGACATTGACTCGTCTGTCGTGCACCACTGCCGCAAACGTCTGCAAGGAATCTTACCTGATGAGGGAGAGTGAAGTTGAATTTGAGCTTGTCGCTGACTGCCTCGGCGTAGCCTCGTCGTGCACCGAGCTGAGACAGAGGCGCCGGGGCCTTGGTGGCCCGGAGAGCACTTCGAAGAGCAGTACGAGCAATCATCGTGTGTTGTCGGATGTGTGTCAGAAAATGTTGCGATGATGGTTATGATCAACGACGACCTTGATGGCTCACAGACCCAAATTCAGCTTCGCAAATCGCGAAGAAAGCAAAGCTCACATACACAACGTAAATTGAAATCAAGGGCCTTGGCTAATGGTTGGATTTCAAAAGATTTGAATTTACGCTTCCGATCATCACGAATTTGGGCGGGCGCTACCGGCGTCAAATTCTCGTGCGATAACTGCTTACTCTTTGAAGCTCCACCAAGCTTTTAGTCGCGGCGTTGTCTGCTTGCCCGAGAGCATGTTGAGAACTTCGCTGGGGTCTAGACTCTCCTGTCTTGGTGAGCGTGAGTGGCGTTTATGCTGTTTGTCGAGTGCAGATTTGATCCGGCTTACGAAGTCGTCGACTTCTTGTGGAGTGTTGCCCAAAGGCAAGCCAGCTTCATCTCTCATCCAAGCCGCGACCTCTGCAGCGCCTTGACCGTCGCCCCAAGCCAGGTACGCTTCCAAAATCTCGCAGTAAACGTAGGGTGGAAGCGCGTTGGGACGACGCTGTAGCAAAGAATCGAGTCCGTCTTTGCTGCCAGGCTTGGTTGCAACTTCCTTCTTTCCTGTATCCGGCAGCGGCTTCGCTCGGCTCCGGTTCAGTAGTTTACTGCGGTCTTTCGCTGAGAATGCAAAGTACTGCAGATCATTGAGGTCTGCTGAGATGAAGCCGCCGTCGGCAGACTTGCTTGATTTCCACAGAGGAAGTCCTTGGCGGTAGTCATTGCCGGTGTCAAAATACGCTGCCCAGCGCAAAGCGTAAACGATTCTGTCAATGCAGTCGATCCACTTCGCACGCGGGTCAACGCGCTGCGATGACGGCTCCGTCGTCATCTTTGGGGATCGGACGCGAGGTGAGAAGCGATAACCGCACACTCGAGTCTTGTTGAGTGCAAAACTGACAGTCTTCAAGTTCACCAGACTCTTGGCACTCTGGCAGACTCCGATGAGAAAAGCAGCGGTCTGAATCCTCGATAGCTGCTCGAACGCAAGCGCTCTCTTAAAATGCGTTGGCTCGCTTGTGATATCATGGGTGTCTCCTTCCTCTTGTTCGGACTTGTTGGGCCTGCTGAAGTTTAGACAGCCATTCCTGAGAATCTGATGTGTGGCGGTTTGCAGTAAAGCTGGATCAGCGATCCAGCCATTTGCTAGAAGACGCTTGACAATCTTGACAACTTCGGTTGGTGCTAGGTCTGCTTGTAGCAGCAGGCTCGCGGAGGCAACCAGACTTAGCTCTGATGCAATTCCCGCCTCTTTTGCGAATTCGACTAGCTTGTCAACTAAGTCAAGACGACCTTGTGCCATCGCACGCGACAGAAGGATGGAAGTCAGCTTTGCGAACGGCCTCATTGGTGCGACATCAAGTCGCGTCGCCTCTGACACCCTTGCAATGTGGGGTATTGATTTGTCTTGATGGCCAAATTGACTCGATTCCAAATAGTCTTCAAACTTCGAGTCGCTGGAGTCATTTTCCGCGTTGTCCTTCATTTGAGGCTTTTGAGTCGTTGCTTTGATAGGAACCTGATCAACGAGGGTAGAGTGTTTGATAAACAGGTCGACGGCTTTGTCAGGATCGAAAGCCATTAATCCACCTAACATGACCGAGATGTCTACGGAATCCGGAACGTGTCGCATGAACGAGATTCGCGCCAAAGCTGTGAAAGCGCCTTTGACATCTCTGACGTAGAAACAGAGCGAGGCCAAGGTAGTCAAGTAGTAATGCGTCCAGTCCACGGGGCGTTGCGAGCACTTGAAAAGCTCGATCGCAAACTTGGCCTTTAGCACGTTCTCTTCGGCATCAGGGTTCAGCACATGATGCGCGGGCTGCCCTTCTTCCATGAGACGTGGCACGGATCCGCGGCACAGGGCCCTGACAAGTGCAGTGACACAGCTGGCCGATGATGCGACCAAATTCTTTTCTTCGTAGAGTTCGGCAAATTGCCGTTCGTGACGCCGATCCGTGTGAGACGTGTCGCCAAGCGGGCTGCTAGGCTGAGCACGTGCTAGGTCAGGATCATAGTAAGTGTTGCTCCATAGCTGGAACAGTTCAAAAGCCTCTTCTGTCATCCGTGCGCCAGCAAGCGCGCTAATGAGACGAGGTCGTTGTGCATCTCCAACCCTGTGATGCAATTGAGACAAGGAGGTCGGTGTCAAGGGCACCAGACGCATAGACCGAAGGAGAGCGTTGGCGCTGAGAGAATTGCCAGTCGAGTTCAGTTGCGCTAGGAGAATAGTGAAGGTGTTGGAATTCACCAGAAATCCATCCCGGTCCATTGAGTGAGCGTGAGGAGAAGCGCTTCCGATCTCCTCCCTGACTCGTGTCTTGGCCTTCATGATCAGCGAATAACCCTGTACTGCAATATTTTCCATCCTGCTGGTGATGGCTACATCACAGAAGAGCTGTATGTCATGACTGTTCAGCATGGCGAGAAGCAGGAAGTGGGAATTGTGCAACATGGTCGAGACCAGCCGAATCGGATCTGGTCCCGACTGGCCCAGGAGATGCAAAAAGGTGTTGCGAAAAGTTCTGAAAGCAATGTCACCTGGACATGTTGCTGAACCCAGGACGGCTTCAGTGTCCAGCTCGTCAATGCGGAAGCTACTCATCAAGTTTTGGAAAACCGACAGGTACTCTGCGCTGCCTTCAGGACGTTGGACCATGAGACATTTTAGGGAGATGAGTCGTAAAGACACTTCTAAGGAAGTCTCCTCCCATTTGGCCTGTTCTGCTGTCCCCTGGAAGCTTAGAAAGGGTCCGAGCGAGTCGAAATAGTCTTTACCGCCGCGAACAGCCTCATTTATGGAATATTGACTGAGCCCTCTTGTGTCTTTGAGAGTACGCACGACATCCAGTGCTGCAGGGAAGTCGCGAACGTTTGGACGTAGATAGAACTCAATGAGATGAGATGCCTCACGAGCTGAAGGAAAGTTGGACGTCTTCCGTTCCAGATGTAGTCGCAACGCACGCAAGACGGGCAAGAGCTCGGCAGAGTTTCGCTGGGTGATGCGTCTGACAAGGCTGCGGGCTTCGCCTTGTGGAAAGTTGGGAGGCACAATGGAATCAAGAGATGCAGACGGGTCCTTGAGATCTTGAAAGTCGTCGACGAGTTGCTGAAAAAGTCGTAAAGCTAATGCGTCGTCCTGCACGACGTCTCCGCTATTACCTTTCAGAAGAAGAGCCCTCAGGAGATTGTAGCGGATCTGAGATGCAGTCGGTATCTGAAAGTAGCCAAGTTGATACTGAGCCTGCTGCTGAGGGGTTCCAACGATGTCGACAAGTAGCAATAACAAGACTCCTGCGAGCCCTTCCTTCCCTGCCTTTTTGATGAGGCGGTAGATGTCCAGTTCCGATAGACCACTCAGGCGTGCTGGATCTTGACTGCGGAGCAAGAGGTATGCATCAAGTCTCTCAACGTCCGAGGGAAGCTTGGATTTGATGGACTGATAGTGGCTTTTGTCGTCGGTGGTGAGGAGGTCGAAGAGGATATCGCTGGGTATCCGAGCACCGGTCTGTATGGTTGCCAACAAGGATGAGGCGGCTCGGCCAGACACGTCAGAAGCATTTCGTGGAGCAGGAAGGAACTCGAGAAGATTCTGCGGTGCATCCTGAGGCAGTATAGTAGTGTAAGTTGAATAAGACTGCTTGCTCAATGCGCGCTGTTTGTTCTTGACATTGGGATGGTTGGTTTCAATTGCCAATGGGATTTGCGCTCGAGAGCTGACTCGGCGTGTCTGGGCTACGTCATGGGGATGCACTAGACGTGGTCGATAAGAACATTCCGCCACACTCGACTCGGACGTGGTGAGGCCAGGCCGGACAGCGGATCGGTAAAGACGGCCCGCCACAGAATGCATCATGATGGTCGAAAGTGACATGCGCTCATTGACTTGAGTCGACCGAAACCGCGAAAATCAGCGGGACGAGGTTCAGACGGACGGCAGCGTTGAAACCTCTGCTCCTGGATGTGAGGTGGCGGCCATGGATGATGTTCTCAGCTAAGCAGACACTGTTACAAAGCGAGAAGAGGGTTCTCAAACACACGGCTCGCGACTTTTGCCGCAAAACGAAGATTGCAAAGCACACCAAAATGCTTTCGTACTTTTCTGAACAACTCCGAGTCCCGACATTCTCGTGTGACAGCTGAAGCTGCAACGGAGGTTACATATATGGCGCAGGAGACTATACCTGCACCTTTGTCTGAGCGTCTCGTTCCGCGCTTGCTTTCTGTAGGTAGCACAAAACGATATCGTTGATGAGGGCTGAGCATCAAGAAGTGCCTAAGTCTGTAGCTTACCATTCGAATCATCTCCACCGTCGTTTGTAGGTTCTCTTGTTGGCGAAGGATGGTCTCCTGCAGCTTCTCGAGATTCTTTGTCAAGAATTCGACTTTCTCTGTATACATCTTCTTGGCATCTGCTGTCGACTTTTCCACGTAATAGCCGGTTCCAACATCAACGATGACATTTTCCAGATCCGCCAACTTGCCAGGAACGTAGAGAGACGAGGTGAGGGGTATTAACGTAGTCTTGTCTTTATTTTCAGGTTTGATGGAGGATACGCTGTCAATGCAGCTCTTGAATTTTGCTTGGGCCGACTTGAGCTGACCAAAGGAGGATGTGAGATGCTGGACTTCCGACTCGAGCTGCTTCTTGACTTCGAGCAACTGTCATTTGGCAAGAAAGGTCAGCTGTGTCCATCACATGGAGCTAAATGGAGGAGATTTACATACCTGTTGAATGTCCAGAGACATGAGGTCTACTTGCTGTCCGTTTCCAGCCATGTTGAACACGTATTCTCACCAATAGCTCGAGGTGAGAAGTGTTGATCTGACCTGTGATCGACGCTTGCAGGTCAGTTCAGTCGGGACTTTTTTGGTCATTTCATGCCGTCGTGTTTGAAATTTGCATTTTGTGGTTGACAACCCTGTCCACAAAACAGCATGGGCAAGTCGGCCAAATTCTACAAGAAGCCTTCCCTGAAGGAGAAGCAATCAGGCGCGGGTAAGTCTCGTTCATCCGCGTCTGCACCGGCCGCCGCAGTGGTCAAGACGAAGGACGCGGCCAAAAGAGCTGTGACTGGCGAGGCACTCCAAAAAAGACAGCAGCTAGAGGAGAAGGCAAGGCGTAAAGAAGAAGCCACGAGAGCGCCCAAGTCCGTCTTTAGGCCACAAGCAGCGAACGGCAGAGATGCTTCCGCCGAGCCAATAGACAACGAACACCGCACCGCGGACTCAGATGACGAGATGGATCAAGGCGACACTATAAAACGCCGACCGCGCACAAAGCAACGTAAGGATTGGGGTCCAATGCCAAAGGATGTCGGAGTCGATTATCTTCGGCAGTGGGACTCTCGACACTCATGACTCCGCTCAGTACACTATTGCATATATGCGTCTTACTCATATTGATTGGGCATGCATAGGTTGCTGAAATGACAGCTAAACGTGCGGCAAACTTATTTCTTGGGGGTAGCTGGGTACTCGTAGAATCCGCCCTTTTCGCCGCTCTTCTTGCCAAGCTTGCCCTGTTTCACCAGGTCCTCAAGAAGCGATGACTCCTTCACGGATTCAGCAGAGATCTCGCCCGTCTTGACTCGGGACTCTCTCCAGCCCTTAGCAATGTGCGACAGAGTGTCAAGACCGACCAAGTCAGCAAGCTCGAATGGTCCCATAGGGTCTGTTGTGTGATTCGACACTGTCAGTGAAATGCAACTTTGCCAAATACACTGTTCCTGACTTACATCCAGCGCCAAGCTTCATGGCTGTGTCGACATCCTTAGCAGTGGCTTCCCCTCGCTCTACCAGCCGGATGGCCTCGAGCATGTAAGGAACCAATAGTCGGTTCACGATGAATCCAGGTGCATCTATACAAGAGACAGGTGATTTGCCCATGCGCTTGGCTACCTCAGTAAGCGAATCAAAGGTGTCATTGCTCGTCTTGGTCGTGCGGATGACTTCGACGAGCTTCATCTGAGGTACTGGGTTGAAAGCATGGAAGCCTCCAAACAGCTCCTGTCGTTGGGCAGACACGGCCTCGGCCACGTCCGTAATGGAGAGAGAGCTTGTGTTGGAAGCGAACAAGGCAGTCTTAGGAGCCTTGCCGTCCAAGAAGCCGAACAAATCCTTCTTGATGCCGACGTTTTCGATAATTGCTTCGATCACGAGGTCAGCGTCCTTGACAGCAGCTGCAGGGTCAGTAGAGATCTTGATGGAGTCAACAATGTTTTTGACAAAGTCGGCTTGTTCTTCGGAGCTTGATTCGGCCATGCCTTTCTTTGCGATCCTGGTAAGAGATTTGGAGATGATGCTTTGACCGTTGGCAAGCGCCTTGTCCGTCACGTCGGACAAGGTGACATTGAATTTGCCCTTGTGCGCCAGTACTTGGGCGATGCCTGCTCCCATAAGGCCGGCTCCAAATCTGTACGGCGTACATTGAGCGTCAGGACTTGTACAAATCAGCAATCCGGCTACTCTCGAACTTACACAGTGATGTTCTGCACGTCCTTCTGCTTGGTCAGTGTTGTGGAAAATGCCCGGGCAGAAGGAGACAGCATGGTCGGTGCGCGACGAAGCACCAGTCTAGAAGTTTGCGGCATCATCTTGGGCCAGAGACAAAGCTTGGAGAAGTAAACGATTAGATGATGGCTGGTAGAGCAAGAAGGATGTGATGCTCGGTAGGCCCCGGCGCCGGCCCAACTTTGTCCGTGAAAATACGTGAAAAGGCAAAAAAATCCTGTTAGGCTACAACATGAAATCCGGAATTCGGTCTTTAAGAAAAATTTCGGTGATGAGGAGAAAAACGGCGCAGCTACGTACTTGTCGCGATTTGACAACATTCTTCAGCTTCGCCATTCCATGTCGGGCGTGCAACAAGGTGACGCTACTCGTCCATCCAAGCGCAGCAAGATGAACGGCGCGTCCAAATCGTTTTCTCCCTCACCTCCGGGACCGCCGCCTACTAAGCCAGAAGCTTCGACCTCAAAGGCGAATCCATACTTGGCCCATCTGACACCGGAAGAGCGCTTCGTTGGCGATGACTCCAGTGTCACTCCAATTGCGGCTGAACATCCGCTTGCCGGCCTCATACCAAGAAAGGTGTCTGGACCGCAAGCACGAAGTATCATGGAAGGTGATATCAACCCATTCTCCGCCACTCCTATGCCCTTCTCCAACAGATATCGCGATATTCTCACCAAACGCAAAGGTCTACCGGTCTATTCTCAGATGAATGAGTTCTACGACATTTTCAACAATAACCAGATCATGGTCATGATCGGTGAAACAGGCTCAGGCAAAACTACACAGATCCCGCAGTTTGTTGCCTACTCCGACTTGCCCACTACTCGAAAAGTCAAAGGGCCGGATGGCACACTGGCACCCAAGATGATCGCCTGTACACAACCGCGAAGGGTAGCGGCTATGAGTGTCGCTAAACGTGTGGCAGAGGAGATGGACGTCTCGCTCGGCAAAGAGGTTGGTTACACCATTCGATTTGAAGATGCTACCGATCGTCGGACCACTTTCCTCAAGTACATGACCGACGGTATGTTGTTGCGTGAAGCAATGAACGACCATAACCTCGAAAGATACAGTGCTATCATCCTCGACGAAGCACACGAACGCACGCTGGCCACAGACATCTTGATGGGCCTACTCAAGGAAGTCGTTGGTCGACGCCCAGACCTCAAACTGATTGTTATGAGTGCAACCTTGGACGCTCTCAAGTTCCAGAAGTACTTTAACAACGCACCACTTCTCAAAGTGCCTGGCCGAACGTTTCCCGTCGAGACGTTCTACACACCGGAGCCGGAGCCTGATTACCTCGAGGCTGCCATCCGCACAGTACTCATGATTCATCAGGCTGAAGATGCTGGTGACATCCTTGTCTTTTTGACAGGTGAAGAGGAGATTGAAGATGCTTGCCGCAAGATCAAGGCAGAAGCTGATGATTTGGCTGGTAGCAACCCAGATCTGTGTGGGCCAATCAAGGTCGTACCTCTGTATTCATCGCTTCCTCCTGCTCAGCAGCAACGTATTTTCGAGGCGGCCCCTGCTCCACTGTCACCGGGTGGACCTCCGGGTCGAAAGGTTGTGGTCAGCACAAACATCGCTGAAACGAGTCTTACCATTGACGGCATTGTCTATGTGGTTGATCCGGGATTTAGCAAGCAGAAAGTGTACAACCCACGTATTCGTGTAGAATCGCTCCTGGTCACGCCTATCTCGAAAGCTTCAGCACAGCAACGTGCCGGTCGCGCTGGTCGTACGCGTCCTGGCAAGTGCTTCCGTCTCTATACCGAAAAGGACTGGGCCAACGAGCTGATTGAACAGAGCTATCCCGAAATTTTGCGAAGCAATTTGTCCAACACAGTACTCGAGCTCAAGAAGCTTGGCATTTCAAATCTCGTCACTTTCGACTACATGGATCCGCCTGCGCCCGAAACGATCATGCGTGCGTTGGAGCTGCTCAACTACTTGGCTGCCTTCGATGACGATGGCAACCTAACGCCTCTGGGTGAGATCATGGCAGAGTTCCCGCTCGACCCACAACTCGCCAAGATGCTCATCGTCAGTCCCGAGTTCAAGTGCTCAAACGAGATCTTGACGATTGCAGCCATGCTGTCTATTCCGAATGTCTTTGTTCGGCCAAATTCGCAGAAGCAGCAAGCGGACGCTGCTCGAGCTGAGTTCTCGCATCCGGACGGTGACCATTTGACCCTGCTCAACGTGTTCCATGCGTACAAGACTAATTGCCCAGACCCGAAAGCCGGATCCGACTGGTGCTGGCAAAACTATCTTTCGCACCGAGCGTTGATGCAAGCCGACAATGTGCGTTCGCAGCTGCAGAGAACCATGGAGCGATACAATCTCGATCTTGTGTCGACGCCATTCGAAGACAAGCGCTACTACACCAACATCCGCATGGCGATTGCATGTGGTTTCTTCATGCAGGTCGCACACAAGTCCGGTGGTATCAAGGGTGCATATCAAACCATCAAGGACAATCAAATCGTCTCGCCGCATCCCTCCACTACCCTCGACCATACGCCCGAGTTTGTCCTGTACCACGAATTCGTCCTCACCACGCGCAACTTTATCCGCACGGTGACCGAGGTCAAGCCCGAATGGCTGTACGACTTTGCACCAAGCTACTACGACCCCAGCAACATGGAAGGCGAAGTCAGACGCATCATGAGCACACTCAAGGCCAAGAAGGAGAAGGGCGTATCAACCCCAAAGCGTAGATAGATACATCTCAAAGCATAAAGTACATGATTACCAGAAACATCGAGATAGACATATATGGAGATGTTGTGGACTCCTTTGTGCTGGGAAAGTGGAGTGTGGTGGCGTGACCGGTTTATGACACGCACGTTACGTTTGTCGCCTAATTTTGCTAATTTCAATCTCGCTTCCGTTTCCGTGCGCTCCCCACGTTTGACAACATCCATTAGCTTTGGCGCTGGTGTTACCACAAGATGACTGCTGGAAGCTCGTCCCGCGCAGGAGGGGGCGTGTACGGTATGTTTGGCGCCGCCGCCCAACATTTGCAGGTCAGCGATGGCTCGGGTCAACAGGCTGGAGACGCTGGTTCACCGTGGGATGAGTCCAGTCGCAGCATGGATCTCGTCTTCATCATGGATGCAACAGGCTCCATGGGCAGCTACATCAGCTCAGCAACGAAGAATATCGAGACGATCTGCGAGAACATCATCCAATCCGAGCAGCTGAGTGGGCACGGTGCGTTGCGTATCGGCTTGATCGCATACCGTGACCATCCGCCGCAAGACCATACCTATGTTGTAAAGAACTTCGGCTTTCACAATCGCGTCGAAAAGGTCAAAGAAAATCTCAAGACGCTGTACGCTTCGGGCGGTGGCGATGGTCCAGAAGCGGTGACCGCGGCGATGAAGGCCGCACTTGATCTCAATTGGCGTCCTCATGCTACCAAGCTGGCCGTGCTCATCGCAGATGCACCGCCCCATGGTATTGGCGAATACGGCGACGGATTCCGAGATGGGTCACCTGACGGTGAAGACCCGCTACGGCTGGCGCGACTGTATGCCAAGGCCGGTATCCCCCTATTCATGATTGCCTGCGAGCCAGCACTGTCCGGCTATCAGCACGCGCCTGACTTTTTCCAGGGCCTAGTTCAAATCACGGGGGCCATGCTCGTCCCATTGACCACGGCCAGCTTGCTGAGTCACGTCATTCTCGGTCTGGCAGGAGAGGCAATGGACATGGAGCGTCTGCATCGCGAGATTGGAGACGCCATTGTGCAGCGAATCCAGTCGCTCAGCTTAGAGGGCACGCAGAGCAACCCTATGGACGACGTCGCTCGAGAATTGCACGAACGGCTTTTGCTGCGCAACGAAAACACCAAGCAACTCTACATTGAAAGCATCTACCGCGATTCGGAAGAGTCGCGACACAACATCAACGTCTGGGCCACAGCGCCTGATCTGGCGACGGCCCGGCGTGACATCAAACGCGTGCCTGGCTCCAGACTGAGCGACAAGTATCTACAGACACGTCGAGCTACCACTTCCTACAAGCCATACAGTGCATATCCAGCGCCAGGAACCTCGCCCTCACCCAGTTCCAGTCCAAATCCATCAGGCGCAGGATCGAGAAAAGTCGTGTCAACATTCAGTGCGTTCAGCGCTAGTCCAGGGATGAGCTTCCAACACAGCGGATCACCACCAGCAGGCAGCCAAGCGACATTTGGCGGCGTTTCTCCGAGACTGAGCAATGGTGGATTTGGATACAAAGCGCAAGACGGATTTGCCTACCGCAGTCGAGACGCACCCATGGCGGACGATGACGATGACGACGATGCTCTCGCTGTAAGTGAAGATAAACCACTTCCACAGGCCATCAGCTCGGACGGCGTAATTCATGTTCAAGGTGACGATGGCCAGACTCTAGCTTACCGTCAAGGCGCTATCTCCCTGGAACAAGTCAAACGGTTAGCCATGCAGTCTGCCTACCGTGGCGGCCTTGCCGCCGACTGAATCCACATTTTTCCTCCTCAAACCGCACTTTGTCTACAACATACAAACACATTACACTCGCTTTATGTTATCCGAGAAATCTGCTAGAGAGATGGTACAGATACCAGCTTGTGAGTGCCTGCGCAAGCCATCCAAACCCTAAAATAACAGGCGGTAGGAACTGCCTCGCTCGAAGATGGCGTGAGTTCTCCGCTGTCGTTCGAGTCGGGATAAGTGTGGCGATAGCTATGCCGGCGTTCAAGCTTGACAGAAGGGTGCGGATGATCCAGATCACTGATCTTGATTGCAATGAGGACGGCGCTGAGCGGACAGCATCCGAAGTCGGGTGTGGGAACTTTGAGCTCCATAACAGCACAAAGGAAAGCAGGATCAAAGGTGATAGCTGGGACAAAATCAATGCTTTTGACGGCTGCCAGAAAGCTAGCGCAACGCTCTGGGTACCATTCTCTTTACTCTTGCCCTTGTTTGTTTCGCTCCTTTGTGTCTCGGAAGTGCGAGGTGCGGCGAGGAGCCATGTTGTAGCACAGACTGCCAAGTGCAAGGCGGCGCTCTCGACAAGGGTGCTGAACACAACGTTGAGGTACGAGATGAGGGTCGGCAGAATCTGATCCGTTTGAGTTGATGAAGCGGATTGAACGGCGGCTGGAAGCCAGATCCACTGCGCATTGCACATCGGCGATTCCTCTGAGCCTGTAAGCGAGACCGGGACATAAGAAGGAAAGAACAGACCAGCCCGAAGAGGCATCCCAGCAACGAGAGATGACAGTCTACCTCGTGTAGTAGCATCTGCTAGCTCTCCACCACCTTCAGGCAACACTGGCTCGACACAAAGGTAGAACCATCGAATGTAGGCATCTACCAGTCCGAGTGCCAGAAATTTTCTCGCTAGATCCGCGCCTTCTCCCCTTACTCTAGCAGCAGAAGACCCGAGCTGTGGGAGTGCTTGCTGGTGGTCACGATTGAAGAGCAAATGGCGATACGCTCGTGGCTTGGCTAGTATCAAGTCAAGAATGACGATTGTGATGCCGTGTTCGAGATACTCGTCTGCAAGCACGACTGCCGATCCCTGGTCACCAGCCTGAGCGTCTGGAGCGCAGATGATGGAGCGACAAGGTGAAGGGACAATGTGATCCTTGCCGTACCGCAGGTACAGTGACGGCACAGGTGTTGCGCAGTGAATGCACACCGGCATCCTTTGTGCATCGAGTGACCGATGCGTGGTCCCTCGATGTTTGACAGGTGGAAAGAATATTCTCATCTTGAGTGGGGTAACTAACTCACTCGAGCTCTTTTTTCACCAATTTCATCGCAGATGACACAGATCTGTTGAACATACATCCACAACAGATTCGAGAAGTAAG
This sequence comes from Farysia itapuensis, assembly GCA_023212645.1. Taxonomy (NCBI): domain Eukaryota; kingdom Fungi; phylum Basidiomycota; class Ustilaginomycetes; order Ustilaginales; family Ustilaginaceae; genus Farysia; species Farysia itapuensis. The sequence continues at coordinate 79,571 of JALBYC010000005.1, read as the reverse complement.
GGGTGATAGATCGCTATGGTGAAGCATGTCATTAGCGAGTATGCGTGCGACAGGTACTGATACAAAGACACCGCGGAACCAGCAAGACAGAAAGTTTGCACGAGCGAGGTTATTTTGGGTGAGGTGCTCAGAAGCCAGGAGGTCGAAGACCTTGACCACCCGGAGCTACTTGTTGCTGCTCACTGGTGCCAGCGGATCCAAGCATGTGTTGAGGACCCTGTCCTTGTCCCATCATTTCTTTCTCTTGTGCCACAATCCGTGACTCGTCTTCGACAGCCAACGCAAACGGCAGTCCGATCAGAAGTGCAGAAGTGGTGACGACCCAACCGACTTTTCCAACCAAGAGACTGCCGGTGAAAGCATACGATCTTGTGGTGTTGAAGGCAGACGAAATGGATCGACGTGTGGACGGTGGGATGATATCCTTCAACGCAGCAATTCGTTCCCAGACGGTCTCTTCCTTCAAAGTCAGGCCACGTTCGGAGACCTCGGAATCATCAGAGAAGTCAGACTGACAGAGTAGAAGAGAAGCGGTCAGTCATAAGTAGAGAAGCATTCACAAAGACTTGGTGCTACATACCTCTGCGTCAGAATCTCCGTTGTCCTCTTCCCAGTTGTCTTCATCGTCATCGAAAGCGACTGTTCTAGATGAGCCAGCAGCGCGCGCTTGCTCTCTTGCCTGTTGAGCGAGGAACTCCTCGTCGGGGACTTCTTCGAGACGAACCATGATGTGTATGAGATGGTCTGCAAGTGGTGACGATGACGAGAAAGCTGGCCAAAATTGTTGCTTCCCACTTTGGCCAAATTTTCCTATCGTCCGAAACAATTTGGCAAAGGGGCCGCGGGGCCGACGATCGACCGTCTCTGGCCTAACACGTTACGCGTGGAAGATGCAAGATATATGGCGCGGAAGCCGAACGAATGGAGTCGGACGTAGCCACATCCGCATTCTTCTTTCCCACTCCTTTGCCTACAACCACCCCCCTCCCCATATCCCCTCGTCCCTATCCCATCGCCAAGGCGTCAAGACATCTGTCAAAATGAGCGGAGCTATCGGAAACATGGTACGTAGCGTTCTAATGCAAAGATCTGCAAGCGCAGCTGGCTGACGGTGCGACTGGTTGGATGTTACATAGGCCTTCATGTTTGGCGCCATGCAGGTTGCCAAACGCATTCCGTTTGAGGACAAGCCAGAGCTGGTGACGTACGCTCGTGCGGCTTATGTTGCAGTGCAGCTGCTAGTGGTGGCAATGTACTACTTCTGCTCGATCCGCGTCAAGAAGGCCAACGATCTGACTGTCATCAAGTATGTCAACGCCAAGTCGCCCATGTCGCAAGAACCAGGAGAGTTAGTCACCACTACCAACCGCGACTACGATTTGGCCGAGATCAGCAAGGCGACCCGGGGCATGCTCATGGGATGCGCCATGGTCGGATTCATGCACCTCTACCTTGGCTACACCAACCCCCTCGTCATTCAGTCCATCTTGCCGCTCAAGAATGCCCTCGAATCCAACATGGCCAAGATCTGGATCTGGGGTCAGCCCGCTACAGGCGATCTCAAGCGTCCATTCAAGGCTCCCGCCGGTCTCTTTGGCGCCGCTGCCGGAAACTCAGGCCCTCAGACTGACAAGGCCGCTATCAAGGGTGCAGAGAAGCCTGGCGCCGTGAAAAAGGACGAATAAGCATCCTATGCTGCTGCTTCCCTAGCATGTACTTCTGTAGCTTCCTGTAGATGTCGCCTCCCTTGTACATTGTATGCGCTGCTAGCTCTGTCGAACTGTGTGTGCGTGTGTACGTGTGTCGCGTGTGTGGTTTGGCATGTTCGTGATCTGACAGAAAATTGGATTTTGGCCGATGGCCCGATGGCCGATGGCGCCGATGGGAAAACGTGTCGGAAAGAAATGTGCGCTCCCTCTGCTCCTTGCTTGACATCGCCATACTTTCGCCCTGCACACCAGCACAATGTCTTCTGGCAGCCGCTTGCCAGACCCACGACCCGTAGAGACCGAGGAGCCTCTCTTCGCTCAGGAAATCGACGAAGACGAAGAAGAGGAAGAGGAGGAAGAGGACGAGGAAGACATCAACGTAGGACCATACGACGATGAGATTTACGGTACGTTGGATTCTCGCAGCCTGTCGATGCGCAGCAGACATACTGAATTGACTTTCTTGGTACAGAATCTGAGTCACCGTCCGAAAGCGGGACAGAGTCTTTGACGTGGATATCCTGGTTCTGCTCTCTGCCTGGCCACGAATACTTTGCTGAGGTGGCCGAGGACTTTATCGAAGATGACTTTAACTTGACCGGTCTCAATGCTCTCGTGCCCTTCTACAAAGAGGCACTTGAGATGATTCTTGATGTGGAACCACCGGAAGAGGAGCTACTCAAGATTCCCGATGTATCCATCGTCGAATCGTCTGCCGAGTTGCTCTACGGCCTGATCCACCAACGCTACATCTTGACCAGAATAGGCATGCAGCAGATGGTGGAAAAGTACCAGGCCGGTCACTTTGGCTATTGTCCGCGCGTCTTCTGCCACTCGCATCCGGTCCTGCCGTGTGGGCGATCGGACTTGCCAGGTCTGGACACGGTCAAGCTGTTTTGCTCCAATTGCATCGACAACTACTCGCCGCCAAGCTCGCGATTTCACGGCGTCGACGGTGCCTTTTTCGGCACGACGTTCCCGCACTTGCTCTTCCAATGCTATCGCGATTTGCTGCCCAGCATCATTGCCCCCAAGAACTCCAATACACTCAATGTCCTTCATCCGCCAAGCTACCAGCCTTTGGCCGCGGCAGACGTGGAAGACCAAGGCACGTCACAGCAACGCATGGATGTCGATAGCGCAACCGTCCCATCAGCAACTTTGTCCACCATCGGCACACAACCATCACCCAAAAAGGGCACCACCACCACGTCCATTATCGCACCTAAACCAGCCACTGACCCGCAAACGCTGCCGCTGCCACCGCCGCCCGCAACTCCACCAACAACCAGCACAAACACCCTCGCAAATCCACCACAACCAAGCCCGGCGCCAAAACATCCCACACCTCATCGCACACTCGACATAGACCAGATCGGTAAACGTGCCCCTTACTGTCGCATCTACACTCCGCGCATCTACGGATTCAAAGTCTCGGAACACGCCAAAATTGGCCCCCGAATGAAGTGGGCCCGTCTTCGACCCAACTCCATCGACGAACTTGACTCCGTATAGCGCGCGACCCTTCCCGTGGCGCAAGCCTTTTTGTCTAACCTCTCTCTTAAGATGTTCAATTTCAATCTTCCCCGTTGTTTGTTTGTTGTGACTGCGATGTGTTATCAATGCGGCGTTGCTCAGAATATACACAGAACGGAGCTGAATGAGGGCCATCAAAGTAAATGTTCCAAAAAAAAATGGTGGGGAACCGGTGTGTGTGTATATGTGTGAGGTAGAGCAAGAGAGTGGGGATTTGTTTTAATAGTACATGATGAACCGGGCGGGAAGATTGGAGAGGAAAGGGTGTTGTTACATGGTCTTGGTGCCGGCGAGGCCTGCAGCAGCGGCAGCGGCGATTGCCGCGCGGTTGGCGGCCGAGATCTGCGGCGAGGGAGAGTTGGTTGCATTGTTGTTAGCGCCAGCATTTGGCGAACCAGCGTTTCCCATCAGTGCCCCGTTGGGTGCAAATCGGGGCGAACCAGCGGTGGATGCCCGTGAGAGCGCAGGCGACGAACCTTGATTGGAACCATTGCTCATCTGCTGCTGCTGTTGCTGTGCTCCCAACGCGGCTTGAGCAGCTTGTTGCGCAATCTGCAAGGCCCGATTGGGAGGCAGACGCAGCTGCAGATTCGCATTTTGCGCCAAAGCTGCTTTCATCGCCATGAGCTGAGCTGTCGAGATATTGCCCGTCTGTCCCATCAAGGCCTGTCCTTGTTGTGCCTGTTGCAGCGCTTGCAAAGCTCTAAAGTTGTTCGCGCCTTTCATTTGAGCAGCGTTGAGGTTGAGATTCAGGTTCATGCCATTCGCGCCTTGAGCTCCCTGTTGTTGAGCCATCGGCTGTTGGGGAACAGCCAGACCTGCGTGCATGATGGGTGACGGGTTGCCTCGACCATTGCCGTTCGCTGCCACGGGAGACCCAAAAGCCCCATTCATAGCCTGTTGCGGCTGCGAGCTTATCCTCGCGTTCTGCATAGCGGGGCTCCCGGCATTACTGTTGGTCATGTTCATGCCGAATTGCCCGTTAGGATATGCGTTCGACTGCATCGGCGACGACTGAGACATGGTGTTCTGCCCAGGCATTGAGCGAGGAATTTGCTGTTGAGCCTGGATGCTATTGGCGTCGAAACCCATGGACTGAGCAAGGAGATGGCTTTGACCCTGAGCTGCAGCAGCAGCCATTTGCATCTGCATTTGCATTTGCAGCTGGATTGGAAGCTGCATCTGCATCTGAATGGGCAGACCCATCTGCTGCTGCTGGATGGCTGTGCCATCTGGTCGACGTTGCTGATCACCTTGCTGCACTGCATTGACACGGGATTGCTGCCCTTGGTTCTGAGGCTGACCTGCTTGCATCTGCGCCTGCTGTTGAGCAGCAGCAAAGCTTGCTAGCTGTGCTTGCTGGACATTAGTATGAGGTAACGCTGGCATTTGACTTCCGAACTGTGCCATCTGTTGCTGAAGCTGCTGCTGTTGTTGTTGTTGCTGCTGCTGCTGCTGTTGCTGTTGTTGTTGTTGCTGCTGCTGCTGCTGCTGCTGCTGCTGTTGCTGCTGTGCAAGGACCGCAGCCTGCTGGGCTTGAGCTTGCGCTGCCGCTTGTGAGGCTTGTTGTTGCTGCTGCTGTAGCACGGCCATTTGCATCTGTTGTTGCTGAGTCTGGGACTGTTGCGCCGACATGTTACCGGCTGCGGTGTTTGCACCAGAGCGCGCGCCGACCGGCAACTGAACGCTGATCGAGCTGGATGTGCCCGTAGAAGTGTTAGTTGTCATTGGCCGTCCAATTGAGGCAGCGACAGCGGCAGCAACAGCACTGGTTGCGCTCGACGAAGCTTGTTCCACGTATCCTGTGGGCTTTGGCGCTGGCGTCTCTGCAGCAGCTTGAGCGTGTTGCAGATTGGTCAGATCAGTCGATAGCTTGAACAAGTCGGCCTCTTCCAGTAAGGTCATCCTGTAGCGCATGAACCGCTGATCAAAGTCATCCAGTACAACCTCGTCATCCTCTTCCATGCCGCCGAGGCCAGTGAGACCCAGGCCCGCGAAGCGTCCGAACTCGTCGTCGTACCGCCAACGTTCTTCGGTGCGCAACCAGCGGAAAACTTCGTCTCGAGGACTTTGCAGTTCGTCCGAATCCTCGTGCAGATCCAGATCACCCGCTTCTCGCTTGTTGTGCTCTGAGTCGAGTCCGAGCATTTCGATATCTCCAATCTCGGTGGCTTGTGTGCTGACAACGCCAGCTGAGAGCCCACTGAGCCTCGAGCGGTCGCTCGAATCGGATGAGTTGCTTGCAGCATCGGAGGTTTGGGAGCTCGACAGCTCGACATTGGCATCTGACGATCCAAACGGACCCGAACGGGAAAAGGGACCCCCAAGGTCTTCCGAAGCGTCCCTCGCCTGGTCTTGCGTTGCCATATGACGGGAAGATGCTAACAAGCTGGGTCGAAGATCGGGGGTGAAGGCGAAAGGTCCACTCAACGTCGGCTGAGATGGCTGCGAAAGTAGATCCCTGCGTTCCTCGAGCCTAGGCATAGTTGTCAAGCCCGAGGGAGTTGATGACGAGGCAGCGGCAGTTTCAAGGACATCTTCCAAGCGACTCGAATCAGTTCGAAGCAGCGAAGAGATGGCAGCTTGTCCAGAACGTGGCCAATCAGATAGACTGGACGGCACAGGACTTGGGATAGGCAACCTTCGATCGAGAAAGATACGTCCACCACGGCCGAGTCGTCGTCGAAACGATGGCGGGCGGCCGGCCCTTGGAGTCTGTGAAGAGAAGTGAGTCCTGTCGTCAGAGGCGTCGGCATGTACTGGTCGAAAGGCACGCAGCGCAGGCGGTGCTGGAACAGGCTGAAAGGCAGAATCGCTCCCTTCTTCCCATCCGAGATCCGAATCCGCTTTGCGTAAACATTCTCGCTCGATGTAGGCTTGCACTGCATGTACGCGCTCGAGAATTGCCGAGCCCATTCCAGATACGCCAGCAGCTCCACCAGCGGAGGCCGCAGCAGAAGCAGTATCGCCATCCGTCGGGCGGTTCTTCCTTCCCGCCAGCTTGATCGACAAAGAGCTTTCCTCGGCTTTTCGCTTCTTCTTGGACGCAACTTGTGCATGCGCCGGATCTTTGCGTTCGCCAGAAATAAGCTCGTCGTCCTCGTGACCTTGCTGCGGCCCAACAATACCCCATTGCCTTTTGACGTCCATAAGATCCTTGATGGATTCCCAGCATTGACGGTCCTGTCGGATAAGAGCACGCTTCCCTTTCTCTCTCTGCGCCACGAGCTCTACAAGTGCAACTGCGTGTTCCAGCTCGGCGCGCAAACGAATCATCTTCTCGATGTTAAGAGCATCTGTCTTTCGTGTCTTGCGCACCTGCTTGACCTCACGACGTCGGAAGCAGACGTAGGGATCGGTATCGTTGGACTCGTCGAAGCTGAGAAACGGCATGACTGGCTTGCCCTCACGGTCTTCTCGACGACTCTTCCAATGCGGATACACGACGGTAGCCAGTACTTTGAGATCCTCGAGGTTTTTGTAAGGGTTGCTCGGCGACCAGTCGGAAGTGGATGTAATGGAGACAGGTGATCGGCCAAGGGTGTCTTTTTCCCAACTCAGAAGCGGTAGGTCGGGCTGCGCAAGCGCAGAGAGGGAGGAAGTTGGCTCGAAAGCTGCCAAGAGTTCCTCGACGACTGGAATTTTGGTAACATCGAGGTGAAGAAAGGGTACAGCCTCGTTGGTGACCCTTTCAAACACGGTCATAATCATTTCCATCTGATCTTCTGTCATGACGCGATACGATGCCTGGTTCTCGGCGACAAAGCGAGTAATGGCTTCTTCGCGCGCCTTCTCCTTGCCCTTTCCCTTGATTCCAGCGCTAGCAAGCGGTCCGGTCTTGGCAGTGCGAATCGCTGAAGTCAAAGCCTCATGGGCTTTCGCATTACGAGAGTCAAGCCAATCTTGGTCATCCTCGTCCATGCAATAGCTTGGTCCGCGTGTGCAGTCTTCCACTGTATCTGAAAACCGAATGTATGTGACAGGATCTTGGTAGACGCCCGAGGGGTATAGTTGCGAGAATTCCGCATTGGAAAGTCCTACATGTGATTCGGGTACCGGGATACTGTAAGCGGCCTTTGAGCTCTCGCTGGAAGCTCCACCTTCTGCAGTCGCTAGCTGATTTGAAGACAGCGCAGCTTGCAAGTGGTGCTCGGAGATTTCGCTTGCATCAACACCGAGATTCGAGTCTTGAGCATGCTCTTGTCCTTCAAATTCGGGCTCTGGCCCCGCCACCACCGATGTGGCAGCATTGAGCAGATGTGAACCGCGCTGAACGCATACTGTGATAAGAAGCGGGAAGTTGATGGAGCGGAAAAGGGGGTGATGAGTGTGTTTGAAGAGTGTTCAGTAACACCATCCAGAATTTCGAATATGGAAATGGAAGATGGCGACGACGGTCGAAAAGTCGAAGCGAAAGGGGGAATCCGACGCGTTGTGGGGTGCAGGGTTGACAAGGGGGAAAGAGGAATTGGGTCAGCAATTTCATTGGTGGACACGTACGCGACTGGAATCAGACTTACATTTCTGGCGGTAGGAAAGCTTCTTGTTTCTGACTCTGCTCGACGAGGTCGCAGCAGGGGCAGCAACGGCACCTCTTGCCATGCCGAAATAGGACGGTTACGATCAAGCCAACGGGCTCATTCAATTAAGAAGAGTGCACCGAAGGCGGTAGCGCAAGGTGCGCTAAATCAAAAGGTGAAGACGAGAATGGTGTAGATGAGGAGTCGCGCAGGTGGTGAGATCGAAGCTGGCAACTGTCGGAAAGGTGTGTTGCCGCGTAGGACGAATGGCGCAAATTTGCGTGTGGTATGAGGAGACGCCTATTGTACAGAAGGAGGTTGCTGCGAGGAGACCGAAATCACGGAGGTAATTAATTCGTTGCAAGGTAGCGCGTGAACCCAGTCGCGGTGAGGATGGCGAGGACGAGGACGGGTTGAAGTGGTGATATGAGAGGATTCAACTTTTCTGAAAACTGGAAACGTAGAAAAGAAGGATCGGCCAAGGCGGTGGTTGATGAGGGGTGGGTAAAATGGGGGAGAGGGACGTGGATGGAAAAGTGGAAAATTGGTTTTGACGAGCCAAAGAATGTTTTGAGCGCGATTTTGCAGCTCGTAAGACGATGCGAGGCAATGGTCAGGAGCAGTTCGAGCGAAATTAGGAGCTCTGATGGTAGGAGAGGAGCGCGATTTGGCAGGAGATTTCCAAGTTGGGGAAAAGTTGGATTGGCGCGAAAATGGGTCACAGACGAGTCAGACGCGCTCAGCACAGCCAGAAAAGCTGAGTTATTCAGGCAGATGGGCCAAACGAGCAAACGCGATCGCTATTGATCAAAAATTTGCAGATGAATGTAATCATCGACTCGTAATCGAGACTACAATCAGTCACAGTCCATTTGAATTTTCAACAAGGATGTGCATGTAGGTTGGTATCGGCCGATAAGTGCAACTGTAAGATTGTTTCAAACTGCGAAACAATCACAAATATGCATACACATATATGCATCTTCGCATCTTCGGCGGCTTCGCATCATCTCGAGCATCTCTTCACTTCCGCTTCTTGAAGGGGGGCTTGCTTGCCTTGTGATTGGGACGACTTGGTCTGTGCTTGATCTGTGATTCGCCAAATTTACGTTTAGCGTATGATGCTGCTTCTGCGTCACGAATAAGCTCTTCTACCACAGTGTTGCCACGCTCTTTGCGAGACATGACAGCCTTGGGCTCGAGTGGAGACGCGATGATCTTGCCCAGGTGAGCAAACTTGGGCATAGCCTGACTCTTTGCCGATGCTCGATAGAAGCGTTTGGGATCCAACGCATTGCGCAGACGGATCGCTTGTACCTCCTGGCGCAGCTGCTCTGCGGTCTTTAGTCTTGCATCACCGCCTGTCACTTTCGAGTGACCTGCATCAGCTGCCGCATGGCCTTTCATGGCTTTCAACTTCGAGGACGAAGCTCCGAACTCAGGCATGTTGAACCAGTTAGAGCCAGTAGAGGTCTCGGGAGCTCTTGCGTGTTTCGACTTTTTCGCTGGTTGCGTAGCCAGCGAACCAGTTGCAAAAGCTTCGATTTCTTTGTCTAGCTTGCTGTGGGAGCCGGTGTGATGAGTGGGCCGTGCTGTCTTCTTCTGTTCAGCTTTTGATGCCGGGTCGGACACAGTGCCAATGAGCTTTGGTGTGTCCAAAAGGAGCACATCTTCGTTGTCTTCAAACGTGGCTTCCTGTTGGGCGGGTCCGGTCGACAAAGTTCTCGATTTGTAAGCTTCCTCCGAAGCAAGCAGCAAGCCCTCAAGATCTTCGGATTCATCAGTGTCATCATCGCTTGTGCTTGAGTTGGAATCATCCTCAGAACTAGAGTCTGTGCTTGACGTTGATTCCGAAGAATCACCCGAATCGTCTGCGAGGGACGACAAATCTTCGGTAGCAGTCTGCAGTAGTGGTGTTTGGGCTTGATTTGAAGTGTCGAGCCCATGTGTTGCAGCATCGCTAATCATTTCATCTGCACTACCGTGCACATGCACCGTATTTTGCAGCTGCGATTGATTCTGACCATCCGATGAAGTGAGTGAGCTGACCGATTCGCTCTCTGGAGCGCGAGAAGTAGAGGGTTCCGGAGACAAACGCTCGGTCTCGTCGATAACGGAGAGCCCCTCGCTTAAGACGGAACGCGATCTTGATCTTCGAGAATGTGTAGACGTACTTGGCATCGTCGCTTTCTTGCTTGGTGAGGCTCGAGCTCGTTTGCTTGGCGAAGCTTGCGAGGGCCCCGATGATGACGACTGCCCAGCTGTTAGCATGTCCCCAAAAGGCGAAGCGCTCCGCAACCTTGCCGAGCGCATTGGTTGGACTCGAGTTTTAGAAGGACTAGGCTCATCTCCGCCCAATTTTGAGAGCCCCTTGGCTGGGGAGCTCTGACGTCCTGTTCTGGTTGCTGGCATGCTGCGGTATTGCGAAGGTCAATGGCGAATGGCGAGAAGAACTCGAGCATGCTGCATCCAAAAAATCTCGGCCAAATTTTTAGACACGGAGAAGCTGACGTTTTGCTTTGTCAGCCACAGCTCACCAAAATTTCGACCGGAAAGTCCACAGATTTTTTGAAGAACACGACGACCCTTCCTTTCCTGTGACAGAAGCATCCGGGTGGCCAGCATTCTGCTCGTCCTTTACACAGGCTCCTCAGCATGGTCGGCAGACGAGGCCCGAGAAAGTCGGCGTCCTCTTCTGGCTCTATGAGCAGATCAGCCACGTATGACGACATACTCAAAGACGATGAAGACCTGTTCGAGGAAGGACGAGATCAGATTCTTCTCGACAATAAAGGCCGACACATCGATTCTGAAGACGACATGGATGTTGGTCTCAATGACCAAGAGGTTTTAGGTGTACATAGCGAGCGTTCGGATGACTCCGAAGCCGAAGATCCTGAAGATGACGTGGACGAGTTTGAAGAAAACGACTTTACAGCATTACCGCGGAAGGGAGCAAAGGCCAGCATCACAGTCTCCTCAGACGATGATTCGGGCGACGACGACGACGAGGAAGAAGATGAGGACGACATGCACGAGAATGATCGAGGATGGGGAAGCAACAAGCGGGCATACTACAACAGCAACGATCTCGACGCCATCGACTCAGACTCCGAACTCGACGAAGAACAAGCTCGTGAACTCGAGCTCAAAGAGGTCAAACGCTTACAAAAGAAGAGTCGAAGTACGATGGACGATTCCGACTTTGGTCTTGGAGACGACGAAGTGGAAGGTGGTGTTGGCAAAGCTGCCAGGGATGCGGGACGCGAGGAGAGACGCAGACAATTTGACGAGCTCGAGCAAGCAGCTCTTACATCGGCCCTCCCTGCAGACGCTACACCGTCATCGTCACGACAGGAGTTGCTGGCCAAGCTACAGAAGGAGAGTCCCGAGACCGTCGCACTGGCAGGCGAATTCGCCGATATGATAGAGGAATTCTCAAAAGTCGACGCAGAGCTCAAGAAGATGATGAGCAAGAAGGTGCAGCCGGCCAGCATCGAACTTTTGCACCTTCACCACCAGACCTTGGTCACGTACATTACAACTATGACATTCTACTTTCACCTCCGCGTATCGCCCGAATACGCGACAGACCCCGTCAAGCTACGCCAGCATCCTGTCCTCATGCGTATGATGCGCCTCAAGCAATGTCTGAGTGCCATGGAAGAGATGGGTCTGACACTGGACCAACCCAAGATGCCAGGATCGGAAGATTTTGCTGAGGATGATCCAGATGACATCGACGTGTACCAGGGAAGCGAAGATGATGATCTTGGTGATTTGGACTCTGATGAGCTCGCCGAGCTCACTGCAGATGCCGAAGAAAAGGAGAACACTGCGCCAAAAGTCAAGGCAACGAAGGCCACATCGACAAAGCGCAACAAACACACAAATGGACACTCCGCGCATTCACTAGAAGATGGCGAAGATCACTTATCTGCGGATGCTGATGTTCACGAACCTCTACAGGCGATAACATCCAAGCAAGTCAAGAAAGGCACAGGAGCAAAGAAAGACAAGAAACGGAAAGCAGCAGCGGAAGGGGCAACGCCGCTGGCGGCCGGGCTGGCCGACTTGAACGACGAGCCAACGCCAGAAATGAAGGTCAAGAAGGTGAAGAAGGGCGCACTCGCGCTCCAGAATCCCTTTTCGGCCTCGTCACAATCGGTCAACCTGGATGATGCGACGTTTGGAGAGCTGTCCGAGCTGTCTGTCATTGATTCTGCCGAGAGGGCAGCGCGCAAAAAGTCGTTGCAGTTCCACGCCTCTGCGATCGAGAACAAAGCACTGCAACGCTCAAAGGCTGCCAAGGAGCGACACTCGGGCGATGCCGATATCCCGTATCGTGACCGAGAGAGAAGCCGAGCTGCGGTTGAGGCTACTAAAGCTTCTCAGCAAGCTAATCAGCAACTGGCACAGCTCAACGGAGGATCTCGCAACACTCGTCTGGATGGCGATGACGGATGGGGTGAATCTGACGAAAAAGATTGGCGGGAAGTTATGGGTCAGCCAAACGGGCCATCACGAGATTCTGGCATCAATGGAGACGACGATGACGGGGATGCAGCCGACTACTATGATCTTGTTGCGTCGTCGCGCAAACGCGGCCGAGCCGAAGCAAAGGCAGAGTACGACCAAGAGCGCGATGCAGAACGCTTTGCTCTTATGGAAGATGCAACACTCGAAGACGGTCAGCACCGAGGCATTACTCGACAGATTGAGAAGAACAAAGGTCTTACGCCGCACCGACCCAAGTCCTCGCGAAACCCTCGAGTCAAGAAACGACTCAAGTACGAACAGGCCAAGAAGAAGCTCGGGTCTAGACAGGCCGTCTTCAAAGGCGGTCAAGCGAGTCTGCAAGGTGGCTACGGAGGTGAAGCCTCTGGTATCTCGACTCACTTGGTCAAATCTCGCAAATTGGGCTAAATTAAATTCGCCATCTTTTTGCTTTATATTTGTTTGACGCCTGTGGTTTAATTAGTCAGTGAGTTATGGCGGCGGTAAGCAGACTGACTGTCTGCGAGCTCAGGTGTGGATGGCGGCCGTGTGACCACTCAATCTCGAAACGCGTCCCGCATCACACGATGGCCGACTTCACCTTGGAGAGAAGGACACAGCATGTATCGGGCGGTAGTGGGCAGGGAAACGAACCGTTTCGCACGAGAGAGCTAGGTAAATCGGGTAAAACGGCCAAAATCCGGATGGGTGAAGCGCAGCCAAACTCTGTCAGCCGGTAAAAACGCAGCCGGCAACGAGCTGGCCGAGAGCAAAGCTTCTCCCGGTGTGGGGTACAAGAAGACCTGCATTCGCCATCGTACACTTTTCTTCCTCTTCCCAACCCCATCTTCCCGACTGAACTGCCTACGCAAGAATGGCTCAGAGAATTAACCAGCTCGCTACCCACCTTGACCCGCGCTCGTGGTCGGGCAAGGGCATCCACGCACACATGGCCAAGAACGACGCTGACGTCGTCATCGTCGCTGCCGGACGCACACCCTTCACAAAGGCCTACAAGGGTTCCATGAAGGACAGCAAATTCGATCTGCTCTGCTACGAGTTCTTCAAATCACTCATTGCGTCGTCCAATGTCGACCCAGCATTGATTCAGGACATTGTGGTCGGCAATGTACATAATGACGAAGCTCCATACTACGTTCGAGCTGCCGCACTGGCAGCTGGTATTCCCAACACCACCCCTGCCCTCGTCGTCAACCGCTTCTGCAGTTCCGGCCTCATGGCCATCCGAGCCATTGCCAATGGCATCCAGGCAGGCGAGATTGAATGTGGATTGGCAGCGGGTATCGAGCATATGTCGACGCAGCCCAAGCGTCCTACGACGATCAGCGAACAGCTCAGCGCGCTAAGCCAGGAGGCTGATGACTGCAAGATGCCTATGGGCTGGACTTCTGAGAACGTCGCCAAGGACTTTGGCATTTCTCGTGCACGCATGGACGAGTTTGCCGCTCGATCTCAGCAACGAGCGGTAGAAGCTCAGAACAGCGGCAAGTTTGACGCCGAGATCTTCCCCATCTCGGTGCCTCAGGTCGGCAAGGACGGCAGCAAGCTCAACACCATTATCTCGGCCGACGAAGGTCCGAGAGCCGGTACGACTGCCGAGAGTCTGGGCAAGGTGAGAGCTGCTTTCCCACAATGGGCTCCTAGCAACACCACCGGTGGTAACGCCTCCCAGATCACTGACGGTGCAGCAGGCGTCATTCTGATGCGTCGATCGCTCGCCAACAAACTCGGCCTCAAGGTTCTCGGCAAGTACGTCAGCTGCGCAGTCACCGGTCTCGAGCCGCGAATCATGGGTATCGGCCCATCCTCGGCGATCCCCGCTGTGCTCAACCAGACCGGCGTCAAGATGGAGGAAGTCGACCTGTTTGAAATCAACGAGGCTTTTGCCAGCATGTACGTCTACTGTGTTGAGAAACTCGGTCTGGACCCCGCCAAAGTCAACGTCAATGGAGGCGCCGTGGCTCTTGGACACCCGCTGGGCGCCACAGGCGCACGACTCGTAGTCACCGCACTCAAGGAACTCGAGCGTAGAGATCAGAAAGTCGCCGTCGTCTCCATGTGCATCGGCCTCGGAATGGGCGCCGCTGGCCTCATCCTCCGCGAAGACTAATCTCTCACCCATCGTCAACTCGCCCGTCGCCCGTCTATGCTCTGTAATCACCTCAATACTAGCCGCATTCTTATGTACACAGTCTGTGTAGCCGTCGCAGCATCTTCTGATTCATCTTGACGTACTGGACAAGAGGAGGAAGGGGGCGTGTTTAGTGCCCTTCGCTGGCTGAAAGTGTTTGGTCGTCGCTCGCAGTGTCGCGGTCAGAGAAATCCTGAGTATCATCCTCATTGGTGGCAGCGTCGGCATCTGTACCTTCACCACTGTCTCCTTCGTCATCGTTCTGAGTCGCTTCTGCCTCGTTGTCTTCGTCTTCAGTCTCTTCTTCCACAGCAGACAAGCCTTCCTCATCGTCCAGACCCGATGCTGCAGCTTCGGTCTCTTCCCCCCCGTGAGGTTCTTCGGCGCTTCGCTCTTCAGCGTCATGAGCTTGTTCGTCGTCGTCGTCTTCGGTGCCTGCAATGTCGCCATCTGTCGCGTCCGGAAGGGTGTCGCCGGCCTGGAGGATCTCTTCATGGTCGTCTGCCTCTTCGTTCTCCACCTGGTCGTAATCGTCGTCTTCAGCACCCGAAGATTCGTCCTCATTCTCGAAATCGACTTCCTCTTCGTCTTCGTAGTCTTCTTCGTCTTCGTAATCTTCTTCGTCCTCCTCATCTTCGAAGTCGTCTTCATCTTCCTCATCCTCTTCTTCTTCCTCTTCTTCTCCCTCGTCCTCGTCTTCGTCTTCGTCCGAA
This sequence comes from Farysia itapuensis, assembly GCA_023212645.1. Taxonomy (NCBI): domain Eukaryota; kingdom Fungi; phylum Basidiomycota; class Ustilaginomycetes; order Ustilaginales; family Ustilaginaceae; genus Farysia; species Farysia itapuensis. The sequence continues at coordinate 64,444 of JALBYC010000005.1, read as the reverse complement.
TCGTCCTCGTCGTCGTTGGCAAGAGGCGCCGAATACGACGGACCGCCTAGACGCGACAATAGCGAAGGAGAAGAGCCGCCGTTGCTCGCCGTGACTGGCTGATTTGATTTGTCATTCGCAAATGAGAAGGTCGTCGGCTTGGAGAATGCTCCAAAGCCACCAAAGGCTGGGGCCGGCTTGGCGTCCGACGGCGGAGGGGAGAAGCTGAAAGCTGATTTGGGCTTGACCTGCGCACCGTCACTCTTCGGCTGCGCAAAGCTGAATCCGGCACTGGACTTGGTTTGCGCGAACGCCGAAGCAGGGGCAGAAGCACCCAATGCAGACGGCTCTACGCTCTTAGCTGGATTAGAGAAGAAGGGCGGTGGAGAGGGCTCGGCGCGTGCGTTGGCCGACGTAATGTTGAACATGGACGGCGAAGTAGCTGCTTGGCCAGCGGGTTTGGGAGGATAGCTGAAGTCGGTCACTGTGGCGCTTTCCGCAGTCTTGCTGGGCGCCGCACCAGCGTCGGAAGACTTTGAGGATACCGGAGCAAGTTTGGATGACTTGCTTGCACCAAAGGAGCCATCAAAGATGCTGGAGGCAGGAGGTGTTGTAAGTGGTGCTGATGGCAATTCTGTCGCTGTCGTTTCGCTAGACGTTTTGAAGTCCAACATGCCTGATTTTGGCTTGTCTGCAATTTGAGGCTTAGACGACGTTGGAGGTTGGTCGATTGTAGCGAGATCGAACGTTGACGGGCCAGGAGCAATCTCTGAGCTGCTCGCCGGAGCTCCCTTACCGCTTTCCGGCGCGCTCGCCGCAGGCTTGGGCGCAGGTCGATCAACACTGAAGCTGCCGAAACCTTTGAAAACTGCCGGAGACGCTTCTTCCTTGGGCTTAGCTACCACGGGAAAGGCGAAGAAGTTAGGAGGCGCTTTATCACCGCTCGGAGCGCCAGAAATTGCCGGGATGGACGGAACAACGTCGGACGCTGGCAACTGGACTGCAAAGCTTGACCTCTTTGGCTTGGCGTTGTTATGCACACGAGAGGAGCTCACACCTGTACTGGCACTTCTTCCTCCAGGCTGGAACGGCGCGTCTTCCTGATTGGGCAGGTCGAAAAGCCCAGCGGAAGCTTGAGACGTGTTGAAGGCAGGAAGCGCAAATCCTCCACTTCCGAACCCAGCGCCGAAAGCTTTCGCACTGCCGTTCGAGTCGGTAGCAGCAGGTTTGGCGCCAGCGCCATCAAATTTGGGAAGAGTGGAGCTGAAAGATGGCATTGTCGCTGGTGTGGCGAAGGGAGCAGAAATGGGGGAAGGCGAGCCCGAGAAGAACGTAGACTGAGGTTTGGGATTGTCAAGATTCGGCGCAGATGATTTTGTGGGTAGAGCAGCTCCAGCAATACTCGCAACTTGCTTTGACAGGTCTACCGAGGGAGTCGCTGGCTTGGTATTTGGTACGGGTGGAGGTTCGATCGAAGGACTGCGCTTCGTCAGATGGATAGGACCTTTGGCAAATGCAATTTGCAGGTCAGATACGTCCATGGCCTCTGTCATCTTGCGAGTAGCCGCCTTTGCTGGGACAGCTCTGGTGTTGTAGATAGGCTCTTTCCGAGCACTTAAAAACACGGCCATGCAGTCGCGCTTGATGTTTTCAGCCTGCAGAGCCTCGCTTGCTGCCTGTGATGACGAGACAGTAGGTAATGTCTGGGCGAGAGTTCCGACACTGTTGAGCGCACTGAACGTGTCAATATCACTGACGACAGAGACCGAACGGGAAAGCAAGCCAGATTGAGCTTTGGCGTAGCCTGTGTCCGGCCCTCTCAAGAGGTCTATCTCCAAGGCTAGATTGTCCAGATCTAGTGCCACATCTGAGGTTCTCGCTGTGATGTTGCGACAAGCTCTGGCAACGGAATCTAGGCTGGGCGCCTTCATGGAGCTTCGGCCGCTTTTGGCATCTTGCAGTTTGTTCTTGAGAGTTGCAAGGTGCTCATCCAGCTCCTGGATTCGCTCGCGGACGCTCTGACTAGCATTTCTCAAGCGCTTCTGATTCTCGACGTGCTCAGGGCCTAGCTGTCGCACTCGGATCATCTTGGCAAATTCCGGATCGCTGCGAGATCGGATGAAGCGAGCAACCTCGTCGCGTTTCACTTCGGCTTTAAGCTGCAAGCCTTGGAGCTCGATTACCTGTCTTTTCTGTGCTGAAGTCTTAGCATCGATCTCCTCAGTACGGTGATGTAGGGATTTAGCCAAAGAAATCATCTTGGAGAGATCGCCGAAGGTCCACTTGCTAGAGTCTGCAAAGTCTTCAACAGTTCGAGCTCCGCCAGCGGGTTCGCGCAACTGTTGCAAGAAGCTAGCACATTTGCCAACATTATCGCGCAGCACCGCTAGTTCATCGGTCAGGAGCAGATAGGTCTTGAGGAATTCTCCTTGGATGCCTTTCTCAGTGGTTTTGCTTGATTCCTGCGCCGTGGCAGAGGACAGCTGTGGCGTCTTGCCCAACACAAGTGGGCTGCCAGTAGCCGGGGCGGAGGGGGCAATCTTGGAATTATGAGTCGGAGCGGATGGCTTCAACGAAGGACTAGGTCCTGCAGTCGGCTGCTGCTGCTGCTGCTGCTGTTGAGTTCCGATTCCGTTGAGTGAAGGGGCAGCGGCGAAAGGCGTCTGCGGCTTCTCGGCAGGCTTGCTCTGAGCGGTCTTGTCAAATGAAAAAGCCGGAGACGCTGGACTTTGGGCTGCTTGCGGTTGTCTGGACTTTAGGGACTCAGGAGGAACCAGTTCTTTGCTGCTCTTGTTCGACTGTTTCAGCTGCGTGGTATTTTGGCCAAAGCCGGAGAAGGTACCTTGACCAAAAGGTGAAGGGGACGAAGGCGTTCCGCCAAAGACAGGTGCATTACCAGAAGCGTTGCCAGCACCCTGCGATGCAGGCTGGAACGAAAAAAGGTTCTGCGAGCTTGTTGATGGCTTCTCCGGCGAGGGAGCTGGAGACAAGTCAAAGCTGTTGACAGGAGCCGCGGTCAGCGGGGAACTGCTGCGAGGTGCCCGTGAGTTGAAGCCAAAGAATGAATTGCTTGTTGGCGCAGTCTCTTTGGCTGGAGTCGAGGTTGCAGATGCTTTGTGTTGAGGCGCAGAATGAGTAGGAGTGTCGACTGGAAGCTCCTTGCTCGGAGCCTCAGTCACCTTGGTGGAGTTAACAGAGTGCTGCAGAGATTCGAGCGAAGTGTCGCCGCCCGAGCCGGTTTTGGGCGGAGCTTGCTGCTCTACAGGCACGTCTGCGGTTTTGACTTTCTGTCCAGATTCAGTGGCACCGGACGCGATATCTTTCGCAGCTTCCACAGTCTCGGACGCTCTTTCCACATTGCCTTTGACTTCCTGCTCCTCGATCACAGGAGCGATTGAAGTGGTTGACGCAGGGGCCAGAGGTGTGGAAGTAGGTGTGGGAAGTTTGCCAAAGGCGAATGGCTGGCCTCCAAAGCTAGTTCCTGCGTTGAAGCCAGGTTGAAACGAGCTAAAAGAGGAAGCTGAAGCGATGGTCGGCAACTTCGCTCCAACCTTGGTTTCTTGGGTTTGCACAAGTTCTTTCTTCGTCTCGCTAGATGCATGTGCTGATGGCGCTGGGGTGGCCACACCGAAGGAAGTTGTGGATTTTTCGTCCTTCAATGGTGTTGGGACAGCGGTGCTGACTCCAGAATCTGGAGGTGTGGTTTCACCAGACAGTTTCTTTGCGCCTGAAGACTCTGCTTCACCCAGGACTCCATCTAGAGCGCCGAGAGAGAAGCCGCACGAAGCTGCATCCCCAGACTTTGACTCCTCAGCAGGCTTTGACGTTTTCGAATCTTCTGCTTTGTTGGTTCCTGACTTGGAGACACCGCCAAAGCCAAACGAAGTGGTAGTCGACTTGAAAGCCGAGCCCGAATCTGACGAGGGCACCGATGCACCAAATAGAGGCTTAGGCGGCTCACCAGAGGACGGCTTCAAGCCACCTCCGTTGCCGAATACAGAGCCTGACAAGCCTGCATTTGTGGAACCAAAAGATCCTGGAGACTTGGCGGCAAATCCTCCGAAGCCCGTCGATCCACCTCCGCCGCTACTTTGCGCATTAAAGGCACTAAAAGCAGTCGGAGGCTTTGTGGATTGAGACTCGGACGGCTTGCTTGCAAATGGAGATGCGGGACTGGATCCAGATGGTTGTGAGGCGCCAAATGTAGAGGTCGAGCCGAAGGCCGATGGCGATGCTTGTCCGAACGATGATTGTCCGAATGCAGGCTTGGATGTCTGGCCGAAAGCCGACGAGGCGCCAAAGGCAGAAGTCGTTGCAGGGGCAGTATTGCTACTGCCAAAGGCCGAAGCAGGTGCGGCTGCAGGTGCAGGTGATGAGGTTGCGCTCGGAGCGTTTGCTTTCGCATCAGTATTTTGAGCAGCTTGGTTCGCAGAAGCGAAACTGAAACCAGTAGACCCAAACGCGGACGGCGCTTTGTTGGCAGTTCCACTGCTGCTAAAGGCCCCGAATCCGAAACCACTTCCTGAAGATGCTGATGCTCCGAACGCAGGTGCGGGCGTGGAAGTTGACCCAAAGGCGGACGGCTTGCCAAAAGCAGACGTCGACCCGAATGCTGATGTGGATCCAAAGGCAGAAGATGGGGCGGAGGTTGAGCCAAATGCTGAAGGCTTTCCGAAAGCAGATGGCCCAAAGGCTGACGTCTTGCTAGTCTCTGCAAATGTGGATGGATTAAGAGAGGCTACTGGGGATTCGCTTGCAGCAGCTGAAGGTGCCGAGTTTTGCTCTTTGGGAGCTTGAGTCGCTGCTGTAGCCGAAGCTGGCAATGAGTTGGGGGTGACCATGGATTCGAAAGACCCGCCTTCGGTGTTGATGACGTTGTACGCGAGAAGTACCCCGTCTGAGGTATAAACGTACAGAATAGGTACTGGCGGTAGAGTTGTCTTCCCGTCGCCTCTCGCGACCGCGTTCGGATCTTCAACCTCTTCTACAGCCGTCAGGTCAAAGTCCAGCGCAACTGGGGCAGTATCTGATGACTGGTCTGATGAGGAAAAGGGGAGGATAGGCTTGGAGGTTTCTTCTAGCTCCATGGTTGCCCAAGCAGAAGGTCCAGACTCTTGAGACGAGCATGCGATGAGCCCGACGTCTGTACTTGGTCCGCTGGATACAAAGAAGAGGTGTTTAGACGGGTCCCAGCTCTTCAGCCATGCACTGTAGCGTGTGCCTTTCCGCGAAGTGTCACCATACGGAGGTGCCGGGTCCATTGGCATCTTGGCAAAGGTGATGCTGGAAGCTTTAAGGTCACGAAGGATTGTATAGACTTCGTAGGCATGTACAGGCTCGTCATCTGAGGAAGATGGCCGGTTGTAGGTGGCCACAAAGACATGATTCTCCAGCCATTTGAGGTCGCAGACAAAGTAGGAGGCGTCGAGTGAGGATGGCCTCGCTATGCGGTCTTTGGCCTCGCCTTCGGGGGTCATCTGCACGATTTCACCATTCTCGAGACCCACAGCGATCTGCTTGCCTTTGACGGACCAGCAAACACTTGTCGCTCGGGAGCCCGTCGCTTCCAACTGCGCCGTAAAGGAAGCTGAAGCCAGGTTAACAAGGATGGGAGTACCCGAGTCGAGTCCAGGTGTGCCAGACTGGCGGTAAAGAGCAACTGCAAGCTCAGGACGATCTGAAGGATTTGGCACAAGGTCAATCAGGCCGAGTCCAGGTGATGGCGGTTGTAGGATGAAGGTGGGGGTAGGGTTGGGGGACTCGACCAGGGTCTTGATGGACCAGGCAGCAATAAAGCCATTCTGGAACCCAGCCAGAATGGTAGTATGCTGATTGGCTACTCTGAGAAATGTGACGAGCGAGCCAATCTGAGGTAGGGAGAGTGTTTCGACGACAGCCGTCGCCTGATCGAAGACAGGACTCGTATTGCGCTTTGCCGTGCGGAAAAAGGTTCTTAGCTTGGCAAGCTGAATCAGCTGGAAGCCTTGGTTGGTTGCCGCACAAACATAGCCAGTGTGATCAGACACGGCTAAGAGGTTGGTGTGAAGCTTGGCCTCAGCTGCCTTGAGGGGCTGAGAGAGGCGCACTGAGACATCCTTGGCCAATTGACGCAACAACAGATGTTTGGCTTCTCCCTCCACAGCATCTGCTTCTGTATAGGATAGCGACGACATCTCTCCACGTCGATGACGAAGTGTCGCAACCAGCACCTGTCAGTTGGAAGGATTGCAGCTTCAAAGGCAAAGGCGCAAAGGCGCAAAGGCCAAAGGCGCAAAAGCTCAAAAGATCAAAAGCGCAAGCCCGGTGATATTCGCTGGCCTAACATCTTTCCCCCATTTTTTCTTCTTGAGCGAGCCGCAATGACTACGCCACTTTTGGGCTTTCTTCTGACCTCAGCTCACAAGACATTGCGATATGGTAGCCCAACGATACACCTTGTCCGCATTGCGGTCCACACTCTCTTCGGCATCTAGTAGCTCTCGTCAAGCTGTTGCACCCACTTGCCGCAGCTTCGTTTCGACACCTTATGCTCGATCCGATCGACCACCGACCAGTCCCTTTCCTCCTCCGCCTCCAAGCGATGATGCACCTCGATCCTCTCCCTTCACATCGACACCGCCGGGGCCTGACCCCAAAAGCACCCATTTCGGTTTCAAGACGGTCCGTGAGGAAGACAAAGAGACCTTGGTCGGCTCTGTCTTCTCCTCAGTGGCGTCCAAGTACGACGTCATGAACGATGCCATGTCTTTAGGCATTCATCGGATGTGGAAGGACCACTTTGTCTCCAAGCTAGACCCTCGTGGTGGAATCAACGTCCTCGATGTTGCTGGAGGCACAGGAGATATTGCCCTGAGAATCTTGGACCATGCAAGGACCAAACACTGGGACAGAGAGACTCACGTCACTGTACTCGACATCAATGCTAGCATGCTCATGGAGGGGCAAAAACGCTTCAAGCAAACAATGTACTGGGGAGGACCTCAGATCAGCTTCCAGCTGGGTAACGCTGAGCAGCTCGACAAGACAATGACAGTACCCAATGTGCCTGTACGCGGACCCAATAGCAAGAAGCCCTTGCTACCAGCATTGGTCAGCAAACCGATCGCGGATGAGTCCATCGACTTGTATACCATTGCCTTTGGCATCCGCAACTGCACACATATCGAGGACGTTCTGAAGCAGGCATACCGAGTGCTGAAACCAGGAGGCGTATTCAGCTGTCTAGAATTCGGCAAAGTCAACGTGCCAGTCCTGGCCGAGATTTACAAACAGTACAGCTTCAACGTCATTCCTCCTCTGGGACAGATGCTTGCTGGCGATCGCGACTCGTATCAGTACTTGGTCGAGTCAATCGAGCGCTTTCCAACGCAACCTCAATTTGCACGAATGATGCGCAACGCTGGTTTTCACTTGCCTGGCTCACCTGGAGCTGTCAACCTTGGTTTCCCTGCTGACTCGGGCTCTGCAGCCGGCGAGGAGGACGTCGCAGGCGCCTGGGAGGATCTCACGTTCGGCGTAGCCACCATTTGGACCGGCATCAAGCTCTGATACCCTTGTACGCAATCAGCGCAATCAGAATGTATGGGATATATCATGTTAGAGTGGCTGAAATGTGGAGGAACGCGGCGCACGCGATGATGATCCCCCGATCACGCGGAGGTAGACTGAGCTGAAATGGCCACCACTCTGCTTCCTTTCCCGACCATCTCGTCACCGTCGCACAATGAGTGATGTCGCTTCGTCTTCTAGCAGCGCTGCCAAGCAGGAGGCAGCTCTTCCGGCTGTGTACGATGCAAAAGCTACCTGGGAGTTTCTGGAACCAGGCATTGATCTCATGATGACTCGTCTAAAAGAAGGCATGACCTACCCGCGCTACATGCAGCTTTACACTGTCGCATACAACCATTTCACCTCGTCTTCTCTTGCTTCGAGCTCTAGCGTCCTTGGTCGCTCTACCGCGCCCTTTGGCTCAAAAGGTGGCACCAATCTCGTAGGAGCTGAACTCTACCACTGCCTCACAACTTATTTCCGTACACATCTCGAGCAAGCGCGTCTAGGAGCCGACGGCCTAAAAGGAGAACCTTTACTACGCTTCTACGCCACAGAATGGGATCGGTACACGACTGGCGCCAACTTCGTCCATCGTCTCTTTGCCTATCTCAATCGCCACTGGGTCAAGAGAGAAAAGGACGAGGGCCGAAAGTACGTCTACACCGTCTACATTCTCGCGCTCGTACAGTGGAAGGATCACATGTTCCGTTACATTCAGGGAAAAGACCGTCTGACTGCGGCCCTCTTTGACCAAATCGAGAAGCAGCGCAACGGCGAAACCATCGAGGCGTCCCTGATCAAAAAGGTCGTAGACTCTCTTGTCTCTCTCGGTCTCGACGAATCAGATACCAACCGACAGAACCTCGACTTCTACCGCCAAGAATTCGAAAAGTACTTTATCACCTTTACCGAAGCGTATTACAAGAAGGAGTCAGACGCTTTCGTCGCCCAAAATACCACGACCGATTACATGAAGAAGGCTGAAAGCCGGTTGAAGGAAGAAGAAGAGCGGGTGGAGCTGTACCTGCACTCATCGACCCGCGTCAAGTTGGTACCCAGCTGTGAAAACATGCTGGTTCGCAGACACGCTGGCATGCTGTGGGACGAGTTCCAAAACTTGCTCGACAAAGATTCGGCCGACGATCTGTTCCGCACCTACACACTCTTGTCAAGGATACCAGAAGGTCTCGAACCGTTACGGCAGAAGTTTGAAGCTCATGTCAAGCGCACCGGTCTCGAGGCTGTTGAAAAAGTTGCCGCTGGTGGTGGTGAAGGGTCATCAGCAGGTGCGGCTTCCGCTGATGCTCTCGATCCGGGTGCCTACGTTTCTGCGCTCTTAGACGCACATCGCAGCAATCTGAACACGGTCAACACGGCTCTTCGTGGAGAAGCAGGGTTCTTGGCCGCACTGGACAAGGCATGCAGAGACTTTGTCAACCGCAACAAGGCCACAGGTACTTCAACGTCGAAATCGCCCGAATTGCTTGCAAAACACACAGACGCTCTTCTCAAGAAATCCAACAAGACCACCTCGGAAAGCTCGCTGGAAGACGCACTGTCAGATGTGATGATTGTGTTCAAGTACATTGAGGACAAGGACGTGTTCCAGAAGTTTTACTCCAAGATGTTGGCCAAGCGACTGGTCAATTTCGCATCGGCGTCGGACGATGCAGAGGCCAACATGATTTCGCGACTCAAGGAAGCGTGTGGCTACGAATACACGGCCAAACTAGCACGAATGTTTACCGATATGGGTCTCAGCAAGGAACTCAACGACAACTTTAAGGATGTCACGTCCAAGAATCTCGAAAAGTCGGAAGCGGACGCCATTGATTTCTACGCTCTCGTCTTGGCCAATGGCTTTTGGCCGTTGCAGGCGCCCACGACCGACTTTAGTATCCCCACCGAGCTCTTGCCGACATACGAGCGCTTTCAACGCCATTATTCGGCCAAGCATTCCGGTCGTAAACTCACCTGGCTTTGGCAGTTGGCCAAGAATGAGGTGCGCGCCAACTATCTGCAGCAAAAGTTGCAGTTTTCCACATCCACGTTTCAAACAGCTGTGCTGCTGCAGTTCAACACCAACGACTCGCTCACGCGGAGCGAGCTGCAGAAAGCGACGGGGTTAAACGAAGCGACGATCAAGCCGGTACTTGCCATGCTGACCAAAGCCAAGATCCTACAACCCACCGCCACCACCAACGCCGACAACGACGACGACGATGATGCTGACGATGACGAAATCGCTTTTGAACTCAATACTGCGTTTAAGAGCAAGAAACTCCGCGTCAACCTCAATCTACCCATCAGGGCCGAGGCGAAAATCGAATCGTCTGAAGTGCTCAAGACCGTCGATGAAGACCGGCGTTTGCTCTTGCAGGCCACCATCGTGCGCATTATGAAGAGTCGAAAACAACTCAAGCACCAAAACTTGATTCAGGAAACCGTCGCCCAAGTCAGCGCCAGATTCACCCCACGCATTCCCGATATCAAAAAAGCAATCGATCAACTCATTGATAAAGAGTACCTCGAACGAGTCGATGGACAAAAAGACCTGTACTCCTACCTGGCATAAACCCCTTTTTCCGCGCTCTGCCCCCCTCACTCTCACCCTACGCGCAATCAGTTTCTGCGTCTTTCAATGCTAATCAAACCTTTATTTTTTATTGATCGCATTCTTGCCCTTTCTTTCGCGTTCGTGCAAGTGTGGCGCAAAGCGGGGAGGGAAGCCGCCAAAACATTGCATGACGAAGGCAACAGCAGAGCGACGACGGACGACGAGGAGTGCGAAGCGGGCCTGGCCGCATCACCGCCTGGGCCCCTGGCGTGAGAGAGACACACACATGAAGAGACCTACCTTCTGCAAAAACCAAGATCTAGGGCTCAGCCTCTGGATCCATATCTGTTGCACCGGTCAACGTGGACGGGGGAAAGAAATTGGGAATGAGTAGCAGCGTTGTAGACACGGAGCAGCTGGTTTGCTGCACTTACCGACAGCGTGGGTCATGGTGCACTTAGGGTTGTTGCACTGCGAACCGTTGGATTCGGCCAGACACCAGCGCTTGTTAACGTCCACAGCTGCGATCGACTGCGCGCTGTGCGAGTCTCCATTAACTTCGCCACCTTCGCCCACATCAGCAGGTGTTGCAACAGCAGCGGTATGGCGAAAGCGCATGCCGAAGGGGGAAGGCAGCCAGTTGGCCTTGAACTTGCTAGACATCTGCGAGAAAGAAAAGAAAGGCAACGATCAGTCCGCAAACACGAGACACCCTTGGGCTGCTACGTCGCAGCAACGTACAGTCTGAAACAGCGTGGGAAACAGCGGCTTGTACCCGTTCGCGCTGCCGTTGATGGACAATAGATCCTGTATGTTCAGAAAGCACGTGTTTCGAAGATGGTGAGGGGTCCACGCTGACGTTGTGTCTCATGCTGCAGTACATACGGATCCTCGTGGCTCTGCTTCATGGTCAAACACCGCCTTTGCTGCATTGTCAGCAAGAGGACTCGAGGCAGACAAGACACCTGTGTTCGCAACAGTGGACTGCTTCTCAGGCTCGACAGCGGCCGAGCTTTGAGTGTTGTGGTCTATCTTGTTTCGTCGGTTGGATGCGATCAACTCCAACAGCGCTTGCCTCTGTTTTTGCAGCGCAGGGTCGAGCTGAAGGCTTCCGCCGCCGCCACCATCACCGCTGCTGCTACCCACGTTCTCACTTATAGGTGTAGCGACGGAAGATGTGGCCACGCTTGCGTCACTGTTGTCAGTGTTGACAGCTGCCTCAGCCGGCGTTTCCTGCCTGGTCTTACGCTGCGACTCTCTAAGGCGAATCTGGCGCGTCAAAGCCTGGATCTCGAGTTCCTTACGGATCAGGTCCTCTCTTGAATCAGACGTAGATCCTTGAGCCTTTGCAGGAACTTCCAGCGATGGCAGTGCATGGTCACCCTCGCGCGCTTTGGCATTGGTCCGAGGCGTTGGCTCTGGGATGGAGGAGATGCCGTTCAGTGCCCGGTAGATGGCATTGAGCTCATCGCCCGTTTTCTTCTGCAACTGTCGCGTGTGGCCTGCACTCATGCCACCTCTTTGCTCGGATGGCGTGAGTGAGACAAACTCTTCAGCACTATCGTCCGATTCATCGTCAGAAATGTCAACGACGGTATTGAGACCGTGTGGTACATCAAGGAACCGCTTCGCGCGTGAGTCGGTAGAGTAAGCCTCGCTGAAGTCTGCAGCGACCGGCCGAGCTTTTTTAGCAGGCGGCATCGGACTTGTTTGATGGACTTTTGGCGCAGGGAGGAGAGGCACAGGCGCATTCAGGTCCACCTCGCCCTTCGGTGCTGACTGTCTCACAGTATACACCTCGGCGTAGGAAACACGCTGGCGCCGTGAGGGAGGCTGTGAGGAGGCTTGAGAAGGGTCGTCTCCCATCATGTAGGCGTCCAGACCAGAAGCATCCATTTCTTCTGTGGCGTCGACATCTTTGTAAGCTCGCTTGCGGGACCCGGAAACCTCGGCGCTTGACGCAATTCGAGTCACGTCGTGCAGCATTTGTGCAGCGCGCTGCAAGTGCTGTTCTGAAGCTGGGTCTAACGCTGACCAGACCGTTCCCTGAGCTGCCGGACTTTCTGTTTGGGCTTTTGCTGCAGCTGCTGCGGCTTTAGCTAAGCGCGACTCCAACGCCTTTTTGCGAAGCTGCTCGAGCGGCGTAAGTTTGGCACCCTCTTCGTCTTTTGACATGATCTGTTCTTCCGCTGCAGTCATTGGCAGGGTAGGTTCTGCAGATTTGACAGAGGCCGGATCTTGTTCTGCACCGTTTGCAGGAATTCCAAGCTCAAAGCAGCATGCTTCAACAATGTTGCGATCTATACCGTAATCGAGTAGCCGGAGAGGTGCTATACCATTCCCATGTAGTGCATCGATGATGGCAACAGCTCGAGCTTTCTCGTCCTCAGACCATACGAGCTGGCTCGGCTCAGAAAGGCTAGCCTGAGATTCGACGATTCGTTGTCCCGCGGCCTGAGGTAGCGTGGCAAGCGACTGTTGCTTTCTTTCTCGTTTTGCTTGCCTTTGCCGCTGCCTCTTCACCCTCTTGTTGTCGAGATGCTCTGCCTCCGTCGACGGGTGAGCTGGCTGTGGGCTGGGACCTGGCGCTGGTGGAAGCGATGCTGGGATGTCAGGCATGTGCGGGTACGGGACGTAAGGCATCGGACTGTGTGCTGGCCCGTCAAAGTGCATGTACTCTTGCTGGGGCGGAGGCTGCCACATACCACTGGGTTGGTGACTTTGATGCTGTGGGTACTGGAATAGAGATGGTGGCAGCGGCGGCGGCGGAGGTGGTGGTGGTGAGAGCGGCGGCGGAGGCTGTTGCTGTTGCTGTTGCTGTTGCGGATGCTGATGCTGTTGCTGGTGCTGGTGCCGGTGCTGATGTTGCATATACTGCTGATGCATCGACATTGCTGGTTCATAAGACGGGTGGGGGAAATAAGGGCCGAGCCAAGGGTTGCCATGTTCGTCGGTGGGCGGAAAGGGTTGCATGTAGGGACCATACCCGTACTGGGGCAGTTGTTCGAACGACGGTGCTGGTAACCAGCCTGGTGGCGGCGGCGGTAGGGGCTGAGGGTAGTAGTATGGCTCTGATCCCGGTTGTTGGCCAAAGTCTTGTGGCGGACCTGTGCCGTTCTGCTGCTGCGGTGGCGGTGGTGGTGGCGTTTCTTCGGTCTCGTAGGCAGAAGGAGCTTTTCTCGAGTACATATGAGCACCTAGATCGACCGAATGCTGCTGCTGTTTCTGTTTCTGCTGCTGCTGCTGCTGCTTCGTCTTCTTCAGCAGACGCTTCGAAGGTGCTCTTTGTCTCGTTGCATCAGGGCTCTTGCTGGCACGCGATGACGAAGGGCTCTTGCTGGGCCGCGATGACGAAGGGCTCTTGCTAGCCCGCGACGACGAAGGGCTCTTGCTGGCCCGTGACGACGATCTGGAAGATCGCTTAGATGCAGATACATCTGCTGAGCCGTAATCAAGGTCCAACACCTCTGAGGACTTGGCACGGACAGGAGGTGCTGGCTTGACCGGCTTACCAGCGGGCGGCGGCGGTTTCTTGCGAGCCATACCAGATGCCGTGTCCGACTGACCACCGCAAAGGCAGTCGATGTGCGGAGTCGCTGGAAGGTAGTCGCTAGGAAGAAAAGGCAAAAAATGTCGTGCGCCAACTCAAAAAGCGACACAAACGCACGCGCAATAAAACGTGATGAGATACATGACATTAGATGACACGAGCGCGCTCAATGATGCTCTTGGATCGATCATCCCGGCTGACTCTCCAGTAGTACTCGAGGACATCGTTCTGACCCAGAAGCGTCAGGAAGTCTTCATCGTGTGTGATCACAATGAGCTGCAGCTGACTGTTGGCCGCTCGTTCCTTGATGAGGTCAGCAAGACTACGTGCTAGCGCTTCAATGTTGTCCTTGTCTAGGTTGGTCGTAGGTTCGTCCAGTGCAAGAATGCCGCAGTTGCTACCAAACGACTCGGCCAAAGCAAGGCGAATGATGATGGAAGCCAACACTTTCTGACCGGCAGAGCATCGACCACGCATGTCCATTTCAACCGTGTCTTTGACCATGCAAACACGGTAGTTGTACGATCGATTGCCACGAGCACCTTCGTTGTCCGACTTGATCAGGATCTTGTCAATGTCGGTCCCCTGATACGTCTTTTGCCAGAGGTATCGAACAATGTCGTTGATCTCTTCCATCTTGATCGAGTGGTAGCGCATAATGCCATTCTCCAGCGCTTTGGCGTACTTTTCCAGGTCATTGTTGGCCATTTCCGACGTCTTGACCTCGATCAGCTTTTTCTTGTAGTTTTGATGCACCCCCTTGTACTCTTCTCGCAGTTCAGACTCTCGGCCCTTGATTTGCGACTTGAGCGACGTAAGTTCACCGCTCAGATGAGATGCTTCTCCGTTGAGCCGATTTTCTTCCTCTTTGGCTTGGTTGTACTTGTCGGCAAAGTGCTTGCGGCTGCTTTGAGCCTGCTCGAGATCCAGCGAATTGATCTCTTCTTCAATCTGCACGATGTCTTTTTGCAGTTGACGGTAGCGGATGTTGTCGAGTATGTTCCGCTCTGTGCTTTGCGACTGATTCATCTCGCGTTCGAGGACAGACACTTTTTCTTCTAGCTCTTTGTTGTCGTTCTGAATGCTCTGAATCTGACTCGTTACTTTCTCGATGGCTTCCGCGCACTCTTCAAGCCTTTGAGCACCTCTCTGCTGTACAAATGCGTTGACTGCAGCGTTGAGATCGCGCATCTCTCGTAGCGAATCTTCCAACGACGTCACCTGGGATTTGAGCTTGAGCTCAGCCTCGTCCGCCTCGCTCTTGAAAGACTCGAGTTCTTCCTTTGCTCGTCGGATCGGACCTGCAGCGACTTCGATTTCAGAGTCGAGTGTCTGGGTCGCGTGTTGCTTTTCGTTGTAATCGTGTGTCATTTCGGCAAGTTGCTGTTCGAGCGCCTCCTTTTTGGCATAGTCTTGGCGTTTTTGCACCAGACTCATCTCGATGCGATGCGTGTCACGCTCCAGACTGGCGATCAGGCTTCGTTTGGTTTCGCGATCTTGTTGCAGACCGTTCAGCTCTCGTTTGAGTGACTTGATGGCAGAAGCCAGCTGATCGATTTCCATCTGTACCTGTTCGGCAGTCTGAGTTGATCCAGTGCTGGCCAGGTCACTTTGCATCGCCTCTACCTGTTTGTCAAACTCTGTGGCTTCGCCTAGCAGACGTGAAATATCAGAGCCCAGACGCTTGAGCTCCCGCAACTTTGCGACATCTGCTCGTGTCTTTGTGACCTGCTCAGTGCATTGCTCTTCCTCGACAGTGGCAGAGGCGAGCTTGGCTTCTTCGCTCGCAATCGTCTGTTCCAGACCGGGCAGCTCGTTTTCTTTCATGGTTTTCAGCTGGGTTTCTTTGGCAAGAGCGACCTGACACTCAGCATTGCGCTGTACCCAGCCTTCGATCTCGCCTTTGAGCTCCCTTTTTCTGGCTTCCGTGTTGCTTGATGCCAATGTTGACGTAATGTGCTTCTCGATGGCAGCCAATTCTGTCTTGCTGACACCTCGATTACAAGCGAGACAATTACCCTTACTCTTTGCCTCTCGAAGCACTCTGCGGAGGAAGGAATCCAGTGAATCGACGGAAGCATACTCGTCCTTGGCTGCCGCTACTTCGTCAGCACTGACGGTGACCGCTTCACTTGCAGTGTCGAATTCAGCTGCTAGAACGTCGGCAATCTCCTTTTGTAATTGCGCAAGCAAGCCCTGCTTGTCGGACACCTGCTTTTTGGTGAAAGCCAGTCCAGACTGTATCTGTTGTACTTGTTTGCTTTTGGAATGCTCTACTGTCTCCAGCTTGGACAATTCTTGTTCTTGGCGAGACATCGCTTTGCCAATTTCGGTCTCGACTTGCTCCAGCGGCAAGTCGGCGTGCGTGAAGCTCGCAATAGCAGAACGATGCCTTTCCATGAGAGCCTGCGCGTCGGCTCGACGGGTCTTGCTTTCTTGCTGCTTCATACCGAGAGAGGCACGCATCTCGGCGTGTCGGTTGAGCAAGTTGGTTTGGGATGTGCGCTCTTCGCGCAAATCGTCCTTCTCTCTGATCTCTGAATTCTTCTTGCGAATACGCTCGTCATATTGTGCGTCTTCAAAGTCTTTCTGCGCAGCACTGACTTTGCTGCCGAGCTCTTCTCGTTCTTTCTCTACAGCCTCCAGATCGGTCTTTGTCAGGAAAGTTGTTTCGAGCTCTTCCTGTGTTTTCTTGATCTTGTCTTTGGTCCGTTTGATGGTTGCAGCCAGTTGTTCTCTTTCACTTTGCTTGGCACGTAGTTCTGCTCGCAAATTCTGCCACGACGAGCTCAAACTTTCCTCTTTGTCCGCGTTTGCCTCCTTTGCTTTGGCTAGCTCGCTGTGAAGCTTTCGCAGTTGATCTCTGATACTCTGCTCAAAGTCGCTGATCTGAGTTTCGCTGAGATTTGAGCTTTCAAAGCCTCGCATGACCAGAGTAGCGCTAAGATGTTCGATGTAGGTCTGTCGCTTGGCCTTTGCTTGGTCATGACTGCGCTGTTCTGCTTCCAAGCCTCCCTTTTCGGAGAGCTTGGTCTGATGACGCGCCTGGAATGTGCGTAATTCCTCCTGCTTTTCTGCTATACGTCGTTTGAGACTGTTCTGCTTATCTCTGCTCTGGTCGAGATCGGCGCGGAAACTCTCTTTGCGCTTTTGTAGCTCGGCATCTGAATCTTTGATGATGGTCATCGTGGCTTGCAAGGCCGACATGTTTTCCTTGTGCAGCCGTTCCTTTTCTTCCAACGTTTCCGCTCGATTGACAATCTCGCGGAATTTGGTAGCCTCGTCGTAGAATTTGGAGTTCTGCACGGTCTTGACTCGAATAGTTTCATTGAGCTCTTGCAGCGCCGCTTCTTTGTCGGCGAGGTCGGACTGGAGACGGACGAGCTTGGTCTTGATGGTATCTGCACGGTCTTTGTCGACTTTGAGACCTTCGAGCGAGGCTTTGTCGACTTTGAGCACGTTTGCGCGGTCTTTGCGCAGAGACTTGATGTTGTCAAGCGCCTTTGTGTAGCGAGTGGCTTCAAAGATGTCGTCAAACTTCTTCTTGAGACTGGCAGGTTCGGAGAGGGGCCAATTACTGTCCTCCTGGTGACAAAAGATGACATTTTCGAGGATGCTGCGCGATACACCGAGCAGACGTGGGATCTCTTCATCCAGTTCAGAGCACTTTGTCGAAAGCGTGCCTCGCTTCCCCGTCTTTGCGTCGTCATCAGCGATCTGGAGCAGGCCCTCGAGGGTCTTCATTGTGAGCCCGCCTCCCTTTTTGCGCGAGACTTGGAGGTTTCGCACGCAGTTCATTCGAACCTTGTTGGCAGCATAGAAGCGCAGCCTGACTTGAGCCTTGACTTCGTTGGACGAGGCCATCTGTGGATCGTGCACGAATGCACCGCCCTTTGTGTTGGGTGGAAGGTCGCCCGTGGTGGCATACTTGAGGCACTCGATAATGGTCGTCTTGCCACTGCCATTGTAGCCCACGATGACGGTGAGCGGCTGGAAGAACTGGATAATGTTGATCGACTTGTCGTCAAAGGAGCGCACGCCGCGAATGGCGAGCTTGTCAAGCGACGCCATGGCGTGCACAGAGTGAGAAGATGCCGTTCACCGTGGTCGAGAATGACAACCGAGTGTGTGAGTGTTGCTCTCTTCTTTCTCCACTTTTTTGGCACTTTTGGCCGCCACAGCCTCTCAGCTCTTCCACCACAGATGTCAAGACGGACTGGGCAACGCTGATCACTGCTTGGCCATGGCATTCACCTGCGATCCCAAGGATCCAAGAGCACCGCACTGGGTCCTTGTTCTCGCCAACAATGTCCGCTGGATCCCGTTTGTCTTTATCATCGGCCTCATCACATACGCCTACCTTACCGTTGCACTCTCCCTCGGCGTGCAGTACCACTTGATTCACAGGGCCCAGTATGGTGCAGCGCTGAGCGAGATTGTCGTCTCCACCTTGCTCGCAGGTGCCGCGCTGTGGAGCTTTGTCGTGGCCGTCTTTAAGAATCCCGGCACTCCTTCTTCTTTGCGCAATGTAGAGGCGTGGGGTGCTGACCCTGCACGGTCGGGGAGCGAGTACGAACTGGAGCAGGGAGAGGACAGCGCGCAGGCGCCATTGCTGTCGCAAGCGTTGATCCCAGGTCAACCACAGTATCCAGCCCGGTCTGGGCGGCAGCAACTCGACGATCTGCGCCGATTCACTCCCGCCTCTTCGCATCCTCCGGTCGAGGGACGGTCGGATATCTGGGTCAAGTCTAGCGGCGAGTCTCGATGGTGCAACAAGTGCAATGCTCCCAAACCAGACCGGTGTCACCACTGCTCGTCGTGTAAGCGCTGTGTACTGCGAATGGACCACCACTGTCCCTGGCTCGCAAACCGGTGCATCGGCCTACGCAATCACAAGCCCTTCTTCCTCTTCATCTCCTACACCGCCCTGTTCTGCGTCTACGCCTGTCAGGAGGTCGCACGCGCGCTCCTCATCTACGTCGAACAGGAGCATGACGGCTTCGAATCCAGTCCCATCTCCTGGGCCGTCGTCCTGTTTCTCGGCTTCATCTTTGGCGCAAGTCTCCTTCCCTTTGCCGCATACCATGCTTGGTTGATCTGCAAGAACAGAACGACGATTGAAAGTATGGAGGGTTCAGGTCGGGTGCGGTTACGAGTCGCCGTCAATGCGGACCGCTCCCCCGTGCAGGACCGTCTTCGGAGCATCGTCTCTACTTCCCCCGCTTCGGCGTCGGCGGAGGGGGGAGGTCGTAAGCGTGGCGGGCCAAATTGGAGGTCAGACGACCGCCTAACTCGCGAAGAGCGTCTGGCACTCAAACGTGCTAGCAAACTCAACGTCTACGACGTCGGAACGGCGAGTAACTGGACCCAGATCATGGGCCCGCACAAACTGCTCTGGTTCCTCCCCCTCGGCAACCCACACGGCGACGGACGAACGTACCTCGTCTCCATCCCCACACTCAAGAAGCTGGAAGCGGTGACGGCGTCCATCCGCATGCCCACGCATCCGCGCCACGCCACCCGCCCCGCTCAAGACGACGATGAGGATTCCATCTACGCCCCCAACGACGACGAGGACGAGGACGAGTTCGATCAAGAAGCCACCGAGCCTGATACAGGGTTGCACCGCACACCAGGCTTGAAATTCGCAAGCGCACACGGCCACATGGAATGGGGCCACGCCCCTCGCAAAACCACCGTCCCTTACGACATCACCGACTCGCCCGCTCACTGAGAAACCCAACACCTCGATACTATGCAGTTTTTCTTTTACAACTTTCCCTTACGTGGAAAAAAGGGGGAGGTTTACTGCTGGTTGCGCGTGCGACTATTGAGCAAGTTGAGATGCTGATCGATTGACTGCCTCCCGTTATATCGGTCGACGAGAGTACGTCGTGGGACGGAAAAATGCAGAGCAGCGCGGTAGAGGTTTGCAAATTGACCTGCTTTGAAAGCGTCGAGTGCTTGCGTGATGCGGAGTTCGCGCTCCTGTCGTGAGCTCCTGTCCGCGGTGGTGGTAGCGGCGGCGCTGGTGGGAAGGCGGTTCTTGAACGCACGTGGCCGCTTCAGCCTGCCGCCCGTACTCTTCTTGGCGCGTAGAGCCTGCTTGGACGAGGCGGCGCGTTTTCTCTGCACGCCACCGTAAATAAACGTGTTCAGCGCCGCATGCAGTCTTTGCTCGCTACTTGCAGCGGTACCCCCGCTCGAGACTGGCTGCGCATAGTCAGTGCTTGGAGCGTAGCCTCGGGTGTCGAGATCGGCAAGAAGGATTTCTTCGACGAGCTCGAGATGTGCTTGGATGCCAAAATGCGTTTCCAGAGCCACCTTCTCCGAAGCGGCGGATCGAATCACGTTGGCCAAGTCTGCTTCGACGCCAGATGAAGTGATCTGGATTCCGACGAGTCGATTTGCGTGCGCCAAAACACGGGTGTACAGCGGCGAGTACGCTAGACCCGTTGTATCCGACTGAAACCGATGGTGATGGTAAGCCGCTCCGCACGGCAGGGCTGTCTCAGATGGTGAGCCTGGTCGTGTTGCATGCTTTGCGTACAGCAAAGCCAGGTCGTCTGCTTGCGCTGCGCTTGTCTCCTGGGGAGGAATGACGGCTTGGGAAGCTGGAAGGAAGTCGGCAAACTTGACCCAATGTCGTCGACTCTCCTCGCGACGCCAGGCATGAATCTCGAGCTGGTTTGGCAACACGAGGTTCTCTTCCGCAAATGTCGCGTACGCGTGCATCTGTGCATCTGTCATGTCCATGGCCTCCAAATCCTGATCCAGATCCCAGACAGAAGCGGGAGACTGTTTGGTACGCGCTGTACGAGCATCGAGCATATCAAGCCATGCTCCCAGGTCAGGCGCGCATGACAATATAGCTTGTGACGGAGCTACTTGTTCACCGCCTGTACTCTGCGATTTGAGGTCTTCGTGCCGGACCTGACCATCCAGTCCATACCTCAGCTTGAGGTTGACCAGCAACGCTGCTAAGATCATGTATTCCTTGGGCTCGGCATTCAGTTTCGCAGCTGTGCCCAATTGACGCGACTTTCGTGCGACATTGGCTCCGTCTTGCAGAACATCCTGTTCTTTCGACACGAGTTTCATACTCACGCCTTCGAGTGCGCTGAGTGTACGTTTTGTCGCCACATAGAAAGGAGGAGGCAGAGCCATGCCTTTGGTCAAACGAGCCAGTATACCGGTCATGTTGCCCTCGCCGAAAGCTATGTCGTATGTCGTGTGTAGCAGGTTCGCCAAGCTGATTGTGTGCCGGTGCAACGCTGTTATTGACGGGGCAATGTCGGTATCCAGACCGATCTTATCGTCAAGCACGTAATGATTCAGAAACTTGGTCATGGAGAGTGGAAGCTTGTGCACGACATTGAGGTAAGGTAGTTCAAACGACTTGATCAGCGTCGTCAAGTCGGTCCACAAGATCGGGATCTTGAGAACCCACAAAGCCAGGTAGATGATAGACACGGTTGTAGGGAGTTTGAGGAAAGAACGTATAGTGTGCCAGTCGTTCTTGATATGCCGAGCTTGAGCCCATCCTCTTTGACGCTTTCTGGATGTTTGTCCGTCATTGACATCGTCGGTTGGGTCATTGTCAGTTTGCGCGATGGATGGTTGACTCGCGTGCTGCTTTGTGCTTTCGTTCCCGTCACCGTCGACGCTAGCAGACGAAGCAGTACTCGATTGATGTCTTTCTATCCTTTTCTTTCGCTGCTCGGCGAAGACCGGGTCAAGCCGGGCTAGCTCCTCTTCGGGATCTGGCAGATTGTCAGCATCCTCTTGCATTGCCGAAGCGTCTTCAGTGGTTGCGCGCTCAAAGCCAGTCCCCATACCGTGCAGAACATGGTCTATCTTCTCCATCAGATCGTTGGGACTGGTTATGTTGGCCGCTTCGCTGGTGCTTTGCTGAGCGCGATAGCGATTGAAGAGCATGCGTCTGCGGTGGTCTTTCACCTCTTTTTCGGGATCATACGGTAAGTGGTTCGGAAAGCGTTCTGCTGCCTCCTCTTGCGAGATCTCAGAGCGTGTATGCCAGTCAAATGTGGCCGCAATGAGCGGTTCTGGTGGAAATTCGGATACGGGAAGCTGAGAGACGAGCATAGCCCACAGATCCTTGGCGATGGCTTCGGTGTGAATTGGTAGTTTGTCTTGCCATTTTTGACGCAGAGCATGTAGTTGAAGCCGCAACACAAGTTGAAGGCATTGTAGGAGACTGAAGCGGCTTTCAAAGGTTCCTTGCAAGCCGACGCCGGCCTGCCAGATGGTTCGCCTTCGTGCTGTGTTTGGTGGGCGAGCACTTCTTTCCTCCTCGTCTAATGAGTCGTCTTCATCATTGGTAGTGAGAGCGGCGCTGTTGGCACGGCTGTAGGTAGAAGGAGCTGGAGAATTCACGGCGCTGGACAAAGCAGCTACCTCGTCCTCGTCTGGCTCGACATCCGTATCGGGAAAGGAGAAAAGAGAGGTAAACTGACTCTTGAGCTTCTTTACGCGGACTACACGTTTGGCTCGCAGCTTTCTAGCTACACCATCACCAAGGAAGCCGTCGTCTTCGCCTTGCTCGACGCGAAAGTGTTGCTGTACATGGCCACGCTTACAGATGAGCTGGCCTGCACTGAGACGCATCTTGCGTGTCCCACATTCAGGACACTGTGGCCTTCGCGATGATTCCGGAACATCGTGCTGAGAAGCTGGCTGTGTGGAGTAGAGATAGTCGAGGTCGTAGCTGCGAGAAGGATTGGGCTGAGAAGACGAGGATGGTCTCGCCATCTATGCTGAGTGGGTAGGGAAAGCCGTACTTTTGGACCCTGAAGAAGAAACGGATGGTTGTGCTCAGCCCGATGAGTTGATCCCGATCAGCCCCGATTTTCAGGCGTTTGGCGTTTGTCGCGGAATCGCATTTTTATTTCGTGAAAATTGGGCTGAATTGCAACTCCGCGTCTCGCTAAAGTCGGCGGTTGCTGAGGCGGCAAACGCTCTGACGATCTGCACTCTTTCCTCTGGGCGCCGCTTTGAGCAAGCAGCCTCTGCCCTCTCCCCGCCTTTTTTTCTCCATCCTTCCCCCTCACCACCTCTCTCTCCCCCCTCGATCCTCTCGCGCAACAATGAAGCATGCAGTATCCGCCCTCTGGGCACTGTCGGCAGCATTGATGGTCACAAATACCGCATCCGCACAGTCGTCTCTCTTGTCGATAGATCTGGGTGGAAGTTCGCAGGCATCGGCAGCTTCAACTTCAGTGGCGCCGGCGGCATCCAGCGCTGCTCCGAGCTCAGCGCCAGCAGCAAGCTCTGCTACTCCCTCTTCAGCGGCCAGTGCAACACCAAGCTCTGCCTCGAGCAGCTCTGCCTCGTCGCCAGCATATGCCGCGGGCACTGTGACCTACAAGCCCGATCCACTGCCATCCTCTACAGCCATCATCAATGTCAGCTCGTTACCTTCGTCCATCCCAGCAGTCAGCTCTTCTGCCTCGTCCAACTATACTTTGCCCTCAGCCACCGCCACAGGAACGTACCTCAGTTTGCCAAGTCTGGTCTCTTCGCCATACCAGGTCGTCTTTGCCGACACCAACGGCGTGCCAACGTACAACTGGAATCTCGCCATGAACTCTTCTTCGGATGCCTCCAAGACGGCTACGTGTGCGTCGCAGATGCAGTTCTGCAAGACAGCTGGATGTGTCGACCCGGAAGCCAAGCTGAACAACTTCTGTGAGACAAAGTACATGGGTGTCGCCTGCTCGTGCTCCAAGGGAGACAGCCGTCTGCAGCAGTACCAATGGCCAGTCATGCTTGCCGACTGCCAGGGCCGAAACACGGCGTGCAAGGATGCATGCATTAAGCCAAACCAGGGCGTAGCATCCACCAATGACTGCGTCAACAAGTGTCTCAGTGAATTTGGCAACACGTGTGGCAAACCGGGCCAGTACGCTGCCAACTACGCCGTTCGCAAACAGGGCGACAAACCCACCTACAACATCGTCCAGGGTGGCACAGCTCAAAACTCAGGCTTCCGCACCCACGCCGCCAAGCTCGTCGTGGCCCTCACCGCTTCAGCCGCTACCGTCCTCCTCCTTGGGCTATAGCCTCCCCGTCCCCTTGCGAACATACACTTTCGAACATTCTATACCGCCTTTTTGTCCTTTCTGCCTTCTTGACTCTCTGACAGTGTCTGCTGCGATGTTCATCACGATCACTCCGCACCTGTCCTTGCGCGCTACTCCATTTCCCCCCCGACTCCCCCTTGTTTCACAGTCGTTACATGTTCACTCCCTTTTTGCAGCTCCCCGTCGGGAATGCACAACCTGGAATGCATCTTTATTGGAACTGATTTTCTTGCAGCGCTGTGTGTGTGTGTGTGTGTGTGTGTGTGTGTGCGGGCTAGGAGACGACACTGACGGGATCAATGTTACCAATACGGTGGACTGAGGCGGACCCATTGCCGTTGAGTTCGAGAAAGAGCCAGTTGACCATCGGTTCTTCCCTTGCGCCGATCGAGTTGAGCAAGTCCTGGCTCAGAATGCCGCCCAGTACGCTTGCTATTGGCGACAACACGGCGTCTCCAAACGACAAGGCGGCGAGGAACTGCGTCATATACGCCTCCGCTTGCGCTTTCGCGTTGGCAGGCAGGAGGGCGTCGGGCAAAAGGCCCTTTTCGGTGATAACCTCTCGGGTTGCTTCGATAAGTTGTGCGGGACCAATGGACTGAGCAGCAGCAGCTGCGCCAGTAGTGCCGAGAAGGGTCCAGTAGGCGAGCAGGGTGAAGTAGTCGAGCGGGAGTTTGACCCGTTTCTTTTGGCGGTCGGTGAGACTGTGCCATGTGTGGGAGAGGGATGTTTCGAGCGGGACGAAAGTTTGGCGGTGTTTGAGTCTCTTTTTCTCCCCCGTTGACGAGCCTGGAACCGGTCTTTCGACGATGTAATCGTGCTGGAGCTGGTCGGCAAAGTAGCATCCGCCCAGACCGTAGCTCTGGGCAAAGAAGAACTTGATCCCGAGTCGACGGCTGAGCCTGTTGAGGCGGACGAGGGTGGTTCGATCGGTGATGGAGGTGACGACCATCTGACCTACATTGCCCAACGCTCGAATCCACTCTTCCGCCTCCGCCTCCATCCCTGCCCCCAGCAGGGTATCGAGCACGGATTGGGTCGAGATGCCTTCGACTTTGACCAGCGGGTTCAGCGCTCGTATACGATCCAGCGGCGCAGAAGAACACTTGGCAGTGCCCACATCAGTCTGGCGGAAGAAGAAAGACGATACCAGATCCACCGACGCATCTACGGGCCGTGAATCGACAATCGTCACGCGCCCCACGCCGGATAGCACAATGTTCTTAATCACCTCGGTCGCCACACCGTCCCAGTGCAAGAGGAGGACGTGCGATGTGCGTAGACGGTTCTGTGCTTCCAACCCCCACAGACGAATCTGCCTGTCGTACAGCGCCGCTTCATCCTCCGTCACCGAGCTTGCTGCCACGACCACGGGCTCGGCGCGGCCGTTGGTGCCGTTCTCGAGCAAGGCAGATGCGTCCGACATCCCCTGGACATGCAATTGTAGACTTCTCACAAGGCAGCAGCAGCGGCGGCTCAAGAAGGGTCGCGAGAAATTCATTCTTCCAATTCCCGTGTTCCGGCGACAAGCATACCCACCTTTCCTATTTGAAAACTACAAGCACTGGAGTACAGAGTCGAGACGTTCGAGGAAGAGATCGGCATGCTTGCGTTCAAACACCAGCATGGGTCGTAGACGAATGGCACGATCACCACATCCCCCAATGTGCACCCCTACTTTGCGCATCTCGCCAATCAACTTGTCCCGCACCTGCGCAGTCATTCCGTCAAACGCAATAAACGTGCCCGCATTCTCACCGCGCAGGTTCTCGACTTTCCCCCGCCCAGACCCGGTCTTGATGAGGTTGTCGAGCGCACTGTAGATGTAGTTGCCGACGTCGTCGGTGCTTTGGACGAGGTTGTGTGCTTCGATGGTGCGGATGATTTGACGTGCTTGCATCGTACGTGTCGGGTCGCCCATCCAGGTGTTGTAGTTGCGGTACGGCATTGAAGGACGAGTGTCTACATTGTGGTAAAACCCAGCGGCCTGCATCTTCTTGGAGAAGGTGACAAAGTCGGGTGGGGAAGAGAGTCCCCATTTGTCGTGAGCCCAGAATGCTCCCGTAGCTCCCACACCCGTCTGCACTTCGTCAACAATCAAGAACACGCCGTGTTTCTCAGTGACTTTGCGGAGACCTTGGAAAAAGGCGGGCGAAGCATGGTTGTCACCGCCCTCGGACTGGATCGGCTCCACAATGACAGCAGCCACAGCGCCATAGGGCGAGTCTGGTTTCTTGGAGTTGACCAGAGCTTCTTCCACGCGTGCAAGAGATGCTGCCTCTGCCTCCTTGTTCTCCTTTGCATGCTCTGACAAGGGATACTTGACATCAGGCCATGCGACAACTGGCCAGTTGAAGGACGGAATGTCGAGCTTGTGAATAGCTTTGGAGCGAGTTGCAGATAGTGAGCCAAACAATCGGCCATGGAAGGCGCTGGTGAAGCTGAGAATGCTCAGATCAGGACTGCCCGGAGACTGGTTCTTCATGCAGCTCTGCAGTTCTTCCGAGGTGAAGTCGGCTTTGTCGCCCCTCTCTCGCGCTCGATAGGCCATAAAGGCGGCTTTAAATGCGTTTTCATTGGCACAGCTTCCACACATGGCCGTAAAGATGTGCTTGAGGCCC
Source organism: Farysia itapuensis (assembly GCA_023212645.1). Lineage (NCBI taxonomy): Eukaryota > Fungi > Basidiomycota > Ustilaginomycetes > Ustilaginales > Ustilaginaceae > Farysia > Farysia itapuensis. Next base: position 38,083 of record JALBYC010000005.1, on the reverse strand, counting down.
TTTGGACGCACTGTCCCCAGTCCAGTCTCGACAATCTCCTGCCAGTTGGTGGGGGGGAAAGACCCTAGAGCAGCACGGTTCATGGTAGCCGTGATGAACTCGTCCGTCTTGGCCAGTGCAATCAGGTCTGGGTTGTTGTATCCGATTGCGATCGATGCAATCTGGGCAAACATATCCAGCAGAACGTTGCCATCTGCATCTGCGATCCAGTTTCCCTGAGACTTGGCATAGTCAACGACAAAGCCGTGTGCGCGGTTCTCCTGAAACGTGCCAATCTGACTGCTCAGCTCCTTGGACTTGGGACCAGGAATGGCATTGGTGAGTACAGTGGGCGCAGATGGCTCACCCGGGAAAATCGACGCAACAGTAGCCAGCGCTCGCTTTGGCACAGAAGAGCGCAGCGTGCAAGTCGTCAATCGTGCCGTCCCTCGTGTAAGCATGTTGGCGGAGGCGATGGTAGCTGAATGTAAAGTGCGGGGTGTCCAATGAGGGGCTCTGGATATCAGAGCGGCCCTGGAATCAGGAAAGAAAATGGACCGAGAAGTAACCGGCCAAAAAGCGCTCTGGGCTCCAGAAATGTCAAAATCGGCTATTTGCACGGGCGCACTGCTTGACACCACCACCACCCTACCCTGTGGTGTGTCACATGAAAAGCGTGTCGCCAACGTCGCCACCAGTACCACTTTCTGCACACTGAGACCGGTTCATCCTGCTGGCTACGTATTGAGATCGAAACACGCTCTCGAAGCAGAATGTGCCTTGACTGGAAGGGAACAGTGGGGTCGACACGCTATAGTGGGTGATACAACGATTTCGCGTAGCTCTCCTGCTGTAGTTCCTGTTCCTGTTCCAAGCTCGGCAGGGTCGTACTTGGAAGAAAACATTTTCTGTCATTGTCGTGTGAAATGAAGTGATGGAGGAGCTTGCAGCTTGTCGCGAAAAGCTGCCAAATGAAGTGTGCACGAGCACGAGCTTGATCAAGCCATGGCTCGCACGCTGGCCGGTTGGGACGAAGCAGCGGCCCTATTGCAAGTATACGTCAAACCTTGTACCTTTCCACTCCCTCGACAAGAGAGTGTGAGAAAAGGTCTCGGAGTATGACGGGAATGTCGTACATAAAACAGACCGAGACTACTGCGCCACGCCATGCGGGAGATACAGTTGGCGCTTCAGGCGCTAGTCTCTCGAGGCGCGAGCTCATTGCATCTCATCCCATGCTTGGCACTCTGCCTCGTGCGTTAACGGCTAGACCCATACCGGTAAGCGAGGCCAGCAGTGTCTTCGCCCCACCGTGCAACCTAAAGTCGGCAGGGACAAAGACGCAGGCAAGAGGATTAAGCGCAGTCGGTGAGCTTTTCAAGATCCCTGTTCCTCAGACCGGCCGAGATCTGGCCGGAGCTAAAGATCAAGCGTACGTCCTGCATGGCACAGAGACACTCAAACATGGGCAGCGCGACCATCATCCCGCCCACCTTTCGCCGATAGTCCAGCATACCCAGTCTCGACATGCCAATCAAGCTGCCCTGGCCAAGCCACCTCCTCACTCGACTCCGCGAAGCACCGACTCGAGCTTGTCCCAGCGCCGTCTCAAGGCTATGCAGCTCGGCGTATTCAAAATCACCGAGAACGAGCTCAAGGAGCGGTACCAATTCATCAATGAGATAGGCGCGGGTGAGTGGGGAAGTATCTGGGCTGTTGAGGCTATCAAGCCCATGGACCACCTTCCAGCGTGTGCCTACCGCGCCCGCCAAGTCCACGACCCAGTCAGCGGGGCAATGTACACCCTTGACAACTCCGAGCAATTTCGACCTCTTGCAGTCAAGCTCTGCAAGCGAGAAGGCAAGTTTGCCTCCGCAGCGCGCACCAAACGGCTGTGGAACGAATACAAAGTCCTTCGCACCCTGATGGATCAGCTGCCGCGCGCCGAACAGGTCAACCCCAACAGCCCCGTACTGCGAGTACGAAACGACAACACCGGCTGGCATCCAAGCATTGTCAGCTTCTACGAGTTCGTGTTGACTCCAACTCTCGCCATGATGGCTATGCCCAAGTACGACGAGCCGATGAAAGTGTGCCTGCCCGAAGCAACGTGCCGCAACTACTTCCAGCAGCTGTTGTCAGCAGTTCACTGGCTCCACCAGCACTGTGTCTGCCATAACGACATCAAAGTCGATAATCTCTTGGTAACGTTCGATACGTCCGGGCTGGGTCGCGACACTGTCACCCTTGTTGATTTTGGCTTTGCCAACAAGTACGACCCTGCGCTGAAGGACGCTTTCATGTCGACGGACGTTTGGGGTACTCCCGAGTATTTAGCACCGGAGCGAATCCGTGGAGAGCTGCACGACGAAAGACGCTCCGACGTCTGGGCACTGGGCATCGCCTTTTTCGAAATCTTTACCGGCAGAACACCGTTCGAGAGACACGACGAGCGGTTCAACTCGAAGGAGAAATTCGAGGAGTATTACCAGCGAGCGGAACGAGGCGTCTGGCTGGGCGAATGGGCTCTGCCAGTCAAAGCGGAGGAGCTGATTCGCGGGATGCTTATGGTTCGGGCAGATGATCGAATTGATGCTGCTGGAGCGCTCTTGCACTCTCTCTTCGACCCAGGTCTAAGCAGCCCGCGCGATTCAATGGACGAATTGCTTCAGCTGCCTTACGATGAGACCTTCTCGACTCCCAGCACAGACGTTGCAAACCACGAGCTAATGCAAGGCTTGGCCAGCGGGGACGAGACTGGCGACACTGACGACATGTTTGGAGAGATTCTGACAGAGACTGAGAAGCTCTGCGTATCACTGAATGATTCTCCGTCGTCGCTGCATGCCAGTCCTGGCGTTGGACGAGCAGCTGCTCGAGCGGCTGCTGCGTGTCCTATGTCGCCAACACTTTCGCAGGTCGGTATGGACTCGCGTCTGACGGATCTCATGGCTGCCAGCCCACCCTGGCAGCGTCTGCAGAACCCTCGAAGGACAACCCTGTTGCCACCATCCCGACGCCACCAGCTTTTCGCTGACGAGTCTCTGATTGATGACGAGCTCGAGTCACGCAAGGAGTCGTTTGAAAACACGTTCGCAAGTGTCGAAGGTCTTCCGACCGCCGATGACAGCGGCGCCATCCTATCCACCCCTACAAAGAGCGGACCTAAAGAGACCGTTGTTTTCCAAACGCAGCCTGCGAGGGTCAAAGATCGTAAGGAGGCTCCTGCTACTGTCATCTCGAAATTGCCTGTGTCATCGAACACTTTTTTGCACACGACGGCCTCTTCTCGAGAGCTTTTCCGAGCTCGCGGAGCAGCCGGTAATACCGTGGCCTCACTTGCGAAGCGCTTCGACTCCAGTTCGTTACTGCCTCTTCCGACTGCGCAGCTTGCAAAGGTCAAAGGGGAAGCGCGTGTTGTCACGAAGGGTCTCGGCCACAAGAGATCCAAGTCCTGCTCGCTTGCAAGAGTACCAGTGGAACGACATTCGATTCGTCATTCTACGGGCGCTAGTCACCTCGACAATGTTGTGATCAATGCGCCGGTGCTGCCTGAAAGCAAAGGCATGCGAGCTCGAATGCTCGGCCAAGCCGAGAGTCTCGAGCCTGCGACCAGAAGCACAGACGAATGTGCAAGCTTGCGGACTGACTCTACGGTGGATTCAGCGGTTCTTCGAACGTTGGACGTCGGCGAGTCGCCTGCTTCGACCGTACCTCGGCCGCTTAGTAGCTCTTCTGGAGCTACCGCCGCTCTTCCAGTCACACCAATCAGACTTGCGCACAACAGTCTCGCACGGCAACGACCGGCGTCCGAAACCAGTGCTGCGGTCAGCAAGACGCCAGGAGACGAGGTGATTGTGACCAAGCTTAAGAAAATGGCGAGTCTGGCAAGCATGTTGACCAAGATGATCGACGAGACCAAGACGACGATTCTTTCACCGGGACGCTTGCCACCTGCCAAGGCACGAGCTCGACAAGTGTCCATTGGCTCGCACCTGGATGATAGAGCTGCACCAAATGGTCTCCAAGCAGATCCCGAGAAACCTTCCTCGGGGGAGATTAAACCTCTTTGCTTAGTCTCTGCCTCGTACTCGCTGGATCTGAGTGGTGCTGAACAAGCCAGTCTAGCTAAGATGGCTGAGACCACGCCATCTATTTCTCCGCCACTTGCGTCTCCGATGCCCATGGATGGAGAGCGAAAAGCGCCGCCTTCGCCATCCCAGGTTGAAGGCATGTACACCTCCTTTCTGCTCTCGCAAAATGTGTCGCACGTTGGATCAGGCTACCTGTCGCCGACTGCTCCAGCTCCTTCGCGAGACGAAACGGCTGCGAGCTTGAACGGACATCGATCTTTGGCGTCGCTGTTTGTCGTGCCGTCCTCCCCCACATTTGCGCATCTGCTGGAGAAGTATGGCGAGCATCCGAAACGGCAGCGCAAAGTGTCCGAAGCCAGCAGTCTACCGCGTATCACGACCAGCTCTTTAGGACTTGCGACTCGTTCCACTTCCTCATCGATGACACCCGTCGCGCCTCGCAGCTCACAACAAGTGGGCGCTCAGCATGATTTGAAAGATTGTTCTGACCGGCCGGTGGTCCGACAGTCTGTGGCGCTGGAGAACGCGACCTTTGAGATTCTCAACCCAGCTAGGCATACCGCCAGCTGCACTGTCGCGCTGTCAACAGACGACTGCAACACAATCCGCTCTGGCTCCAAGTACGAGATGGTCGATGCGTCGTCGATAAGCAAGCCAGATCGTGTGTCTGTTTGGACAAGCTACCGGCAGACAAAGTCGGAGCGCAAGATCGTCTCGTCTTCAGGCGGACGGAGCAAGCTTGGTCGTCTCTTCCGCCTAGTCTCGTAAACCTCTTTCTCGCTCCTTTGTTCATACTGCATTGTCTCAGCTATCTACGTTACACACTCGTTTCGATTTCTCACGTTTTGTTTGTGTAGCGGGTTCTGTGCTTCGCTTAGTAGCGCTTTCATGGCAGCGGGGTCAAAGAGAGCGCGGCCGCACAGACCGGTTGCACACGTCGTCTTGCGCGCGATTGGGCAATTTCCCAACAGGGTCCAAACGTCCAAGGGTCTCTCTTGCACTCTTGACAGCTGAAATGCATAGCGTAGGGGACACGCGACCCCGCCTTTGGGCGCCGCCCTCCCCTTGCTGATTATTAGCCGCCCTTATATAATGGCACGGGCGGCCACTGCTGCGCCTCCCTGCCTGGGTCTTCGATTCGCTCCTTACCAAGTAGCTTTTCTGGCTGCTGAAATATGCTGTTGAGCTGTTCAGGTCAACGATACGCTAGAGATCCCTTCAACAGTCACGCCGATCAAGCTCAGCCCGACAGCGCCTCCTGCACTGATAAGCCGACGACTTTCGATTCCTACGTGGATCAGGCCGCAGCAAGGATCACAGAGACGTCCGTCTGGGCTTTCGATTCGGCTTCGTCCTCCTTCTCCTCCCTCCGCTCGTGGGCCGATAGCCTCGCCTCCTCTCCCAACACAAGTGTCCCACCCCCTCCAACGCCACCGACCCACACTCCTCCGAAGGCTCAGTCAGTACCAGCACGGCGCAAGGAATCATCACGACCCACAAGCACCTATCAGGGCACGACCACTTTCACTTTTCTGCTGTTTGGCGCAACAACTACCGCTACACTCTACTACCTCTTTCGAACACGTCGAGCTATGAATCGACTTCAGGCCGGAACAAGTCTCGCCTTCCGCGATGCGCGAGCCTGGCGCAAGGTCGCCGTCAATCTTGCCAAATTGAATGCAGCGGCTGTGGGAAAGCACCACCATCTCCCGCTAGACATGCTCCGTTCAGCACAGGACGTGGCAGATTTCAGCAGACGCATGGAAAACGATTTAGTCGAAGCACGGAAAGCAGTTGCGGAAAAGCGAAACGCTGTCATTAACGCTGATGCTGCCGAAGTTGCCGATAAGAGGCGTCTTGGGCAGGATCGAGAGGGTCCCACTCCTGCTCCGATACGTAGCGGCTTTTCCTTTGGCAGCAACAATGCTGGGAAGCACAAGTTTTACCCTCATGAGTCGTGGAACGTCCAAAACACAGGCCAAGGCTCAAGTCCAGCAACAGATGGCGTGACCTTCAAGCCCAAGAGGGTAAAGGTGCCAGCGCCGGATGGGCTCGCTCAAATGCCTGCCAAGACTGGTTCGAGTTCTGCTCGCACCCTGTCTGCGAGGGAGAAATGGTGCAGAGTGGCTGGAATATCAGCACAGTCCCCCGGCGTGCAGACTGCACCGAAGCCAACTCTGCAAATGACATCAGATGGGCAGACTCAGCACGAAGACTGGATCGGCGACGTCAAGAAAGCCATCCAAATGCGAGACTCAAGCTCTTCTACAGCAGCAGTGGAACAAGACCAGGATGGGGACTATCTGCTGCCCGTCTCAGATCTTCACATTGCAACCGGACGCTGGAGCGAGGACGAAGAGCCGAAGGTCATCACGGTCTCGCAGCCTGTCGAAAAGCAGGCTACAGAGGTCGATATAAAACGCTCGCCTCCCCAATACGAGTATCCAATCTCGAATCAGTACAAAGACATGGAAGACATCTTCATGGCTGCATGGGACGATGGATACGGCAATCCCGTTAGCCATCAAGCGCTAGGAATTGAAAAAGTCGCACCGAAAGCGCCACCCACTCAGCTCAAGCCGGCGTCGGAAAGCAAGAGTACAGACAGATTGGTTGAAAACGAGATTCCGATTCACTGGCTTCGCTCTGCCGACATTGCCGATGACCTTGCGCAGCAATTGAACAGGAGTCGACATTTCAGGGATAGCCGAATGGACGCGGAGCTTGAAGCTGAAGAAGTCGTCCTGACCGATTACATTACGGAAGAGCCAGAAGTCGCACCGAATCTCGAGCACAAGCCGGCAAGCCACACTGACACGTCAGACCGGGGCGCTTTGCAAGTACTAACGCGTTCGCTACAAGCAAAGGATGAAGAGATGCAGAAGCAGCGCACTCAGATTCGAGAGCTTAGTGAACGCGTCGAGGGCTTGCAGGACATGTGCTACGAGCTGGAAGACGAGGGCAAACGTAGATCCAAAGCACTCAAGAAACGAATGGCCGAGCTGGAACAGCAACTTGGATTGATGACAGTCTGGGCCGAAGGTCTTCATCGTCGTCTTGGACTCGAATCGCCGCCCATGTCTGCCTCCTTGCGCAAACCAAACCATTAGACCCGCTAAACTGCCCACCACCTCTCCTCTGTCTTTTGTGTAGAACGTTTTGCAAATGTCACATGTATGTATTGAACGACTTGCTAGATCTCAGTCGTCCTCCTCGTCATCGTCATGTCGCATGCTGACCGTCACGCCGCTTGTATTTGCCTCGTAGTCGTCGTCATCGTTGTGTTCCTCTTCTTGAATTCCCTGAACAGCAGCAACGGGGTGTGCGTTTGGTGCTGGTTGGCGGGACGGCGGTGGAGGGGCGCTTGCGTTTGTGGCTAGGGGGAAGCTGTTGGGATCGGCGCTGAGCTCTGGTGGTTCTTTAGGTAGGTCCTGTGGTTTGGGTATGCGGTGCAGTAGTCCGTATCCGACGCCGCAGCCGAGGAGGCCTTCGCCGCCCCACTCGCGGTTAGGGACGATGATGACTTCGCGCGTGTGGTCGTAGTCCGCGTTGTACACGTACAGCCGCAACGCGCGGTCGGTATGCGCCTCGACCAGTTCGTAAAAGTCCCCCTCGGCCTGGAGCACGCCGCCGGGCCAGCCAATGACAAAATCGCCAAAGGGGACCAATCCGGCGGATTCTGCGGGGGAGCCTTCGAGGATCTCGAGCACATGCCACACGTGTGACAACGCCTGCGACGGGTTGCACAGCCGGAGGGACAGTCCGAGTAGTGAAGGCTGCGCCGCCGCGGCGGCGGTCGGTTCGGCACTCGTACCGCTGATACTGCTGGTAGATGGCTGCTGGGACCATTGACGCGATGGAACGATCGGTACCTGTCGAAGCTCCTGCCGTTTACTGTTCCACACGTCCAGACTAACCTGCGACCCTTCGCGTTCCTCGAGACTCCTCCAAGCCCCCAACCCTGCTGAATCGCCACTTCCGTCAACATCCTTGCTAGGATCCAGCGCTACCCCATCAATGCCCACGCAAAAGTCGAAGAACGGCTCGATGCCAACCAGATGGGCAGGACTGCCAGCAGCCACACGCACCACGTGGTAGCCTTGCTTTGGCGCGTTCTCCGACTCGTCTAGGCGCGGCCGTGATTCAGAAGCACCCATAGTGCGTGTGTGCGTGCGCGCGCGTGAGAGAGAGACAAGCAGGCAGGGAGAAAGTGTCAAAGAAGTGTTGGACGCCACGCGGAGGGAATGTGAATGGAAAGGGGGCGGGGGGCGCCTCCACGTCACGTGAGCTGCTAAAGCCAGAAGATCGCAATCTAGCACGCGCCAGTTCCCCTTCACGGCCTTCACAGCTTCAGTCTCTGCGTCGCTCTGCATCACCATCTCCTTTGGCTGTTACCTTCCGGTGGTCGTCCGCAGGTGTGACCAAGACAAGGAAGCAGTCATGTCGGATCAAGATCCACCCCCTGATCCTCACGACATTCAGCAGCGTTTCTTGGCACTGGCAGAGTCAGAATCCGTCGCACCAGCGCCCACATCCATTCCAGTAGCAGACACGGCTGCATTAGAGCAGCAACTTAGAGAAGCACATGCAGCCCTCGAAAACGAAAGACGCCAGTCCGACGCTGCTCAGCAAGATAGAGATCGCCTGCAGCTGGAACTCACCTCGTCGGAAAACCAGATCGCAACTCTGCAGGCAAATGTAGAAGCAGAACGACGTTCAAAGGAGGCCGCTTCGAGCGAACGAGACCGCTTTTCCGCCGAACTCGTGGGCGTATCCGCGCAGCTGTCGACGTTGAAGAGCTCGACGGAAGGCGGTGTTCGTCAGTCTGCCGAACTGCGCGGTCGATTGGAGCAAGCCGAGCAGGAGAAGAGAGACATTCTCGGAAGCCTCCAGCGCGAGCGAGAAGAGAATTCGCGCAAAGCTCTTGAGATTGACGCACTTCTAGGTCGTATACGTGACTCGCGACAAGAAATCACCCGTCTTGGATCAGCCCTTCAGGCATCTCAGAGTGAAGAGAGCATTGCCAAGTACAGACTCCAGGGACTCGAGCAAGAACTTCAGCTTGTCAAAAAGGATGCCGAATGGACACACGAGCAGCTTTCCAAGGTCACTGAAACCTCTGCTTCCTTCCGCACGTCCAAGCGCGTCGAGATCAGCGCCCTGCAAAGCCAACTGGACGCAGCCAGCCAAGAAGCCGCAACTTTCAAGTCTAAGCTTGTTGCTTTGGAAGCCGCATATGAAGAGTCGAGCTCGCGTCTGAACCAGTCCTCTGAGAAAGTGGCCGAGTTACAGAGTCGTCTGGCATCACAGGAAGACTCGTTCCGTTCTGAAATCAGCACGCAAAGTCAGCTGACCAAATTGCTCGAGAGAAGGGCGGAGCACTCGACCAACCGCATTGCCGAGCTCGAAGATCAATGGGAAGAAGTTCTCGAACAATGTCGTCTACGAGAAGAAACGGCTTGGGCTGAGACAGAAAAGGAGGCCCAGCTCCGCCAAGATCTCGAGAAGCAGAACGAGGAGCTGTCTGAAGCTCTTGACAGACTTGCCCAAGGTGTTGGAATCGGTCAACCCCGCGATGGCGCGGAAGACGAAGTTCTGAGCGATGCAGGAGCCGACTTTGACGTTCGAAGCACCGCATCCACCCCTCGCAGAAGCTTTATGGGCACCGCCGCTTCTTTCAACGGTCTTCACTCTCATACCATCTCCCCCACTGCTGAAATTGCCAACCGCATCCGCAAGAGCGGCAAGACCTTCAGTCAGATCTATATGGAGCTCGCCAAAGCACAGGAGGAGCTTCGACGTGAACGACTAGAGACAAGTCGTTTGACCGACGTTCTTGCCCAAGTCATGGACGAACTTCAAGATCGCGCACCTCAACTCCAAGCTCAACGCCAAGAAACCGAACAGCTCGCTCACGATCTTCAGGACATGGTGCAACAGGTGGCCTTCACCTCTCAAGAGCGCGACAACGCCAAAGCAGAGTCTGTCCGCTTCCAGCTCGAACTGCAAAACGTCAGTCGCGAAAACACTCTCATGTCACAGCAGCTGGCTGACTTTGGTCGTCAGGTTCGCGAATTGCTCAAGACCGTTATCTTGCACGATGATCCTGATGCTGCGTCCCGTCTCGAGGACGATGGTATGACCGCCGAGCTGGATGCCGTGGCCCCTATCACACAAGACACTTTAGAGTCGGATACGCAATCCGTCATCACATCAGAGCTGGTGACATTTGCCTCTCTGTCCGAGCTGTGCGCACAGAACGCACGCCTGCTGCAGGTCACCCGACAACTTGGCGCAAAGATGGAAGACGAGGAGCGCAACTACAAGGCCAGACTCGCAGACGACCAGGACGAAGCCGTCAGCGAAGCTCGTGATCTCATCACACGCCTGGAAGAACAGGTGCTTGCTGAGCGCAGCAAGCTCGAGGAAGTCTCCAAAGAGCGTGACCTCTTCCGACAGCTTTGTGCCACTGGAGGAAGAGCCGAAGACGCCACCATGACCGCCCAAAAGCAAACGGTGGCGCCACCGCTCATTTCCTCCGGCTTTGCGCAGTCAGAGTACGATGCTCTGCGGTCCAAATTCGACAGCCTCAAGAAGGGAACAGATGCCGAGATCGTTCGGTACAAAGACGAGGTGCGAGTGTTGCAAACGGAAACAAGCCGCTCGACCGTCACCTCGGCTCGTGAACAAGCGCTGCGACAGGCAGCAGAGGAGAAGTACAGCACGTTGCAACGGACTTTTGAGATGCAGAAGAACGAGCTGGACAGTCTTTCGCGTCGGTCCTACAGCTTGCAGGAGAGCCTCGCTCAGAAGGAGGCATTGCAGCACTCGTTGGATGAACAGCTTGGCGAGAGTCGTTCAACGGTGCAGCACCTGCAGGCTCAAGTCGCAAATCTGCAAGCCGAAAAGGAGCTCCGCAAGTCCTCGGAAGACAAGCTGCTGGAAGAGAACCGTCTGATGCTGGTCGAGCGCGGCAACCTGCAAGAGCTCGTGCGCAACACCCAAGCTATGCAAGCGGAGCTCGAGCTGCGTGGCAAAGATGCTCGCGTCCGTCTCGAGCAAGAGGTCCAGCGTCTTGGAGAGTCAAACGAGGAGCTGCGTAGCCGCCTTTCCGGCGAGCAGGAGCTATATCGACAGCTCAGTCTTCGACGTGAAATTGAGACTAGGGACTTGCAGGCCAAGATCGACACGTCGACATCCGAGCTTAGCAACGCCAGGGAGGCCCTTGCAATCGCGCGAACCAGTGCTGATCACATCCAGCTCCGAGTCGAGGACCTTTCTCGTCAACTCGAGGCGAGCAAAGACAAACTCGCCGTCTACGAGCGTCGCGATCAGTTGGTACGAGACCCGACCTCCTTCCGCTCGCAAATCGAGGGAGAGCTTTCGCGCGAAGAACAGCTGCAGATTGAACTTGCCGATCTCAAAGCAGGCCGAGCTGCTGCTCAGGTCGAAGTGCAAAAAACCCGACTGCAGCTCGATGAGCTGACTGCTTCCCTTGCCGAGAAGCAGGCCGCATTGGACAGTGTGACTGCCACTCTGGAAGAGCTTCGTGCGACAACTTCATCGGAACTAGAAGCCAAGTCAAAGGAGATCGAAGTACTACAAGCTCAGGTTCAAAGTATTTCCACCGACTTGGCCACCGCACGAACTCAAGGGAAGGAGCTACAAGAGCAGATCGAGACGCAAAAGTCCACATTCCAAGAGGAGAAGAAGTCGCTCGAAGATGCTATCACCGAACTGAGCGCAGTGGAGGAGAAAGCAACTGCTGCTCAAGAAGACGTCAAGGGCGAGATCCGCAAACACGTACAAGCCGCCAAGGAGGCCGAAGAGAAACTGGCTGACATTGAACGGGCGCGCGAGCAACTGTCGACCGACCTGAACGAAGCGCGTGAGCAACTGGCCAAAGCACGACAGGAAGCGAGTACTCTCCGAAGTGCCAAAGATCTGTCGGAGGCCGAGTGGGGGCGCGAAAAGGGAGGCTGGGACACTGCCCGGCAAGCTCTGGAGCGCGAGAAGACGGATCTTCAGCGCAGAATTCAGGATCTCACCAGCCAGAACGAGATTCTGCACTCGCACCTCGAAGCTATCAACGCTCAAGCGAATCAGATTCGACAGGCGGCGTCTGCACCACCTCAGCTGCCGGACGAGGATGTCAGTATGGATACCGGCGCTGCGGACACAGTCGACAATCAGCCAGCTGCTGAAATCGCAGCCGCGGATGGTGAAGCACAAGCACCTGCCGTTGACGGAGAAGAGGTCCCCGCAACAACGACGTCAGCCACTGACACTGTGCAAGCTGAAACGAGCCGCGCTTCCGGTGCTGATCTCTCGGCTGCTGTCCTGAAACGCCGTGTGGAAGAGTACCGCGAAGTCGTCAACTACCTGCGACGCGAGAAGGAAATTGTCGACCTACAGATGGAGCTGAACAAGCAAGAAACCGCCCGACTCAAACAATCTCTGGAACACGTGAACAAGACTTTATCAGAGACGCGCACCGAGCTAGATGCTGAGCGTGCCAAGAGCGCGTCCGCCACTTCGCAGGAAGCACATCATGCGGAACTGCTTGAGAAGATCAATGCCTTGCACGAGTTGCGCTCTGCCCATGCTGCCTTACAAGAGACTGCCGATCGGTCCAATGCGCGCCTCACGCAAGTCGAAGCCGAGCTCGCCGCCGCGAGGACCGAGCTAGACCCGCTGAACCAAAAACTACGCGACGCCCAGGTCGAGTTGGAAGCAAGCCAAGCGCAGACCAACATCCTGCGCGAGGACCACAAGCGATGGCAAGCCCGTGCTGAATCACTTCTGCATACACACGGTTTGAGTGAAGAGATGCAGAAAGCCGAACAGCAACGCACCGAAGCACAAACCAAGCTCGAAGACCTCGAGAAACAGCTGAGCGAGCAACAGGCCGCCACCGAGACGGTCAAGGCGGAGCTTGCAACGTCCAAGGGCAACTTTGAAAAGTTGCGCGAGCAGGTTCGTGCGCGCATTGCGCAGGAACGCAAGGCGGTGGCTGATCTGCAGGAGAAGGCGGCTGCCTTGCAAAAAGCAAAAGACGAAGAAGAAGTCAGGTTCAAAGAGGTGATCCAGATGCACGAGACCAATGTGCAGCAGCTTGTTGCTGAGCGTGACCAGCTTCGGGTGCAGTTGCAGGAGGCGCAGTCCAGCGAGAGTGCGTCGAAGCGTCCATCGACTGAACCCATCACCGTCGTTGACTCTGACGACGACGAGGCCAAGGCTCGAACTGCAGTGGGTGACGACGACCGTCAGGCTGCCATTGAGGCCGCTGTTCGTCAAGCACAGGACCAATTTGACGCAATCAAGGCTCAACTCGAGTCGGAAAACGTACAGCTCGCCGCTGCGCGCGATAAACACCTGCAGAAGGGCAAGGAGTTCCTTCGGGATCGTCGTGCTGCCGAAGCTGAAGTCAAGAAGCGCGATGAGACGATCGAGTCGTTGAAGAAGAGCTTCGCAGAGGACAATGCCGAGGCTATCGAGCAGGCTGTGCGCGAGCGCATCAACGCAGAAACGTCCGGTGGCGATGCGCAGGCATCTACTATTGCCCAACTCCGCGCGCAGGTATCGGATCTCCAGGCCAAGCTGAGAGCGACCGAGAGCAGGATCCAGGAGCTCGAAGCGCAGCTCAAGACCGGAAACACCTCCACATCCACACGTACTGCCACAGAGCACCAGACGGAGCTGCGAGAACTCGAAGCGTCCCTCACGGAAAAATACGCTGCCCAGCACAAGACGGCTGTTGAAGAAGCATTCAAGCGCGGGCAGCAAAGCGGTACATCGTCGTCGTCGTCCATCGCCGATGCTCCGGGCGGGAATGTGGAAGCACTCGTGCAAGAACGGTTGAAAGCACTCGAAAACGAGCGGGAGGCAGCTGTACAGGAAGCAGTGCAAGCCGCCGTGCGTGCTCGGGAACAGGAACTCAAAACCCAGTACGACGAGAGCAGCAAAGCGCGATTCGAGGCGGGCAAGAACGAAGCCAACCTGCGCAACCAGCTGATGATCAAGCAGAAGGACAACAAGATTGCGAAGCTGACGGCTGAAATTGCGCTGCTCAAGGGAGAAGAGGTGCCGACAGCTCCCACGACAACGGCGTCTGCAGCGACGACGACGACGACGACGACGACGGGGGCGGTCGCTGGGGGTGGTGCTGCTAGTTTGCCTTCGAGACCAAGTGTGTTTGGACGAGGTGGAGGGCAAGCGGGAGCGGCGGTGCGTGGGGGTGGTCGAGGCGGTGCACCTGGACAGACGAGTGCGCGGCCCATGCCGATGACGACTGTTGTGCCGATCGCCGGCACTGCTGCTGCTGCTGCTGCGGGCCAGGCTGCCGCGCGACCAACTGCGTCCATCCGTGGCGCTGCGGCCGCCGGTCGTGGCGGAGCTGTTCGAATCGCCCATGCAGCTGCCCGTGGCGCACGTGGCGGCGCTACCCAATCCACCGCAGGCGCCAAACGCAAACTCTCAGCTCAAGGACTCCCCTTCACCCCCGCAGGCCAAACTCCAACATCCACAGCTGAAAATTCCAGCAGCGGCGGCGGCGTTGCCAAGAAACCACGCCCGGCAGGCGCGCCCGTCGCCCTCCGAAAACCAGACCCGAACCCACCGGGCCAATAATTAACCAACCCCGCACCACTATTATTCCACACCGTCGAAAATATACAATGGTTAAGATACAGTTAGAGAGAGCGCGGGCGAGGGCGGAGTGGGGGGTATCAAGGTTTCTTGGGGGAGAAAAAGGAGCGAATGTCCGGAGCGTGTTTTGAGGGGGAGGAAGAGTGAGGGTTGGTGGTGTCGTTTGACTTTCCTCTGGCGCGTTTTGGCGATTTCTGTTGGGGAGATTGCGGGTATTGCGGTTGAAAAGACGACGAAGTCGGCGGCGCTTGCCGTGGTGGTGAGGAGGAGGGGGGTCGCTTAGCGGGTGTGGCGGCGAGAGGTAGCTCGGTATGTGCGAAGATCTGGTTGATGGGAGTGGTGGTGGTGGTGTTGGCAGCTGGGTGTGTGGTTGTATTCTTCCATGTGTGAGGGGGCGCTTGTGGGAATGGGCGTGATGGTTTTGAGTGAGAGTTACGGCCTCGTGCGGGATTGACGTGGATACCACCGCCGGACGAGGCAGGGAGTACGCGACTGTAGCCGCCTTTAGGTCTGTGTGGCGAGAGCGGCGGGTTGTATGGGTCGGGGGAGAAGCGTGATGAGGGTGAAGAGTGCGGCTGCACATTGCGGGCGGGGGAATGGTTAGGCTGCTGGTCTGGGACGGCGAAACCATCTCCGATATCGTGACCCTCAACCTCGTCGCGCTGCGCAGCCGTGGGTTCTTCGTCCATGTCGCCGTTCATCTCGCGATGGAGACGCAGTGCCATCTGTCTATCCTCGTGCTCGCGCTCGACCTGTGCGGTCGCTTCCACCAAATCTATCTCCTCTTCCACTTGCTCTAAAGCCTCGACGGCCGCCGTTTCATCCAGGGAACTAGCAGGCTCGATCTCGTCCTCTACCTCTAGGCTGTGGGCAGGACCACGCTTCTTCGTGTCGGTGTGGTCTGCCGGTGGATGTTTTGCGAAAAAAGCCTTAAGGCCGTCTTTGCGCTCTTCGATGGGCAGGATGAAGCTCGGATCGCTGTTGCCGACTTTGCCCACCTCGCGAGGCACTTTGTAGCAGTCCAATTCGTGTGAAATTGGGCGGAGCAGCTTCGCCACTTCCATGCTCCATGTATCGTCTGGATTCTCTTTTGTGCCAGAATGACCGAGACCGAGCCAGGTGCCAATGGCGTCCGCGTTGGGGAGGATGACAGGCATACGGTCGTGTAGAAAGTCGAGCTGGTCGTTGCTCGATGTTGTCACGATTGTGAATGTGTACAGGGGTTCCTTCTCGCCTTCGAAGCGGACTCGTTCGTACAGACCGGCAAGGGGCATGAGACGCTTCGAGTGACCGTCTTTGTCTTCCCGACCCAATCCGTCCTCCTTCATGCCAACAAAATGGGGGATCCGCTCGATCTTTTCGCTCTCACTCGGTCCGCCCAATGACCGCTTCTGCCACTCGTAAAAGCCCTGCACAAAGACGACACATCTTTGAGACGGCAGCAAAGGGTGCCAGAGACTTCGTTGCGGGGAGAGGATGGTGTCGTCACGAGCATTGATTGTCTTGTATGCTTCGCCATATGAAGGAGGGGTCTTGTGAAAGCGTGGGACAAGTCCCCACTTCATGGTCTGGATAATGACATTTTCCTGTTCACCATCCGGCAAAGTCGACTCTTTAAGACGAGCGGCTTTCTCTTGGGACAACTCGCGGCGGACTACGGGGCAACGCGTCTGAGGAGCGACGTTGTGCGTGGGTCGGTAATCATCGGCATCAGGCGCCGGCGTGGGCTGGTGCCTATCTGGATGTGGAAGCTGAGCACGTACAGCAGTCCTGTACTGTGGTATTGTCTGTGCGTTGGCGAATCGTCCGCACATGGCGGCCGTGCTGTTGATCAGCGCCCTTGTCTATCGCGCATGGTAAGGAAGTAAAGAGCCGCTTCAGCGTACCTCCACATTTGTGTTATCCTGCTGATTTGTCACGTGGGGAAATCGCGAAATTTGGCGCGAAATTGAATGTTTTGGTTGTGTTGCTTTGCTTTTTGGCTGGAAAGCTGCAAGAGCAACACTTCCTCAGCTGCCTGCAATACACAGCTTGCTCCTCACAGCATGGAGCAAGGTCAGGCGGTACCTGGTCTGACCGATGGTCTTGCTATAGCTGTCAACACTGCTCTGCCAGACTCTCCCGTCGATACAGCATTCGATGGTGCCTCACAAAGTCAAGCACAGCCGGTCAAGACAATGTCGCCAGAGAAGGCGGCACTAGCAGCCATGTTTGACTCTATCCAGATGCCGCCCCCAGTTTCGCCCTCTAAGTCTCCTCGCAAGCTAGCGCTTCTGACACCGTCGTCCAAGCCCCTCTTGACTCGAGGTCCCCTTGTCCCAGGCAGGATGCTAGCAACTACAGCATCACCGGAAAGGCAGCCGAGACATGCGGGGGTCTCGAACGCAAGTCCATCGGCAAAGTTAACGGATCTGAGCATGATGCTCGATCCCACCGGCACGCATGAGCTGCTCGTAAATGACCGCACGCTGGGTAGTGACAGCTTTCTCGCAGCTGGTGTTGCCGATGTTACAATCAGTGACAGCTTTGATGTCTCCCGTGCTCGCAGGAAGTACAACACGCGGTCGTCCAGCACAGCACAAGACGCGAAATCAGTCCAAGGTCTGTCTGGCCTAGGCGTCGGCCGTATCGTCAAGAACGCAGCAGGGGAAGATACCATCGAGCTCAGCTCTTTCGCAGCGGGGTCAACGAGCATGATGGACAACTTGCTGGACGAGAGCGGACAAAATTCGCTCCTTTTTGGCGACTCATTCTCGGTGCCCAAAGTCAAGGCTCGAACCCGAAAGTCAAATGGTAGCAGTAGTGGTAGCAGCAGTAGTGGTGATGACGACGAGCAGGTGAAATTGTGGCATGGAAAGTTGCAGCCTGCCAAGGGAGCGCCAGCAACGTCGAAGCTGACTCGAAGACCCTTGAGTGGTCAGGTAGCTGCTTCAACAAACGCTGCAGTACCCTCCGGCGTAACATCTCGCAGGATCGCATCGGCTGGACAGAATGTAGCTCCAAGGAGAAGCTTACTTCCCTCGGCTGCATCGGGTGCTAGGGTGGGGGCTACCACATGTGTCCCGTCGCGATCCGAACAGATTACTCCTGCATCTTCGCGTCTGCTAGTGTCACAAGGTGCGTCCAAGACGCCCGGCACATCTGCACGACCTGCACCACTCGAGTGCAACAATGCAGCTGACAATGGCAAGACGCCCATGCGTCAGCGCCGAAAAAGCACGTTCACAGCCTCGCGCCCGCCTGTATCCGGCCCAATCTCACGTCGCGAATCTCTGCTGACTGCACCGCCGCTACCCATCACAGCGCCCAAGACACCAGGGCGAACAATCGGCGTAAGTGCCAAAATGCCCTCGCCAATGTCGGCGACCAAAACTCCGACAGCAGCAAGAACTGTCCCCAGACCCAGAGCTTCGCTCACCTCTTCGGGGACACCGAGAAGCTCTGGTGCTATGATGCCAAGCTCGACCTCTTCTTCGTCCCTTTCGAGCCTCGCAAATGGTACTCCGGTCAGTAGAGCTGCGGGTGGAGTTGGTGCTCGACCTCGAGCCTCGCTTATTGGCCGCGCCTCGAACGTTGCTTCCCGAACGAGCGAGTCAGATGTTACTTCAAAGTCTATTCCCCGTCTTCCCCAGTCATCCATTTTGGCACGATCGCCTACATCCGCTGGTGGTCGTAGAGCGCCAGCTGCTCCAGAGACTGTGCGTGCAACTCGCACTCTCGTTCCTAGAGCCAGCGGACAATCGTCACTTTCGACGCGCGCACCGCCTACTCGAAGTCTTCCATCTTCGGCCAAAAGTACCACTACCGCATCCGATAAAGTCTTGCATGAGATCAGTAACGTTGCATCTGATGCAACCACGACGGGTGTCTCGAAGATTGCACGTCCCAGAAGCTCCATTGCCGGACCTAGCTCAGCTCCCCGAGTCGGATCCTTTGGCTACAGACCTCGTCCGTCACAAGCTTCTCTCGAATCTCAACACCCCGCAGGCAGTCAAGCATGATAGCAATTGCGCGGACACGCAACTAAGCCGAGTATAAGTGATATTGTTTTGAGGTGTGGAGCTATTTGTGTTCTTTGACGATGAAAGATGGCTTCCCGGTCTGGAGCGCCGTCTTGATGGAGCCAAACACCTGCACTTCCATCTTTTTCTGCGTTTCGACGGTCTCGGTTCCCATATGGGGCAGAAGCACGCAGTTGTCCATCTCAACCAGTCTCGGATCGATCTCGGGCTCAGCGGGGAATACGTCGAGACCTGCGCTTGAGAGCTTGCCAGATCGGAGCGCATTGATGAGTTCCTCCTCGTCCACCACACCGCCTCGAGCCGTGTTGACCAGAATAGCGCCATCCTTCATCTGTGCAAACTGAGCTTTGCCAAAAGACTTTTCCGTTTCCTTGTTCAGCGGCAGATTGAGGGAAACAACGTCGGCTTGCTTGAGAAGCTCTTCTTGCGACGAAATGTACTTGTACGATGGATCAGCGTTTGGGTTCGGGTTGCGGTTGTAGTAAATAACTTTCATGTCGAAAGCGGACGCACGCCTAGCAAGGGCAGAGCCGATGCCGCCCATCCCAATGATGCCTAGTACCTTATTTTGCGGGTCGTGTGCCGGGGCAAGACCTGACTTCCACTTGCCTTGACGAGCATTGACTTCGGCCTTGTAGTACTGTCGGAGCGAGGAGAGGACCAGGAACATGGCAGTATCGGCAGTAGCATCGTCTACAGCAGCTGGCGTGTGCGACACTGTGATGCCTCGAGTCTTGGCTGCATGCACGTCAATTTGATCGTATCCCGCTCCATTGTGGCAGATCGACTTGAGCGACGATGGCAATTTCGAGATAAGCTCGGCATCGAAGAGTCCAATCTTGGAGACAGAGTCATTGTGACGATAGATTGCGACAATCTGTGCATACTTTCCGCCATCTTCACATGCTTTGAAGAATTCTGATCGTGAGTTTGTGTCCAAATGCTGTTATACAGAGCAGGTCAGTTTTCTGGGACGACGGTCACCTTGCCCTACAACAGACATACCAGAATCTCTGCAACAGACCCTAGATCATTCTTGAGCTCGTCGTGAGCGTGGACAATGGTACCACAGATAAGTACTTGAGGTTTCGACATTGTGGGATGGGGAAAAGTTTGCAAAGAGGTAGAAGATTGATTTGCACAACGTACTTTATAGCAACAGGAAATGTGGGGCGAAGCGTGGAGGAACAAGGCACTCGCCCTCTCGGACCGGTCCGCTCCTCCGGAGCCACGCTCAATTCCAGCCGCACGGCAAAACTGTTCAAAAATCGAAAATCTGTGTTAATCTATGTTAGAGCGTATATTTGCGCATTGGCCACTTTCCCCCCGTAGAGAGGGACTTCATATATGCGCAAATTGATTGATGCAGCTCGGAGGATCACAGTTGAACTCTCAGGGCAATGGTCCTGAGGCTGACCGTGCGAAAAGTAGGTAGCTGTTCGCAGACACGAATGTTGATCGAGAGATCTAAGAGCACCGCGTGGTGTTGGTTTGAGAAGAATGATTACAGGAAGAAGAAAAAAGGGACTCGACTTGTGAGACATGAGACAGGCAGGCCGACACGCTCCAGTTCTTCTCAGAGCTGTCTTACCATTCCCTTCCCACAGCTTGTATGACGGATCAGGCACAAGAAGCGTTTGCCCGTATCACCAAAAACCTCTCCATGGATTCTCACGGAGTTGCAGAGGCTGTCGATCTGCCCCACGATTCTGGCTCGCTCGTTGGTGGGGCAACTTCATCTGCCCAAGAATCTCATTTGGCGCCCTCGAGCCAGACTTTGGGTACGAGCGCAAACGGTGTCCAGAAGCCGTTGAACGCCGGCGTCGGTGTCCTGTCGGTCCCCACCTCCGGAAAGACGGTTCTGAACGGTGGTGACTCTGAGCTGGCTCCTGGAGGAAAAGTCAAGCTGACCAAGTATGCCAGCATCGCAAATGCTCCCCTCCCTGCCGAGGGCAATGGCACTTTTTCCAACCTTCATTTGGCTTTGCTCGTCTTCTTTGCTCCTGCCGTCCTACTGCGCTTGATTCCCTTTGTCAACCCTAGTTGGTTTGGTTGGACTAGCTACCTGTTCCTATGCTTGCTGACCGGAGTACCTGTCACGGTGGCCTACTGGACCGTCATGTCCATCTACGGCCCCCGTAAGAATGAGAAAGTGCGACTCCCCGGCAAGCCCGTAGAATTCTACCTTGACATCAAGGACGCCGAGCTGCGCAACAAGTACAAGGGCGACAAGAAGATCCCCTTCCAAACATTCCATGACGCTTTCTTTGATGGCAAGATCGAGCCCAAGATGCCCCTGAACGAGCTGTTGGAGTACCGATGGGATTGGTGCTCAATGCAATTCACCTGGCCCATGTTTGAGTACGTTCTCTTCCACATGCTTCCTGACGTAATCCTGCACACGCAGAAGCAGGATGAGACCCAGATCCAGGACAACTACGATCGAGGTGACGATTTTTACGGCTGGTTCTTGGGACCTCAGATGATCTACACTTCTGGTATCATGTCGGACCCTTCCAAGTTCGAGACGCTCGAAGAGCTGCAGGACAACAAGCTGAACCTGGTCTGCTCCAAACTCAACCTGCAGAAAGAGGATCGTGTGCTGGACATTGGATGTGGTTGGGGAACATTCGCCGCCTTTGCTGCCAAGAACTACGGATGCGATGTCACAGGTGTCACTCTGGCCAAGACTCAAACCAGGTTTGGCAACGACAGACTGAAGAAGAATGGCATTGACCCGAGCCAAGCACGTATTTTGAACCTCGACTACCGCGATATCCCCGTACAGCCTGGACACTACAACAAGATTATCTCGCTCGAGATGGCCGAACACGTTGGAATCCGACATTACGACAAGTTCCTGGCAGATGTATACAATCTGCTCGACGACGACGGTACTTTCGTCTTTCAGGTTGCTGGCCTTCGACCTTCTTGGCAATTCCACGACTTGTGCTGGGGCATCTTCATGAACAAGTACGTCTTCCCTGGTGCCGATGCGTCGTGTTCTCTCGGATGGGTCGTCTCGCACCTTGAAAAAGCTGGCTTCGAGATTCGATCAGTCGACGTCGCCGGAGTGCACTACTCGGCTACGATCCTTCGATGGGCTCAGAACTGGGAGAGCAACAAGGACGCAGTCGTCTCCAAGTACGGCGCCCACATGTACCGAATGTGGCAGTTCTTCCTCTGGTCGAGCGTCATCGTGGCCCGTGAGGGTGGAAGCTCCGTCTTCCAGTTCACGCTGCACAAGAACTTGAACGCTTTCCACCGTGCTGATGGCGTAAAGAGCCACGGCGGCCTCCTCCCCCGACCCCCCATCTCGCAATTCACCAGCGTCTACAAGTAGTTTTTCACCACCAAGCAACCTATGTTCGGAGCATGCAGAAATGTGATGTAACACTGATTTTCACTCAACGTGCAACGTGCCTAAAATATGTGTTTGAGGTGGTCGACTCAGCCACAAATTTCTCCACCTTGACTGCGCGGTTTGCCATCCATCTCTCTCATCTCACCTCCTATACTCTTGAGTGCATCGATGTCGTCGAATTACTCGACAGCGCCACCAGGCTATGCGCCTTCCAAAGGTTATGCGCCCGTCCCCCAGCATGATACTCCAGTAGGCTCAGCGCCATCATACGGTGCAGCGGACCCGAATGCTCCTCGCGATGCCGAACAGGAGGACCCAGATGACTTCAAGTACGGCGTCACCGTCGAGCAGTCGTCTCCAGAGATTCGCACCATGTTCTTGCGCAAGGTGTACTCGGTCTTGTTTTTCCAGATTCTCGGCACGACTGTCATTGCCGGCGTGATGACCACTCAGGGTGTGGCGTCTTGGGTACAACAGAACCACTGGGCTTTCATCGCCCCGCTCATTGGCAGTCTCGTCGTCATGGGACTGCTTTACTGGAAGCGTCACTCGCATCCAGCCAACCTGTTCCTTCTCGCGCTGTTCACAGTATTCGAATCCGTCTCTTTGGGTGTGGTGGTGACCTATGTCGACCAGAAGATCGTCCTGCAAGCTATGGCTATCACCGCCGTCACGTTCCTCGGCCTTACGATCTTTACCCTGCAGTCCAAGTACGATTTCGGCAGTATGGGCAGCTGGCTCTTTGGCGGCCTCATGATCCTCGTCGGCGTTGGCTTTGTCGGCATCTTTTTCCCGTACAATCAGACGTTTGACCTCATCATGGCCGGCGCCGGCTGTGTCATTTTCAGTCTCTACATTGTCTACGATACTTGGCTCATTCAGCGTCGACTCTCGCCAGAAGAGTGGGTCCTTGCCGTCCTCAGTCTGTATCTGGACATTATCAACCTCTTTATCAACATTCTCAGGATCCTCAATGGAACTCAGGGTGATGACTAGATGCATCGCGCGCCCAAGTTCAAAGTGGCTTCCGGCAGTATTCACCCACCCCTTTCTTGTACATAATCAGGCCCGTTCATTTACTCATCATATCCGCCTTCAATGCAGTGCTTTTGTGGTATGTTTGCGTGGTTCACTCTGCGTGTCTTGAGTGGATGAGACAAGAAGTCGATATTTTTGCGTTCATTGCGACGGTAGCCGGCACGCGTATTGCGTTGTACATACGGCAGCAGCGATGCTCTTTTTTTTAGCTACGCTTATTAGGATGCGGGTGGGTTCTTTTCCGGGGACGAAGATGGCGGTACCCTTGACTGTGAGTTGATATTTGACGCGGACGTGGATGCGTCCTGTGGAGGCCTGTAGATGCCCTTGTAATGCACACCGGCAGGTACAAGTCCAGCCTAGCACGTTGCACGCGAACCAAGAGAAAACACAATAGTGAGCTATAGCTGAAGATGCGGGAAAGAGTGGGAGGGGGCGGAAATCAAACTTACGCGGTCGAGCAGTCTCGCGACTGGTTTGGAGGGCTGAACGCCGACTGAGAGCCAATACTTGATACGGGACTCGTTCCATTCGAGCCTCTTTGTCGGCTTCTGCATTAGCTGACCTGCCGAATCTGTCGCCGGCAGACCACTAGTCATCAACCCGCCGTAGCCTGGAATATTGGACACTGGTGGCTTTGCAGATCCATTCGCGCTCGTCGAGCCCAGCATCGGCTGTGGCAAGCGACCCGTCTGTCTTGGAGTAGCAATGTGCACTCGCGGAATAGGATCGTATTCTCCCACCTTCTCGATCGGTCGTGCATCTCGTGCTTTGCTATCTCGAATAACGACGACGTGGTAGAAGGGATTGTTGCGAGTGCCGTGTCTGGCCAGTCGTAATCTCACCACCATTGTTGCACTATTCGGAGAGGAGCGAGTACCACAGTTGCGTTTGCCTTCGCGGAAAGAGTGCTGAAGTCGTGTCTGCGCGCTGGCGTTCGAAGAGCGAGACGGTTTCGGCAATGGTGGTGGCAGCAAGAAGATTTATCATTTATGGCTGATGATTCTGGGTGGTCTCTTTGATTTTTTGGTAATTCCAGCCTCTCCCGGCCGGGACAATTTGACCTTCTCAAAGTCACAGGCCCGTGTAGGTGCTTTCCCCATCGCTGATGGCGCCTTCACACAGACAGCTACAAGCTGAGCAGTCTCAAGAGAGTCGGGGAAATCAGTGAGTCCATGGACATGTGTCAGACGGGTCTGTATTTGATGAGAGATGCGTATATTCTAAAGGGTATAAAGGTGAGGCAGTGGTACTTCTTGGCACAGTAAGGTATCACGCGACTGCAGACACTGTTGACGATGTGAAGGCGGCAGTTTTCTCCGATGCTTGATGTCTACGGACTAGTCCGGCAAATGAGGAGAACGTAACTTGTCAATGCATGAGGTCGCAAAGCGCGTTCAGAGCATCGGCAGTCGCCTCGACCTGTTTACGTGTCTGTCGGCGCTGCTCTTCCGTCCCTGCGCCGTACGAGAACGGATCACCACGGTCGTAGCTCGCTGCATGACCACCTTGTGCAGCTGATGGGTCTGATGCGGAGGAGGCTGCTGTGTGGGTGTGCAAGACATGACTTGCTTGCAGGTCGAGCGCTTCGCGTGCTGTGGCGTCTTTGTACTTGCTCTTCGCCTTCTTCTTCCCCATTGATGCCGGTGCTGGACCACTGCTTTTGCGCTTCGAGCCTTGTTTCGATGCCGACTGAGTGGATGAAGACTTGGTTTTCGTTGATGAGGAGGATGTCCGCAGTTTGGACGGGACTGCTTTGATAGCCATCTTCAGAAACCAGAACGGCAAGAATCGCGCCTTCGAGTGTCTGCGCAGTTGCTCCAAGCAGTTCAGATGGGTTTAGAACACTTTTAAGCCAGCTCGCCTTGCCATCGTTGTCAACAGCGTTGACCTGCTTGTCAGAAGAATGAAAGGAGAATCGAAACTTTTTTTTGGCCACCATTTTCGGGCCGAATTCCGAAGATAGTTATTATCTCCAGCTTTGATGTCGTACGCCAAAACCTCGCACCAACCACGTCCATAACATGAGCGCCACTAACGAAGACAAGCTGGTCAACACCTGCATGGCCGCACAGTGTAAGTACACGCCCCTTGTTGCACCATGAAGAGTGATGAGCTGACCAGAAGCTGGTCTGCACAGGTGACAAGTGTGGAAAGACGACCTGGCGAGGCTGTGGACGACACATTGATCAGGTCATGCAGAACGTGCCCAAGGATCAGCAATGCACATGCCCACGCACCTAGCTCTAATCAAAACAAAGTTCAGCGGACTGCTCAAGCACTCTCCCAACCCGACCAGACCAGCAATGCGGAAAAGTGCGACAGACGATCTATCATTTCGTGTGTGCTTTGCGCAATGAAATGGTGTGCTGAGTGGTGAAGATTAGTGGTACAAAAGGTGTGCGGGAAGCGGACGGGCAAGGCGTGCAGCTTAGTTTACGGGCTGGTCCTGGTTTGCGCCATCATCCTCTTTGATCTTTGGGTCGCTTCTGTGGAACTCGTCTCGACCAGTTTTGGCCGAGGGCAGAGAATCCAGACGCTCCATCTCTTCCATTTCAGCCGCTTTAGAGCTCCACGGTCCCTCGCCAAAGGCGTGTTTGAGGGCAGACCAGACATTGCTGACGTAGTGTACTTCGAGATCGTCCAGTACAGCTTTGGGAACATCCGCTTCGACGTTGGGCTGGTTCTGAGCTGGAAGTATGACTTTGGTAATACCGGCTCGGTGAGCAGCCAGCAGCTTCTCCTTCAAGCCACCCACTGGCAACACCATGCCACGCAGCGACACTTCTCCCGTCATGGCTAGTGTCGGAGCAACCGTGCGGTTGGTCAGAAGCGAGGTCAGCGAGACGGTAAATGCGACACCCGCCGACGGACCTTCCTTGCCGATGGCGCCCTCGGGCATGTGCAAGTGCACGTCCTTGTTCTCCAAAAGACTCTCGGTCTCGCTCTTGGTGATGCCTAGGTCGAACGCATTCGTCTTCATCCATGACAGCGCGATGGACGCAGACTCCTTGATCACGTCTCCCAACTTGCCTGTGAGCTGTAACCCTCCCTTGCCGGGCATAATTGTCGTCTCGATCGGCATCAATGAACCTGAACCATTGCCCAGGTAGCCCAAACCGGTCGAGACACCGGCTGGCATCACGCTGGTGAATAGACGATCTTTGTGGTACACCGGGGGCCCCAAGTATTTGCGCAGGCTGTCGACTGTGATGTTGACCTTGA
The DNA here is from genome assembly GCA_023212645.1 of Farysia itapuensis. NCBI lineage: Eukaryota > Fungi > Basidiomycota > Ustilaginomycetes > Ustilaginales > Ustilaginaceae > Farysia > Farysia itapuensis. The sequence goes on along the minus strand of JALBYC010000005.1, from coordinate 11,714 downwards.
CCGTGGGCGGTACGGCCATGGGCTTGCGCTTTTCGGTCGTCACTTTGGCGGGTGCCTCGGGCGCTGCCTCTCGTCCCGGCACTTTGCCGTCCTGCGGTGCTGCGCTTTCTGGCGGTGCCGATGAGGTCGATGACGGCTCGGTGAATGGAGACACGCTCCCCTTTTCGCTGCTCTTCTCGCCAGCTTTGTTGATGTCAGGACTGCTGTCGGACGCAGAAGGCTCTGGAGGTGGGGTTACCGATTGAGAGTGGCTTTCCGCTGACCCAAGCGCTGAAGCTGGACTGCTAGCTTCATTGTCCTTGGCTGCTGGGGCCAGCTCGCCCTCTTTAGGCTCTGGGAAGACAGTCTCGCCGTGCTCCTTGACAATGTCAAAGGCAATCTTTCGGTAGACCTTTTCGAGCAGCTTGCGCAAGCCTCGCACACCACTCTCTCGTGCGTGATGCTTGATCAAGAATTCGATGGTCTCGTCAGGCAGCTCGATGTTGGCCTCCTTCAGACCAGAAGCTTCCTTGGCCTGCGGGGCAAGGTAGCCACGTGCAATGTGACGCTTTTCATCGGCTGTATACGACGAAACTTCCATAACCTCCATTCGGTCCAGCAAAGGCTGTGGAATTGTGTCCAAGGTGTTTGCAGTGCAGACGAAGAGGACGCGAGACAAATCCACTGGCACGTCCATGTAGTGATCCAAGAAGGAAGCGTTCTGCTCTGGGTCAAGCATTTCGAGCAGGGCGGAAGATGGATCGCCGTTGTGTCCACGACCAATCTTGTCGACCTCATCGATCAGGATAAGTGGATTCTCGGTGCCGACCTTCTTGAGTGCTTGGATGGCTTTACCGGGCATAGCACCGACATATGTGCGTCGATGTCCCTTGATCTCAGCCACATCGCTGAGACCTCCAACACTGAATCGGAAGAATTGACGCTCTACCGCTCGTGCGATTGACTTGCCAATCGAAGTCTTTCCCACACCGGGCGGACCGACAAGACAGATGATCTTGCCTTCCACTGTACCCTTGAGCTTGCCAACAGCCAGGAACTCCAAGATGCGATCCTTGACGTCTTTGAGACCATAATGATCTTCATCGAGAACACCAGTGGCGTTAGAGATGGAATAATTTTCGGGAGAGTGAACTCCCCAGGGAATGCTGGTAAGCCAGTCGAGATACCCTCGGGTGACGTTGAATTCACTGGCGGCAGGTTCGAGTGTCTGCAGCTTATTGAGCTCTTCGTCAAACACTTTACGGACAGCCTCTGGCATGCGGAGTTCGGCTGCTTTTTCGCGGAATTTCTCTACCATCTTGTCTTTGCCGTCACTCTCGATACCGAGCTCCTTCTTGATACCTTTGAGCTGCTCCATCAAGTAGTACTCGCGCTGCCGTTTCTGGATCTTGGACTCAACATCCTTGCTGATTTTGCTCTGCAACTGCGCATTCATAAGCTCCTTCTTGAGCACTACGAGCGCCTTCTGGAGGCGTTCGCGGACGTCGAGCGCTTCTAGCACTGCCTGTAGTTCGCCTACCTCGCCAGTAGAGACGGCAGCAGCAAAATCTGCGAGCTTCTCTGGGTCCTCAAAGACGTTGCCTGCTCCTTGGGAGATGGAGAAGTTGGCAATCTGATCTCGGAAGAGAGGGTTGAGTTGCGCAATGTCCTTGAAGACGCTGATCAGCTCCGACATTACGGCTCGGATGTACTGATCGTTTCGCTTGTCGAATGGCGCAGCTCCAAGGTTGGTGACGTTGACGAGAGAGACGGCGTAATCCTGCAGGAAGGAGGTTTGGAACGGCGAAGAATGGGATGGAATGTCTTGGTCGTCCTCCGCCTCTTGTCGCGAAGACCCTGACTCTTGCGCTGAGGTTGTCTTTTCTTTTGGCTTTTCAACGACCTGGGAAGACTCGGTCGACTCCGGCAAGACAGCGTCTTCTTGCTGAACATCATGCACAGTTGCCACGCTGACCGACTTGGCAGCTTGCTCGTTGGCTGCTTCGTCGCTGACAGGATTGGCTGGACCGGCACCTTCGGTTCCGGGAGGGGGTGAAGGAATCTTCTGGCCTGTTGGGGTGATGAGCTCATCGATGCGGATTCGTCGGTGTGGATAGAGGACAGCAGTGATACCTTCCTCTTCTTCCACCTTGTTGTCTCCATCCTTGCCTTTCTTGGAGCCGGAGCTAGCGCCTTGAACGGGGAAGACACTTGTCACTTGGGCAAACACTCCCACTTTGTGTACCTTGCTGAGGTCGGTGATGACATCGGCATCCTCGTCTTCGTCCTTGAGCAAGAATGCTCCGATGTACGGCTGGCCTCGTTTGAGTGACTCTTTGATGGCAGCGCAGACCGCCTTGTTCTTGATGACCACAGCCTTGTAGAAGCCAGGAAAGAGCGGACGGCGCGTGATAGGAAGCGCTAATACCTGGGGATATACGGAGGGCACTGTAGACCGAGAGATTGATGTAGAGGACGAGCCGGAACTGGAGCCAGAATCGTCAGAGCCAGAACCACTGGGCGCGCCAGAGCTTGAGCTACCTTGTCCGGAGCCACCTACAGCAGCAGCACCTCCACCAGAAGCAGAAGCTTGAATGAAGGAGCTGGAGCCTTTGCTCCTTGTATGCTTATCGTCGGTCTCCTCCACCTCATGGTCATTCTCGGCTTCGTTGTCGTCAACGTCTTCTTCCTCCTCGCCCTCTCTCGTTGTTTTCTCAAGTTTCTTGGACCTCGGGAAAAGGTGCGGTGATGATGTGAAGAGGGACCTTGTTTCTATCGAAGAGTAGGGCAAAGCAGACGAGACTGCGCCACGCTTCGCCACTGGAAGTGCATAGTTGGACAGCCGAGACGTAGAAGCAACAGCCGACAATGAAGTGAGACGGGAACCTGACGCCCTCAGTCGAGCTGCGTTGCTGGTCGCGTACCTCCGGGATGGAATCATGCCGGCGAGTGAAGGACGCTCTTTGCGGAGGGAGGTGGTGTTGTGGAAAGGATGGTGGAAGAAGGAGAAATTGGGTGTTGCTTTCCACAAACACGTAAGCTTCTCAAACACAATCCCGATTTTCAGTATGGCTCAGTCGCACGACCTCTGTCGACATTTCATCCACACAACGCCATGTACCTCTCTCATCTGTTTAGAACCAGAGCTCGTGCTGCATACGCCTCAGCAAACGAAGCATTGCCGGTTACGAGCGGCTGTATAGCTTGTCTAACCGTAGTGGAGGAGGGCCCATGACGCACGCGCCGATCACATCTTAAAAAGGGCAGCGAATGTTAGACTCGCAAATGCATTTGCGCACTTGTGCACTTGCGCACTTCGCGCTTCGCGCTTCGCATCTCCGCTTGATCAGCTTCCGCTGCCACCTTCTTACCTTGCCCACGTCTTCCTACAGCTTCTGTGTCCTCTAGTTCGGTCTTGACAACTGTCTCTCTCTTCGTAACTTCTTCGACTCACTCTTTGTCAAGCTTGGCTCGCTTGCCACTTTGCCAGCATGGGTATCCCAAAGTTCTTTCGCTTCATGTCGGAGCGATATCCTCTCATCAGTCAGCTCATCGAGGAGAACAAGATCCCCGAATTCGACAATCTCTACCTTGACATGAACGGCATCATCCACAACTGCTCGCATCCCGACGATGCCAACGCTTCCTTCCGTATCACAGAGACAGATATATTTTTAGCGGTCTTTGCCTACATAGAGCATCTCTTTCACAAGATCAAGCCTCAAAAGGTCTTTTTCCTCGCCATCGATGGTGTCGCTCCACGAGCCAAGATGAACCAGCAACGCTCACGCAGATTCCGAACCGCAAAGGAGGCAAAGGAAATCAAGGAAAAGGCCGAGCGCAGAGGTGAAGTCTTGCCCGAAGAGGAGGCTTTTGACTCCAATTGTATCACTCCAGGCACCCCCTTTATGGCCAGACTCTCGCAGCAGCTCGAATACTTCATCGCCAAGAAGATTACCGAAGATGCAAATTGGCGCAACGTCCAAGTAATTCTCTCTGGTCACGACGTGCCAGGAGAGGGCGAGCACAAGATCATGGAATACGTGCGTCTTAGCAAAGCTCAGGCAGATTACAACCCAAATGTTCGACACTGCTTGTACGGTCTTGATGCGGATCTGGTCATGCTCGGCCTGCTCAGTCACGACCCTCACTTCTGCCTGTTGCGAGAAGAAGTGCAATTCGGTCCTCGCCGAAAGTCCAAAGGTGACCTGGCGTCGCAAAACTTCTTCCTCCTGCATCTATCTCTCTTTCGAGAGTACCTGGATCTCGAGTTCCAAGATTTGCGATCCACGCTTCCATTCCAGTACAACTTTGAACGTATCATCGACGACTTCATCCTGCTAAACATCTTTGTTGGCAACGATTTCCTGCCGCATCTTCCCGGCCTGCATATCAACGAGGGTGCGCTGGACCTTTTGTTCAAAATTTACAAAAAGGTTCTTCCCGCTGCCGGAGGCTATATCAACGAAGGCGGTGTTTTGCGAACCGATCGACTCGAGCTAATCCTCGAAGAGCTCTGCGTCTTCGAGAAAAACATGTTTGAGAGAGAATATGGTGACACCGCCAATCACAAGGCAAAGGTCTCAAAGAAAGCAAAGAGCATCCAGAACAACAAGGACAAAGGTGGTCTTGTCCTCACCAAATCCCAGCGCAAAATCTTTGACGATGTTCACAACTTCGTCATGGCTCAGCGACACGATCCCGCCGGCGCATCTAAGGAGTTGATGATTCCTGCTGACCTACCCACCAAGGACAAGCGATTCCTTGAAGACCTTGCCTCCAGCCTCAAGCTTCGATCTTCCTTCAACAAGCTTGACCCTTCTTCACAGAAGCCTGCCATTACCCTCGCCTTCCCTTCAATCGTCCTCGAGGACGACGGCGAAGAAATCTCAGATGAGGAAGATGACGATGACTATGAGGACGTCGACGACGAAGATGAAGACAGCGAGGAAGAGACACCGGCTCCCAAGAACGGCACTTCAACTGCTGCCAAGTCCGAGTCAGATGCTGCGGTAGACCGCGTGCTCAGCCGCTACCTTAAAGCCAAGATCGATACCGGCAGCGAAGAAGCTGACATTGAGGAAGACTACCAACAGCAAATAGCTCTCAAGATGGAATACTGGAAACGAGAGTACTACAAAGAGAAGCTTGAAATTGACCTTAAGGACGAAAAACAGATGGGCGACCTAGCCTACCGATACATCGAGGGGCTCCAATGGGTCTTGCACTACTACTACGACGGTGTAGCTTCTTGGGGCTGGTTTTACGACTATCACTATGCCCCCAAAATTTCGGACCTCAAAAACGTTGGTTCTATGAAGTTCAACTTCGACCTTGGCAAGCCGTTCCGACCATTCGATCAATTGATGGGCGTTCTTCCCGCCCTGAGTCGACAACACATCCCCTCTGCCTTCCGAGACTTGATGACGGACCCAACTTCGCCCATCATTGATTTCTACCCCGAGAATTTCGATGCAGATCTGAACGGCAAGCGTCAAGACTGGGAAGCTGTTGTCAAGATTCCCTTCATTGACGAGAAGCGTCTTCTCGATGCCCTCAACAAGCGGGACGTGTACCTGACTATTGAAGAACGTAAGCGCAATGGCTTTGGCAACAGTCGTCAGTTCACTTTCAACGAGGACGGCGAAGCGTTTTTCCCATCGAGCCTGCCCGGCGTCTTCCCAGACATTGTCCACTCTCGGGCAACGGTCGCAGATTACCACCTACCCGTGCTCGATGGCTTGAATCTCATCAAAGGTCTTGTCGATGGCGTGGAGCTCGGTGCACGTGCACTGGCCGGCTTCCCCAGTCTTAAAACACTGCCTCACTATGGTCGTCTGGGTCATCACGGTGTCAGCATCTTTCAGTCAGAGTCCAAGGCCGTCAGCATGGTCGTTACTGTAGAGAACACGTACGAGGATACCTCTGCGGAAGCCATTGCTGAAGCCATGATTGGCAAACGAGCCTTCGTCAACTGGCCATTCCTTACCGAGGGTCTTGTCGTCGCCGTCTCCAACAATCTCTTCCGTTACGAGCTCGGTATGGTTGGCAATCAGAGAAAGATAGTGGCTAGCCCACACCAGGGTGCCGCGCTCTCTGACTTCTCACGTAAAGCAGAGCGTGCCGGGTACCAATATAGCAAGAAAATGGGCGTGCTCATTGGCGATGTTGACGTCTTGGTTCACATTCGCCCTCTTAAAGGTTTGCGACGCCTCGAGGACGGTGCCTTCATCAAGGACTACCAAGATGATGCCAAAAAGGAGGTGGACCAAGCTGTCCAGCTGACCGTCACTAACGTCATCCATGACGATGCTCGATTCCTTGAGTCTCCCGCAAAACCAGTCCGAGAAGAGTACCCCGAGAAGACCAAGGTTTTTTTCCTCGGCCAGAATGCTTACGGTACTCCAGCGCACGTGGTCGGCAGCACGGAGGCGTCCCTCGCCATCGAAATCGCCTTTTTCCCTAACCAGGCAAAGGAAAACGCCCACCTGAGCAGCTTAGTCGCCGCTCGTGCTCGCCTCCAGTACTTCCCGTCCTACCACATCGCCAAGAAGTGCGGCCTCACGTCGCTGACCCTCGCCAAACTGACTTCCAGCATGATGCTGACGTGGCGCGACAAGAAGGAAAACATCGGGCTCAACCTCAAGTTTGAAGCCAAGGGTCAAAAGGTGCTTGGCTATTCCCGCAAGTCAAACAACGGATGGGAGTTTTCTGAAAAGACGCTTGAACTGGTGCAGGAGTACGTGAAGGCGTTCCCTGAGATCACCAATGTTCTGAACAAAAGCGCTGGCACCGACATCAACAAGGCTACTCAAATTTGGGCCGAAGATAAGGTGGACGAGCGTATGACGGCTCTCAAAGCCTGGATCAAGCAGAAAGGCGTGCGAGACCTTGAAGCTGTGCCTCTGTATGCAGAGCAACTGTCCAAAGAAATTGTGCAACAAATCGAGGCTTTCACGTCAAAGCTTGTCGACACGCGAACAGCAATTGGCGCCGCCAGCCAAGTTAAGCGGGTGTTTATCAAAGGTATTCCCCGAACGGCTCTGCTGAAGCCCAGCCATGCGCCTTTCCGACTGCAAGCTCAGAGGTTCGAGCTCGGAGACCGGGTCATTATGGTGCAAGACAGTGGAAATGTGCCGCTCTCTGCTCGAGGTGTCGTGATCGGCATCAACACAGACTCGCTCGAGGCTGTATTTGACGTGCCTTTCCTCAGCGGTACGAGCCTGGGAGACAAGTGTGCGCCGTACAAAGGAGCCACAGTTCCCTTTGTCAGTGTACTCAATCTGACTCAGCCTCAATTCGCTTGTGACGGTGCTGGCAACAAGACGGGAGACACAAGTGCTTCCGTAGGCGACGCGTTTGAGCGAACCATGGGTCCTATCGGAGCGCGAGGTCATGGAAGTAGCAGCAACGGTGCCGGACGAGGTGGACACGGTTACGGCGGCGGTGCGAACGGGCCTTACCGACCTCCGAATGCATTTACCCCGAACGCTGCGGCCGCTCAAGCAGGCAGAGGCCGTGGAGGCGCTACGAAGATCCTGCAGCGCCCTCAGCAGCAGCATGCTGCCGTGTCTCAGGATGTTCCCTTCTCAGGTGTGGCAAGTGGCGTGCAGCGTCCCGCTCGAAAGGCGGCCAACAGCCAGGTTGAGGAGATTAACCCCATCATGGCTGCGCTCGGCATCCGACCGCCCGCGCACTCGAACGACGCCGGTCGAGGACGTGGTCGTGGTCGCGGCGCTCACCGTGGAGGTGCCCGTGGCGGACGCGGCGCAGCTGCTAACGGCAACCACGCTTAGCTCACTCTTGAGTTTTCAATGACACACGTTCTCCTCTGGTCACTCGATCTGTGTGCCTGTGCAAGGCGTGTATACGTGCTTGTTTTTGATACGCTAGACCGTGCACATGTGCGACGTCATTGGTGTTATGAGAACAATGGCGAGAAGAAAATTTTCTTGCGACGCTTTCAGTCACCAACCACTTCCTTAGCGACTGTCACTACCTTTCGCGTGATCAAGACGGCTACGATGACTGCGAACGTCCTTCCGAGCAAGACATCTGCGTACCGGCTGGCGGCATTCACCAAGGATCTCAATGGGTTGAGCTTGGACGAGAGTGTACGGCTGCCTCGCTCCGAGGATGTGCGGGCGTCGCAGGTGGTTGTAGAGATCCATGCTGTCTCACTAAACGCGCGCGACTACCAGATCGCTACAGGAACGTATCCAGCGCCGACGTCGCCCGCTTCTGGGCTGATCCCGGGATCGGATGGAGCAGGTGTGATCGTAGCTGTGGGCTCGGACGTCAAGAATGTCAAGGTGGGCGATCGTGTAGTGACCCACATGTGTGCTGGCTGGACGCACGGCGAGATGGGTAACGAGATGCAAGCTACTGCATTGGGCGGCGGTGTTGACGGCATCCTGTCGCGTCATGCAGTGCTGGAGAGTGGCAATGTGCTGGTCATCCCAGAGCACATGTCGTTCCGCGAAGCTAGCACGTTGCCCGTAGCTGGTCTGACAGCATTCCACTGTCTGTTCGGCTTCACAAAGACCGTACAACCGGGTCAATGCGTACTTATTGAAGGCACTGGAGGCGTCTCGCTTGCTGCGCTGCAACTCGCACGCTCGGCAGGCGCAAGACCAATTGTCATCTCGAGCAGCTCGTCAAAGCTACAAGTTGCCCAACGCCTCGGAGTACCCTCCACCGACTGCGTCAATTACTCGGAAGATCTTAGATGGTGGGAGACGGTCAAAGCGCTCACTCCACAGGGCAAAGGTGTGGACCACACGATCGAGATTGCCGGTGGACAGACCCTGGTCAAAGCCCTGATGGCCACGAAACCATACGGGTGTATGTGGGTCGTTGGCTACATGGATGATTACAAGCCGGCTGAAACTCAAGCAGAGGGTCTGCCTGACCCGGCCAAGGCTGTCCTATACTCTCAGGCCCAAATTCAAGGTGTCATGTGCGGAAGCTACGAACTCTTCACTCAAATGCTCGCAGCACACACGCAAGCCCACCTCAACAGCACATCCGGCTTGGCCAAGCAAAATGTTCTCAGCCCATACATCGACTCGAAGCAATGTTTTGCCTTTGCAGATGCCAAAGAAGCGTTCGAGCTGCTCGGAAGTGGCAAGTTTGTCGGCAAGGTCATTATTGATGTCACTGCATAGAATGATAAACGTTGAAGGGTGAATCGTATTCAGGATCTTGGCGGCGATGAAGTGTGGTGTTATAGCATGTACAGAGAACGGAGAGCATGGGGGAGAGAAAGCTTGATGACGCACGAGGACTGTAGGAAGAGACAGTGGCGAATAGACTGGAAGGGTGTTGGCGGATGAACCTGCTTAACCGACTCGAGACTTGTTCTCTCGCTCGGCCTGTCTGATACGCTCTTCGAGTGTCTTGGAGGTGTGGAGTTGAGAAGCGGTCAACCTGTCACGTTCAGCCTTAGCGCCGCGGTCGGAATACCTCGTCGCATCGGCAACCGATCCCTGGTAGGAGGAAGTAGTTCGTTGCAGCTCGTTGTTCTGAGATTTGCCGGGGTTGGTGTCGGTTCGCTTCATGCTCTTCCCATCGGAAGGACTGGACATGCAAGAACCCTGTTATCGCAAGCATGACAACGTCAGCAATCTGCGAGCGTTGCAGGAAACAATCCCCTGACTTACCATGATGTGCGTTTGAGAAAGTGTTGAGCTTAAGAAATGTGTTTGATCGGAGTCAGCAGCAAAGGAGGGAGATGGATGGGAAGAGGGATAATGGCGGCCGGCATATCGAGATGGTGCAAGGGCCATTACTCGATAGTCAGCCAATAAACTCCACCAACCAATACAATTTAGTGCCTCCAGCAATACAAACTCGTTGAGCTCACTTCAAAATTCTAGAATTGCACTCTGTGACTCCAAAAAGTCCGCGCCGGGGCCTCCCAATCACGGCTGTCCAACAGCAGTCACGGGGTCCGTGAGACAAGATAAGCTGCGTGCTGTCGCAGGAGTGTACTGCCCACCCACTGCTGTCAGGACGACCGTCTTGGCAGACGTAGTTGGCTCGTGGAAGACACAGCCCCCTGTTTGCTTACCCCTGCGTGACAGGCATCACAGGCATCATACTGCAGAAATGCGTGTGCTTGGCGGGAACGCTTTGTGACTTTGTGAGTCTTTCTTCTATCGGCCGGGTGTCCTTGCAATTGGTTTAGAATTCACGTGATTTTAGAGTTCAGCGGTCGTGAGTGTTTCCCGAGTTCGGCATTAGTCGGGCAGACTCCGTTTTGGAGCCTCGGGCTTCTCGGCAAGCGGTGATGAAACATGGATGTGGTGCATGTGAGTGTCACGAGGGAGGTGACTTGCCGCAGAAGGATGTTCTGAGAGCCCAGGTTTATCCTGGCAGCAAGCTAGATGGGGATGAGCCGTGGCAGGTGAGCGGGGGAACCTGCGTTCACATCCAAAGCTTATTCCTCGTGTCTGAAGGAGATCCCAGTTCCGAGGATTTTCCGAGTGTCGGGACGCCAAAAATGCATCTTGCCATATGCAATCCCCATACCCAATATCCACCCAAAGAGGGCTTTTTGCGGCCTTTAGCGCCGACACGGGGCACACTGTAGCAAATGTAACCTTAAAGTCCGTCCAATTAGGGGATATTCTTGCACCGTGCGCCACTTTGTCATTCGGCAGAACGACAATTTGTCCAAGATCGACACTCTGGTTCTCAAGCTTTGTTTTGCCTTAGGTCAATTGAAGAAGCGAATGCGTGATTGTCGGTCTGCAAAACTTTACAAAGTAGGGTTCTCATTCTTGCTATGAGACCCTAGCTACACAAACAAGACACAGAACGTGACCCCGTTTGTTTCAAGTTCCAGATAGTGATGGTTCAGGCACCACCAGCACCTATGTGTCCAGACCCTGCACTTGCGCAAAAGCTTGACAACTCCGACTTCGGCGTTGATATTGTAAAGTCTGCCAATCTTGTAGACCCCACCACGGTGACGCATGGCTATATACACAACGATGTTTCTCGTGAATCGTCCAGAGATTCCAGACGCACTCTGTGACTATGGACAGTCCCACATTTTCGGGCGATAAGTGTGAAGAAGCTGCTTGGTTGTGCTGCAAGACCGCGCACATATCCATGAGCCAGCTGGCTAGAACGAGGACCCTGAGTAAGGGCCTTCCTTGTTTCGGATTCATCTGAGATAAGGCAAATTGTCGTGCAGTGATTCTTGCATATCGAATTGACCCAGAAAAGGAAAAGGGTCTGACAAGTACAAAGTCAGTCTGTGTGTTTCACGACGTTTCACGGGCGGAGAATACCGAAATTCGCCCGTACCTGCGTGCTGCGTTGGCGGGACTAGAAATCAAAAAGCTCGTCCGCGGAAAGTTTGCTCAGCCTAACAAACGGAAACTAAAAAATAGAAAAGATTCTGTGATGTGCAAAACCCATATCTCATATACCACGTTCTCGACTTTTCACGCTCGAGGAAGAGTTCATCATGGGCCTCATCCCTACCTGATGAACAGAGGCATCATGTCACTTTACCCTGCAGCCAAATAGCAGATATCAAATCTTGGCGAAATTTTGCCTTGGGACGGGGACTGCTGTGCTGTGCATTGCCGACCACGTTGGCAACACGGGGGGGGGGGGGGGGGGGGAGGAGGGGCACATCGGCAACCCGTTCGTTCCTCCCGAGCAAGGAAATTAGGTCTGCGTCTTGTTGAACCGGGCGACAAAGCTTCGCGGAAAGGGGG